>OY770108.1:12625208-13825208 GCA_963669365.1 Verbascum thapsus
GGTTCTCAATCGTCGTCTCGTTCAACATACTCAACGGCTAGCAATGCAGGTTCTCGTCAAATGGCTCAACGCTTCAACTGAAGACAGCACTTGGAGTATCTTCAAGACATTCACCGTCAATTTCCTTCCTTTAATCCTTGAGGACAAGGATTATTTTGAAGGGGAGGGTATTGATACAAGTCATTCCAAAATACAAAAATATTCAACACTTGTTTAAGTATGAAATACGTTTTTACCAGCAGCAATCGGTTACAACAGGACACTTGGCAGCTCAAGATCGGTTCAACATTAGGAAGACTATTAATTACGTTTAAGGTTTAATTAGGGTTTAAGTCTATTTTAGAAGGTTAACTGAGGAATTAGTTACAAGTTTGTTACATTGTTTCTTTTCCATTTTGTCTCTTTACTTTCTGTTAGACGCACGCGGAAATGAGGTAGGATTCAGTCTCTCTCCGCTTCGTTACAAACGTTGTATATAAGGCATATATTATGAATGAAAATGGCAAGCAAGTTATGTGCCAAGGTTATCTTCTTTCTCTTGAATTCTGATTATTTTAGGAATTGTGTGTTGAGCCATCTTCGGGGTTGATTCTAGCTTCTCAGCGGTGTTCGACGTGAACTCTCTCATTTGATACTGACTGTATCAGATTGTTGCGTATATCTTGGTAGTTGATTTACTTAGTATTACGATAAACTCAATTTGGGTATTCCTTGTAATTTTGAGTAGCAAACTATAGCTACATTGGTGTGGTAAGGGTCATTCCCTTATGCGCTTTTTTTATAACTTTTACCTTTATTTTAATGCAATTCAACCTTAAACCAAAAAAAATGAGGATGTTAGCAACATGGCATCAAATTTAGGTCGAAATGTTTAAATCTTGTTAAAAGATATCACATTTCTCAGCGCATTGAATGGCAAATTTGTTTTTAGGCTCTATATATAGGAAATTTTGGCAAAACTTGAATCTTTCCGAAAGTTTCATCGAAACCAGATGCTTTTAAAATTAATATTTAATTGTTTTGCAAAGATACCACAAAAAATTGCATCACGGTCTGAGATTTTCACAAATTTAAAATTTTATTATATAATATTATAATACATTATATTTTAGTTTGAGTCGTAATATTTAACGATTAATTTTCAAAATTTTGTTCTTTTTTGGCACAAGACCTATCAATCAAGCGAAGGTAGGTGAGATAATATGAATTTCTATCCTCCTAGAAGATTCAGGTGGTTATGATTGTTCAACTTTATCAATATTATGTGTTAAATTTCAATGAGAACTTACGGGATTTAATATTGTAATAATATCAAATCCTACTTACTTTAGAATTCCACATTAAATTTTTGATTATTTTGTTTTGACAAAATTCACTATATACATACACCTCAAATATACAATTTATTATCGTCGGTTGTGTTAATCATAAATATTTAAAGTTTATCTTATTTTTCATTTACTTTATAACTTTTCATTATTTCTTTGAAATCGACATAGAGATTTTGGATATTCCCAAATCAATTTAAATTTATTACTCCAGAATGTCGATAGTTTGTATTTAGTATCAAGACCATTAGGTGTTTTGTTAGAGATGTAATTTTTACCCCAAATTACACAATTTTCTTCCAAAATCAACAAATTGCTAATAACGGCATTAAACATGGTTGATTTAAACTCAATAATAACGGCATCCACTTTTTCATTCATGGTCAGTTAACTACAAGGTTATAATAGATGGCATCCACTTTCGGTGATGTTTGAATCTAATCCAATACTTGACGTGTATTATATATTTAACCCTAACATTAACTTTAATTATAAGTTATCTGGGGGAAAATTGTTTTAAAAAAATGCAGATACAAAATATTTCATCCCTACATTTTCATTGTTATTTCATTTTTTATATTTAGTCTCAATTGAATTTTCGCTCCAAAATTAATTGGTCAAATTCGCCAACTTAGTATTAAACCATTTATTGGTTAGACTTTGTGTGTGAGTAGCCGGAGATATATAAATATCATAATATTAAATATAATCTGTGTAAAAGTTCTTTCACACCCGAAATTATTATAATTATTTTATCTGAATCATAGATACCCGATTGGCCTTTGAAAGTCAAATTTCATGCAATAAAGTCAAAGTTCAAAGTTATATACTGATTTTGAGTCTAGAAATGAAATACACTATTGTATTTTGGCCTTTGGAGATTAAAATAATGACTCTTCATTTTTGAGTGAACTAAATTAATAATGAAAGGAGTATATATAGAGCTATTACCTGATATATATACATTGAACATATTTATTAAGTCATTGATTTGAAATTCATTCACATTCCATTATTAAATATCTTTTCAAGTTCATGCATGTACATTCATTTGAAAAAAATAATAAAAATTATTTATTATCTTATGCAGGAGTATTTTAGTCTTCTATAATGTTAAAAGTGAAAATCATTTTATATGTAAATTATTCATATTTTTAGAATAGGTATAGATAGATATAGATGTAAAATTATGAATAAAAATACTCGTCATAAATTCAAATAAGTCCAAAAAATATATATATTGCATTCATCAAATTTTCAAAACTTTTATATTGGTGTGAAGAAAATAATATCATAAGAAAAAAAAATATGATTGATTCCAAATAAGCAAGAAATAACTAAACCCAAGGGGTATGGAAGGAATCACTATTCCCATACTTTTGGGAATATGGATTCCAATAGGAATGAGCATTCCCAACAAAAAAACATACAAATCATTAGAATATGAATGAACATAGAAATGCCCATTCCATTCTCACCTCATTCCAGTATACCAATCACGTCCTTAGGTCCGTCAATTTGCTCATTAAATATAAATTACTCATCTAACTTCCCAGATTTGGAGTAATAGTTATGTGCCTTAAAGAATAAAGGGAAAAAAGACAAATTATGAATGGAAGATCTTTAAAGAGAAGGGTCATGTTACAGAAATCAATGAAATATTGCCAAAGTTAAAGGACTCTAAACAAAGAATCAAACTAGTTTCTATAAATATGAAAGACTATTTTAGTGAAGTAATAAATTAGAAACGTATGCTGAAATTCAGAATAGGGCAAAGCTTAACTGAGATAATGGTTTATAGAAACTAGAGTAAAAGCATTAAGCTGCTAACAGGAACAATATATAATTTCTTGTATCAAACAAAAGGAAATCTGTGAAGTAACTCACTATTTCTGATCAAGGGTAGTGGTAGTGTGAATGGTCTCGTGTTGGCTGCTTATTTTTGAGCAGAAATACTCGACTGCTACTGCTACTGCTACTGCTACTGCTACTTGCAGGTCGACTACTACTATTATTGATCATCCATTTTGGAGGTGGTGATGGAAGTGGATTAACAATGTTGTGGTGGTGGTGGTGGTGGTGTTGTGCTTGTAAGCTCAATCCAGACATGCCACTTCTTATTACATCATCATATGACCTATTATCATCACGATACCAACCAGCACCAGCACCAGCTCGTTGTTGGTGGTAGCCAGGAGGTCCAGCTGGCCTTGTCGTCCTATTTCCACTGCTATTGCGATTGACGTTCAGTGTGTTATGAACCAGACGATAAGCAGCTTCTCCCAATGTAGGCCCAGATATTGCCCCAGATACTTGTACTCGTCTACAACCCACACATAATATTATTATAAGTAACAACAACAACTTATGATAAATGGTTCAGCTATATATATATATATATATATATATATATATAATCTCTTCTTTACCTTTCTTTGCCTCTGCCACCATTATCTTCATGCCATAATACGGGAAATGGTTTAATGTCAATCGCTCTCACAACCTGCAGTTTAACATCAAAACTTCAAGACTCGACACACTTTTTCATAATAATAGGAATTGCACAAGATTGTGAGTTTTGAATTTATTTTGTTAATGAAAGGTTTAGTTTGATCAACAAATATAAAATCCATGTTCTTTATTTAATTTCATAATTTCATCTTTTTTTAGTTTTAACCTATTTAAATATATAGTTTTCATTTATTTTTATTATTTGAAAAAATGGGTCATTTAACTTGATATCCACTTTTGATATGAGAGATAATTCAAAACTTAAGATTGAGCAATCAAATAGTTCATGATACAAATCTATTTGATTAGAAGATTGTGTAGCTCAGTCATATCAAATCAACTGCTATTCTATCACACAATAATAGAGAAGAATTAACACCTAGACAAAATTTGAGTGCCCTCGCCTCCTAGGTTTGAAAGAACATTAATATGGAAACTCATTCTGCATAAATGCAAAGTTATTTACGAATCATTTATGGTTCAAGTGAAAGTTTAGAGCTACTAATAAGACATTTAATGTAACATAACTCATCTACTAGAGTAGTATAGGCAATGTACTTTCTCTTTTATGTAGGTTACTTTTAGTTCTCACAAAAAAGTTAAGAAACATAAACCATTCTAAGTAATTCATACTTAATAATATAGATATAGATTAATATTACTACACACCTTATTGGGCATAGTTACACCATGAGGAGGCTTCGGAATGTGAGCATGTGGTACTGGATTGAGATAGGTGATGTTTCTGCATAAGTGGATATTATAATCACTTGAATATGAATTCTTAAAAAAATATTTTGGCGGGTAAGGGCTTCCATGTAACTTACAGAACTTGATTATTCATTATGTCTTCCAAACCATTGACTGGGGAAGGAATAACTTGCTTCAACACGTTCCTCTTAGTCAACCACATGAATCCGTTCATTCCACCGCTGAAACAACCGACAACTAAAAGAGTTATATTTCTAGAGAAAAAAAAGGTACAGTAGACTAGACCAGATAACCAACCTCGCAACTGTGTCTATAGTCCATGGCAATTTTTCGAAGCCACAGAGACGATAGTAAAGAGTAATTTGAGCAGCCAATGCATGACAAGGATGGACATACATTAAATCAAACATCACACTATTCCGAAATTGCTCTTCCTCCTACAAAAAATGAAAAACAGAATGAGCACATAGTAACAAGAAATATTAACTTCTTATTTATTTTTCCTTTCCGGAAAGAGAATTGTCAATCATGCGCATCAGAGTGAGCGCATTCTTTGCTTTTAGAAGTGTCTGTTGAGTCGAGTAATTTTCTGAAGACCTTGCCATATTTAGTTAGTATAAACTACCTTAAAAATCCCGACCCATACCCAAACCCAAAAAAGGAAAGGCAAGTCCATATGACAAAGTGAGTACATCAGAAATGGCCCTAGAAGCTTGATCAAATGGATTGACACAGATTCGCTAACTATCTCACTTATCTTAAACCAACAAAATTACTAATTTGCCAAATATAGAATGGGAAATGGATGAGATGACTCAAGAATCCCAAGCCCCATTATTTACTTATGCTGAAAATATTTGATGTTAGTGAAACAAGATATAATTGGAGATTTTGCAACTTGGTCTTGTCTTTCTATGTTTTTAACTTAGTAACAATTCTTTTAATCACCCTTCTCTCTCCTATTTTCTTTTAAGTTTGATGGTGTGGGAAAGTTTGGCACTAAAATAAGGAATTGATCTGTTAATAGTCCTACAACAAAATAAGCTTTTCCTTTACAGAATGTTCCTTTCTGTCTGCTTTTCTTCTGTTTCTCTCAAGAAAGCCGAGTTCTAGACATGATAAAAGATACTACCATACCCGCTTAACTTTCATCTGCACTTAACTGAGAATTTCATGGAAGCAGAATTGCTTAACAAAACTGACATTCTTCAATACTGAATTAAGTATATAAGAGACAGATGGTTAAACATTCGTTATTCCATTCAGTTACCAGAATGGATTCAGTTACACATTTTATTGAGGAGCAGAGCTAGAAGATTGTGCTAGTGTATCTGTCAGATGAACCATGCAAAGTAACTAATAAGTATTTAAGCCCCCAAGGAATCTTTCAGAATTTAAGAGTTGAAAGTGCAAACTTTCACTATCCCATGAAGCTGATCTATAATCTCATAAACCATTTCACCAAGGCGGGGCGCATCAAACCCACTGAACAAACTGCGGTTCCCACCCTATGCATGTAAAAGTTCATAGGACAATGTATAGAATAAGCATTAGGCAGGTAGTCCATATGAAATAGCTTCCAACACCATCAAGATACAAGATAAGGTGGAATCGTGTTTTTTTTTACTCCTATTTCACTAAAGAGGCTTTTCGTTGAACTATTTTTCAGCAGCCATATTGCAGCAAGACTGATCAACAGTATGAATACAAAGATATACAGTCACTAATAGGACTGTAAATAGTCAAGTCGTTGTTCAACTGTGTATGAATTAATACGAGCTTCAAAATTTGTGTTTGAGTTTGATTTCAGTATTAATTGAGCCGAGGTCAAATGAGTTTGAATGTTAATCAAGCCGAGCTCCAACGAGTTTGAGTTTGGTTTGAGTATTGGCCAAGGCGAACTCAAACGAGCCTTTATCGAACCGAAACACGTGTTGAGTTCGAATCTACATAGTTTATTACTTTTTACTAATTAAGTCAAGCTTGAATCAAGCTTCAAACCTATCGAACAAAAAGGTTGTTCAAGCTTGGTTTGATGTGTTATTGAACCGAGCACAAACATATTTTTACCTATTGATCTCCAAGTTCGAGTGGCTTTGTTCGTCTTTCAGTCCTAGTCACGAAGCAAAGAAAGTATGTAGGGCACAGCTGAAGTAGTCCACTGAATTTTTAAATACATAACTTCATGCATATGTAGGATCAAGATTTTCAATTTATTTATAGTGCAGACAAACAGTATTCTTACAGTAAGAAGACACAAAAAGAAAGTTTGTCGTAAATCAATAGTGAGGTATAATTATCATGGCATCTGTTTTAGAAGAAAATGTTTATCAGGGAATGTAGTTGAACACAATCACAACAATAACCATTTAAATTAACACTAGTAAACCTTTCGACATAACAATGGCTTGCATGTAACCTCATTTGTCTTTAATATCAGTCAAAATGTCTAAATACATGCAGGAATGAACATGCATATTAATAACCTTTTCTTCAGTTTTCTATATATAACAAGGAATGTAAGACACAATCAAGAGTTTTCCTAAGTTTTATGTCGTGTTTAAAATCCAACATTCTAAAAGTGTCCATGCAACATAAATATTCGTAAAGAACACTTCAGTTTGTGCATGAAAATCAAGACAAGGTATCGAACCAACCAAATAAAATAATGAACTAAACCCTCTAAAATTATTATCACTTGCCCCAGGGCCATGATAATCATCTTATTAAAATATATCCCACCAGAGAAACTTGCTCGTAGCATTCAAGATATTGTGTCATTGTCCACATTCTTCTAAGTTAAGAAAGTTTATTTTTCCTTAATAAATATACATGGAACTATAATGCTTTAAAGCACAAACACCTTCATTGAACATCATCTGGCATGAAGATACCTTCTTACAGCCTAGTTCATATGAACTAATGGACAACTATCCACACACCGTCCTACAATTGGGGAATGTGGCAAGCCATTGTAAACTTGTATATTCAGAGGAAAGGCAAGGCTCACTGGGTTTACGTAGGTGATATTTAAACCTTTTTTGGGAAATTTCTTGATATTAATACTTGATTAGGACTCAAACTCCCCTGATGCATTTAAATAATTATACCATTATTCTGTTTGATAAGAATTCTCCGAAACTCTCTTTTCCAGATGAATAAACTATATGATGATCAATTATTTAGGGCTAAAATAATGAAGTCTCTTTAACCTTCCAACTTCTTGCAACTTAACTTTTGAACTTTCTTCCTAAGAGCAAAATGAATCCTTGCTGACAAAGTTTCATGTTCATAAGAACTGTCAGGAATCCAGGTAGATGGCCTATTATACATTTTTCCAGACTCAACCAGGTACTATCGAATCATTTCCGAAAATGTTAAAATTACTGCGAACATTGAGCCTCAAATATTTTATCACTAGATTGGATCTTACTTGTCAAATCTCTTTTCCACATTATCACTGCATTGTTTCCATCAGCATCTTACAATGCCTCGCCTAATTGTAATTAGGGCGTACCCCAAGCGGCTTACCTGAGTCCTTCACCACCAGACCTGCGAGTATGAATTTGTACACCCTTTAAGTATGTAGTCCGCAGCGTCTATTCAACAAAAAGATGTAGTATTGTATGGTGGCTCTTTAATATTTACCCCTTATCCATTATTCTAAAGCTGTATCCTGGAAATCACCAAAATTGCGGTATCTCATCAATTTATCTTAAGCACATATGTATGTCTTTAGTTTTAATTAACTCATGAACTTCCAGACACTGAACCTACACTATGGTCATCCAATTACAGTCAAATAGTATAGTGCTAGAGTTATTTACAAAACTGCACTATGGAACAATCATCGGTCGCCATTTTCTTTTTCCACAAAATCTCCTGTCACATAACGAAATATGATTAAAAGTTCAAGCTTCGGTGTGTTTCTGAAACTTAAATCCACCTTCCATTTCCTCGAGAACCAAAAGGGTAAACCTCTAATTTTCTAGCCACCTATACCTTCACAAAAGGAAACAGCAATACCCAATACAGCCAGATTTTTGCATCAAGGTGACATTGTCAAGCAGAAAACCCCCAGTCATTCAGGCCACTATAACTCATGAGTCACATAAAGTTAGATATGCGACTCAATAATAACTAGAGATGCAGATGACCCAACAACCCAAACACCAAAAATTGCTCCACAACATGTGTAACAAAAGTGAAGTTCACGATTAAACAGACATGACTTGAAGCATCTGAACTTATTGACTCAATTTTATATTTTTCTCTGATAACATATCATATTTCCATAACTCATTGAAGTATTGCATCTACTTATGAATAACGTAGTAACCAAACAGACCCCTAAAACGTCACCAAATATTAATATCATCAAAATTTTCAAAATGAAATGTATGATAATCTTGGCGATCTCAAGATTCTTTCCTATAGCTTCCCTCAGGTTGCTTTTACAGGCACAAAAATTACACGTGAGAGTTCCATGAGAAGATTGATAGAGCCCCTTTCACTTATCCAGAAAAGCCTACTGCATGCATGCTTTCTCCATGAAATTTTTTACAGTCCAGGACTTGTATGTTGTATGAAATTTAAAAGGATACACAAAGTTCATATAAGGGCAGGGACAGAATATGATGCATCTAGCATACCGTTAAGGTGTCCTCAAGCTTCTTTGTCTCAGCAAGCAACTTCTTCTCATCAATGAATGGCAGTTTGGCAATACCCTGTTTTTCAACAGATGAAAGATAGTCATTTGTGTCAGCGAAATAAGTTGCTATCATAATCCAAGAAAATTACGTTGTCGAGAGAAATGGGATAAAAACCTGCCAAGCAAAACGCTTTCCATTCATGTCAATTTCAAAATCTGGATACAAGAGAAACGGTCACGGCAGGAAAAATAAAAGAATGAAATATAAGCAAAAGCTTGAGCAAACAACTGAATATACCATTTGGATAGAAATTAAATATAGGTGATGAAGGATCAGTCATCAATTTCCTGTATCTCTCAGGAAGGGCAGTGGAACTAAAAAAAAATTAAAACATACAAGATATTAAAACAAAGTCATCAAGAGAACAATCAGAGAATACTCAAGTTATTTTGTCGGAAGTACCTAGCAGCTGGTAGCGTTCCTAATAGCTGATCAAAGGGTTTAAATGGCTCCCCAGGGAAAAAAGTGATCTCCAAATCAGCCAAGCCTTTAAGATCAGATGCAAATGGAGCATAATGATATGGATAGTACCTGTAGGGAAATATTACATTACCTAAGTTTACATGGTAAGTAAGACATTAGACATGAAAATTCAATATAGTTCATATGGCATAGCTTTCTAGGTTGAAATTTGACTATAAATGGAGACAGAAGATGGCATTGCCTTTGCCACCCCTTTCACCATAAAGGATTCACATAAAGGGAAACTTTTTGATAGTTTAGTTTGCAATTTTCATTGCCATAGGGAAGACAATAAATGAATGATATTATTATTTTCTCTTCAAACAAAATCTTATGAATATGCATGTACTTGTTTGTTGCTTTATCAATCGTTAACAAATTGAAGCCAACTTATTCCTGGATTCTATTAATATAGTCGTCACTACAGTATCAAAATAAAATGCCACATTCATATGAAAGAACATGCAATACACACCACTGCCACGAGCAGACACCTTGGTAGTAATAGCGGGTAACCCAACATAACCCTTCAACATACTTCAACACCTGCAAAAACAAATCCATTACATTCTTTTGCGGAAATGGCAGTAGTACAACAACGATGAAAAAGTTCTGGGACACATATTATCTGAGTGCAATTAGTACCCCTACGAAGCTCTTGCAAAATCCCATTAAACATGAGACATTAAATTATTACGTGAATTTTGGGATGTGGCCGGTATTTTGATACGAATCCGGAACAGACCGAGGAAGGACTTATCCGTCCGTGGAAAGTCTACGTGCGTCGAAGGAAGAAAGGGCCCGCATAGGACAGGGTTAATTTATTTATTTATTTAGTTATTTACTTCCGTATCTTTTCTTTACTTAATTGTTGGAGTTTCCTAGTTGGATAGGACTCTCGTTTATTAGGGTTGTTTTGAGACTCTGTTTTGGGATTATTGAATGTTTACGCATTGAAGTTTTTCGGCTAGTATTGCTGGGCAATTCTTATCTCGAGAATTGTAAATTCGTTCTTATCAATTTGGTCCGACCTGCCGGATCCCTTCCAGCCGCTATGACTCGATCGTATGATACCCGTGTTACCACATTGGAGGATAACCACGAAATTCTGGCAGAGAGAATTACGGCTCTGAAATTGAAACTTGATCAGAAGTTTGAGGAATTGAGACTTGATTAGAGGTTTGAGGAAATCATTGCCCTGCACCGCCCCGGAACGGGGTCGACGCCACCAACGGTGGCGCAATCGGGTACGGGACAGCCACCACTCGGGCTGAATCCCGATAGCCCCGCCCCGGCGACCACCTCGGGGGTGCCAATTGCGTCTTACGCGCCGCTGCCCGTGTTTGATGGGACCGACCCCCTAGGTTGGATAGCTCGGGCTAAACAACATCTCGAAATCCATCATGTCAATGAAGAAGGCAAGATACAGCGAGCGATGGTGGCGATGGAAGGCTCGGCTCTCCATTGGTTTTGATGGCTTCGACTAGGGGGGTGTAAACGAGTCGAGCTTGAGTCGAGCCTGGTAAAAATTTCATGTTTAAGCTCGGCTCATTTATTTTTTACCGAACTCGAGCTCGAGCTTGAACGTGACGAGCATAATTTTTAATGTTCAACCTCAAGCTCGCTAAAAACGTGTTGAGCTCGAGTCGAGCTTGAACAAAAATTTAATTTAGTTATTTTTTAATTTTTTGAGAAATTATTTTTGTTAACATATATTAATTAGCTATATATTATATAATATATATCACAAAAATATAATTTAATTGAACCAATTTGTATAAACACATATGATAACATATTTAAATAGAAATATTATAATTTAGTATTATATATTTTGCATAACATACAAAAATTAAAATATTACTTATGTATTATTAAAATATGATTTAAATAAAAAATTAAATATTAATTTAAAATTTTTGAATATTACAAAAATAAAAAATAATATTAATAAAAAGTTCACGAGCCAGCTCATGAGCTTATGAACAACTACAAGTATGCTCAAGCTCGGCTCACGAAAAAGCTCGAGCACGAAATGCTCGGCTCAAGCTCGTGATATCCCGAGCTCGAGTCGGCTCATGATCATAAGCCGGCTCGACTCACCTTACACCCCTAGCTTCGACATCAGGAAACGACGTTAACCTGGACCTCGTTTTCAGAGGCGCTCATAGCGCGTTACGACAACCAAGTCGCCCGTAACGCGTATGAACGTTTGGCTGCGGTTCACCAAACTGACTCGGTTGACCAATTCATTGATCAGTTCATCGTTGTCGCGAATCAAGTGCCTAGTCTATCGAGCACCATGTATCTCGGAATGTTTTTGAATCGTTTAGACCCGGATATATGTCGGAAATTGAGGATGTGGGATCCGCAAAATCTGACGAGTGCTATGAACTTGGCTCGCACCATTGAGATTGACTTGCTTGCCCAACAAGGGGCTACGCCGGGATGCTACCGGCCTGAACGTCCCGTAGCAGCGCCTACGCGAGTGCAACCACCTCCTTACCGGGTGGGAACCCCACTCCGGGGGCCTCCAGCCCCCTCCGGGAGGGTCACGGCCCGACCACCGATCAGGGCAGTTCGGTGGGTTCCCGATCAGCCGCCCCGACAGCTTCCCATCATTTATCAACCCGAACGTCATTGCACCGTTTGACTCAACAAGAATTTATGGATTTGAAGAGTAAGTGGTTATGTTACCGATGCAAGAAACCGTACCATCCTCTTCACGAGTGCCCAATAAAGCAAATTCGAACCCTGATAGTGGAAGAGGAGGAACCGTTGGATATCGAACAATTGGAAATTGAAGAGTTGGAAGAGCCGAATGATGAGATGGGGAAAACAGAACTCCAAGCGGCAGAGCTTCCGTTATACTCGATAGCGGGAATTTTCGGACCTCAAACCATGCGGCTTCAGGTCTTCTCCGAGGAAAGGGGATTACGGTATTGATAGATAGTAGAGCGAGCCATAATTTTATTTCCTCCATCTTGGTGACTACACTAGCATTGGCGCCGGAGAGCACGGGTCAATTCCGAGTTCAGTTAGGGGACAGCCATAAAGCCGATTCCAAGGGGATTTGTCGTCTATTGGAGATCGAATTGGAGCATTACACAGCGCGGGCAGATTGCTATGTGTTGCCATTGGGGGGTGTCGATGTCATTCTGGGCATCGCTTGGTTGGCGACTTTGGGTGACGTTCATATTAATTGGGAAAGGATGACCATGGCATTTGAGGTGAAGGGAGGGGTGGTACGTTACAAGGGGACCCATCATTATGTCGAAAACAGGTGGGTCTGCATTCGTTGATTCGAGTTCCCGACCCAGAATTTATGGCCCTCATTTGGGAAGGGGGTTGCGGCTCTATTGCGCAGTTGGATGGGGGGAAAGAGAAATCGAATCTAGCAGAGATTGAGAAGGTATTAAACAATAATGTGGGAGTGTTTGGGGAACCGACTGAGCTGCCCCCAAGGCGGCCCCAAGACCACCACATTCTGTTGCAGCACGGCGCATCACCGGTATCAGATGAACCAGCCGCACCACCCAGGGTGTGAGCCACCCGAGATTAGACCTTATCGATATGGCCGCCTACAAAAGGATGAGATTGAACGCCTCGTGGCTGACATGTTGCTAGCGGGGATTATCCGCCCTAGCTCTAGTCCATTCTCGAGTCCGGTTCTTTTAGTAAAGAAGAAGGATGGAAGTTGGCGATTTTGTGTGGATTACCGGGAGCTTAACAAAATCACGATCCCAGACAAGTACCCAATTCCGGTTATTCAAGAAATGTTGGATGAGCTCGCAGGTGCCACCGTGTACTCGAAGATAGACTTGCGCTCGGGTTATCATCAGATTCGGATTGCCCAGGATGATGTTCCGAAGAAGGCTTTTCGCACCCACCCATAGTGGTCACTATGAGTTCTTGGTCATGCCGTTTGGCATGACGAATGCCCCGGCGACATTTCAGGCAAATGATATCTTTCAACCCTATTTACGTAAGTTTGTTATTGTATTCTTTGATGACATCCTAGTTTATAGTGTTTCGATATAGGAATATGTGACCCATCTAGCTTGTGTGTTGAATATACTCAAGACACATCAGTTTGTGGCGAATCGAAAGAAATGTGCTTTTGGCTGTGATACTATAGAATATCTGGGTCAACTTATATCGGCTTTTGGGGTGGCAATGGATCCTATAAGAAGATAGAGGTTGTTGTCAATTGGGTTCCCCACGTACACTTAGAGATGTTCGAGGGTTTTTGGGATTAATCGGCTACTATCGACGCTTTATCAAGAATTACGGGTTGATCGCTCGACCCCTTACGCAATTCTTGAAAAAGGACGGGGCCGGTAAGTTGATATGGACGGAAGAGGCAGATCAGGCGTTAAGGGACTTGAAAACAGCACTGACGTCATCCCCGTTATTAGCTATGCCCAATTTCACCAAGCAGTTTGTGGTGGAGCGCGATGCACTGGGATGGGGAGTCGGGGTTGTTTTGATGCAGGAATGCTGGCCAATGGCTTATTATAGTAAAGCTTTAGCCGAATCAACCATGTCCAAGTCGGCGTACGAAAGGGAACTCATGGGTTTGGTGTTAGCGGTGCAACATTGGCGACCATATCTCATGGGTAAGCGCTTTACAGTTCGGACGGATCATATCAGCTTACATCACTTGCTAGCACAACGGATCGTCACCGCATCTCAACAAAATTGGGTGGCGAAGCTGTTGGGGTAGGACTTCTCGATTGAGGATAAGCCGGGAACCCAAAACTCGGCGGCTGATGCTTTATCGAGAAAAGTAGAAGAGGTTGGGCTATCGGCGGTCAGTGGTCCGATTTGGTCATCTGGGTCGGAACTTTTAGAGGAACAAGAGGCGGATCCCGAACTTTGCAAGATTCGGGAGGAGATTGTGTGGGACGCATCCGCTCGGCCGGGTTATTCATTGGTTCAGGACCGGTTAATGTATAAAGGGCGGGTAGTTTTATCGGCAACGTCATCATGGATTCCAAAATTGTTGTTTGAATTTCATGATACACCGTTAGGGGGTCACCCGGGGGCATTTCGAACATACCGACGGATAGTCTCGAGTGTTTATTGGAAAGGGATGTTCAAACGAGTGCAAGAGTATGTACCCAACTGCCTAACTTGTCAAAAATCCAAGTATGAGGCGTTGTCGTCGGCGAGACTACTCCAGCCGTTGCTGATTCGGGAGGTTGTCTGGGGTGACATCTCTATGGACTTCATCACGGCATTGCCCAAGTCCAACGGTTTTTCGTGCATTATGGTGGTGGTAGTAGATCGACTTATGAAGTATGGGCATTTTGTTCCGCTAAAGTACCTGTTCACCGCCCGTTCGGTAGCCGAGGCGTTCATTCAGGAAGTGGTAAGGCTGCATAGTATTCCAAATTCTATCGTGAGTGATCGGGACCCCATCTTCGTTAGTACTTTTTGGCGCGAGTTGTTCAAGCTGCAGGGCACCCAGCTTAAATTCAGCTCGGCATATCATCCAAGGTTTTGAATCGGGTTCTTGAAACTTATCTCCGTTGTTTTACGAGCGAACAACCACGGGTATGGTGGAGGTGGATTCCATGGGCAGAGTATTGGTACAATACAACATTCCAATCGGCCGCGATGAGCACCCCGTTTGAGTTGGTATACAGTCGTCAACCACCCACGTTGCGACAGTTTTTACCGGGAGAATGTAGAGGGCTGCGGTAGCCGAAACGCTATTAACAGAGACGCGGTTATTCGTCAACTTCGTGCCAATTTAGCTAAGGCGCAACAAAGGATGGTCACCTCAGCCAACAAGAAACGTCACGATGTTCAATTCAATGTTGGGGATATGGTGTTCTTGAAAGTTAGCCCCATCATCGTACCTTACTCGATGACAATGGGCACCATAAACTAGCAGCAAAATTCTATGGACCTTTTGTTATTCTAGCGCATATCGGGGCAGCAGAGCAGCGTATCGTTTGGAGTTACCTACTTCAAGTCGCATACACCCCGTTTTTCATGTGTCACAGTTGAAATGAGTAGAAACGAGTAGTTGGGGACCATCTTGTGGAGACGGAATTATTGGCGAGCTTGGAAATTACCGGACCACCGCTTTGGCAGCCCGAACGTATACTTGATACCCGCATGCAAGAGATAGCAAGAACACCGGTGGAGCATGTCTTGGTGAAATGGGTGGGTAAAGAGATCGATGAGGCAACATGGATGAACAAAGGGGATATGGAGCAGCAGTTTCCTGGAACTAGCCTTGCAGACAAGGCTAATTTGGAGGGGGGAATTGATACGAATCCATCCGGAATAGACCGAGGAAGGACTTATCCGTCCGTGGAAAGTCTACGTGCATCGAAGAATAAAGGGTTTGCATAGGGCAGGGTTAATTTATTTATTTATTTAGTTATTTACTTCAGTGTCTTTTATTTCCTTAATTGTTGGAGTTTCCTAGTTGGATAGGACTCTCGTTATTAGGGTTGTTTATTAGGGTTGTTTTGAGACTCTGCTTTGGGATTATTGAATGTTTATGCATTGAAGTTTTTCGGCTAGTATTGCTGGGCAATTCTTATCTCGAGAATTGTAAATCCGTTCTTATCCTATTTGGTCTAGATTCCCGTCATTGCCGACCCCAAAATGAAAATATAGAAGGCAAAAAGAAAGCAACACAGAAAAACACAAGTAGGTTTAAGGGAAGTGGAATTGTTCTGGTTTAAATGTGGATAGAGGAGTAGACTTCTTACTACAATGAATTCAATAAGAGAAGAAAAATAAGGGAGGGTAAAAGGAAAAGGATAAAAAGAATTACCACCAAGATGCTGACACAACCACAAAATACAACATGAATCACAACACTTACCGCAAAATTATAGAAATTGAACTATGTTGAAGAAACATCTTCCACTACCTTTCTGTTACAATAAACTACACGTGAACAAAAGAAAAACATCTTATTGTATAATAATAGATCCATTCGATCAGCTTACATAGCTGAAGTTGATCCATCTAAATAGCCAGATCTGACAGGAGTCACAGGACTATGCATGTCTACAGTCAACACTTATGCAGTAGGTTTTATTTTACAGTTTTCCCTTGATATTGCAAAATTCGAAATATGATTCTCATAACTTGGAAAGAGAACAAAGACGACACAATAACTAACAGTAAGCAAAAGTCACTATAAATGTGATAGGTGTACTTACCACTTCCATTCTGACTTCATCCAACTCTTCGGGTTTTGATACACCAAATTTCTCAGAATAATACCTTTCTTTATATCCAGGCTCCCCCAACTTCACCTGAGAGGATTAAAACTTCTGCCAAATTTATAACAGACACATTCAACAGAAACAAATAACTTCTTCTGTCATCAGCAGAAGTCAAAATGATGATAAACAAAACTAATAAAAAAATACTAACTCTAGGTCACTATCAAAAAAAACTATTGTGATTTTATGGTATCCATAAGAAATCATCAAACCATCTTCCATCATTTATAATATATCAAGTTCTAGCTTTCTAATATGCGGACTGTGAAACAATAATGGGTTCCCTTTGCGTGCGTTTGAATACCAATTAGCTCCACACACAGTCATATCATTTAATTTTGTGAGCTTAAAGCTTTAGATACTGTAGATCATTCAAATTTAGAATCTGTTTTATTGCTGGATAGTATTCAAATTTTGTTTTTGAAAAATTAACAAACAATATGCACTCATCAACTCAGTAACATGAGTCGTTGGCCACACAAATGGAGTTCAAGTTGCCAGGTTGGGACGTCATAGAGAGAATGATAGGTCAATTTCTATGATGCTGACCATCACAAAAATAATATGCAATGCCATAAAATATGACTAGGTCTCATGAACTTCAGCATAACGTTAAATTGAGCTGATATCAAAAGAGGAGAAGCACCTTGTCGCCCGCTGAAGTACCCAGTGAAGTATGTGGCTCTTCACTGGACTCTCTTCTTGCTTTCTGTTTCCTCTCTTCATTATTTTCATATGCCTGAAACAAAAGAAGAAAGCCACATTATTACCTGTAAGTTATCTGAAGCCTTTACATCTACCTCAAGTTCACTAGTATGGGAACAAGCATTATAATCTGCATACATAGTTCTGAATTTCGACATGAAATAACATAATGAACTCAGATCGCCACACCCCTAATCTAATTTAACTATAATAATTATAGACTAACAGCATAATCATAATAAATCGTCGATAAATCATAGAGGTTTTCTATTTCTATGAACATCGAGTCCTAAAAGAATCGGTGGTGAAGTGAAGTAAGCGACGGAATATATAATGAATTTTCAAACTCTACTCATTTATAAGTAAAGAAAAACCCAAAAAGTATAGATGTTAAACATAGATATATTTACACATGGGCCAAGCATACACAAACAGAAAGTTGGTGGACTGGATGTCCAACATACACCCAGCAGAACAATCTAAATGCATCTCGTAATATACTAACTAGTGGTTTTATCAGAATCACACACACAAAAGAAATCAACTGACCGAATGTCCAGGATATACATACAGAATAACAGTAACATTATCTTGTAATGGAATTAATAGTCCATCAGACACATCATTATTAGTAACAGAAGCTTTTTTGCAGCAGCAACTATATATTATGCCCATACAAATAACAACAGCAGCAGTAAAGGCCTATGTACCATAAAAATTCATTTCTACTTGGCAACAAAGTGGAGATTATAGTCCAGTACCAAAGTGGGTCAGGACTCAGGAGAATGAACAGACTACCTGCTGAATGCGTGCTCGCTTTTTAAAGATTTGGTCTTCATACACTGAAACTGTCTGAATAAAGTGTTCAACTCGATCCAACATGACCTAAATTTTGAAAGATCAAAAGCAGGAGTACTTAGTAAATTACAAAGTTCAAACTTTCAAAAATATCAGTAAAGCATACAGCTAACATAAGACATGCATAGCTACTTTCTACAGAGCATCAGTGTGGAACCATTTCACAATCTTACAACGTTGGATTTACATTCCAAAATCACGAACAAGTCTATTTTTTTTTTACCTCTATAAATAACATCTTATTCTTGAAAGTTCATATCTAACCCAGATATTCTACTTCTTGAAATCAAAAGTTCTTTGCTGAAACAAATAAGGAACCATTTATGTTAAGTCCGGTAATTCATTGCGGAGTAAACTTCGAAAATGATACTCCCTGAACTTCGCAGATATCACCATTCAAAAATTTAATCCTGTTATACCAATACTCTATGAGAGATACATCTGCCCAATAAGCCCCAGCCTATGCACAAAAGCCGCTATACATTACCTTACCAAACCCAGAACACATCATCAACAACTGCAAGCAAAACCTTATCTAGGGAGGCAAAGAATTGGTTTACATTAGCAATCTATACCCCAGGGCAGGCATCCAGATAAGACATCTTGTTCGGATGTCCAAGGGTTATAATTTGAAATTCTATACATACTATGTTAACAATGGATATAACATGATGGGAATTGCCAAATTTCCAACACATAAGATTGGTTTACACTTATCCAGCATATTTTTCCATGGCCCACCCTCCAAAGAGTATTTTACACACCACTTAAACTTCATTTTGTCTTTGTTTGGACATTTTGCATAAAGAATTTTTATCTGTTTCTTGAAATTCAAGATTTAGGGCTCACCAAAATGGGAGTTTAAGGAGGTGATGAGAAATGGCAGTGGTGGAGCACTTCTCCTCACAAGGACCAAACAATAGATGAACGATTATTTAGATGGAAATGGCAGAGGATACCAGGGTTTAGAGAATGCTCGTGGAGTACAAACTGGTGGAAAGAAAGAGGGTGGCAGGATTTCCAGCATTGGGTTTGACCCAATGAGAAGTGGACTGGGGGAATGTGATTTATATAGTAGTCTGCATCTCAAAAAGTGGTGCAACAACAGTTAAATCTAAAATAGTGCAGTCGGAAGATTAATTTTTGTCTAATTCAGGCCATACTTATTTTATAGCAAGAAATAAATGCATATCAACGTAACCCATAATCAGAAATTGCATGTCCAAGACAAACATGTTCAATTTATATGTGAAAAGATACTAATATTACCTCCCCAGCTTCAGTAAGGTAACCACCCATTGCCGCAAATTCCCTTCTATATACAGACATCAGCAAATTTATGGCACCCTACAGCAACAAAATAGTGCACGAATATTCTGAAGGATGAAGGAACAAATAAATCCTAGCTAGTATTAAATTCAACAATAAAATAACAACATATAAAAAGAGGTAATTTGCCTGATATTGAAATCCATTCAGTACACAAAACTCCGGCTATTTTTATCTCAATATTCCATAAAACAGCAAAGAAACCATCAGATTCAACTCAATGCACAGGCACATACCTCTCTAATCTCTAATGTGGGCATATGAGGAAGAAAGTCATTGCCGACAAAAAAACATAAAAACACAAAGTCATCCACCAGCCTATCAAACTCAATCTCAAATGGAGGGTTTGTAATAGCCATGTCATATTCCAGATATTCTCGCAAGACCCAGATATTGAGAAACTGTGAACAAGACAGAGAAGTATTTAAAAAAAAAACTTAACCAAGATAATACAATAATATAACAATTGAGTCAAAGAAAAATAAGTAAAGGGGCAATCATCAAGCAGCTTCAATCCTTTTCAACCTGATACTTCTTCTTATAAATAGGAATTTCATTTAACAACCCCTTTGAATCTTGAGCGTGGTCATTGCCCCCACGACATTCAGCTGCGAGGTGGCCAACTTGGCCACAGAGAAAACATTTTTCCTGGTGGCCAGGAAGACTTATTACCTGAATCATGAGAAAAAGGACAAAAATGAAATTGCTTTTAAACTAAAAGACAAGATTTTTCTTTAAATTGTGGAAGTAACAGCCACTGACCTCCCTCAGTATTGAGAAGTGAACTTCATGTGTAGCAAGGGCCAGCATGATCAGGTCAGCGTCCTGTTCACACATATAAAAGAAGTATTGTGAAAGACACTTGACTGAATTGACAGGTCAAACCAGTGCGAGCAAATAATATTCAGACAAAAGAGGAAATAGACACACAAGGATAAAAAACATGTAGTAGAGAAGATGCACTATTCTTTATCGCACTCACTAGACCATATAAACAGTGCCTAGTATTTGGGTCGAAGCCAGGAAGATTGCGTTGTAAGCGAATATAGGACATAATTTTGTGCTCCCCCTCGCCAGGAACATTTGCATCAGAAAGAATAACCTTCAAATAATCACCCAAGCCAGCCCCATAAGTAATTTAAGAGAGAAAGTATTCTGAAAAGCAGAAATATAATGGGAAAAAAATAGAAAGAATTACTCCAACATGAAGGATTCATTCAATCTTGAAGACAACCACATGTGGAGAAATCTTTAAGAAACTAATAAACATACTTTAAGAAAGCGCCAACCAGGTCTGTTGTTAAACCTATATTGAACATAATACTGAAGGGCCACGGAGAGAACTGCCATAAATTGAGTACCAGGGGTGATGATATTTGAATCAGACGTTTCAGTCTTTTCTTTAGGCAGTAAGTTTACCCCCTGATGTACAAACTCTGTCCTCAATCTCTCTTCTTCAGCTTCCTGACATGAGATATAAGAAAAATTGCTCTTGGATACTCTTATGGACAACCCTAGTTTAACAAACATGCACCATAAACAGAATACATACAGCAGCAGCAGCATCTTTAGCAGCCCTAAAACGGCGAGACCTTTGCTGATTCATTTTGGCCCTAGGAGCCACGCCATCTACACAAAAGAAAAGGGATTTCTAAGCTTATCCTGAGAGAACTTGTAAATGTTATATTGAAGAAGCTTACCAATAGCCATGTAAAGGAGCTTTCTTGGACGAACCAATGAGACTAGGTGGTCGATATAATCAAAGATAGACTTGAATACATCATCATAGCTGGCTGGTGCAGGCTGCATTAGAGAGAAGTAAAAAGGTTATAGTCATTCCCATGCATTGCCAAGTGGGAGCTGCCTGTATTTCCCCTCTTTGCCATAAGACAGAGATCTAAAAATACAGAAATCAACTTTGTTACACCGGCATCCAAAAGTGAGGTTCATCTCTACTGTTACATCATAATGTAGTTAATTAGATTTCAGTGATTCATGATAAAATCGAAAGGTGTTTGATGCATCAACCAACCTGACAACCGCACAGCAATGTAATGGAAAACAAATGTACATTTTTTGATGAAAAACAAAGCATACTTGTAAGTATGCTACTACCACCCCACATTAGATGGAGACGAGGGGCTTGGAAGACATACAAGCCCTATTTTACGATGCGCATTTTTAGGATAACATTGTGCAACCATAGCGGAAAATACTTCGCGCTCGAGCTCAGGTATACAAGAAACCAAGTGCATACCACACTATTCTCGCACCACCTGTTGGAACAAGGCATTCTGCCCTTTGCAAGGCGAGGACCTTCCCAAGGACCTTGTCTGGGAGCAAATGATAAGTATGCTACCAGTCCAACATCAAATGGGATGAGGAACTAGAAAGATATATAAGCCCCAAGCTCGCCCTCTAAAAGAGGGGTTTGGTACACGGGCAGGCAAGTGCAAGCTCGCATAGGGTGAAAATTTAACTCGATATTCCATACTCGATTCGAGCTCGATCGCTAAAAGCTCGGTTCGAAATTTTACCAAACCAAGCTTGAACAACTTTTTAGTTTCGATAAATTTTAAAGCTTGATTCGAGCTCGGCTCGATTAACAAAAAATAAAAAAATATATATACAAACTTTTCAAACTGCTAGAGCTCGACTCGTGATCGGCTCTATTAAAGTTTGTTTGAGTTCGGCTCGATGAACAATCAAACCAAATTCAAATACAATTTTTAAAGCTCGATTGTAATTCAAACAAGTTTGAACACTTATTCGTTCGGCTCGACTCGACTCATTTTCACCCCTACTCGCATCACATACGTATCTATATATAACCTTTTGCACTAATGAGCTACAGAATACTTTTTTTCTTATTTAGATCAGTAAAGCATAAAAACCATTTCTGTAATCGGGACACTCTTTTTTCCAAAATAATTTATGCTTTGAAAGAAAAAGACTCCATTCCTAAAAACTAGTAAAAGATATATTAAGTAGAGCATAAAAGAAAAAAATAGAGTATAGTACCTTGCCATCGGGATGAAAACAGGGGTGAATAATACCATTCATATCCAAATACAAGTTATCAAACTCAAAGCCGTTAGGGTTTGGTTTTGATAATAAATCATAGGGATGTACCCCTACGCTTTCATCCTCCACAACATCCACAATGGAAAGCGGGTACCGATCTGCCAGCCACCTGTAAAAAGCTGGAACACCCATCCTTCCCGATCCCGAATGAGGACGATGGTGATGATAATGAAATTGTTAACAAATCAATCAAAAATGGTATCGGAATTGAGGAGATATTCTGCTCTTAATGCTCATTCAACATTACTGTTGTGTTGTTGGTAGACTCAAATCATTCATGTTCCAATTCCTATTTGATTTGAGCTGATCTACACTGTAACTGCGCTTTAAACCGCGCCCAAATTACAAATAGGTAAGGGTAGGGGTAAATACTGGAACAATAATATTTATGTTACAGTATTTGTATGATTATCATTCTTTTTATCAATATTTTTATAGTTTATACTAAAGATTTGACTTAATTTTATACCGATCTCTTCTTTACGAAATTTTACATAATTTAAATAAATATAACTTTACACCACCCCCAAATTTTCCTTTCGAATTGATGTTGGTCACAAGTGGTATACGAAAGAATCTAAAAGGGGTTGGAGTTGAATAGACCTGAAGTTACTTTAATATTCAAAACTATCGGAATTAAAAAATGGGAATTGCATCAACCTCCCTAAACTTTGAACATTTGGCATCCATACCCCTCAACTTTGAAAAATTGGCATTAACACCCCCTCTTCTACTTTTTCACTAAATTTTCTAATGAAAAGACAAAAAAGCCCTTCACTTTTTAATTAGAAAATGGTTAAATTATATAATTAGTTGTTTGATGAAATATTATCACTAAATGACATATTAATTAGAAAAGAAATAAATAGCACTTCAAAGTTAAGTATTTCAAAATATGTTCATATTTCTAAACTTAGAATTTAGTAAAAAAATATTTTAATATTGAATATTATTTACCAAAATAGATAATAGTTAAAATAACAATGTTTTTAGATTTGGCTTTTTATTAAAACAGAATTGCCAATTTGAGAAAGAAAAAAACAAAGTGATATAAAAGTGCATTTACTTCTTTCAACTAATTTTTTCAATGGGTTAATACACTATTTTTGCACACTAGAAGAAGTGAATTTATTATGAAAAATCATATTTGAATATATATAGTGTTGGGTATATAACGATCTTTCTAGTATTTAGTAATGTACTAATAATAGTTTGTACAATGAGAAATTAAACTTTAGTAATGTACATTACTTATAATATTAGTAATGTACATGTTGATGTAAAACGTATACTTAAGCAATAAGATTTTCATTTAAATACAGAAGTAACTATTATTAAAGACAACTTTTTTAGTAGTTGTGAGTGATATTCTCTAGAATTTTCAATTATGCACCGCTTATCATTTATTTCATTCTCTTTATGTCATTTAATGATCTTTTGATATTTTTTTATTTTAATGTATTATAAGTGCAAGGTATTTTAGTCTTTTATAAGTAAAAAATAATGAAAAAAAATATCAGGTGAAATTCAGGCCAATTTTTCAAAGTTGAGGGTGTGGATGCCAAATGCCTAAAGTTTAGGGGAGGTGGATGCAATTATCCCGAATTAAAAACTACACACCAACTTATGAAGGATAAAAAGGATTGTAGTATTCGATGCTCAGATCAGAGTTAAATACGCAGCAAAAAAAATTAGTCTTTGGTTTTAGCAATGTGTTTAGCGATTCACATAGTTCTCTTTTCTTTTGTGCAAAGATGTTTTACTTGATTGCTAAATTATGATATATGGAATAAAGGTCAAAACAACAAAGCAATAAGTAAGTGGAGAGAGTTTGCAAGGTTCACTCAGTAGTATAATCCCAACTACGTACTTCTTCTTCGATGGAATTCACTATATCGAATTCGAATATTCTCACGGAGTCTTTCCAATACAATGAACAAAAACTAGAAGATTTGAGCTCATTTTCTACACAAGCGTCTGCTTCAAGAGTTTCAGTAGTCCGCTTCTCTCACGCAGAAAATTAACAGATGTCCTACAACTTTCCTCACACTCAGTTTGAAAGAGTTTCAGTGGCCCACTTCTCTCACTCAGAAATTAGCAGATGTGGTACATCATTCCTCACACTCAGTTTGAAAGAGATAATAAGGTATTTCACACATAAATGTTTTTTTTTTTTGGTAAAGTCAAACAACTTGAATGATATTCACTCTGGTTTGGTTCTTCTAAGGAATTGATAAAATGAATATTTGGAAATGGATGCACTAGAATTCGAATTTTCTGAAGATGAACTTTAATAAAATATTGAAAGCTTCTTCAAAGGATTTGAATGAATAAGAGGCTTTCTAAGATAAGATCGATAGTTTCGAATCCCTTTTTTTAAAGGTTTATTGAAGTCTATTTATAGGCGGGAATTGGAATAGATCCGTTGGGACCATTCAGTAGGCGTGTGTAAATGAATCACTCAGAAATGTTAGAAATGGTTGTTGGTGTATCCGTGAAATTCTGTTGCAAATATTAGTCTGCTGCAGTTTGTCGCATGTTGACATCTAATGGTTAGGTGCTATTCGTACTTCCACATCATTATATACATTAATGCTTTGTCAAGCACTAAATGCATTTAAATAAAAGCCCATTAGGTATTAAATGATTTGAGGAGACATTTAATAGGTAGTCGCTTGTTGATGAGGAACTTCAAGTAACTTAGTGAGTCTTGAACTTGATAAGTCGTTGCTTATAGAAATGGTGTTGCTTGAGGAATACTATCTTTTTAGAGAAATTTCAATTGCATATAAATAAAGAAAAGAACTTATTACACAGAGTGCATAAAGGGAAAGGTCTTTACTTCACCCAGGCAATTAACATGCTAGTCACACCATATATCCAAAGCTCAGCACATAAAAAATTAGATACATTCTAGCTACCAAGCTATGTGCCAAAGCCTCTTCACGGCTCTACTTTCAAGTGAGTCATCTAGTTGCATCGTAAGTAGTTGGTCCTTAACATTATTGAGTACTTGGGCAGCCACTATTTCGGGTTGAGTGCTCCGGTTGTCAAAAATATGTGTGTTCCTATATTGTAAATATTGAAAATAAGACATGTGAGTGCAAGATTTGGGATGTGTCTGGCATACCATGCAAACATGCATGTTCTGCTATTGCACACCAGAGAGACAGAGTTGAAAATTTCACAGACAAGAGCTACTCAAAGGAAAAGTACATGCTGATGCTGAGTTATTCTGAGGGTATCCACCCAATATTAGACCCCAAATTTTGACCACCACTTGAAGATGTTGTGCCACAAACACTGATGACTCCTATTCTGAGAAGGTACCTGGCAGACCTAAAAAAACAAGAGAAATGAAGCTTGGGAGCCAAGTGAAAATGCAGGTCCTGCAAATCCCAAACAATACAGGGTTACCAAAATGAAGTGCACAATATGTAGGAAATATGACCACAATAGAAGAATATGTCAGGGAGCAACCGGTGGACAGAAAGGTGGAAACCAATCAAGTCAGAGGAGGGGAAGAAAAAAGAGAAAGACTGGTGGTGATGATAATAGCCAGGTACATTGATTCTCAGTTCTTTTCATTTATTATACATGTAATATTAGTTGCTGATATTATAGATTTTCTAGGATCAGATGGATATGAATGACATCACACTTGGTGACATCCTGGTCAGGATGAGGTCCAGTGGTGAATGAAGAGCCATATGTTCCAACTATAGAAAGCAATAATCGTACTTCAGGTGTTGGAGTCATGGAATTTGATACTACACTTGATCCCTCATTAGATCATTTGTTTAACTTTTAGATGTCTCATTTGTTTGTGAATGGATGTGGATATATTTGCACTACGATGTCTTTATTTAAGGTGTTTTAGTTTGTTTTTGTGGATGAATTTGTGGATGAATTTGGATATATTTTGTGGATGGATGTAGATATTGGTTTTTGGATGTGGATGTATGTTTTTGTGGATGTATGCACTCAAGATGTAGATGTATGTTTTTGTTGTTGTTTGGTTTGTTATGTTTGATTGATGAACATGTTTGGTGTGTTTTATACATGTATAAACTAGTAAAATTGACAAAATAAGTAGTGTTATACCATTATATTGGTTCTCTCTAGTGTTTTACATCTTGAACAATAGTAGTACTTGACAAAATAAATACATGGCTAATATGCATAAATTTATACAAATCAATAGATAGATTAACCTAATATATGAATCTTTTGCATTTATTTAGACAAATTTCGGAGCTTCTTCATTGATCCTTTGAGGGTTGAAGCTGCCTTCGACTTCATGTTCCACATATTGGTTATATGGCTAGCACCAATGAGAGAAGCCATGAACCGCACACCTGTCATACAACCTCCCAGAATTATCTGAAGACTATGAAACATGAATTGTAGTTTTTCTCCACATTGTCACTTATTACATATTTCTTTCCTATACTTAAAACCAAATCACTAGATGATTAACTTGAGGAAGACATTTTTCCCATTAAAATTGATAATAAATTATCATAATTTGGTACATTTATACATATTTCCAACGGCCAATTGCAACGGTCATATTTTCAAATTCACAAAAATATTACATTTGCACCCCCTAAAAAGATCAAACAATAACAAATACAACCCCTATAATGGTCATATTGGGGTGCAGGAAAAAATATTACAATAACACCCCCTGAGAGTATTTTCGTCGCTCCAAAATGTGACATTATTGACAGGTTGATAACATCATCAATTGCTGATGTCATCAGGCATAAAATAGGAAAAATATAAAAAAAAAATTATGACATCAGCAAAAATCTACCCGAAAACAAGAACAGGGGGTGCCCATGTAAGCAAAACTTGAGAGAGGGGAGGTCCGAGTAATTATGAAAGTTAGCGGGGATATTTATGTAATTACGATATCTAGCAGGGGAGGATGATGTAATTCTCCCTTAATTTAACTGCTTACTCTATCAAAGTACACCAAATCTCATAGAAAGTAGAAACTCATTGCCTATGTAAAATGAAACGTACATATTGGGCAAAGTGTATTCTCCAGCATTTCAAACAGCAGAAACAAGCACACTACTTACTACTAGCATAAATTCTGACTTGTTTTGCACAATTCTTTATGATATTTCCCTATACAAGTAGGTTTTTAAGAAGATTTTTTATCAGTAAGTCCACAAACTTCAACTCCTGCAATATAACGTGCTAAACAGAACAAACTGAGTGATAAAATACATGATTTCCAATTTAATCAAGATGCAAAGTAAGAGTAGAGGGCTATTGTTCCTCTTCTGGCTCTTCCTCTTCCTGAAGAAGGTTTTCTCTGTTGTCATGTGCCCAAAAACCTCTTACGTCAATAAGCATGCTTGCAACTGTTCCGCCTTGTTTGCAAGACAATAAATCAGCAAGTGTTATGGTCAAAGGGTCAGCTGGTTTCACCATATCCCAGATTTCATCTCTCACATCCTCAATACACAGCTCATAGTTCCCTCCCTCTATCCATTTCTGGTGGACATCCCTGTTGAATCATTATAGACGAAAAAATTAAATCAACAAATTTTGTTTGATTATTTATGTGAATTATTATTGAGTGTTTGGTCATGTATCTGCCAACTTGAGACTTGTAGATCTTGCTCAACATCCACAAGCAGGAAATTGCAGGAGTTTTTGTAGGAAGATTGCATAAGGAATATTCAACATTCTTGATTTTATTCCTTTGCTTCCTTCCATGTTCTTACTTTGCTAATTCATATAAAAATTATCAAGAAAACACAAAGATAATAACAATATAAATCATTTTATACATTATAAATCAACAAACCATTTTTTACTTGACATATTTTACAACTTACCATTTTTTAAGAACATATACAAACACACCCACATCACATCAATAGTTGCCTACTCTAACAACCCTTTCTTTACTACTTTTAATCACATAATCATTACCAAATAACCAATTCAATCATTTCATTCATCATAAATCCACAAATCGATTTTCACTTGCCATATTTTACAACTTACAACCATATTTAACCATATTTAAGTACATATACAAACACACCCACATCACATCATTTTCATTCGATAAGCATAACACACTGATCGAAAAAACTATAAGACTTTAAACCCAAAAATATCAACAAATAAAGCCTTAACAAACAGGTAAATGAAAAAGGTATTTTGACCCAAACCTGAACAGTGTATGAATATCAGCAGTTGTGAGAAATCCCCTCCCTTGAAGATCAAGACACCGAAACAAATATGTTAATCCTTCTGGAGTGTCTTTGTTTTCTAGAGCCAGAACAAAGTCAAGAAAACTCTCAAAATCCATCTCCCGACCATTACCATCTCCACTTTTTCCACGGCGGACATGCTCATCAAAAACTATATAAATAAAGATTATTACAAACAAGAGTTCAATTGAAGGCACAAAACATATGGAGCATACAGGGAGAAGATATATCACTATAATGTGAAAATTGCACACACTTCATAAACTAGAAGGAGAAGTGTGGGATTTTATATTACGCACACAAACACATAGACCATAGCCAGCTTTTACCTCTCTCAATGAAGATATCTGTTAGTGTGCCATCTGCATAGTCTCGAAGCTCTTGTTTGCTCAGTGTCCCGTTCATATCTTTATCAAGAGCGAGGAACATATCTGCACATATTGATGATATCTCTAATGGTGTAAATAAAAACTATATAGAAACAAAGAAAATAAATAGTACCTACACATAAAAACCACAGCCCCGTGGACCAGAAACACCCAGGAAAAATAAAACCCAAGGCCATGAACAAACCGTGCTAGCATTTCAAACATTACAGTTAACCAATTTAGTTTTTGATGGTATCAGCTGGACGAAAGAGAAGAATGGAGCGAACAATTGTTTATTTGATATGAATCTGACAGAAGAAATATGCCAACTAGCATAGGTTCTTCTAGACTGAGCCAAACAAACTACAAAAAAAATATCAACAATTTATATAAATTAACTGATGGAGATCAACCCATGCAAAACCATACAAACAAGATGGATCCTTTGATCATGAAAGATGGACCAATTACAAGGGCACGTGCAAAGAAGATCAAAGAGGCCATGATGGTTCTTGTAGCTAAAATAAAAGATCAAGTCCAAGAGGGCTCTTCAATGGGCCAAATGATGAATATTATTCAAGTTGGTGGGCTAGAGTTTTAATGAAGAGTTGGGCTTATTTCTTATCCAAAATTAAGGCCCAAGTTGAAGGATGAGTTGGGCTTATTTCTTATCTAAAATTAAGGCCCAAGTTGAAGTAATTTCGTCCATATTTTTAAAGGCCCATAAAAAGGACTCTTCAAGATAGTCACATGCTTTGTTTAAGCTTTTAAAGGGATCCTAGAACATAGTGTACCATTCAAGGTATCTTTTGACTAGTTTTAGGGTGAATAAATGTGGTCAAAAGTGTCATCAAGATGTTTAGGGTAATTTTGGTCTAAAGTGTAATGAAGATGTTTTTAAGCATCTTAGGAGTCTTTTGTAGCCTATAAATAGGCATGTAAACATTTGTAAATAATGAACCATTTTAAGTATAAAAATTCCTTTGAATTTACTATCTCTTGTGAGAGTATTTTCTTTTGAGAACTTATCAAGATTCTTGAGCAAGATCTTGTGGCGTTCAACATACCGAGGTTCTTGGCTCATCCTATAGCCAACGGGTCGAGGTTTTTAAGCTCTATATAAGATCAAACCAGATTTCGATTTTGGGGAGATTCTTATCTCATACGTTGGGTTCTTAGATCATTATATCTAATGGGTCTTTCGTCGTATCCACATCAGTTTGGTATCAGAGCAATCTGGTATTGATCTGATATTTTTCGTTTATCTTTGTTCTTGTAGAAAAAAAAAAAGTTCGAAAAAAAAAAATTCAAAAAAAAAAAAAAAAAAAAAAAAAAAAAGATTTGTTGAGTTAGTACTATCAAGAATCAGTTTCAAGAATTCCTTGTTCCCTACATCTATAGGACTAAGGGATTGTTGAAGGTTCTAGAAATTGTTCAAACTTGATTTTTGTTCTCAAAATTTGAGTGGTAAAAGGCTTGAGTGGTGAGTTCATTAGAGGGGAGGTAAAAGCCAAAGAGTGATACACGAGTGGATCGTGAGGTGTTTTTTGAGTGATACACGAGTGTTTTTGTGAGAAAATTATATATCATGGAGGAAACACACAATAACCAACAAGAAGCCTTCACACTTCAAGCTATGCAACAACAATTTGCAAGATTGAGTGTGGTCCTTGAAGGCATAACAGATCGGTTAGAGCGATTAGAACAACATGCTCCAAGGGAACGTAGAAATCCTAATGCACCCCAACAACAAAGATATGAGGAGTGGGAAGAGGATGAAGAAGATGATGATATTGGGGCTACTCATGAATTCCAAAGGCGAGGAGGTAGAAGAAGGAGAAATGATGAAGTGGATCGAGACTTGGGAAATATCAAAATAAACATCCCTACTTTCCATGGAAGAAGTAATCCAGAAGCCTACTTGGAGTGGGAAAAGAAGGTAGATTTGATTTTTGACTGTCATAATTACTCCGAAGAAAAGAAAGTAAGACTTGCGGCTATCGAGTTCACCGACTATGCAATAGTATGGTGGGATCAGCTTGTTACAAATCGAAGGCGGTATGGAGAAAGGCCGGTTACTACATGGGCTGAAATGAAGTCAATCATGCGTAAGAGGTTTGTGCCATCTCATTACTTTCGAGAATTATATCAAAAACTTCAATCTATGACTCAGGGTACAAAAAGCGTGGATGAATATTATAAGGAAATGGAGATTGCCATGATTAGAGCAAATGTTGAAGAAGATCGGGAGGCAACAATGGCTCGTTTCTTAAATGGGTTGAAAAGAGAGATTGCTAATATTGTGGAACTTCAACATTATGTGGAGCTTGAAGACATGGTACATACAGCCATGAAAGTGGAAAGACAACTGAAGAGGGAGGGTTCTTTACAAAGGAGTTATCCGCAACGTTTCCAATCTTCAAACAAGATGAAGGAAGTAGTACCTAAGGCTACTTTTGGTAATACATCAAAGTCACAAAATGAGACATCACGAGTCAAGCCTAATGAGGCTGAAAAGGGAAAAGGTAATATTACTTCATATTCTCGAAGTCGTGATATTAAATGCTTTCGTTGTCAGGGACATGGGCATATTGCATCTGAATGCCCAAACAAAAGAGTGATGATTCTTAGAGACAATGGAGAGATTGAATCTGAAGTTGAAAGTGATGAAGAGAGTGACGAGGAAGTGGAGAAAGTTAATGCTGAATCGGGAGAACTTTTAGTGGTAAGAAGAGCCCTAAACATGCAAGCAAAGTTTGGAGAAGCGGAACAACAAAGAGAAAACATCTTCCATACAAGATGTTTGGTGCAAAAGAAGGTATGCATGTTGATTATTGATAGTGGGAGTTGTACTAATGTGGCTAGTATGGATATGGTGGAGAAATTGAAATTGACTACATTGAAACATCCTAATCCATATAATCTTCAGTGGCTTAATGAATGTGGAGAAATACGAGTTACTAAGCAGGTTTTGGTGCCATTTTCTATTGGAAAATATGAGGATGAAGTTCTATGCGATGTGATACCAATGCATGCAAGTCATATTCTTTTGGGAAGGCCATGGCAGTTCGATCGACGAGTGATATATGATGGATACCTTAATCGTTTCACATTGAAACATAAAAATAAAACCATCATGCTTATATCATTAACTCCACAACAGGTTCATGAAGATCAAATTAAAATGTCTGAAACAAGAAGAAAGATAGAAAATGAACGACATGTGAGCAAGAAAAAGAGTGGAGAGAAAAATAAGAGGGTTGAATTGAGTGTTCCCGAGGGAGAAAAGAAACTGGAAGTAAGTGAGGCCACAAAAAGAGTGAATTTCTTTGCTAGAGGGAGTGAGTTAAAAAGAGCTTTGGTTGAAAAAAAGAGTGTGTTGGTGTTGGTACATAAACAATCATATTTAAGCACTAATGAACTAACACCTTCTTTGCCTAGTTCTTTTGTATCTCTTTTACAGGAATATGAAGATGTTTTTCCGGATGAAGAACCGAATGGTTTACCACCATTGAGGGGCATTGAACATCAAATTGATTTCATTCCCGGTGCAACACTTCCAAACCGACCAGCTTATAAAGCTAATCCCGAGGAAACAAAAGAAATCCAAAGACAAGTGGAGGAGTTGATGACTAAAGGCAAAGTTCGAGAAAGCATGAGTCCATGCGCTGTACCGGTGATTGTAGTCCCAAAGAAAGATGGAACATGGAGAATGTGCACAGATTGTCGCGCCGTCAATAAAATCACGGTGAAGTATCGCTACCCTATTCCTAGGTTAGATGATATGCTTGATGAATTGTATGGTGCTTTAATTTTCTCTAAAATTGATTTGAAAAGTGGATATCATCAAATAAGAATCAAAGAAGGTGATGAATGGAAAACAGCTTTCAAAACAAAATATGATTTATATGAGTGGTTGGTAATGCCATTTGGCTTAACTAATGCACCGAGCACTTTCATGAGATTAATGAATCATATTTTGCGTAACTTCATTGGAAAGTTTGTTGTTGTGTATTTTGACGATATCCTTATCTATAGCAAAAGCATAGAAGAACATCTTGATCATGTGCGAACTGTGTTAGACACCTTAAGAAATGAATCTTTGTATGCCAATTTTAAGAAATGTTCTTTTTGCATGGACAAAGTTGTTTTTCTTGGTTTTGTTGTAAGTGCTAATGGAATTGAAATGGAAAAAGACAAGGTTAATGCTATTTTAGATTGGCCAACTCCTAAAAACATTGCTGAAGTAAGAAGTTTTCATGGTCTCGCTAGTTTCTATCGAAGATTTGTTAGAGATTTTAGTACCATTGCTGCACCACTAAATGAAATTGTGAAAAAAGCTGTTGGATTTCATTGGGGAGAAAAGCAAGAGCATGCATTCAATCTTTTGAAAGAAAAACTCACTACTGCACCAATTCTTGCATTGCCTAACTTTAACAAAAGTTTTGAACTTGAATGTGATGCATCTGGAGTAGGTATAGGGGCTGTTTTAATGCAGGATGGAAAGCCAATTGCTTACTTTAGTGAGAAGTTGAAGGGAGCTCAAATGAACTATCCAACTTATGATAAGGAATTGTACGCTTTGGTAAGAGCATTGGAGACGTGGCAGCATTACTTGTGGTCTCGAGAGTTTGTTATCCACACTGATCATGAATCTCTCAAGTACCTCAAAGGGCAAGGTAAGCTTAGTAAGAGGCATGCTAAGTGGGTGGAATTCATTGAATCATTTCCCTATGTTATTAAGTATAAAAAAGGGAAAGAAAATATTGTTGCTGATGCATTATCAAGAAGGCATGCATTAATCACTACATTGAGTTCTAAACTTTTAGGTTTTGAGTCAATTAAAGAACTTTATGCCAACGATTCTGATTTTGCTTCAATTTATTTGGCTTGTGAAAAAGGTGCATTCGAAAAGTTCTATAGGCATGAAGAATATTTATTTCGTGAACATAAACTATGCATTCCTAAATGTTCTATGCGTGAATTGCTTGTAAGAGAAGCCCATGGGGGAGGGCTAATGGGGCATTTTGGAATACATAAAACTTTGAGTGTTTTGAGTGATCATTTCTTTTGGCCTAAAATGCGTATTGATGTTGAAAGAATTTGTGAAAGATGCATAACTTGTATGAAAGCTAAATCAAGAGCGCAACCACATGGATTGTACAAACCTTTACCTATACCATATGAACCTTGGGTAGACATATCCATGGACTTTGTTTTGGGTTTACCAAGAACAAAGAAAGGTAAAGACTCTGTGTTTGTGGTTGTTGATAGATTTTCCAAAATGGCACACTTCATTCCATGTCATAAGACCAATGATGCAACACATATTGCTGATTTATTCTTTAAGGAAATTGTTCGTTTGCATGGAGTACCAAGGACTATAGTAAGTGATAGAGATGCAAAATTTTTGAGTCACTTTTGGCGTGTTTTGTGGGGTAAATTAGGAACTAAACTTCTATTTTCTACTACATGTCACCCACAAACAGATGGACAAACTGAAGTTGTCAATAGAACATTATCTCAATTGCTTAGAATTTTAATTCAAAAGAATTTGAAAAATTGGGAAGATTGTTTGTCCTTTGCTGAATTTGCATATAATAGAAGTGTCCATTCTGCTACTAATCACTCTCCATTTGAAGTTGTATATGGTTTTAATCCACTAAGTCCACTTGATCTTATTTCGATACCTATCGACGAACGTGCAAGCCTTGATGGAAATGCGAAAGCTGAGATGATTAAGAAATTGCATGAAAAGGTTAGACTCAACATTGAAAAGAGAATTGAGCAGTACGTCAAGCAAGCTAACAAAGGCCGTAAACAAGTCATATTTGAGCCTGGAGATTGGGTTTGGTTACACTTGAGAAAGGAGAGATTTTCAAGCAAGAGAAAGTCAAAATTACAACCACGAGGAGATGGACCATTTCAAGTGATTGCACGAATCAATGACAATGCCTATAAAATAGACCTTCCAGGTGAGTATAGCATAAGTGCAACTTTCAATGTTACTGATCTTTCTCCTTATATTGGTGATGTAGATTCGAGGACGAATCCTTTTGAAGAGGAAGGGAATGATGGAGATCAACCCATGCAAAACCATACAAACAAGATGGATCCTTTGATCATGAAAGATGGACCAATTACAAGGGCACGTGCAAAGAAGATCAAAGAGGCCATGATGGTTCTTGTAGCTAAAATAAAAGATCAAGTCCAAGAGGGCTCTTCAATGGGCCAAATGATGAATATTATTCAAGTTGGTGGGCTAGAGTTTTAATGAAGAGTTGGGCTTATTTCTTATCCAAAATTAAGGCCCAAGTTGAAGGATGAGTTGGGCTTATTTCTTATCTAAAATTAAGGCCCAAGTTGAAGTAATTTCGTCCATATTTTTAAAGGCCCATAAAAGGACTCTTCAAGATAGTCACATGCTTTGTTTAAGCTTTTAAAGGGATCCTAGAACATAGTGTACCATTCAAGGTATCTTTTGACTAGTTTTAGGGTGAATAAATGTGGTCAAAAATGTCATCAAGATGTTTAGGGTAATTTTGGTCTAAAGTGTAATGAAGATGTTTTTAAGCATCTTAGGAGTCTTTTGTAGCCTATAAATAGGCATGTAAACATTTGTAAATAATGAACCATTTTAAGTATAAAAATTCCTTTGAATTTACTATCTCTTGTGAGAGTATTTTCTTTTGAGAACTTATCAAGATTCTTGAGCAAGATCTTGTGGCGTTCAACATACCGAGGTTCTTGGCTCATCCTATAGCCAACGGGTCGAGGTTTTTAAGCTCTATATAAGATCAAACCAGATTTCGATTTTGGGGAGATTCTTATCTCATACGTTGGGTTCTTAGATCATTATATCTAATGGATCTTTCGTCGTATCCACATCATTAACTTCTAGAACACAAGTTTTACCAACATGATCAAACGAAGATCATAAAAGTTAGTTCAGAGATGTAGTTGAATGTTACACATTAGTGTCAGACTTGAGGTATTGATTGAACATCTTTAGTATTGAAAAGTTTTACTTCAGATTGTTGAAATAAGGTCAATAGACACAGGAGGTGAAGAGGATACTCAATCTCTTCAATTTACATAATAAAATAAATTCTGCTGCTTAACCTGAAACTTGGATAGACCATGTAGCTGCTTCTACTCTATAGTCTATACCTCGCAAACTATGAAAAGCTTCAGCCTTATTGGGTACCAATAATATAAAGAGAAAAGAAAGAATAAAAACGTAATTGTTCAACCAAATAATGCAGCTTGCAGAATAAATGCAGACAGCAGCAAAGTGGTCGGCACAGGATTCAGACTCTGCATGTATCAAAGACTCGAGCATAGTTAAATTACTAACCACATATGCGTTGAGCAGATGTCAACGAGAACCAGTTCTCAGCTTGTTCAGTATCAGTAACTTCTTCCTCACTTTCCTAGTGTAGATTAAAAACAACAATAAATAACAGTGAACAAATAAAATGGGAACGGAGATTGACTCAGCAGAATGCCCCCATGAGATTCAACTGCTTGATGCAATAAAAATGAAATGAATTAAAAGAGACGAAGTACTTAAAATTGAATTCGTTATCAAAGTATGTATAAAAATAATGGAATTAAAATTAAAAAGGTTCAGTAAAATTTTCAATAGAGTTGTGAAAAATAAAAATCACTGAGCTTTACGCATCAATTATGAATATTACCTATATCTCCAAGTTAAAATTGCATGCATGGCGATTAACATAACTAATTTACCTGGTGTAATTCCATTAGCTCCTGGAGGCAATTACTCAGTAGGACCTTCTTTATGCATGCCTTTCCTGTTGATAAGAACTTTTTACTTACTCGACGGCAAACTAAACGTGGATTATAAACTAGGCACCTAATTATTAATAAATAGGTAAAATTAGCTGAACGCTAACCTCGTTTATTAGGATCACAAAAGAAAAAGAATTTGTGTGCGGCAATACGACAATACATCTGTACAAAAGCTGTAGGCATATCCCTCAGTTGTGCCAAATTAGGAATAAGGCCTCTAATATAGGATTCCATTTCCTTCATAAAAAAAGAACAAGAAGAAAATTATTAGCACAAATAAAATAATTAAGTTATGCAACCTTGTAAACAAGGTAAAACCCTTCCCTCAGGAAGGGTTAGAAACAAAATAACATACATGAGGTTGAAGGAAGCCATCAGAATCCTCGTCGAGCTCACTCATATCAATTCTGGCTTGAGTAAGCGAAACCTGGAGAAACAACAAGGTGATGTTACAATAAAACAGAGAATGACATGAATGGTGATTGCATTAGAGGACAGCAGGTCATTGATCAAAACAATTTGAAGTATGGGTTACAAGGTAAACGCATTTATTCACTACTCGCGCCTCTAGCCCTCTTATGGTGTTGTATTAACTTTGAGCTGCAGTTTGTTGCTCTAATTGTCCAGTCTAGAGCTTTTTCACTAAGTTTTATCAATTTTGCACAAGACCAAACACTCTGATGGCCAAATGTTAAGTACAGTTCAAATTCTAGGATTAATTGGTATACTTCCAGGAGATTTAAAATATCCAGGGATGCAGAAAATTAGAGGGAGAAGTAAGACATAATTAGAGAAAGTGAATGAGATGTTATTGGTATCGAAAAACTAATTCCATTTATTGTTAAAGAAACTAAAGAAATGAAATGCAGATTACCAATCTAATCCTTGAGGACAACCAGATTCTCAATTCTAATTGACCTTATAGGAGGCACAATTATCAAATACATAAATTGTTATAATTTAGTCGAAAGGGATAAGGATCGTAATTCACCACATACCAAAATAAGGTCTACCAGGGACATATTATGAGAAAAAATAAATGACAAAACTAGAATTTTAAGAGAATATTACCAACCTGCTCGCAAGAGTTAAAGTATTAAAATTAATGTGTTCACCTTCGAAATAAACTCACCCTCAACACCTTAAAAATTTGCTTATTTCAGATTTGGAATTCTCATTTCATAAAGTGTAACCTTTTCTAAAAAGCACTCAGTTACAACAGAACACTAATGGTGTGATCATGCTAACTTGCAAACACTACATTTGACGGGAAAAGGTGAAAACTCCTAAAACTCTTTTTTTTTAAAACTATCATCTAATTTCCATGCCATGTCAAAATTAGCAGTAAGCTGGAATATATAACTTAAAAAATCAAAAAGAAGCTACAAGAATAATAATTCCAGATTTCCAATTCCAAAGCTTCATTTATATTCTACAATTACAACACCAAGTTGCGATTCATATGCTAGTACTTTATGGGAATTCTAGTTAACTAAACTTTGTTTGTAAATCTAATATCCTCTGGCTTTACGTCTTTTTAGAATTTTTTCCATCTTTTTTGGCATCTTTATCACATACCTCATCTATTATTACTTAAATTTGGGTGGGGAACGGGTCAAAGGGATACATGTTTATTGTAAAATATCGGAAACAAGCTTCATCTAAAGGAGAGTCTCCAAGCCCAATTGAAGTCACCCTAAATTTGTTGCAATAAACATGTCATTTAACAAATGAGTTGCATCCCAGCACTATCAATAAACTGTGTCCATGAAAAAACTAAATTCAACAAGTAACTGATAGAACTTCAAGACATTAAATACACAGTATTGTACTTTAAATCAAAATGACAGGGAAAGAGTGTTCAGAACTTTCATAATAAAGGACGAGTAGCACCTACCGTACGCATGACATAGAGATAGAATGGTAGGATGGCAATTCTTCCAGATTCGTCTTTCTCAAATTTCATGAAATTTGAAGGACTGAAAAACCGCCTGCATTTCGGTCCTATTTGCTCTGCACATACGGCAGCTATGTGGCAAAAGTCTTCATAGTTCATCTAAAAAGTATAACCAAAGCAGTATTTCAGGCTTATTTCATTTACTCAAGTATACATGATTCAAGTTCTTTCATATGGATGATTACAAAAACATTCATGAGATGAAACAAGGGAGAAAACTATAGCTTCGTAAATAATGGAACAAGGGAGAACACTATTATGAAACCCAAAGTCATAGATCACTGAAATCAAGAAATGCTATGTGATGAAAGTCATAAAGAACGAGACACTATTACTGAAAAGAGAAACTTCAAGACAAAGAGGAAGCTATGGGGATTCAGCACTTGGCGCAAATCATGTTCTACGAGTATGTAATGATGCATATATGCTTGACGCAAATGGAGGGATGCAGTACTATACTGTACAGTATTCCAGTAGAGTTCCATAAGAGGAGCATATGCACTCAAGAATTAGAATATTTTGAATCAGATCCAAAACTGTTCAACGCTTGCCTTAATAGCTCAACTAACAGGACTCACGAAATTACTCCAGCAATTCATATAATCTAAATGCATATGTGCGCAACTGCATGGATATGTGAACATATAAGTTCAAGTAACGTATTCATTCTATTAACTACAGTTTCTATGAACTACATTCACATACATAAGGAAGCACAGAATAATAACTCCACCAGAATATAGTATGACGGAAGAGGCAGGGTAAAAGGAAATAGTTGAATCACTTGTAAGTGCAAGTAAATTACGATGAACGACCAACCTTTTCAGCACCAGTTGCATCATCAATAACGCAATTTTCCCTTAGGCAAACCCACATAGCATCCAGATCATCAGCATTTAGCAAAAGATCAGATTGTTTCTGACAGAAAAAAGACACTTTTAGTCATGCCTCGAAAAACAAATCTATCAAGACATATTTGATCCAAATTCACAATATAAACTCGTAACGAAATTACCTTGAGAAAGCGATATTTAGCGAGCCTCTGGACTCTATGACTGATAGAACCCTCTTCGGGTTTCTGAAAAAGGAAAGCTAGGCTAAGAGAGTAAGGAAATAATAAATAAAAACAAAAGAAAAAAAGAAGAAGCTCAAACCCTCTTGTAGAAGCTGGGAATGGTGCCAGCTTCAGCGCTCTTTTGTTGCTTGTCTTTAAACATATCCATCAAGATTTTCTTGGTCTCTAGCTCTGGATGATGGAACAAGGAACAATGTTAGTGTTGATTGAACAGGTGGTTATATCAGGATAGATAGATAAATAGATAGATACCCATGAGGGCTTCGGAGCCGAGACCGGAGCCGGATCCGATGAAGCGGCGTAGATTACGAACCCAGAGCATGGAAGATGCCGGCGGCGGAATTCTCCTCTGTGCGGACGCCTCGCCATCACTCGATCTACTGTTGTACATTTCCGCCAATTAACCCTAGACCCTTCCTTGTGTGTGATCTAATTATGTGTAATGCTTGCTAAAAGGCAACCCTTTAAGAGATTACGGTAGCTGTAGCATATGGTTTTATATTTTCACTCAAAAAATAAATTTTCAACACAAACTTTCCCCCAATTTTCAATATTTCATGAGTAATAATTGTAGTACTCATCTCCAATCCATTTTGTTATTTTGCACCAATTTGGCACGTAAATTCACTTCAACCCCAGAATGTATCAAAAAGTAATCTTACAGAATATTCCATTTTTTCATCTTTTTTATAATATTATAATCTTTTACAAGTAAAGGCCAAAATTATTATGTATTGTACATTTTCACTCAAAAAATTGCACTTTGTTAATAAAATTCACAATAATAAAAAATTAATAATTAAAAATTATATTAATTGTGTTTTGATATTTCAAAAATTAATTAATAATTATATATGTTATTTAATTAATGAATAAATTATTAAATTAAACTTTATTATTTAATTAAAAAAAGACATACGTAAAAAGCGTATACATTGATACTCAAACACGGTACAAACGACAAAAATTTACTCACTATACGCACTATTACTATATTGCTATTGTTAGAGGTTTTGATGTTGACAAGATAAGTTTAAATGTTAACCCCTTGAAAAATGTAAGTTTGTTTTTATTAGAATATCATGTATCAAGTGATAGAAAGTATTTCAAGTTGTAACTTTTAGTATATGTGCTTTTTGTTTGTCCTTTTAGTTTTGCTAGTCTTGAAACACGCTTGTAAAGTTAGTAGAATTCTGAGTGAGTCTATTAATGTGAAGAGGTTGAAGAATCAGCGAGCTCAAACAACAATCAGAAGATCATCTCAAAATCAAGTACCTCAAGCGACACTACTCTTCAAGCGACATCTATCTATGTTCAAAGACACGCTGAGCTACTCAATGGCTTCTGTTGGTCCCAAGTGATTTGTTTGGACAAGAGTCTAGAAGGCGGGTTGAATAGATCCCGATCTTTTTTAATCTTTTTAGATTAAAGCAAGTTATTCTTTTCTTTTTTCGTTTTTCAGTAATGATTTGAAAAGAACTTGAGCTAAAAGATTAAGAGAGATTTAACTTAGAACCACTTACGAAAACTACAAAGATATGCCGTCGTCTAAATTGAGATTCACGGTTAAGTGCACAACGGAAAGTAGTATTTAGAGTCTTAGGCTTTAGTTTATCTTGGGCAGAGACACAATTAATAAAATGTTTAGCAAAATTCTACTAACTCTTTTATGTAATAAATAATCTCTACTTAATTGCTAGATTTAATAAGATGTGCGATAAAGAACGAAATAAAGCAATAAGTAAAAGACACAGTTTGCAAGGTTGATGTGTGATGCGGTCCGAATTTGCATCATTAATGTTAAAGGCCTCCTCTTTGGCTTTAATCGTATCTCACGACAGTGTAAGAATAATATCGATAAAATTATAGACTGCACTTGATTGAATCAAGCTGCCTACGTACCTACTGTTATAGGATCAAGTCTTTCGTAGTTCAAGTAAACTGTTTTTGTGTCCTCCCCCTTTTTTTCCTCCGGGTCGGACCCCTTTATAGAGTCAAATATCCATTATCATAATCCCTAAAATTATCGGAAAAGTCTTTATGTTCCTAGAAAAATGGAGAATAGTTATCCATAGGCCTGACCTTTTCTCCTATCAATGATGATTATATATTTCTTGAGTTTGGGCTTGGCCCATTCAATATTATAATATTTATGTATTTGGTCCAAGAATTTAACCCAGCCCAATAACACATAATCTACCTACATCAATGTGTGTAATACCGGAAATAAGTTTGACACTTTGCATCCCGACCATATTTCAGCTGAATTCTTGATGTGCAACATCAGAAAAAGAAAAATAATCTTCAAATTATTAAAAATTTAAATAAAATCATTCACTTGAAAAAAAAACCCTTGAAATACTAGCCAAAATAGTCTTCATTCTCCTTCGGATAAGCATCAGGAACTTGGTTGAATAGTAAAATTAAGGAATAAAGGGACTGAGTTATAGCAGGTCGGTAAATGATGGAAGGGTAAATGATGGAAGGTGGTGCTGGTGTTTATTTGTAGAAGCTTGTTGAGAAGGATGTTGACAATGCTAAGAAGTTGTTTGATAGTCTTGGACATGGAAATCTTTGGGGAGTATTTTGCAGGCATTGACAGGGATTCAAATTCAAGATTGTTAATTTGTATGTGTTAGTAATTTTTATTTTTATTTTTCCTCTTTAATTTATCTTTATAAGTTTGATTTGTTAGTTTCTACTTGTTTTTTTAGGATTTGTGGTAGAGATGTGAAATGTGATTTACAGTCCAATTGATGATGAAAGATTTTGTTTGTGTTTGGAATTTTTTTTTTCTTTCTTTGATTTGGTGAACTAACTTGATTAAGACTAGGGTTTCTTTACAAAAAACCCAATAAAATTAATGAAAAGTCTTTATCTTTAGCTTGTGCTTTGTTGTAGCATTATAATTGTTTCTTGTGGGAACTGGTTAAAATGACACATGTGGTTTTATTCTCCAATAATTGGTAACAAACTCTTGCCATATTCAATGGATCGTATATTGATCATTCATTTCTTCAGTCTTCAGTCTTAACGAGTTCTCGTCACATGGAAATGCTTCGAGCTCTCGTCACGATTTTTCAGTGGAAAAGCTTCAAATGTGGTAACTTCCCCATGTTCCTTCCTCCATCACCAAGAGGCACAATATCCAATTTTTAATTCCATTTAGCTTTAGAGGTCTAATTTTCTCTCCAAGGTATATAACCAAAATTTGTTTGTTATTTTGCAGAAAAATGGCGTTGATGCTAGCTTTACACGAATTTGACGAACAAGTATAGTCTAGCAGCTGTATGTAGTTCAACCCCCTTCATTTATTGCTTTTCCTTTCATTTCCTAGAGAATAATGTGCATGATTTATGTATTTATTCATTGTTCTTAGGATTGTTTATTTTAAGATAACATACACCCCCGGACAAGTATAATCTTACCAACAACCCTCCAATCCATCTGTAACCAAATTTTTTTTTAAAGAAAGCCTCGAATCTAACATAAAACGACTTCAAATTTTCTCCAATATTCACTGAATCCTAAATGAATCTAAAATAAGCTCAATACCTAATTTTAAATTAATGAATTAAAAAGTCATCCAAACATAAAATTTAAAATAAACTCTAGTTCTCATATATCCTTGTCACTGTTGAAAAGCCATCATTGTGTTGCGTAGCAATTGTGCTTGTTGTCGCCATGTTGTATATCCTTGTTGAGGCTACACTCGTATCATTATAACTCTGATAAAGAAAAAATCAAGTTTATCTTTATACCAAATTTACTTCAATTATCATAACAAAAATAAGCTTCAGAAATCAAATAACCTTAGCAGTTGTATTTGATTGTGAACTAATATTGGAGATTTTTGTTGATGACTTCTTCTTAACCTGTAATAGAAGTATACGTATTACTTTTAGTACAACATTAAATAGCTCATTATAATTATAAATATAAATATATATATAAGTTAAATCAAATTCTTACATGAGGCTTAAATCTTGTATTTGGAACCTTTGGAACTTTTGTTTTTAACTTGCATCCCTTTTTGTTATGTCCTGATCCCCGCAAATTGAACAATTATACTTTGAGCCACCTCTTTTGAGTTTCTTTCCTAATTCATTATGGATGATTTTCTCTCGTGGTTCCTTCTTCCTTGCATGCTCTATTGGTCTTCCAGCCTTCCTAATTGGAGCATCCCATGGCAGCAATGTTATCATCCCGGATTGAGGCCATTCTTCTTGCCCTCTCACTGTATCGAATAGATGCTCATATGCTTTAATAAAAGTATTTTTTGTGTACAAGTGCTCGGCATAACTCTCAACTTTTTCTCTTTTGTGGAATATACATGCAATTGCATGCACACAAGGAATCCCATTAAGATCTCATTTTCTGCAACTACACGTTTTTTGTGTCAAGTCAACCACCATTTTATCACCTTCCCACCCCTTCACCTCAAATGTATCATTGCCACTCCATTCTAATATGTAGTTATGACACGATTTCTTGTTCTTTTCAAGAATTTTTTGAACGCTGGGACATATATCACCATTAGATTTTAATATTTTATCCATGTGACTATGAACTCTCTTCATCAACACCAGCCTAATTGTCTCTAACATAGTTATTATTGGCTTGTTCTTAGAATCATATTGCTAAAACTCTCACATAAGTTGTTCAGTAACATGTCAGATTTTGGCCAAGTACTAAAGTGAGACCTTGACCAGTTAATTGTTGGAAAAAAGCTTTAAAATTTCTTCACTTAATTATTTATTTCCAACACTTATATTTTATTAAAATCGCACAATTAGTGTGTCTATTTATTTATAACTAGTAAATAACACGTTCGTTGAACGTGAAGCATACGATCTCGTTAAGTAATTCATATATAGTTGTTCAATTTAAAAGATCTTAATAATTTAAATTTAACTAAATAAACTATCACTTAATAAGTTAGGTATTTGAAAAACTAAATAGTGATTGATATGAATGAATTAATCAATTCTTGAAAGAATTATGTTAATTAAAAAGTGAAACATGAATTATAATGTAACTAAATAAATTTTTATGTAAATTCATGATTCATTTATACATAGATCTTGTTTAATTTTTAAGAATCAAACGCTTCACTTCTTCTTACTTCACAGTAATTTTTTCTGTATACTTTGAATAATTTTTATAATGGTTCAAAAGCTAGATGTTTTTGTTTCTTATTTCAGAATTATTCTTTTTAGTTCTTATATAATTTGCTAAACTCGAAGTAACATATTTTCAAATCATTAAATGAATCTCACCTTAAAATCCTAATCTAATTTTTTGCAAGTAATAGTAGGTTGGCATAAATGATGCATCCATTTTTGTTTGATTTTCAAAATTGTGTTTTTTTATATATAAATTGAGTCTACTTAACAAAAATAAAAAATAAAAAAGATGCATGTTGTACATACGGTTAATGTACAATATAGAAAATAACTAAAACATAATGAGAAATAATTTTTTCTTTAGTTTGATAACAATATCGTATTTTGGTTTGCTATTGATAGGAGATTCTTTTAAATAATTTGAACCATAATTTTAATAAATATTTTTCTACTAATTCTTGTGATTAGTTTCATAAATATATTTGATAAACTATATATTTTTTTAATTTATTGAAAAATTATAATTAGTTGAATAATCAAGTTAGTAAAAGAGAAAATGTCAATATACTCAAACTTCTAAATACAAAAATAAACTGAAGTATTAAATGTTCAAAAGTAAACTTTAATTTAACTAACTAAATAATTACTAAATAAATTGTAAGTGAAGATCTCGTAAAATAATTCAATTATATAGATAATTCCTTATTTTATAATATCTTATACTGAAAATTTAAATAATAATTTAATTAAGTATATAATTATTTAATGAATAAATATTGATTGATATGATGGGTTAAATTAATAATTATAATACGTCGTAGAACATAGAAGGTGTTTTAACAATGTGAACTAAAAAATATTTAAAACATGTCTTAGAATATATAGAAGGCGTTCGGGGAGGATAATTGATAATCACATATATTTCGTGATATGCTTTTGAGATTTAACAATTACTTAACACCTTATTTGTTAATATTACTTAAGAAAGAAGTTTTTTAATATTTTCTTATTTGTTAATTGTTTGGACAAAAGAAATTGTAACCTAAAATATTGGGAAAAAAACTTGTGTTATTTGCATGTTTAAACTAACTATTTTTAATTAAGATTTATAATTTATATTTAATTTTACCGTAGAGTTCTTATATGATATATTCATATTTTTATTGTAGACATAAACAACTTATAATTTTATTATTTAACTCTTTTATTTTTAAAAAGGTGAATTACATATTGTAGAGTTATACTGTAACTATACATCTTATTTTTTATATATACATAACTTAATTTTTATTATTTATTATTATATTTGTTTGCTATTCAAAATTAAAATACATAAGGACATATGATCAAAATTTTAAAGAAACATCCATACTTTTATAATAGAATAGATTTATTATAGACTTATAGCCCATTATCATATTATTTATGTGACTGTTTACCAATTAATTTTCTCATTTGTGGACCTAATTAGTATTTGTTAATGGTGATCTATGATAATTTTTAGTGGCCTATTAATCTGTTTGACTTGGTCAAAATCCATCTATTATATAAAGAGCATAGTCTACTTTGATATACATAATGGAGAGAGACACACTTTTGTATATTGCTTTGTGAGGTTATTTCATGTTCCCCATAAGAGTGTTTTGTCAACGTGACTAAGGATTGGTTCTCGTCTCCTTGTGGTCGTGCACATAGGATGAGACATCGCTGTGAGCCAATGGGGTTTTATCTTGGAGTCGTGATCAGCCGTAAAAACCTGCACGTAGGGAGGCAATCATGGCTTTAGGACAACGTCATGTGGCGTGATAAACCTCATTTTTACGCAACTTTCATCATTCATTCGACACGTTTGTTTATGTATTTGCATCATATTTCTATCCCGCAAATGCGTTTAATGTCACTTTTGAGTGCCGTAGGGAGTTTCTATGTTGCAAACGGAAAACACCAATTGTAGGTTGAAATCGAGAACAATTTGATCGAGAGTTGCAAATAAAACGGCGTACAAGCGCCGCTATAAACCACGCACGAGCGACACAATACACGGCGTACGAGCGCCGTGTTAATCCGCGCCCAAACAACGAAGGTAGAGATTTTAAGTCATCCCGCGTACGTACGACAAAATGCTCGGCGTACAGGCGCCGATTAAAGCGGCGTACAGGCGCCGAGCAATGCGGCGTACAGGCGCCGAGCAATGCGGCGTACAGGCGCCGAGCAATGCGGCGTACAGGCGCCAACTTAAACGGCGTACAAGCGCCGTCTTAAACGGCGTATGTACGCGCGATATTCTGAATTGATACGCTGAAAGCCCATATTTGGCCCAACTTCGGTTTTATGATCTAGATTAGGTATAAATACCCCCTCCAAACATTGTATTAGGGTTCGAACCTTATTTTCTTGAATTGAGTTGTAAAGATTGGAGATCGAGACACGAAATTCAAGAACGATTGTAAACAGTTTATTCGACAACGGGTTTTATCGAAATTATCTTCTTTAATCTCTTTGAATTCTTGTCGTTTATGATGTTTGCTTTATTAATTGTTTATTGTGCTTTCGTTTCTATGGAGTAATTCATATTTTTCTAGAATTGGGAATAGCCCGATAGCATGTTATCGATATAGGTTATAGAATCGATGAAGTTACATCGCGTATGCTTATGATTTGAATTCTTGTTTATTAATGCTTGTGAATTTGCTGGCCACTTATTTGCATGTTCATAGATAATAGGCGAAAATTCTGAAAGGTGACGTCTATATCGGAACCCTAGAATTCAAACCTAGGATCCTAAATCACGACAGTAGTTTTAGGTCTTTTGAGGAATCGATACGCTATCATAGAGATTTATGAATCTGAGTTTAGTCTAATCATCACGAAAGTAGTTGATTAATTAGCTTGGGTATATTGTTATGCTTCGACAGAAGATAGTGATTACAATTGGATAGTGTCCTTCATAAGTAGCGATCGTAGTTTAATCGGTAATATAATTGAGTCGATAATATATATCGTGGTAAACCCTAATTCCGGAATTTCCAATCATATACAAATCAAATCAATTTACTTGCTTTCCGTTTAGTTTTCTTTACAACTATCTCGTATTTTTATTAGGCTTAGATTACTGATACTTGATAGGCTAGTGCTTGATTGTTCGGTCCTCGTGAGAACGATATCTTTTGTACTGCACCGAAGCCGTGCGCTTGCGGTTTAGGCACACCAAGTTTTTGGCGCCGTTGCCGGGGACTTGAATAGTCAATATTAGTTTTTATCAGATTTTAGTGAGACTAAGCCATTTTATTTTATTTTTAATTTTTATTTTTCTGTTTCATTTCAGGTTTTCGATTTTTCCTTGTATGCGAAGTAAGATCGATTTCGAACCTGATCCAGAAATCGAGCAAACTTTTCGTGCTAGGAGAAAATTACAAAAACTGAAACAAGCTCAGCTTATACAAGTAACAATGGCTGAAGAGAATGTGAATGCGAATGTTAATGCAAATGCTAACGCGAATGCAAACCCGACTGCAAATGTGAATGCGAACGCAAATGCGAGATGTCTTAAGGATTTTGCAGCACCTAATGCTCAGACACTTCACTCCAGCATTGCTAGGCCCACTGTAGGGGCCAACAATTTCGAGCTCAAGCCATCCCTTCTGCAAATGGTTCAGCAGAACCAGTTTGGGGGTGCACCTACTGAAGAGCCGAACCTCCACTTGTCTATGTTTTTGGAGTATTGCGACACGTTAAAGATGAACGGGGTTTCTCAGGATGCTATCAGGCTGAGATTGTTCCCGTTTTCACTGAAAGACAAAGCAAGAGCTTGGCTACATTCTCTACCATCGGGTTCTATCACAACATGGGATCAGCTCATGCAAAGTTTCCTAGCAAGATATTTTTCACCGAGCAAGACTGCTCAACTAAGGAATCAAATCACTACTTTTGCTCAGCGGGACGGTGAATCACTGTATGAAGCATGGGAACGATTCAAGGATCTTCTCCGACTATGCCCACATCATGGACTAGAGAAATGGCTCATTGTTCACACTTTCTACAATGGACTGATTTACACCACGAGGATGTCAGTCGATGCATCAGCTGGGGGAGCTCTGATGAATAAGGGTATCGATGAAGCCTACAACTTAATCGAAGATATGGCACTGAACCACTACCAGTGGTCGAGCGAAAGATCGACTTCACAGAAAACACCAGGTAAGTACGATATTGATGCTATTACTCTACTTTCTGCACAAGTAGAAGCTATGTCTAAGAAGTTAGATTCCATGAATGTACATGTTAATTCTGTCACTACCCCACCCCCCATGTGTGAAATATGTGGTGCAGTTGGTCATATTGCCTTAGAGTGTCAATTTGCGAGTGTACCAACCGATCCCTCCATAGAGCAAGCCAATTATGTGAACAACTTCAACCAAAAGAACGACCTTTTTCAAACACTTTTAACTCTGGTTGGCGGAATCACCCTAATTTTTCGTACAATACAAACCAAAATACAGCTCCACATCCTAACTTTAGGCAGCCACCTGGATTCCAACAGAAGCCTTACAATCCTATTCCACCACAGAAATCGAACCTAGAGTCCCTCCTAGAGAGTTTCGTAGTAGCCCAGACTAAACAAAACGAGATAGTGAATGATGCAATTAAGCAACTAGCAACTAAGGTCGACTCTTTAGCAACTCACAATAAGATGCTAGAAACTCAAATTGCACAACAAGCTAGTAACTCAAGTAGGAATTCTGGTTCCTTTCCCGGACAACCTGAGACAAATCCAAAGGAACATTGTAATGCAATTGCTTTAAGGAATGAAACTAATTATGAGGGTCCAAAAATGTCTACTAGGATTAGTGAAATTGAGTCAACTGAGAAGGTCGAAAAGAAAAAATCGCCTCATCCCGACAACTCTATTGACAAAACAACTGATAAAAGCGAAAAAGAACCAATATATGTACCTCCACCGCCATATGAACCACCCGTGCCTTTCCCTCAAAGATTAGCTAAGGCGAAATTAGATAAACAGTTTGGAAAATTTTTAGAAGTTTTGAAAAAACTTTACATTAATATTCCATTCACTGATGCACTTGCACAAATGCCTTCTTATGCTAAGTTTTTGAAGGAAATTCTTTCTAACAAACGGAAACTAGAGGACTATGAAACCGTGGCTTTAACTGAGGAGTGTAGCGCATTAATTCAAAATAAATTAACTCCTAAGCTTAAAGACCCCGGTAGTTTTTCGATTCCATGCGTAATAGGTAACGTTAGTTTTGATCATGCATTGTGTGACCTTGGTGCTAGCGTTAGTCTTATGCCACTTTCTGTTTCACGTAAGTTAGAATTGGGTCAGTTAAAACCTACCACGATTACTCTGCAATTAGCTGATAGATCCGTGAAGTATCCGGTAGGTATGCTAGAAGATGTACCGATTAGAGTAGGAAATTTTTTTATTCCTACAGACTTCGTCGTTCTCGATATGGATGAAGACTCTCAAATTTCCATTTTTCTTGGTAGGCCATTCCTAGCTACAGCAGGAGCTATTATTGATGTTAAAAACGGAAGGCTTTCCTTGAATATTGGGGATGAGAGAGTTGAATTTAGTCTATATAAATCTGTTGCTAACAGCTCTATCGAGAACTCTTGTTACAGGATTGACGAAGCTATAACCAAGGACAAGCTTGCTAAGGACCAGTGTTGTAAATGGCGCGCCATGGCGATCGCCATGGCGCTTGGCGATCATGGCGCCACCTCGGCGCCATGGAACGTGGCGTGGCGCCCATCTTCGACTTGGCGCCCACCACGATCGCCATGGCGATCGCCATCAAGGCGCTCCATGGCACGCCATTGATAAGAAATTGTTAGTTTTTGTAAGTTGTGAGAAAAGTCAAAATTAACATGATAATAGTCAAAATTGAAATTACCCACTCATTTGGGGATAAAATTAAAGGAAAACTGAGGGCAAATTGGGTATTACCCAATTAAAAAAGATCAAAATACAATTTTTATTTGAAAAAATCAAAACACATTACACATCTCCAATAAACCCTAGAAGTACGACGCAGAGAAGAGAAGGCTGAAGGCTATAACCCATCAACTGTTACTGTCGCCGACCGCCATTCGCGCTGTTCACTGTTCGAGGTCCGCCGTCGCCGTCCACAGTCGCCGTACGTCCAGGTATTTGAAATAAACTTTGAGAGTATTCTCCATCAGTTGAAGAGGTTCTATTAAAAAATTGATGAATATGTGTTCTGCTTTAATACAGTTGAAGAGCTCATATTTATTGATAAAAGTACTTAATTGTTTGATGAATATGCCCATATTTGTTGGTGCGTGACAGCCTGGTGGTCAAAGTGCTTAATATATTTGTTGTTTAATCATTAATGCCCATTTAATTCTTTGAGAGAATATATATTCACTATATTTGTTTAAAATATAGTGAATATTTTCACATAAAGATAATTCAAGACCATTCTAATTTCTACCTGTTAATATATTAGGGCAGAATGCAGATTTTTCAAAATTATTTTTATTATTCAAGACCATTCTACCTGTTAAATGTTAATATATTTGGATTGTGTTAAAGTGTTGTTTACCATTGAAATTTGTAGAATGTCAACCTCAAGCTCAAGCCGAAAGGATCCAGCATGGGAATATGGAGAGTTGCCTGATCCGAAAAATACGAACAACATAAAGTGTAGATTTTGTCCAATGGTTACAAAGGGAGGAATAACGAGGTTAAAGCAACACTTTGTCGGAGGATTTAAGAATGTAAGTCGGTGTGACAAATGCCCGGAGCATGTGCGGGAAGAGGTTAAAGCTCTTATGGAAAAAAAGAAGTCGGTAAAAGAGCAAATGACTGCAATGCCTCATTTCGACGACGTAGCCGAAGAAGAGCGTGGTAAACAAGCCTCTGGCTCTCACTCGTCTATTCAATCGCCATTCCAGGTGCCTAAACCTCCAAGGCAAATTGGTCCTCTCGATATATATTACAGACGAGATGCCGAGGAAACTTGTACAGAGAGGAAGAGGAATAGCAAAGGCGCTCCTTCATATAATACTAGCAGGAAGGAAATGAGAGACTATGCTTTGCAATTGTTCGCTAAATGGGTTTATGATACCGCCATGCCATTTAACATCGTGAACTACGATAGTTTTGCTCCTTGGATTCAAGCTTGTGGTCAATTTGGACCAGATATGAAGCCTCCGACATATCATGAGTTGAGAGTGGTATGTTTGAAAAAGGAAAAAGAGCACACACAAAGCCTCTTGAAAAGTCACGAGGAAGAGCAAGCCAAATATGGTTGCACAATTATGACAGACGGTTGGTCAGACAAAAAAGGGAGGTCATTGATCAATTTCCTCGTGAATACAGCGAAAGGAAGCAGATTCATCGAATCAATTGATGGATCAAGTGTATCACACACAGGTGAATACATATACAGCTTGCTAGATAGAATTGTGCAAAAAGTTGGGGAGAAAGATGTGGTTCAAGTAGTCACCGATAGCGCGAGTTCAAATGTTTTAGCAGGTGAGACTTTTTTTATATAATTTTTATAAAGTAAAAATAAATAATTATTATATAATAATATTCTTTGATTATGTTTCATAATGTTTAACAGGAAGATTATTGGAGGCTAAGTATCCAAATTTGTATTGGACGCCGTGTGCTGCTCATTGCTTAGACTTGATGCTCGAAGACATCTTCAAAATTCCTCTATTGAAGAAGACCATTGAACGAGCAATTCAAGTTAGTGGTTATATCTATAGCAGATTACAATTGTTGAGTATGATGAGGGAATTCACAAAGGACAAAGAAATGGTTAGGGTGGCGAAGACCCGATTTGCAACGGCTTTTCTTACTTTGAGGCGCTTTCACGAAGAAAAAGCAAACTTGAAAAAGCTTTTTACTTCTGAAAAATGGACCGAGAGCAAGTATGCGAAAGAAGAAAAGGGTAAGACAACGGCTAAAGTGATTTTGATGCCTTCTTTCTGGAATAATATTCTTTATGCAGTTAAAATCGCCGGTCCATTAGTGAAAGTCCTTCGATTAGTTGATGGGGAGAGAAAGCCTCCAATGGGATATATTTATGAGGCCATGGATAGGGCTAAGGCAGCAATCAAGGACTCTTTTGGAGCAAATGAAGAAAAGTATGTTGATATTTTTAAGATCATCGATAAAAGATGGGAAATTCAGCTCCACCGACCTTTACATGCAGCTGGTTATGTCCTTAATCCGGAGTTCTTTTATACGAACACGGATGAGGTGAAAACTGAAAAGCTTATGAAGGAGTTTTATGAATGCATCGAAAGATTAGTTCCAGATATTGAGACTCAAGATAAGATCGGTGGGGAGTTCTCGGTCTACATGAAAGCGGAATCACTGTTTGGAGTACCTATGGCTATTAGACAAAGAACATTGAAATCACCCGGTAATAAGTAATTTTTATATTTATTTTACAAGTTAAAATATTTCATTAATAAAAAAAATTGCTATATATGTTTAATTGCTTAACATTTGGATTTTCAATTTCTTATTAAATGTAGCTGATTGGTGGGGCTCTTTTGGATCACCGACCCCAAATTTGCAAAAGTTTGCCATCAAAGTACTTAGTCTAACTTGTAGCTCGTCTGGATGTGAGCGAAATTGGAGTATATTTGATCTTGTAAGTATATATTATAATTTATAATTTTACATTTCAAACTTGTGTTATTAAAGTAAATATTTTTATACTAATTAATTTTTTTTTATATAAACTTGTATAGGTTCATGCTAAGAAAAGAAACAAGTTGCTTCACAAAAACATGAACGACTTAGTTTTTATTAAGTATAACAGGAGTCTCTTGCGTCGTTATGATATGCGTGATCACATAGATCCTATTACCCTTGATGTTATTGATGATTCAAACGAGTGGTTAGTGGGAGAAATGGAAGATGATGGGGATAATTTTGTCCACAATGCGAGTGATGGTTTGACTTGGAACATGACTGCCGATGCAGCTGGAGTGAATGAAAATGCATATGGTTTTAGACCACGAGTTTCGGCACGAACAAAAAAGAACTCTTCGGCCTCGTCATCAAAGGCATCTTCGTCAAAGAATAAAAAAAAGGCAAAAAAAACATCAACTTCATCGATTATCTCTAGATTGAACTTAGTTGATGAAGATGAAGATGGTGATGGTTATGAAGGAGAGGATGATGATATAATTGGTGAGTTTCGTGCCGATGCCGTTGATGATGATGATGATGATGATGATGATGATGGTGGTGGTGGTGATGACGACGGTGACTGTGATGATAAGGCTCATCATGAGGATGAGTGGGAGGAGGATGTGGAGGATGAAGATGACGATTTAGATTTAGATTATTAGTATGGTATTTCTTAAGTTAAATTATTTTGTTTTCTTGTTGCGTTGAACTTCAAATACTATAAACTAGTTTTATTTTGTTTGTTTTCTTGAAAACTTGTGATTCATGGTTTATCTATTGGAGTAGTGGTTGTCATTATTATCAAAATTCTTGCATATTATAGAGCATATTAGTATATATAATTTTTTATATATATAAAAAAATTTCTTCGAAAAGGCTAGCGCCTCGCAACGCCATCGCCACGCCGCGCCATGGGACCCTTGTCGCCACGCCTCGCCATTCGCCATTAACAACTATGCTAAGGACCACTATAAAGATCCGTTAGAGGCACGACTGGTGAGTGATGGCTTGATCGAGGAGGAAGATGAAATTATCGCTGATATTGCTCGACTATTTGAGGGGAATCCGCCATTGACATATGTGCATGAGAGTGGAAGAACTAACGATGAAGGCATCAAAGTATTACATGACAAAAAGATCTCTCGCCAAAAATTCAAAAAATGGCGATTTGGGTCTCACATTCAACCGGTGCCTGAGTTTTCTTTACCTAAAAATCGAGACCCTAAAGTCGATTGGAGAATTGCCAAGTCGTCGGGTCCAATCCGAGATTTACACTAAGTTAACATGGTAGCATCGAGCTGAAGACGTTAAACAAGCGCTTTTTGGGAGGCAACCCAAATGTATCCTTTACGTTTGTTTTCATTTCGTTTATGTTTTTCTTTCTTTTTGTTCTCTTTTGTTTCATGCTTTTTCTTTTATTTTTCGAGTTTTGTACGGCGTACGTACGCAATGTTAATTGGCGTACAATCAATGGATACAGGGAGTTTTCACGAGTTCGCGTACGTACGCCGAAATATATTGCGCCTGTACGCCGAAATACATGGCGTACGTACGCAGTGTAAATCGGCGTACAATCAACGAGACCAGAGATTTTTAAGGCTTTGGCGTACGTATGCGAAAATAAACGGCGTACGTACGCCAAATTCGCTGCGTACGTACGCAGCGTAAAATGGCGTACATACGCGGGGTCGGGTTTACAGTTTTTAAAACATATTTTCTCCTTCATTCTTTCACTTTAAAATCTATTTCTTCCCCCAACTCTCGATTTTTCTCACCATTTTCTCAACTCTCGTCTCGACAGGTCGAAGCAGAATACACAACTCAAACAAGCGTTCCGAAATCACATCATTGTGGTAAGTGATAGCTTAAACCCCTATTTTAGATTCGAAATTAGGGTTTAGGGACGGGATCGATTTACAAGCTAGGGTTTGAGATTTTGGGCAAATTGGACGAATTATTGGTTTGATTAGTTTGCTTTTGAAGTAAATTAGTGACACTACACTTTGTTTCGGGGAATTACTAGCTACATTGTTGAAATTGGGGCTTATCGAGTTAGGGTTTATGTAAAAGGGGCGAAAATTGGAGATTTTGGTGTTTGATTACCCGCTTTAAACGTAGTTAGTGCCATTGCCTTTCGGTTTAGAGTAGACTGCTCGTAGCATTGATTAAATTGGAAACTATTGCATTGTGGTTTTGAGAATTCGGGTCCTGAATCATAAATTGAGAATTTGGGGGTGCTATTTGATAGATTTTCTTGAAGTGTTGAGGTATCGAAATTGGATTGAATTTGAGCATATTGTTTCGTTGTTGAATTCCGGGTTAGAATTATCGTTCATTGCTTGGTATTGGAAATTTGGTTTGGTTTGCTTGAATTGTGGTTGCATTGGATTGAATTTGGTTGGATTTGTTATCGGTTTGGTTGATTTGTTCACATTGTCGAGGACTTGGTCATCGAAAACATACCGTTACTCCGCCGAAATTTCCAAAAATGGTACGAACGAAGAATCCGTCTAAGGGTAAGGGTAAAGCTCCAACGAGCTCTTCTAGAAATCAACCAGAGGAACGGGTACATGATAGTCAGACTAGGTTTGAAAACCTGGAAACTGAGACGACTTGGCGACATCTAATATCGCACACAATATTCAAAGAACGAGCCTTTGTATTTACCAAACCGAAAGCAATACGGGCTACTGCCACGGCTTACCGATGACAAGGATTCTCGACCCCAATACCGAAAATCAATGTCACGTGGGTTCAAGAGTTCTATGCGAGTTGCGTTGAAGATGAAAAATTATACGGGCCAAACAGAAACAGTAGCACAGCCGAGGTCCGGGGCGTCGAGGTAAAATTTGCTAAACACATCATACGACGCATACTAGACTTGCCAAATGTCGACGCCTCCAGCGAATACTCAGAATTAGTGAGACGCCCGACCACACAATTAATAGACGAGGTAACAAAAACGGTGGCGACCGAAAACACTAAATGGATTAGAAATGAATCCACGCTTCGCCGACCGGACCTAAACCCGGTAGCATCCTTCTAGTACGAGCTTGTACGCTACCGGCTAATGCCCACAACGAATCGTTCAGAGGTGACACGTGCTCGTGCAATGCTGGTATATGCCATACTCACTGGGAAAGTAATACGAGAAACCAGCATAATACATGATAGCCTCCGCGACACTATCACGCGCTTAACTGCTGATATGGGACAGGACTCGGGGAAACGGAAGAGTCCCTTGATCTTCCCCGCACTTATACATGCACTCTGTGCAGACAGTGGCGTCCCCGTTTTCCCCGATGATATGTTTGAGGACGCCGGCGATGATTACGCCTATGATAATAGCGCACAAGCCCCTCCACAGAAACGAGCACGACAACCCGAGGCTTCTGATTTACCACAGACTGATGTCGGGACTAGCTCGAGCGTCCCCGCGCCTCCTCCGTCGGATCCTTACTATGACATGCTTGCCCAAATTCAAGCCGGCATCGCTGGGATTAACACTCGGATGGGCTTCATAGAGTCTGACATCACGGGATTTAGGACTGACATCACGGGATTTAGGACAGCAATGGGTACTCTGCAGTCCGACATTACAGCTATTCGGGATTGGCAGCGCCAAGAGGACCTTCGACGTAATAGCACCCCACCCAACCCCACTGCCACCGACCCGGTCGATGCTTTTATAGACGGCATGAATTATGATAATGAACAGACAGACCACCCCGACGATGCCGCCTAGAGACCACAAACCGCCTTTCGCCTCGTTTGGTTTTTCTTTCTTTTCCTTTTCCTTTCCTTTTCCTTTTTTATGTTTTTAGTTTCTAGTTTACCTTTCGTTTTTATGTCTTTATGTTTTTATGCTTTTATGTTTTTATGTTTTTCTGATTTTAGACTTTAGGATGGAATGTAATGCCAAAGATGATTAATCCAAAAGTCTGTTTCTTTTATCTAGTTCCAGTGTTTTGTTTCTCTACAGCCCTATCGATACAATACCTAGCAGACCCAGCACGACCGTCTTCACCCTTGACAAGGTTACGTCCCTTTTTACTTTTATGAATGCATACATACACACGTTTATCACATTAGGGACAATGTGCGATTTAAGTTTGGGGGTTGTTTACGGAGACATAACACTTTTACTATGAATTATAGCTTTATCTTTGTGATCGTCGTACAACGATTGACTAAGTGATATGTAAGCCTGACTCCTTAATACATATAACGCACGCATGAACTTTTCTGTCGGCGATATCATCTGCTTAGTTACATTTTTCTGGCTAGTCACTAATACGTAGTAGTCCACGGCATAGGAGTTGAGTGGATCACCCATTTTCGAAACACATAGGTAGTGGCCTCCAAGTCTACCAACTTAGAACAATGTCTTCTGGCACAATTTGAAAAAAAAAAAAAAAAAAGAAAAAAAAAAAAAAAAAAAATAGAAACGATAAATGCTGCTTATAGAATAGATCTGCATGGATTAGTTCGTTCTGTGACCTTTGACACTTGAGTGATTAAGTCCGAAGGAGTCTCTTAAAACTTAACGCCCTATGGCTATCTAGCTTGGTAGTTGTTGACCCAAAACTCGATAACGGGTGTCATAGAAAGTCTAAGGGAACGAACATTGCACAATCCTGTCAAGAACGATATCGTTTACACAGTTGACTTATGCTAAAAGCTCAATATTGTGAACCAGTTAGACCCTAATATCTGTTAGACCAGTTGGTAGGGATGGGCGCCACTCGAATTTTGTTAGAAACGCCACTCGACTATAATGCTTAAAGATGGCTTTATTCAGTGCTTTCTAGAAGTTTGTTTAACTATGTGGTGTGATGTAACCAATGATTAAGCGAATGCATGATCTTTTTCTAAATATGTCGGGTCATTAGTTCACGTCGATTTTTGTACGATTGTATCACATTTCGATTTAGCGAAGATTCATTGATTTTGTGATTTTGTGGGTATATCATCTGCAAACCCTCACGAGACTATAACTCGTCCTTTTTGGGTAACAAAAAGGTTTAAAGGCTTGTTGCACATGCTAAGTGCAATCGTGTACTCTACGAAAATGAGTTTATCTTTAGTTTTTGTTTTTGCTTCTTTATTTTACCGTTTGTTCGAGGACGAACAAAAGCAAGTTTGGGGGGGTTGATAAACCTCATTTTTACGCAACTTTCATCATTCATTCGACACGTTTGTTTATGTATTTGCATTATATTTCTATCCCGCAAATGCGTTTAATGTCACTTTTGAGTGCCGTAGGGAGTTTCTATGTTGCAAACGGAAAACACCAATTGTAGGTTGAAATCGAGAACAATTTGATCGAGAGTTGCAAATAAAACGGCGTACAAGCGCCGCTATAAACCGCGCACGAGCGACACAATACACGGCGTACGAGCGCCCTGTTAATCCGCGCCCAAACAACGAAGGCAGAGATTTTAAGTCATCCCGCGTACGTACGACAAAATGCTCGGCGTACAGGCGCCGATTAAAGCGGCGTACAGGCGCCGAGCAATGCGGCGTACAGGCGCCGAGCAATGCGGCGTACAGGCGCCAACTTAAACGGCGTACAAGCGCCGTCTTAAATGGCGTACGTACGTGCGATATTCTGAATTGATACGCTGAAAGCCCATATTTGGCCCAACTTCGGTTTTATGATCTAGATTAGGTATAAATACCCCCTCCAAACATTGTATTAGGGTTCGAACCTTATTTTCTTGAATTGAGTTGTAAAGATTGGAGATCGAGACACGAAATTCAAGAACGATTGTAAACAGTTTATTCGACAACGGGTTTTATCGAAATTATCTTCTTTAATCTCTTTGAATTCTTGTCGTTTATGATGTTTGCTTTATTAATTGTTTATTGTGCTTTCGTTTCTATGGAGTAATTCATATTTTTCTGGAATTGGGAATAGCCCGATAGCATGTTATCGATATAGGTTATAGAATCGGTGAAGTTACATCGCGTATGCTTATGATTTGAATTCTTGTTTATTAATGCTTGTGAATTTGCTGGCCACTTATTTGCATGTTCATAGATAATAGGCGAAAATTCTGAAAGGTGACGTCTATATCGGAACTCTAGAATTCAAACCTAGGATCCTAAATCACGACAGTAGTTTTAGGTCTTTTGAGGAATCGATACGCTATCATAGAGATTTATGAATCTGAGTTTAGTCTAATCATCACGAAAGTAGTTGATTAATTAGCTTGGGTATATTGTTATGCTTCGACAGAAGATAGTGATTACAATTGGATAGTGTCCTTCATAAGTAGCGATCGTAGTTTAATCGGTAATATAATTGAGTCGATAATATATATCGTGGTAAACCCTAATTCCGGAATTTCCAATCATATACAAATCAAATCAATTTACTTGCTTTCCGTTTAGTTTTCTTTACAACTATCTCGTATTTTTATTAGGCTTAGATTACTGATACTTGATAGGCTAGTGCTTGATTGTTCGGTCCTCGTGGGAACGATATCTTTTGTACTGCACCGAAGTCGTGCGCTTGCGGTTTAGGCACATCATGGCGTGACTCTCCATCGGTGCAGTATCGTTATTTTTATGTTTATATGTTATTTTATATACATTAATTTATTATTTATAAGAGTATGATAAAGTTGTTGATCATATATTTTAAATGTATTTGAGTATTATTAAAACTATGTAAAACACAAATCATAAATATAAAACATTAACTTCAGGCCTCTCTAGTAACCATTCGAAAGCAGCAACATCAAAAGCTTTTATTCATTCCATTTCCATTCTAAAATCCACCACCCTAGTGGTTGTGGCAGCTTTCCAAAGCATATCTTTCAGAGCCAACCCCTTATGATCTTTTTTAAAGTTGTTGTACTGCCTAAGACAAAACATGTGTTCAGAATTGGGTAAAAGATTCTGAATGGCCTTTATTAACCTTTTTGTTTATATGATATGATAGTATATGCAAAGTTGTTCCTAATTTCCAAGTCTTCAATTAACAAATTTACAAATCAATTCCAAGTTTTATAGCATTTTTTTTAACCATGACATAAGTTATTGGGTATAAGCTATTGTTTCCATCAATTCCAACAGCAGTTAGCAAAACTCCACCTCGATCTGTCTTTAAGTGAGTTCCATCCAGTCCTATGAGTGATATGTACCCTGCTTTAAATCCTTTCTTCAAAGCTCCCCAACAAATGTACAAACTCTTGAAAGTAGATGTATCAGAGTCCAAGACATGTTTGCATTTTAACTTGATTGTGGTGCAGGGTGTGTCCTTTTAATCTCATCACAATTGTCCCATAATTTAGAATATTGATCTATCTCAAAGATGGTGTTTAATGCAATGCCTTCTTCTTACTTCTGTACATCTTCCAAGTTGAAAGATTAGTATATTTTCCATTTGCATGACTTCTTGCATTGAACTAACATGCCAAGTAGGATTACTCTTGAGATGATGTTCGGTACTTGTGAGCTAGAAACTTCGAAGTGCAATGTTTAGCATTTTGAGTTCTAAACCAAGAGTTCTCTCCTTTAATTGATTTTACTTGAAAGGTTTTATCATTTTTAGACTTGAAGGAAATATAAATCACCCACCCACAATCGCAAGTGACTTGCACTTTATCACTGCAATTTTTAGTAAAAGTTAGTGGTCTCCCCTGTTTATTCGAATATTTTCTTATTGCCTCTCTAAATTCAGGAGTAGTTTTGAAGCATAACCCCACGTCAAATTCAAAACCAGATGAATCAGCATCATCATTATAAATAGGAATTTTGAACTACCTATAGTTGGTTGCGTCGGTAACTGTCCTTTATTCAATTTGGGTTGCTCCAATTTATCTATATTTCCATACCATTCGATCTCATCATCTATGTATTCATTATATAAAATATCATCAGCATCATAGTTGCTCTCTTGGAATCCATCTGAAAACTCAGGATTCTCCCCATCTGTACTAGTATCAGTATCACCACTATCCGAATTAGTCAGATTGTCATCCTCAATTGTGTTTGTCTCATTATTTTTTTCATTTACCCCATCAATAAATGTGTTGGACTGTGGTGAGAATGGTTTATCATATTCTAGTAGGCTTAGAAAATCACCACCTTTTTCAACATGTTCAATGTAAATGCCTACAACCTTTTCGTTGTCTACCAAATAAATGAGATTTCTAGCATCACAATCATGAACTAAACAATCGATATCACTAAAATCATCAGGTCTTTTCAAATTAAAATAGAACATCACCCCTTCAACATGACCTAACAGTTTAGCCATGTCATATACTGTTCTTATTCTCAGATACATCTCAGTTGGCTCGCAAAAGTCAAAGAAACTTACTTGACCGTCTATATAGAATCTTCCATTGCATTCAAGAAATCTCCCACCGTGATACATTTTTATAGTAAAGTTATTGTTTGACTTGTCTACATTTAAAACAAGAAAAACCACAATTAGCCAACCATTTAACTAATAAAAATTAACCAACAAAATCATTCTTTATATATATTTATTTGTATATACAAAATATATAAGCGACCTGTTAGGAGTTAATATTTTTGATTACATCAACCAAGATGGTTTCTCTTGATAAATGCAATAAATTCAAGTTTATTTTTTTAGTGATTTTCTTGTAATTCTTTACTGTATGAAACCTAATGTATGAAACCTAATGATTGAAATCGAAGAACTAAGAAAATCATACACTAATTTAAAACAAATTTCATAAAAATAACTATCGTATGAAGGGGCTTCACTTCCATGGTGAATGAACCAATGATTCGTTTCTGTTTTTCTTAAATCCACATTATTTTCCAAGCAAACTTTATCAATTGGTTGAAAAATTTGTTGGTTGAAGAATTGGTTGATTCTTTAAGAAGATGGAAGAACTAAATCGTTCCTTTGTGGCTAGGGTAATTTTAAGTTTACTTACTGTGGTAAAAATAAAATATTATACAATTGGGAGCAAAATCTTATTTTTTTTCCGCTTTTGCCCATCAAGAAATCAGCTGAAATATGGTCAGGGTGCAACATGCCAAACTTATTGCATTTTCAGGGTGGAGACCGCAATTTTTATAATTATAGGGTGGAGACTGGTTAATTAGGCTATTCTCGAGGTGCAATGTGCAAATTACCCGTGATCTAATTATGTGTAATGCTTGCTAAAAGAAAGCCCTTAAGAGATTACTTACGTTAGCTGTAGCATATGATTTTATATTTTCACTCAAAAAAATAAATTTTCAACACAAATTTTCCCCCAATTTTCAATATTTCATATGAATAATAATTGTAGTACTCATCTCCAACTCATTTGGTTATTTTGCACCAATTTGGCGCGTAAATTCCCTTCAACCCCACAATGTATCAAAAAGTAATCTTACAGAATATTTCATTTTTTTCATCTTTTTTATAATATATAGTCTTTTACAAATAAAGCCCAAAACTTTTATGTATTGTACATTTTCACTCAAAAAATTGCACTTTGTTCATAAAATTCACAATAATAATAAATTAATTATTAAATAAAAAATTATATTAATTGTGTTCTGAAATTTCAAAAATTAATTAACAATTATATATGCTATTTAATTAATGAATAAATTATTAAATTGAACTTTATTATTTAATTAAAAAAAGAAATACATAAAAAACATACATTGATACTCAAACATGGTACAAATGACAAAAATTTACTCACTATACGCACTATTACTATATTGCTATTGTTAGAAATTTCTTTGTTAGAGGTTTTGATATTGACAAGATAGGTTTAAATGTTAGCCCCCTAAAAAATGTAAGTTTGTTTTGATTAGAATATCATGTATCAAGCGATAGAAAGTATTTCGAGTTGTAACTTTTAGTATATATGCTTTTTTGTTTGTCATTTTAGTTTTGCTAGTCTTGAAACACGCTTGTAGCGTTAGTAGAATTCTGAGTGAGTCTATTAATGTGAAGAGGTTGAAGAATCAGTGAGCTCAAACAACAATCAGAAGATCATCTGAAAAATCAAGTACCTCAAGCGACACTACTTGAACAAGTCAAGTACCTCAAACGACACTACTCTTCAAGCGACATCTATCTATGTTCAAAGACATGCTGAGCTACTCGATGGCTTCTGTTGGTCCCAAATGATTTGGACAAGGGTCTAGAGGGGGTGTTGAATAGACCCCGATCTTTTTTAATCTTTTTCGATTCAAACAAGTTCTTCTTTTCTTTTTTCGTTTTTCAGTAATAATTTGAAAAGAACTTGAGCTCAAAGATTAAGTAAAAGAGATTTAACTTAGAACCAGTTATGAAAACTCAGTTATGAAAACTACAAAGATATGTCGTGATCTAAACTGAGATTCACGGTTAAGTGCACAAAGGAAAAGTATTTAGAGTCTTTGGCTTTGGTGTATCTTGGGAACAGACACAATTAATAAAATGTTTAGCAAAATTTTACTAACTCTTTTATGTAATAAATAATCTTTACTTGATTGCTATATTTAATAAGATGTGCGATAAAAAACAAAACAAAGCAATAAGTAAAAGACACAGTTTGTAAGGTTGATGTGTGTAACACCGCAAGTGCACGACTTCCGTGTAGTACTAATAATATCGTTCCTACGGGGACTAGATAATCAAGTACTAATTACTTCACGTATTTGTAATCTAAGTTAAACGATTATTTGATGTAAATACTAACTAGCAAAACTAAATCAAGAATTTGAAACGAGTTTAAAACGATTGATTAAAGATTCTAGAATTGGAATTCACCTCAATATGCGTTATCTAACTTATTATATTCCACTATCAAATGTAAAAGTTACTTATAAAGGACATTATCCAATTTTAACTATTATCTTTTTTGAAAGTATAATAGCATACATAAATTCATCAATCGCCTACGAAAAGATTAGGTTAATCTAGGCTCATTAATCTCTGTGATAATTTATGAATTTCTCAAAAGATCTAAACCTACTTTCGTGATTTAGAAACCTAGGTTCAATTTTTTAGGTTCTGATATCAAGATGTCACCTTTCAGAATTTTCACCAAATATCTACGATCATATAAGTGACCAACAAATTCACAAGCATTAAGCAACAAAAAATTAAATCATAAGCATACACATTCACGAAATCAAGAAGAACGTAAATTAGTTTGATAACATATTAATGGGTTATCCCCGATTCTAGAATAAATGAAATTACTCCATAAAATTAAAGAGACAAACAATAAACATAATTATAATGAACATATCAACAATAATTAAATGAGAGATAAAGAAAAACTTAGTCTCGATTAAAATGTTGTTGAAAATGTTGAATACAACCATGCAAGATTGGATTGTCCCTTTTCTCAAATATTTTCGAGCCTCTAATCTAATCTCCCCAATTTTGAGTTCGAGAATCCCCTTTTCTATGGAAAGAATTGATATAAAGAAAGGATGTAAAGAGAACCATATTGAACTTAGGAGTCACGGGATTAAACCGGGCGCTTAAACACCTAATTCGAGCGTTTAAACGCTAGCAGCAGTGTATTATGCCCATTCTCCCATTTTTCCACTGTTTTGGTTCGCTCTTTTGACCCTCTTCCAGTCCGACTTTGACTTTGGAATCTTCTAAAAAGTTGTAGATCTATTTATTATATTTACAACCTAATGGAATTTGGTCCAATATAAATTGTACAACTCAAGTTATGATCTTTTTACCGAAATTGTCATATTAAGTTCGGAACATAACATATTTTATACCTTTTGGGCCTTCAAACATTTGAAACGGATCTTGTCCTCTTCATAAAAGGTTAAGGGAATTGTCTTAACTTTCTAACCATATAATAAGTATTAACATTGGAGGTCTATAACTCAACATATGATTATATTTCTGAACAATGCCGATTTATCTCCTATCGTATGTTTTTTCGTCATTTTCTCAAAGTCAATATTTTACCCTACAAACATGTAACAAACCTATTAAGTGTATATGTTATAAATCATGATATAAATATGAAATAAAAATGACTAATCATAGGCTAGAAAACACGTATAATCTATGTTTATCAAAGGTTCATTGGGTTGTGTAATCTCAACGACGTCCTTCTTCTTTGATATCACGAATGAATTCACTATATTGAATCTGAAGATTCACACAGAGTCTTCTCCAATACAATGTATAAATTAAAATGACTTGAGCTCCCTAGCTACACATGCGTTTGCTCCAAGAACACTTTTAGTGATCTGCTTCTTCCACTCAGAAATAATGTGGATATCCTACAACTTTCCTCACACTCAGTTTCAAAGAGATGATGGAGAATTTCACACATAAATAAGCTTGTTTGTTTTGGCTAAGGTCAAACAACTTGATTGATATTCTTTTCGATTTGGTTATTCTGAAAAGAGATAGAGAAATATCTGGATGCTCGGGATTCGATTTTCTGAGGGTGAACTTCAAAATCGAGAGTCTATTTCTGCTTAGGATATATATGTTTAAGCTCGTGAAATTCTTCTCTTTTTCAAAGAGCTATTTGAAGTTCTATTTATACAGAAGTCCCTGAATAGATCCGTTGAAACCTTACATTAGATCTGTTAGGACCGTTTGTTAGATCCATTAGAGTTATTCAAAGCCGCATGTAAATTTCTCATTCAGAAAAGTTAGATGGGTTGGTGAATCCCAAATATGTTGCTGCAATTTGTCAGACTGCGGCAATTGTCTTATGTTGACATCCAATGAGTTTGCTGCTCTCCGTAGTCCATCAGCAGTATATGAATTAAATGCCTTTTACAAGAATTAAATGCATTTCAATAAGTGCCCGTTGAACATTAAATTATTTGTGATGACATCTAATATTCAATTGCTTATAATGGAAGCTATCTTGTAACTCAACGATGTCTTGAACATAAATGGTTGGTCCTTGAAGAACGATGTCATTTGAGGTACTTGATATTACGGATGATCTTCTGATTGTCGCTCGTGCTTGTCGATTCTTCAACTTCTTCACATTAATAGACTCACTCAGAAATCTACTAACGCTACAAGCATTAAGACTCACAAAACTAAAAGGCCAAACAAAAAATACATATGCTAAAAGTTACAACTCGATAAACATCCTATCACTTGATACATGATATTCTATGAAAAATAAACTTACATTTTCAGGGGTGTAACATTAATTCCTATCTTGTCATCATCAAAACTTCTAACAATGAAATTCCTAACAATTTCCCCTTTTTTGATGATGTCGAGATCATTCAACCTTTTGGAAAGGAAAAACTTATTTATAATTTTAAAAGCAATAACCACAAGAAAATAATTGTAACTCAGCAGTAAAGAGATATGAGTATAACAGTTAGTTAGATGATATTTAGGAAAGTTAGCAGAATTAGATGTTAGTAGTTAGCGTTCGTCAAAGTTAAGAGTTTGTAGTTTGTATCGCTAACAACAAAATATTGCTTCAGCAAAAAACATTTATTCTCATTAGAAGATCTTACAAGTAAGAACGAGTATGATGTTTATTCTACATATTACAACAGATTCTATCAGCGATACAAGGAGCATAGAAAAACTAGAAACTAAAATGGGAAAGATGGTGGAGACATCTAACAAGAAAGAAATTGATTCCATTTCTCGTTAGACTTTACTCCTTTAATGAAAAAGTTAGTTGGTGAATGGGATTTTTCCTTGTCGATCCGATCTTGGTCCAACAAAGGTTTGTTCCTTTCCTTTCTCAACTTTCCTTTCCATTTCTTCCCTCTTCTTGACATCATCAACACCATAATGTTTCTGCTAAGGGAAAATCTTTTGGGTATCAAAAGCTTAGACTACCATGTGTGACAAGTACAGCTTTATGATAAACCTCGATTATATATATTTTCTAGCCTAAGATTATTCATTTTTATATCATTTTTATTATGATTTATATCATATATACGTTTATAGGTTTGTTATATATTTGTAGGGTAGAATCATTAACTTCGAGAAAATGGCGAAAAAACGTAAGGAATGAGAGAAAAATTGGCGATGTTCGTAAATCTAATTATATGTTGATGAAGATTATATGGTTAGAAATATAAGACAATTCTCTAAAAGTTTTGTGAAGAGTACAAGACCATTTCAAACGTTTGAAGGCTCGAAAGTTACAAAATATGTTCTCTTACGAATCAAATGTGACAATTTTGGTAGAACGATCATAACTCGAGTTCTCCAACTTGGATTGGATCTCACTTGGTTGGGTTGTAAAGCTAAGACATAGATCTACAACTTTGTAGTAGACATCAAAGCCTAATTCGAACAGGAACACTGTCAAAAGGGTCATTGAAAATAGAACTGAAGCTTCTCCCAGCGTTTAAACGTCGGGCGTTTAAACACCAGCAACAGAAACATTATGTTCTGGCGTTTAAACAATCATTTTTTAGCGTTTTAAACTCCCATTTAAATGCCCGGAAGACTCCATCTACGACCGGGACTCTTGTTTTTCATCCTTTATTTATATCAATGCTTTCTAAACAAAAGGGGAATTCTTGAACTCGAAATTGGGGGAAAACATTATATTAGGGATTGAAATTACGTTCCTCAAGGCTTGAACAAACCAATCTTGCATGATTGTATTCAACACATTATCGATATTTTAATCGAGACTAAGTTTCTCTTTATCTCTCCTTTAATTATTGTTGATATGTTCATTATAATTATGTTTATTGTTTATCTCTTTAATTTCATGGAATAATTTCGTTTATTCTAGAATTGGGGATAGCCCAATAATATATTATCAAACTAATTTACGTTCTTCTTGATTCGTGAATGCGTATGCTTATGATTTAATTTCTTGTTGCTTAATGCTTGTGAATTTGTTGGCCACCTATTTGCATGATCGTAGATATTAGGTGAAAATTCTGAAAGGTGACATCTTGATATTGGAACCTAAGAAATTGAACCTAGGTTTCTAAATCACGAAAGTAGGTTTAGATCTTTTGAGGAATTCATGCATTATCACAGATATTAATGAATTTAATTTAAGCCTAATCATCACGAAAGTAGGTGATTGATTAATTTACGTATGCTATTACACTTTGAAGGAAGATAATAGTTAAAATTGGATAATGTCCTTCATAAGTAGCATTCACGTTCGATAGTGGAACATAATGAGGTAGATAACGTTTATTATGGTGAATTCCAATTCTAGAATCTTTAATCAATCGTTTAGAATTCGTTTTGAATTCTTACTTTACTTTGGCTAGTTAGTATTTACACTGAATCTTTTAGCTTAGATTACAAAATACGTGAAGGAATTAGCACTTGATTATCCAGTCCTCGTGGGAACGACATCTTTAGTACTACAACGAAAGTCATGCGCTTGCGGTATTACAAACATCAAGTTTTTGGCGCCGTTGTGGGGGACTAGAATAGTTAATATTAGTTATTTTCATATTTTTGTGAGACTAAGCTTTTATTTTTAGTTTTTTTTCCTTTCCATTTTCAGGTTTTCTATTCTTTTTCTTGTATGCATAGGAGCTTCGATTTTTCTATTGAGTTAGATCTGGAAATTGAAAAGACTTTTCGTGCAAGGAGAAAGTTACAAAGACTGAAACGAGTTCAACTGAAACAAGCAACCATGGCTGAAGACAACGCAAATGCGAGGTCTCTGAAAGATTTTGCAGCACCCAACGCGCAGACCCTTCACTCTAGCATCACGAGACTTGCTCTTGAAGCTAATAGCTTCGAGATCAAGCCATCGTTTCTGCAAATGGTTCAGCAAAATCATTTTGGGGGTGCACATACTGAAGAGCCAAACCTCCACTTGTCTATGTTCTTAAAGTACTGCGACAATCTAAAGATGAACGAAGTTTCACAAGATGCCATTCAACTAAGGTTATTTCCGTTATCATTTAGAGACAAGGCGAGAGCTTGGTTACATTCCCTACTGTCTTGTTTCATCAAGACTTGGGATCAAGTCATGCAAAGCTTCCTAGGCAAGTACTTCCCTCGGAGCAAAACTGCACAGCTAAGGAATCAAATCACCACTTTTGCTCAGAAGGATGGCGAGTCACTGTACGAGGCTTGGGAGAGATTCAATGAACTTCTTCGACTATTCCCACATCATGGGTTGGAGAACTGGTTAATTGTGCACACTTTCTACAATGGATTGGTTTACAACACTAGGATGTCTATTGATGTAGCAGCTGGAGGAGCTTTGATGAATAAGAGTGTCGATGATGCTTACAACCTGATAGAAGATATGACTCTAAACGACTACCAGTGGTCGAACGAAAGAGCAATTTCACAGAAAATTCCAAGAAAGTATGATCTCGATGCTATAAGTTTACTTTCTGCACAAGTATGCTATGTCTAAGAAACTTGATTCTATGAGCATGCATGTGAACTCTAATAACATTGTGTGTGAAATTTGTGGCATGGTCGGGCATGTTGCATTAGAATATGAAATAGGAAATTCATTCTCTAATAATAGATCACTTGAACAAACCTTTCTCTAATACCTACAATCCTGGTTGGAGGAACCACCCAAATTTTTCGTACAAGAATCATCAAAACGCAGCTCCACAAGCTAACTTTAGTCAACCACTTGGATTTCAGATGCCTCATATCCCACCTCTTCACAAAAGTCAAACTTAGAAACCCTACTTGAGAGTTTTGTTGTCACGCAAATTAAACAGAACGACGAATTTAGACAACAAGGACTACCTATGACTGCTATTAAGCAACTAGATTCTAAAGTGGATTTAGTAGCAACCCATACTAAGATGTTAGAAACGCAAATTGCCCAACAAGCTAATATCTCCATTAGGAATTCCTGTTCTTTTCCCAGCCAACCCGAAACAAATCCTAAAGAACACTATAAATCTGTTACTTTAAGAAGTGGAACACAATATGAGGAACCTAAAATGCATAATGTGATGATCGAAAGTGAACCAACCGAAAAGAATGAAATTGAAAAGGGGCCAGTATACGTTCCTCCACCACCTTACGAGCCACCTATACCCTTTCCTCAAAGATTAGCAAAGGCAAAATTAGATAAACAGTTTGGGAAGTTCTTAGAAGTCTTGAAAAAGCTATACATTACATTAATATTTCCTTCACTGATGCACTATCACAAATGCCTTCGAATGCTAAATTTTTGAAGAAAATTCTTTCTAACAAACGAAAGCTAGAGGAATATGAAACTATCGCTTTAACTGAGGAGTGTAGTGTTATAATTCAAACTAAATTACCTCCTAAGCTTAACAATCCCTGTAGTTTCTCAATTCCTTATGTCATTGGCAATATGAGTTTTAATCATACTTTATGTGATCTTGGAGCTAGAGTTAGTCTAATGTCATTGTCTGTGGCGAAAAAGCTAGAGATGAATGATTTAAAAGCCTATGACCATAACTTTACAATTAGTCGATCGTTATGTTATGTATCCAATAAGTATGTTAGAGGACGTACCTATCAAGGTTGGTAAGATCTTTATTCCTACAGACGTCGTTGTTCTCGATATGGAGGAGGATTCTCAAATGTCTATTATTCTCAGTAGGCCTTTCTTAGCTACAACAGGAGTGATGTTAAAAATGGAAAGCTTTCGTTGAGTATTAGGGATGAGAGAGATGAATTTAGTCTATGTAAATCTGTTGCTAACCGCTCTCGAGAACTCTTATTACAAGATTGACGAGGTTAATCAAATAAGTAAGGACAAGCTTACTATTAGAACCAGTTATGAAAACTGTAAAGAAAAGTAGTGATCTAAATGGGAAAATTGCAACTTTGATACCTCAAGTTGGCGTGTACACGAATTTGATACCTTAAATTGGACCACTTGCAATTTGGGTACCCTATGTTCAAAAAATCCGCAATTTCAATACAAATTTCGCCGGAAAATAATAAAACCGCCGGAAAATTCACGTGACACGCACGTGACTCTCAATTTGGGGATTTTTTTTTGATTTTCCCTCCAAAATCACCAAATTGGGGGGAAATGTGATATTTATTTTTACGAAAATACCCTCCAATCATATTTTGTTTCTCCAATTTAACCTTTTCACTTAATTTCACCCCCAAAATTCACCCTAAACCCTAAATTCATATGGACCTGCATCTAATTAAATCAACAAAGAAGGCTGATTGCTTAACAACTAAAACTCATTAGAATTAAGAACAAAGAACCTTAGCAATATCAAGAGAATTGACGATAACAGCAGAGATGAAAGCGGCCCTTGCAGCAGGAAATGCCCTCCCCGGAAAACTTAAATCAAAATCAAATATCTTCGATTTCGATGCTTCTTTGTTTAAAATTAAATACCTCTCTTTTACCATGTTCTGATCAAAATTCAACTTCTCTTATTCCTATTTCGAATGCTATCCATGAAGGTAGGGCTTGCTTTGACGCAACTCGCAAGCACCATCGATTAATTGATGATTCTTTTTCGTAGAATTCTGGAAAGATTGATTTTTTTTATCAATTATTGACACGAATCGACTGATTTGGTTATTAATTTTCGTTTATTTTTGGTGATCTAGGGTTTTGATTTTATGGGATTTTGAAATTTTGTGATTTATCAATTATGGGATATTGGGATTAATCCCCAAATTTGGTGATTTTGGAGGAAAATCAGAAAAATCCCCAGTTCAATTCTCGATTTCTAGAGACCAAATGGATCCAAAAATGAAGAACAAGGGAAAGAAATTTTTGAGTTCGAATATTTGGATGATAAATTGCTTGAGGAGCTTCTTGATTTCGGAAAAAAAACACATTTTTGTAAATCGATTTTTAGGGTTTTTTTTCATTTTTCTTTTCGTATTTGGCCTCGATAAATATGATAAATTAGCCAAATGATAAAATTAAGAACATCAATAAACATGATAAATTAGCCAAAATATACATAAAGAAAATAATTTTTTTAAATTGTATACTTTAAAATTTTTATTATACAAACATAGTTTACAAAGAGAAAATTCCCCCAATTTTTGTGATTTTGGAGGGAAAATCACAAAAATCCCCAAATTGAGAGTCATGTGCGTGTCACGTGACTTTTTCCGGCGATTTTATGAATTTCCGGCGAAATTTGTATTGAAATTGCGAATTTTTTGAACATAGGATACCCAAATTGCAAGTGGTCCAATTTAAGGTATCAAATTCGTGTACACGCCAATAGCAGTTGTCTTATGTTGATATCCAATGAGTTTGATGCTCTCAGTACACCATCAATAGTATATGGATTAAATACATTTGACAAGCATTAAATGCATTTAAACAAATGCGCGTTGAACATTAAATGCTTTGAGATGACATCTAATATCCAATTGCTTATAATGGAAGCTATCTAATAACTCAGCGCTATTTTGAACATAGATGGTTGTCGCTTGAAGAACGATGTCGCTTAAGGCACTTGATATTATGGATGATCTTATGATTGTCGCTCGTGCTTGCCGATTCTTCAACCTCTTCACATTAATAGACTCACTCAGAATTCTACTAACGCTATAAGCGTTAAGACTCGCAAAACTAAAAAAACAAACAAAAAGCACCTATTCTAAAAGTTACAACTCGATAAACATCATATCGCTTGATACATGATATTCTATGAAAAACATACACTTTCAGGGGTCTAACATTAAGTAATATCTTGTCATCATCAAAATTTCTAACATTAAGTCATATCTTAAACATGGATGGTTGTCGCTTGAAGAACGATGTCGCTTGAGATACTTGATATTACAGATGACCTTCTGATTGTCGCTCGTTCTTGCAGATTCTTCAACCTCTTCATATTAATAGAATCACTCAGAATTCTACTAACGATAAAAAGCGTTAAGACAAGCAAAACTAAAAGGACAAACAAAAAAGCACCTAATCTAAAAGTTACAACTCGATAAATATCATATCGCTTGACATAGTTGTGAATGGCGCTCCATGGCGCAAGGCATTCATGACGCAGCCTCCACGCCATGAACCATGGCGTGGAGCCTACCTTCTATATGGCGCACGCCAAGAACGCCATTTTCGCCATGGCATGCACCTTAAAGGCGTGAAATGGCGCGCCATTTCTAACTTTTGAGGGAGCGCCGGCGACAAATAAGCTAGAATATCCGGCAACAATGGTGGTTAGGTTTGGTTACATGGAGAAGGAGATAGAGAGGGGAAAAACTAAAAGGCTGCGAGAGAGGGAGAAGACAGAAGGACAAACGTGCAGGAGAGAGGGAGTAAGAGAGGGAGTAAATTAGGGTTTGGGGTTGGGTGACTTTTTTAAAGTTGGAAATTTACCAAATTTAAGCAGTTGACCCAATTATTTAGCCTAAAATTCCCTCAATCTCGACCTCGAAATTATGCATAATCCCAAGTTTGCCCTATTAGACACAATTGTTTTTGGCAAAAATAATCCTTCAATTTTGCCCCCAATTTATGCCCCAAATCTGCCCAATTTGACTAATTGACCCAATTTTTTTTGCAAAACAAGCCTTCAATTTTGACCACATAATTTAAAAGGCTAGCATATTATTGATCTATTAGTAAATACAATTATTTTTTATTAAAAAAAAAATTCTTCAAAAAGGCGTGCGCCTCGCCACGCCATCGTCACGCCGCGCCATGGGACCCTTGTCGCCACGCTGCGCCATTCGCCATTAACAACTATGTCGCTTGATACATGATATTTTATGAAAAACAAACTTACATTTTCAGAGGTTTAACATTAAGTCCTATCTTATCATCATCAAAACTTCTAACAAAGAAATTCTTAACAATTACTTACAATGTATTATAAAGAAGAAAAAAAAACTCTCTCTACCTAACTTGTTATAAACATAAATCCATAAAAAATAATTTTAATATCAAAATTCAAGTTTTAAAATTTTTAAACTGATAAATCGCATAATCAAGATTTATGTCTTAATATTATTCATTTTAGATACTTTTATATAATATATTTTAAATTTTTTATATGGTAACTATTTACAAAACATGACTTAATTTTTCAAAATTTTTCAGAAGGTTAAAAATTTTGAAACATAAGTTGAAGGCATAATTACATATCTAGATAAAAGTTTTATATAAATAATATTTTATACAAAACATTTTTCAGAAGGTTAAAAATTTTGAAACATAAGTTGAAGGCATAATTACATATCTAGATAAAAGTTTTATATAAATAATATTTTATACAAAACTACACCTGCTTAATTTTTAATCTAAAGACGTGCGACAATTATATCAGTAAGTTATTAGCCATAAATTTAGATTTTTGTGAAATGTAAATTAGTGAAATGTGATTTTTAGATTTAAAAATCATCATTATGTTTTGAATATTAAAGATAATATTATAGGATTTTAATAATTTTATTATTATATATATATCAGTCATTAGATGTATATATTATACATATATATATATTTATATACACTTACATAAGTATATATACATATATTATTTTCATAGTTAAAATTCTTATTTTTTTTTATGACAAGGGAACCCGCAGCCGCTACCGTTAGGTGCGCACTGGGTAAACCTCGCTCTTGTGTAATAGCCTGCAAACCACACAAGAGAGGTAAACCAGCTTAGGTTGCTCATAGCTGACAGGCTCTAAAATTCTTTGTCCAAAAAAGGTTGAATCCCCAACCCCAAGGGCCCCTCATGCCCCGGCCCGACAGCGCTATGGGAGGAATAAATCATGGTAACCCAGCCAATCACAAGGGCTAGACCAGTGCCCACTGCGCACAAGGAGCCCCCCTCACTTGAGAGGTTGCTCCCACACTGCCGCTGGTGGGACTCGATCCTTGGTTATTTTCCAAACTTCACCCTTTTGTGACCAACTGGACTGCCCATGCGGGCTAAAAGTATAAAACGCCCACCATGGGACTCAGGCTCTAAAATTCTTATTATTTATGTTTAATGTGTATAATCATAATATATGTATTCGTAATTTCTTATTTAGTAATACATACATATATATATTATATGCAATCACTCAATATGAAAATAATTTTGGCGCATGAATATAAATGCATAACTTAATTGTTATATGGACTTTTGGAGTAGCCAAACCACTTTAACAATCTCGATTACATAAATTAAGGTCTAACCAATGAGAATATATAATTGGAGCATGGGCAAAAATATATTTTCACAATGGGAAAAAACATTTATTTATCTATATTTTTATATTAGTATAGAATATAGATATATATATATATATATACACAGAGAGAGAGAAAATAAAAGGATACACATTTTACTATTTTAATTTAACATAATGATTACAAAACATGTGTACTTAATTGTGGCGTACATAAGATACTTTAGATGAATAACTACATAAAATGATCGAGTAGCAGTCCCAACATAAAAACTGATGTGAGAAAAATGAATTGGGTGACTAATTGAGCGGACCAATCATATTTACTTCAAGTTCCAAATACAAGAGCATTAATTATATAGACTGAATATATATATATATATATATATACAGTATATAGTAAAACCAATTTACTCCTAACAAGGAAATATTTGCAGGCAAAACCCGTCCACAGCAACCACAACCACCAGAACGATTACCGCTTTTGCCCTGAAAAAGAGATTAAAACCAGTGATGAAGAAACATATCTAGATTTAATCACAATATGCTTCGTCTATCGAATGTCCTTACAAAAAGATACTTTGACAAGAAGCAAAGAGATTTTCATTCCACTTTCATGTGCCATGGATCCGATTATATTTTCCAAAAAAAAAAAACCAAATGAATAATTCTATGTTCATACTAAAGCAAGTTCTAAGTGTTTTGTTTAAATTTTTGGGCTGCTAATTGCATTAACCAGCCTGTTGTTTTTTCTATGACTTCAAACAGCTTATTGTGAATCCATAATAGATACCCTTTATTATAATAACACTGTAAAGTGCCATTGAAGTGTAAAATGGCAATCTTATCCTCATTTAAAAAAAAAATTAATTACCCTATCTACCCTCTTTATTTAGTATAATTACGGTCCAACCCACTTACTTTGAGCATATAGCAAACACTCCACTTATAATAAAACCACCATATGACTAAGCTAAAATTACCCTTGGAGATTTGTTTCCATTTCCTAAAAATTTTAGTATTCAGTGCAACTAGCATCAAAGGTTTGTTTCTCACACCGTATCAGGCCAAATACAAAATTTCATTTTCATATAAATCCCATTTATACTAATATTTTACTTTTTATTAAAATTGGATTTCTTATTCTAATTTTTCTATTAATTTCTTTTAACAAAAATTGTTTACAGTTAGCTTGAACAAAAATCAAAATAAATTTCTTAAACTAATCTAGCCAAATAAAAATATTCAGTGTGACATTCAATATGCTATTTTCACCCTTATCCGTAACTGAGCATAATCGTCTAATTGATTACTCAATTCTTTTAAGTTATCTCAGACTAGGCATAAATCCAATTTTGCACCTTATTACGAAGATGTTAACAAGTTTTTAAGGGAATGATGAGTTTAAAGATAAGGTTATACTCGCATTCTCCTAAATTTGAAAAATTACATTCATCCCCTCAGGGATTTCTCAGTTAAGGTAAAATAATTGACTGAGGGGAGGGCAATCTAGGAAATCTAACAAATATTGTTTGATGACATCAGCGAATTCCGTCGGTTTTCTAACGGGAGGGGTAGATTATGTGGCTTTATTATAAGAGTGGTTTCTGTTATGTGCCAAAAATAAGCTAGAAAGCTGTTATTACAGCAAAAGAGAGGGATAGTTAATGTAGTATTGTTTACTTTTTGGGCTGAATTAGAAACAATAGACGGATGGATGCTTCTATTTTTGAGATGTTTAAATTGTTTATTGATTTCTAATGTCATTTTCATAGATATTGTTTTCTACAAGCCTCAAAACCAAATTGCTAGACTGGACCAACACAATTAATCATATAAAAGGCAATCAATCTTATTTAACCAAAAAAAGATATCTGGCAGAAATCACAACTTACCTTGAGGAGCTTTTCAGCAGATGAAGATTTGGAATTTAGGCACTTCAGCTCCTACATTGAGGTAATTTACATCAAATACGACTTCCCCAAAATCCTCTGCACACAATATAGAATTTGCATTATTATATCTTATTCTTAGTGATCAGCAAAAAATGAATATAATATACTTTCCAGAGAAGCCAAACCTTCGTAGAGAGTCCTTGCAAATTTGACATACTCAGGTATGAGATCTTGGTAAATGATTCCTTCAGGATGTGCATCCAACACAACTAGGACTCCTGGTGCCAACCATTCTCTTGTAGAATTACTTGGCAATGGAGCAAGCCACAAAATGTTTCTCAAATTCATCGAATCATCATACATGACATTAGATCCTGACAACCATGGATAGACAGTTAAACAGTGACACAAGAATTAATCCTAATACAAATTCTAAGTGCATGTCTACCCTTTGATGAATTTCTAGTAAGTCATTGTAACAGATAACTTGATAATTGGTTTGATTTGAATCTTCTCCTAAACAATGTTTCTGCAAACAACTTACCTACTTGGCAATAACCCATGTTGCATGGAAAAACTTCCTTGTCATAGGCAGGGTACTCTTTAGCATGAAACCTGCAACCATTTGCTTAATGAATTCATGAGTAGGTCTAAATAAACAGAACCAGTTGTCTCTTTTCTCCATGAGTACAATATCCTTATATATGTTTCCATAGTTAATATCATTACATGCGGATTGCCAAATCCTTATTACAAATGCAGTTATTGATGGATGTTTAACATGTGTATATTTTGACACATGTCAAACATCTAATATATGGAATAGAAGATGAAACACCATTTGGAATAGAAAATCTTGTCCCCTTTGGAAGAGTGTGAACCCTATTATCAGAGATGAATGCAGGAATTTTGTTCCAAGGCAGAGGTTCTATTTTCAAAAATAATAATATGGAATAATTATTTTCCTCTGCATCATACTTTTTTCTTCCAATTGGGGATTTTGAATACATTATAATACGTGGATTTACTTTCATTTAGAACAAATAAATTAGCTGAAGAGAAAGCAATGTTGTAACTCATCTCTCATTTTTCCAAGAAAAAGAAAAAGCAAGTCACTCCTAATAACTAATAAATGTGGTACAATAAGTATCTTGGACTTCATTGAAAAATGTTGAGTACCAGTTAGGCCTCAAATTCATTGCAAATACTAAATGGTTATGATGTCGAGCAGATCGATGAGGGCAACAACAAATCGATATAATTGAATTGGGAGCTTAGGCTTTTGGGCAAGAATATGTTGTTCTAGTTGGTTATGCTAGTGGGGAATTCATCCACTAGAAAATATAAAACAAGGATTTCTAATTTTCTTAAATTAACTGGTTGAGAGATTAAAATAGAAAGAACAGAGAATACTCTGCATGGCATGGCATGTTCACAAATTAAATGAAGTTTTCCTTGCAGATAATCTCAAATGATAAGCAAATGATAGTGCAATCAGACAAAAATGTAATAAATAATATCAACAGTAAGTTATGCAACTGGATGAAAGGAAAAAAAGTAAGATTTTAAAAGTTATTCAGCAATAGCTTTTATGAGCTTATTATGATAATTTCCAGTATTCATAATTCTTATAAAGATGAAAGATTACAGGAATACATTTTTGAGACATTTTCATTTTTAGGGAAAAGGTCTTTTTTTCCTATGGAATGATGAAAACAGAAGTTCAAATCGACAAATCAATCAAGATGGGTGCAGGGAAAAAGAAAAAGGAAGTGGTCAAGGTGAAGAGAAAAGAATGACCACTCAGTATTTGGTGGATCAGTGTGATGGCAGTTAATCACGATTTTGTATAAATTTTCTTCTACAAGTCATAATTTCAACTAGAATTCAGAAGTTTGATTAGAATCCTTGTAAAAAGGAAACCCTACCTTTATATTATATTGTCAGCAAAGGGCCAATTTGTCACTATTAGACGGGAGGCGAATGACCATTTTGTTGCAAATTTCAAAATATGACAAAAAGGTTGAGCTACCCCAGCAACTCACCTGCACCACTTTGTCCGTGCCTATTGTCACTAACTTACCGAATCTGTTGTTCAGTCTTTCACCATTGTAGTCCTACTGGAAGTCTTAACTTTTTTATATAATGAGGGATGAGGGAAGAATGTCGTTTCTGGATTAGTAGGATCACAAGCATAGTATCAGAAGAATCTCGTTATATGTTATTCCAGATAATTTTAGCTAAAGACATATCAAGTGACAAAAGCCTCAATTGGCCAACACCTCAGACTCCGAAATTCGTTCACCAATCAAGCAACGAAATTTAATGTACTATCATAGGAGTAGCATTTACAATCCAATTCATTTCTACTTAGTACCGGTAAAGCTAATAAAAGTAGTAATTATCCATTTTGATAACAGACAAGAACGTTAAGTATATAGGAAACAAACATTTAAAGTAATATAGAAGAATTTCATGCAAAAAACACACCTCCACCTAGCACCACTCAAGCAAACCAATAGTCCAGAATCTTTAGGAAATTTTTCTCAAGCTAGGTCAAATTGTTACATTTAATCAGTCGTCTTCTACTTCTCCACAATCATCATCATCATCATCAAAATTTACAAATGCAAATTGGTAACACATGTCAGCAAATTTTGTTGAAGTAAGAAGATGTTGGTTACTTACAAAATACCAAGTCTTCCAGAATCCTTGGCAAGGAAAAGGTGACCGTGGAAGAAATCATAGCGACTCAGAGATACATTTAGGCCTACGGTGGGACCACGCTCAACAATAATTTGAAACAAGAATTCTAGGTAAGAATTCAAAACCTACGAAAATGAAAATACATTAACTGAGAAGAATAAACAAGCACCAAGCTATAATGTTAATGGCGCACCTCATCTACAAATAACCTTCCATAAGGAGTTCTAGTAAGCTCGCACCGATGCTCATTTGATCTTTCACAATCAGGGACCTGTATTATGTAAACAAACACAAACACAAATTGGAAATACATAGCTTAAAGTGGGTAGTCTAGAATTAATTGGCAGTAACTAACAGCAATGATAGTAGGATCAAGGCATCGGTGAATAGCTCCAGGGTCAGCTCCGGAGTCAACGGCAAAGCGAGCGAGCTCTAGAACAGGGGAAGGCGGAGACAAAATGAGCTCATCATAATAATCATAATCATAATTGCTTCTTCTTTTTCGAGTGATAATGAGGTTATTAGTAGGGAGAGGGACAAGGAATCTGAGGCAGGAGGAGAGTTGTTGGGCAACATGAGAGTTGACAGAAAGGGCCTGTTGGGGTGAACCAAGAACGGAGAGTAAGTCGGAGACAGTGGCCTTAGGACTAGGCTTCTTCTTAGGAGGAGGAGGAGATAATGATAATGATGATGATGTTACCAAAGGAACGCCGGCCAGAGAGAGGGAGAATAGCAACGCTAATTTCAGTGACATTGATGATGGTGCCATCGATGATGCTCCACACTCTCTCGCACCAGAGGGAGAAGAGGGTTGTTATTTTAGGATGTGTTTGGTTTTCCAACTCATTTCCAATTGAACAACTCTTGTTCGGTTTTAACATCCCAAATAGCTTGGAAAATGTTTCATTTAATATTCTTACTATTTTATCCCATAATTATTAAAATATTTTATCATTTTGATTTCAATCTAACATAATCTATCACTCAACACTTCTTTTAATTGCAGGATAGTATCAACTTAATTTAAAGATTGTGTATGTGTTGGGAATAATCTAGTAGGAGCGTAACGGGCGGTGTTTATGAAGATGCAAAGTGTAATCGTCGAGGCACGAGTTTATATTACTCGCTCTCCTTAAGACAATATTGCCCCGCTCTTGGTGGTTACGGAATATGACAATTTGTCTCCCAAGATACAACGACAGCGTCTCGGCAATAGTACCACTACAAATTCCCGAGTCTAGCGAACAAAATATTGTTCCAAACTCTCTCTATGGACTTGTATGAATTAAATGCATCTCTAGACATTTAATATGCAAAAAATTCTCAAAATACTCATATTAGTATTTAGGAGAAAAAGAGAGAAGAGAAAATGATTTTTGGTGTGTTTAAATTCCACAAATGGAGGGCCTATTTATAGATAATGAAGAGTTTTGGGTCAAGAGTTGCAATTTTTCATATATTGTAGGAGAGTTATGTCTTTTAGACAAACCCCCTCCATAAAAGTTGCAACTATTCATAACTTGTAGGAGAGTTGTGTCTTTTAGATAAACACCCCTCCATAAAAGTCCCAAAAGTTGCACCCATTCAACAACATTTATAAATTATATTTTGACCCCAAAACTTTTCAATCTCGAACGTCCTTTCAAATTGGTCACTCAATTTTTCGACTTGAACATTTTAGTCCTCAAACTAAATGAACTTTCTTTCATACAATCGCGGCCGTTGATTGTATGATTTGCTGATCATTTAATCGTATATGTATCAATTGATAAATTGATTCCAATTATGAACAACGTTTTAAGTGACACACTTTGTTAATTAATTTCTCATTCACCCGAAATTGGATTTGAGTAATTAAATACTCTAAATTTATCTACTCGAAATGTAGAATAATTTGAGCCAAAGATATTTCGCTTTCGACATACGAAATTCACTTAAATGTTTAGATAAATAGTGCTAAAACACAATTTACTCAATCAAGATTTCCAACAGTATGTATGATACTATATGTGTGTATATAACTATACCGAAACATCACATTTATATACAAATTAATATATATATATATATATTTGATATATATACAATGTAACTATATATCAAAATTATGCCGGTTGCACATTTGGCAACCAATAGTATTGAGATTTGAATAGAAATTAAGAGAGAACATCTTTTGTATTATTGATAGCAATCTTGAATTTCAATGAAAATAGATGTGAAGCCATCTATATATAGACAAGAATTACAAGGTTCTCGGCTAACAACTTAACCAGTCCTAACTAACTTTCCCACCAATATTAGTTATGCTATCTTGTATCTTAGAAGCTCTCACAGCTTGCAGCTCTTCCTGCTTGTACTCCCCCTCAAGCTATGTGTTTTGATAAAATTTGAACACACCAAACTTGCATAGTAAGTCATTGAATTGTCCTTTCCAAAGCGCTTTTGTTAGAACATCTGCCAGCTGACAACTGGTTCGAACAGATGATGTTTCCTTCAAGAATTTTCTCCTAACAAAGTGGCAGTCAAGTTCTATATATTTCGTTCGTTCATGAAACACAAGATTCGAAGAAATGTGAATGGCCGATTGATTATCATAGCAGGTCTTAAGCAGTTAATTCCCAAATCTTGAAACAACCTTTGAATCCAAACTATTTCACATGGTGTGGTAGCCATAGACCTGAATTCAGCTTCGGCACTGCTCCTGGAAATAGTTTTTTGTTTCTCTGACTTCCATGAAATCAATGAATCTCCCAATTTAATATAAAAACCAGTGATAGATTTTCTACTCATTGGACAAGTAGCCCAATCTGAGTCTGAGTAAGCCTCCAGCTTAAGTTCACTAGTTGCGGACAAAAGAATTCCCATTCTTGATGTTCCTTTAATGTATCTTAGAACTCTCCTAGCTGCTTCCATATATGAGTTCTTGGGATAATGCATAAATTGACTTAAGGATTCACTGCTAAACAGATGCCAGGCCTTGTAATACTAAGGTAGATTAACTTTCCAACAAACCTTTGATAAGAAGACTTATCAGGTAAGATTGGACCAGAAAGTTTGTCCCCTTTACTTTCATCAAATTCAGTAGATGTTAGTTTGATATTTGAATCCATTGTCACAGTAACAGGTTTGCAGCCTGTCATATCATACCACATTCTTTTAACAAGTTCAAAGCATATTTCCTTTGATTAAGAACAATATCTGTTTTGGATCTAGCAATTTCAATGCCAATGAAGTATGTCAGCTTCCCTAGATCTTTGATATAAAATTTCTTGCTAAAAAAAGTTTTAAGTTCTTGAATTAACTTAGAGCAGCTACCAGTAATAAGTTTAATAACAATGTCAGCAATATAAACTAATAGAATAACAATGTCTTTACCAGATTTTTTTGTGAAGATAAAATAATCATTGAGGGATTGAGAGTAACCTGCCTCCTTCATAGCCTCAGTAAATTTGTTGTTCCATTGCCTGGGAGCTTGTTTTAGGCCGTAGAGGCTTTTGAGCAGTCTACACACTTTAATCTCCCCTTGACTGCTACAACCTGGAGGTAGTGACATGTATACCTCCTCATGAAGATCACCTTGCAAAAACGCATTTGTTACATCCATTTGGTAAAGAGGCCAATCCCTAATAGCTGCCAAAACTAGAACAACTCTCACAGATACCAAATTTGCAACCGGAGAGAAGGTTTCATTGTAATCCAAACCCTCTTTTTTAGTGTACCTTTTTGCCACTAACCTACCTTTGAACCTCTCTATAGTACCATCAGATCGATACTTAATTCTGAAAACCCATTTACACCCTATAGGTGTCTTGCCTTTAGGAAGGTCAACAACAGCCTAAGTGTTATTAATTTCTAATGCTTTAAGCTCTTCTTCTATAGCATGTTGCCACCTGATATCTTTAATAGCTTCAAAATAAGATTGAGGTTCATGTTCTTGTGAAATAGAAACTAGAAAAGATTTATAAGAAGGAGACACATGATTATATGAGACATAGTTGGTGAATGAGTGTGCAGTGGAGAAGCTATCTCCAGAAGATATAGTGGGAGACACATAATCAGTTGTCCAAGTAGGAGGTCTAGATTCTCTAGAAGACCTTCTAAGCGCGGGAGAATTGGAGATGATGGGGCTGCTTGATGAGCTCACAGGAGGTGTAGAATCATCCACATATGAAGACATGAAGACAAGTGCATCAGAAGTTACATGTGCATCAGAAGACATCAAGAAAATCAGTTTGTTCTCCAAAATTATGAAGAGATGTAGAGGGGTTAGTAATAGAGAAAGGAAAAACGTTTTCATGAAAAATAATATCTCTAGAGAACATAAACATGCCAGTTTGAGCATTCATAACTTTGTAAGCCTTTTGAGTAATATAATAACCAAGAAAAATGCAAGGTTTAGATCTAGGCATAAACTTATCAGGTTGAGGGAGAATTTTCACAAAGCATAAACAACCAAATATTCTCAAGTGAGAGAAGTCCGGAGCATGATTAAAGAGTAGATGATAAGGAGTATTTCCTTCTAACAAAGGTGTTAGAGTTCGATTGATAAGATAAGTAGATGTAGCAACACAGTCTCCCCAAAACTTGATAGGAGCACTAGATTGGAAACGAAGGGCTCTAGCAACATTCAACAGATGCCTATGCTTTCTTTCTACTATTCCATTTTGTTGAGGAGAATAACTAACAGAAGTTTGATGAAGAATCCCTAGAGATTTAAACAAGCTAGTTGCTTCATTAGAGAGAAATGCATGCCCTCTATCATTTCTAATTTTTTGAATGGTTCTTTTAAACTGAGTTCTTATGAACTGAAAGAATGTCTTTATCACAGATAGAGCATTAGACTTATGTGTTAAGAGAAAAGTCCAAGTGAATTTTGAGAAGTCATCTACAACTGTTAGAAAAAATCTCTTATTATTATATGTAGGTGATTTATATGGACCCCAAATATCAAAATAAACTAATTCAAAGATTTGAGAGTAGAAAGTAGTTCTATTATTAGGAAAAGGTGTTTTTGAGTGTTTAGCCATGGGACATATGGTACAAAGCTGTTGAGAATTACAAAGACTATACCCAATTCTTGGCAACTAAGTCTTTCAAAAGAAATGTGCCCCATCCTAAGAGGCCAAAGTTTAGCTTTGTTACTGTGAATAGCCTGAGATGAAATCACTTTTGAATTTTGATATAGATAAAAGATTGAATTTAAATTCAGGAACATGAAGAGTATATTTCAAGCATAATTGAGACGTTAAGATAATGTCTCATGTATTCTAAACAGGGACAATATTACCACTGGGTAAGGAGACAGATGCAACATAGTGCTTAATGGATTGTGGAGAAACATGGAAGAATTATATGTCATATGAGCGTTTGCTCCAGTATCCAAAATCCATGCATTTTGTAAGGCATATGTCCTGGACAATGTGTTACTTGCCATGGTAGTGGCTAAGTTAGAAGTATTAGTGCCAGGCATATTGTGATGAGATTCAGATTTGCTGCCTCCTCCCATCATTTGCAATATCTGTTGATACTGATAGATGAAATCTCTTTTGTTGTTGTGGATTCTGGATGAGCTTGATGAGAGTACTCTCCAAGGATGTAATTGCTTTGACCATTGCTTTCATTGTTGGTCATATTCACTGAAGTGGGATTGTAAGAGGGTCTTGATGAGTTATTTCCTCCTCTTCGACCTCTCCCCCTTGAGAAGCAATTCGGGGGTATCCATGAATCTTGAAGCAATTCTCTTTTGTGTGTCCAGTTATTTAACATTTATCACAATATAGAGAACTTTTCTTGGCATTATGGTTGTTAGAATTTCCTCTGGAAGAAATTTGATTTCCAGAATTCATGTTACTCCCTTGAGAGAAGAACACCTGGGTTGTATCATTATTCACAGGATTTGCACATAAGCCACTTTGTTTCTCTTCATTTTGAATCATGGAGCAGGCTTGAGAGTGTGTTGGTAAAGGAATCATCATTGAAATCTGTGAGCGGACAACGCTATATGATTCGTTTAAATCCATCAATAATTGCATCATTTTTAGGGTTTGTGTATGCTATAAGTACTCTTTTGAAAACAATGTGGTTGTGAAGGGAATAACCGACTCATATTCATCCACGGTTTCTTGAGTCTTGATAGTAGCTTGAGACGGAGTTGTCGCCTTGACTAATGGTGGTGATTTGCCGAAAAAATGCAAACATTTCAGCTCCACTTGTTTGTTCGAATCTTTCCTTCAAAACTCCATATTGCAGAAGCAAGATCAACGTACACAACGCCACTTAGTAGTTCACTACTTATGACATTGTGTATCCAAGAGAACACAAGAGCATTACATCTCTTCCATTGAAGATATAATGCGTCTGATTTATCCGGTGGAGTGTATGATTCATCAATCAGAAATAATTTAGTTTTTGCTTCTATAGCTACGATCATTTGACGACTCCATACTTTGTAATTTTCTGTTCCTTTGAGTGATTCAAAAACAAGAATGATATGCGGTGAATCAGATGGATGAAGATAGAGATGATTTTGGAAACTGATAACAGTTTCAGATTTGGCATCATCTTCAGTTTTTTATTCCATATGGAAGATTCACAAAGAACGGATGGATAAAGAAGATTATGAAGATGAATAGAACCTTAGGCTCTTGATATCATATTGAGATTTGAATAGAAATTAAGAGAGAACATCGTTTGTTTTATTGATAGCAAACTTGAATTACAATGAAAATAGATGTGAAGCCATCTATATATAGACAAGAATTACAAGGCTCTCGGCTAACAACTTAACCGTTCCTAACTAGCTTTCCCACCAATATTATGCTATCTTGCATCTTAGAAGCTCTCACAGCTTGCAGCTCTTCCTGCTTATAAATAGGATTCAGAATATAAACGTAATAAAGAGAAAAATGCAAAAAAGAGCACAAAACAATATCATATATTAACCCACAAAACAAATAATGACAAGGTTCGTTTGCTTTGCATTTTTTCTTCGGACACATTTGGCATGGTGCGGGAACCTTGTTCATAAATGTTTTTGCTGGTATTGACTCAGATTTGGAATGCTCCAGTATATACATACAAATGAGTCATAGAACTCATCCTCTATAGTGGCTCGCAAATTCACACACCTCTGCTACTATATGTAATTAAGATTTTTTTTAATATTGCTTCAAATAACTTAATAAGCTAAACATGTTCTACTTTTGACATTGAAGCCATTACACGTAAGTTTTGAACATGATCAAAATTATACCTCTATAATGCATTTAAACTAACGGAAATAACTAATAATTAATTCTAGAATTTGTTGGCAGAAAATAAATTTGGATCCTTCAAGTAGGACATCAATGATTTGAGTGCATTAAGTTATTCTTGACTAGAAAAAATAAAAGATAAAATACTCTTAAAAGATAGAGTATTGGGGTTTTTGACAAAATAATGCAAAAATAAGAAAAAAAAATCACAAAATAATATTGTTTTTTATAAATTGTGGATCTAATTTAAAATTGCAATCACTTAGAAAACGGCAATCTGTGATCTACTTTTTAGCTTTTGGCAAGTAAAAAACAGCACTTATGGTGCCATCTTCTACTATGCCAATTGTACATCCTGTTGGATATAAGTTGTTGCGAACAACTTTCGTCATGAATTTGAGTGGCTAATGTATCTCGAAAGCGAGATTTTTTTTAGCTTTAATTATTTTATGTTTCGATTAGATAAATATAGAGTATTTAATTACTCAAATTCGATTTCGGGTGAATGAAAAATTAATTAACAAAGTGTGTCATTTAAAACATTGTTCATAATTGAAATCAATTTATCGATTGGTACATATGTGACTATATGATCTCAAAGCATACAATCGATGGCCGCGATTGTATGAGAGAAAGATCAAATCGAAAAATTGAGGGACCAATTCGAAAGGACGTAATTGTTCGAGATTGAAAAGTTTTGGAGTCAAAATATAATTTATGAAAGTTGTTTGTGCACCTGGATGCATGTGATTAGATTCCAATTTAAAGCAATGTGATTGGTTGATGAGATGGTGCATGGTGCACCCGTTCACACCAAATCACTTCTAATTGGGTGTTTTTGAATGAGTTCAACTTTTGGAACTTTTATGGAGGGGTGTCTGCCTAAAAGACACAACACTTCTACAATATATGAAAATTTACAACTTTTGACTCAAAACTATTCATTATCTATAAATAGCCCCCATCACATTTCATTTTCTTCACCCCAAAAATACATTCTCTTCTCTCTTCTACTTTCAAAGTTCTAAATTGTGAATTTGAAAGTTTCTTTGCATATAAAGTTAGTGTTTGAAAAATAAGAGTTTCAAACAAGAGTTTGTTCGATAGATTCGAGAATTTGAAGTGGTTCTATTCTCGTCTCGAAGTCGTTGTATCTTAGGACACAAATTTACACATGTCGTGACCACCAAGAGCGGGTCAATATTGTGTTAAGGAGAGCGAGTAATCAAAACTCGACCTCGACATACCTAGACGTGCCCAAACTGGAACCAGAACCGGGGAACCGAACCGGTTCGAACCATGGTCAACAGTTCCGGAACTGTTGACAACGATTCCCGATTCGGTTTCGGGAACCATAACCACCCAAGGCGGTTCGAATACGGTTCCTCAAAAAGAGGAACCGGAACCGGTGGTTCTAACCGTATATTCATTTTGTTTAAAAAAAATTTAAGAATGAGTCTTGGCCAAGATGGTAATACTACTCATGTACTCTACAAAAGACCAGGTTTTGAATCCTAGTATACTCTTTTTGTACTATTTTTTTTATTTTCATATTATCCTTAATTAATTTTCTCTAATTTTATTTTAGAAAAATCTAAAAAAATAAATATCAACTTATTTAATATTTTTTCAGTATCTATTTTACTTAATAGGATTAGAAATTAATTAGTGCTCAATAAAATATTTTATTACCTTCCATCACTTATTGGGGATGAAGCTTTTTATTACTTACCGAATCTGAATTTGTATTGTTTAAATTTATTAATAATATAAAAAATTATTTGTCTATTGTTCAATATTTTTAATGTTTGTCTTTATTTTATCCGGTTTATTTTTTAAACATTGTCCAAATTAAATTTATACATAATATATTATTTAAAAAAATGGTTGGAACCGTGGAATCGGGGAATCGGGAACCGGTTCCAAACGGTTTGAATACGATTCCGGAACCGGAACCGTTTGGGCACGTCTAGACGTACCTACTATTTTTACACATTTTCTCCAACAATCTTAACACAATGTTATTGTTGAAAATATGTATACCGGAGGAGGTTTTATTCTACCACCACCAAATGGCGTGCCACCAACTGTGCCACCCATGCCACCAACAATGCCGCTACCACCACCTGTTGTTGTTGTCGTTGCCCGTATTGACTATTCCTCATGTCCCAGCTCATGGGAAAAAACCAGGGAAATTCAGCAGGGATGACTTCAAAAGATGGAAACAAAAGATGTTGTTCTATCTAACAATACTAAACCTTGCGAGGTTTCTGATGGAGGAAACTCTGACGGTGTCTGAAGACGAGACGGACACTCAAATGAGGATTGCGTTTGATGCATGGAATCAATGTGATTTTCTATGCAAAAACTATATCCTAAATGGTTTGGACGACATGTTGTATAACGTGTATGGATCGTTCAAAACTGCTAAGACTCTATGGGAGTCTTTGGACAAGAAATACAGAACTGAGGATGCCGGGCTGAAGAAATTCGTCGTCGAAAAGTTTTTGGATCTCAAGATGGTGGACACGAAGACTGTGGTCAGTCAAGTCGAAGAGCTCCAAATCATTCTGCATGAAATTCATGCCAAAGATATGGTTCTAAGTGAATATTTCCAAGTTGCTGTCATAATTGAGAAATTGCCACCCGCTTGAAGAGATTTTAAGAACTATCTGAAGCATAAGAGAAAGGAAATGGGGCTTGAAGATTTGATTGTGAGACTAAGGATTGAAGAAGACAATTGATCATCTGACAAGAAGTCTCTTAAACCACCACCACCTATGGCTAACCTAGCTGAATCAAGTACAAATATTAATAAGAAACGAAAGCATTTTGGTATTAATCAGTCCAAGGAAAAAGCAAAGAAGCGCAGATTCATGGGAAATTGTCACAACTGCGGGAAATCTAACCACATGGCTAGGGATTACAAGGAGCCAAAGAGACGTGACTCAAATCAAGTAAATTTGGCTGAAGAAGTGATCAAAGACAAGGGCGTGCCCATTGACTTATCAGAGATCGACCTCACTGCCGTTGTATTTGAAGTTGACTTGGTGGATAATCCAATGGAGTAGTTTGTCGACACCGAGGCTACCCGTCATATTTGCACCGATAAGTCCATGTTTTCCAAATATACTCCAATTAATGGAAGAAAGCTCTTCATGGGAAACTCTTCAGCCTCTCCGGTAGTTGGACTAGGGAAGGTCGTGCTGAAGATGACTTCGGGCAAAGAGCTGACCTTGATTGATGTGCTTCATGTTCCCGATATTCGAAATAATCTGATCTCTGGAGCAGGACTAGTTAAGAGTGGTTTTGAGTTAGCTTTTGAAGCTGAACGTATTGTACTCACTAAACATGGGATGTTTGTAGGGAAAGGCTACCTAGATAAAGGATTTTTCAAAATGAATGCAATGACTGTACTCTGTGATTTGGAAAGTAATAAAATTCAATTTTCTTCTTACTTGCTTGAGTATTTTGATATATGGCATGTTAGATTAGGACATTGAATTATAATACTATAAAGAAACTTGTAAATTTGAATTTATTGCCAACTTTCAAAATTAATGATCAATATAAATGCGAGAGTTGTGTTGAAGCTAAACTAGCTAAAGGATCGTTTCATTCGATAGAAAGAAACACTGAACCTCTAGGACTTATTCACACCGATATATGTGATATGAAGTTTGTACAAACTAGAGGTGGAAAGAAATACTTCATTACATTCATAAACGATTGCACACGTTACTGCTATGTATATTTTCTTAAAAGCAAAGACGAAGTTGTTGAAGCTTTCAAACATTATAAGAATGAAGTTGAAAATCTACTTAGCAAAAGGATAAAAGTTATCCGAAGTGATAGAGGTGGAGAATATGGTGCTCCATTTGATGAATTTGTACAAGTTATGGAATAATTCATCAAACCACATCACCTTATTCACCACAATATAATGGAGTTGCCGAATGAAAGAATCGAACTCTGAAAGAGATGATGAATGCTATGTTGATTAGTTCTGGATTACCCCAGAATATGTGGGGGGATGCAATCCTCTCGGCTAACTACATTCTTAATAAAATACCACATAAAAATAGGAGTGAAACTCCATATGAGTTGTGGAAAGGAAATAAGCCTTCATACAAATACATGAAAGTGTGGGGGTGTTTGGCAAAAGTAGAAATACCAAAGCCGAAACAAGTTAAAATAGGATAAAAGACTGTTGATTGCATTTTCATTGGATATTCTCTTAATAGTAGTGCCTATCGATTCCTCGTACATAAATCAGACATTTCTGATATTCATGAAGGTACAATAATGGAATCAAGAAATGCCTCCTTTTTCGAGGATATATTTCCATACAAGGAAAGAAAAGTGTTATATATAACACTTTTCCAACTACATACTAGGATCCTAGGTTTGAATTCTAGGGTTCTGATATAGATGTCACCTTTCAGAATTTTCACCTAATATCTATGATCATGCAAATATGTGGCCAGCAAATTCACAAGCATTAATAATCAAGAATGCAAATCATAAGCATACGCGATGTAAAATCAACGATTCTATAATCTATATCGATAACATATTATCGGGCTATTCCCGGTTCCAAAATAAGATGGATTACTCCATAGATACGAAAGCACGATAAACAATTAATAATGTAAACATGATAAAACGACAAGAATTAAAAGAGATTAAAGAAAATAATTTCGATTAAACCCGTTGTCGAATCAAATTGTCTACAAAAATCTTGAATCTCGTCTCTCGATCTCCAATCCTTACAACTCAATTCAAGAAAATAAAAGTCGAACCCTAATACAATGTTTTGAGGGGGTATTTATACCTAATCTAGAACATAAACCCGAAATTGGGCCGAAGATGGGCCTCACGCGTATTGAGCGGCGTACGTACGCCATTTTGATCGGCGCCTGTACGCCGGGTATTTCGGCGCTCGTACGCCAAAATGAACGGCGCATGTACGCCGCATTATTCGGCGCCTGTACGCCGTGTAATCCTCGCGTACGTACGCCAAATCGTCCAATTCTCTGCCCTCGTTGATTATACGCCATGTAGAGCTGCGTACGTACGCAGTGTATATTGGCGTACGTACGCCGATTATAATGGCGCCTGTACGCCATATATTCGCTTGTACGCGATGTAAAATCAACGATTCTAAAATCAACGGTTCTGCCTCTTTTTGCTGCTCCCATTGTTTGTACGCCATTTTACACGGCGTACGTACGCCTTGTAAAATGGCGGACAGGCGCAGTGTATTGCGGCGTACGTACGCAAATGCGTAAAAACTCCCTGTATCCGTTGTTTGTGCGCCAATTCGTACGGCGTAAGAACGCCTTGTAGACCGGCGTACAGACGCCATGTATTGTCGCGTTCGTACGCGAATGGTTCAAAAACTTCTGCCTCCGTTGATTTGACGCCAATTTAGACCTCGCACGTACGCCATATAAAACTCGATTTTTTTTTTAGAAACTATAAATAAAAACTTGAAACGAAACAAAACAGCAGGAAAGAAAAAAAAAAAAGAAAACAAAAACAAAAATAAAGGATACATTTGGGTTGCCTCCCAAAAAGCGCTTGTTTTACGTCTTTAGCTCGACGTTACCATGCTTAGTGTAAATCCCGGATCGGACCCGATGACTTGGCAATTCCCCAATCGACTTTAGAATCTCTGTTTATAGGGAAAGGGACCTCTGGTGCTTGTCGAATAGAAGAACTGAATCGCCCCTTTTTGAGTTTTTGTCGAGGGATCTTTTTGTCGTGCAAACCTTTAATACCTTCCTTTTCAATCCTTGCACTCTCGTACGCATCAAATTTGAATTTATCTGGTTCACGACGTCGAAACTTCCTCTCCTCTCTAGTAATGTTTGAAGTCAACGATGGATTTTTCTCAAACAGTCGAGCAATATCAGCGACAACTTCATCTTCCTCCTTAATCGAGCCACCACTCAACAATCGTGCTTCTAATGGATCTATAGTGGTGCCTAGCAAGCTTGTCCGCAGTTATAGCCTCGTCAATCCTGTAACAAGAGTCCTCGATAGAGCAGTTAGCAACAGATTTATATAGTTTAAATTCAACTCTCTCATCCCCAATATTCAAGGAAAGCATTCCATTTTTTACATCAATAATAGCTCCTGCTGTAGCTAGGAATGGTCTACCAAGAATAATGGGGATTTGAGAATCCTCATCCATATCGAGAACAACGAAATCTGTTGGAATAAAAAACTTACCAACCTTGATAGGTACATCCTCTAACACACCTACCGAATACTTCACAGATCTATCAGCTAATTGCAGAGTAATCGTGGTAGGTTTTAACTCACCCATTTCTAACTTACGTGAAACAGAAAGAGGCATAAGGCTAACGCTAGCACCAAGGTCACACAATGCATGATCAAAACTTACGTTACCTATTACACATGGAATCGAAAAACTACCGGGATCTTTAAGCTTAGGAGGCAGTTTATTTTGAATTAATGCACTACACTCTTCAGTTAAAGCCACGGTTTCATAATCCTCTAGTTTACGTTTGTTAGAAAGAACTTCCTTCAAAAATTTAGCATATGTAGGCATTTGTGCAAGTGCATCGGTGAATGGAATATTAATGTAGAGCTTTTTCAAAACTTCTAAAAAATTTCCAAACTGTTTATCGAGTTTTGCCTTAGCTAATCTTTGGGGAAAGGGTACGGGTGGTTCATATGGTGGTGGAGGTACATAGACTGGTTCAGTTTCATCATTCGTTTTATCTTTTGAGTTGTCGTGATTAGACGCTTTTTCAACCTTATCAGTTAACTCAGTTTCACTCACCCTAGTAGGCATCTTTGGACCTTCATAATCGGTTCCACTCCTTAAAATAATTGCATTACAATGTTCCTTTGGATTTGTCTCAGGTTGTCTGGGAAAGGAACCGGAATTCCTACTTGAGTTACTAGCTTGTTGTGCAATTTGAGTTTCTAGCATCTTATTGTGAGTTGCTAAAGAGTCGACCTTAGTTGCTAGTTGCTTAATTGCATCATTCACTATCTCGTTTTGTTTAGTCTGGGCTACTACGAAACTCTCAAGAAGGGATTCTAAGTTCGATTTCTGTGGTGGAACAGAATTGTAAGGCTTCTGTTGGAATCCAGGCGGTGGCCTAAAGTTAGGATGTGGAGCTGTGTTTTGGTTTGTATTGTATGAAAAATTGGGGTGATTCCTCCAACCAGGATTAAAAGTGGTTGAAAACGGGTCGTTCTTTTGGTTGAAGTTATTCACAAAGTTGGCGTGTTCCATAGAGGGATCTTTAGGTACACTAGCTAGTTGACACTCTAATACAACATGACCAACCATACCACATATTTCACACATAGGGGGTGGGGTAGTAACAGAGTTGACATGCATGTTCATGGAATCTAACTTCTTAGACATAGCTTCTACTTGTGCGGAAAGTAGAGTAATAGCATCAAGATCGTACTTACCTGGTGTCTTCTGTGGAGTCGATCTTTCACTTGACCATTGGTAATGATTCAGTGCCATGTCTTCAATTAGGGCATATGCTTCGTCGATACCCTTATTCATCAGAGCTCCTCCAGCTGCTGCATCGACTGACATTCTCGTGGTATAAATCAGCCCGTTATAAAAAGTATGCACTATGAGCCATTTCTCTAGCCCGTGATGTGGGCACAGTCGGAGAAGATCCTTGAATCGTTCCCAAGCCTCATATAACGATTCCCCATCTCTTTGAGCAAAAGTCGTGATTTGGTTCCTTAGTTGGGCAGTCTTGCTCGGTGGGAAGTATCTTGCTAGGAAGCTTTGCATCAGTTGATCCCATGTTCTGATGGAACCAGTCGGTAGAGAATGTAGCCAAGCTCTCGCCTTGTCTCTCAGTGAAAACGGGAATAATCTCAGCCTGATGGCATCCTGGGAAACCCCGTTCATCTTTAGAGTGTCACAGTACTCTAAGAACATTGACAAGTGGAGATTCGGCTCTTCAGTAGGTGCACCCCCAAACTGATTCTGCTGAACCATTTGCAGAAGGGATGGCTTGAGCTCGAAATTGTTGGCCTCTACAGTAGGCCTAGCGATGCTAGAGTGAAGTGTCTGCGCATTTGGTGCTGCAAAATCCTTAAGACATCTCGCATTCGCGTTCCCATTTACAGCCGGGTTTGCATTCGCGTTAGCGTTCGCATTAACATTCACATTCTCTTCAGCCATTATTACTTGATTCAGTTGAAGCTGTTTCAGTCTTTGTAGTCTTCTCCTAGCACGAAAAGTTTTCTCGATTTCCGGATCAGGTTCGAAATCGATCTTACTTCGCATACAAGAGAAACCAAAATCCTGAAATAAAATAGAAAAATAAAAATTAAAAATAAAAAAAATTAAAATAAAATGGCTTAGTCTCACTAAAATCTGATAAAAAACTAATATTGACTATTCAAGTCCCCGGCAACGGCGCCAAAAACTTGATGTGCCTAAACCGCAAGCGCACGGCTTCGGTGTAGTACAAAAGATATCGTTCCCACGAAGACCGAATAATCAAGCACTAGCCTATCAATTATCAGTAATCTAAGCCTAACGAAAATACGAGATAAATTGTAAAGAAAACTAAACAGAACGCAAGAAAACTGATTCGAGTTATATATGATTGGAAATTCCGGAATTATGGTTCACCACGATAAATATTATCGACTCAATTATATTACAGATGAAGTTACGATCGCTAATTATGAAGGACACTATCCTATTGTACTCGCTACCTTCTGTCGAAGCATAACAATATACCCAAGCTAATTAATCAACTACTTTCGTGATGATTAGACTAAACTCAGATTCATTAATCTCTATGATAGTGTATCGATTCCTCAAAAGACCTAAAACTACTTTCGTGATTTAGGATCCTAGGTTTGAATTCTAGGGTTCTGATATAGATGTCACCTTTCAGAATTTTCACCTAATATCTATGATCATGCAAATATGTGGCCAGCAAATTCACAAGCATTAATAATCAAGAATGCTCATAAGCATACGCGATGTAAAATGAACGATTCTATAATCTATATCGATAACATATTATCGGGCTATTCCCGGTTCCAGAATAAGATGGATTACTCCATAGATACGAAAGCACGATAAACAATTAATAATGTAAACATGATAAAACGACAAGAATTAAAAGAGATTAAAGAAAATAATTTCGATTAAACCCATTGTCGAATCAAATTGTCTACAAAAATCTTGAATCTCGTCTCTCGATCTCCAATCCTTACAACTCAATTCAAGAAAATAAAAGTCGAACCCTAATACAATGTTTTGAGGAGGTATTTATACCTAATCTAGAACATAAACCCGAAATTGGGCCGAAGATGGGCCTCACGCGTATTGAGCGGCGTACGTACGCCATTTTGATCGTCGCCTGTACGCCGGGTATTTCGGCGCTCGTACGCCAAAATGAACGGCGCATGTACGCCGCATTATTCGGCGCCTGTACGCCGTGTAATCCTCGCGTACGTACGCCAAATCGTCCAATTCTCTGCCCTCGTTGATTGTACGCCATGTAGAGCTGCGTACGTACGCAGTGTATATTGGCGTACGTACGCCGATTATAATGGCGCCTGTACGCCATATATTCGCAGCTTCCAATCAACTCGTTCTCGATTTTAGCCCATAATTGGTATTTTTCTCTCGCAACATAGAAATTCCCTACTACACTCAAAAGTGACATTAAACGCATTTGTGGGATAAAAATATGATGCAAGTCTATAAATAAACGTGTCGAATGAATGATGAAAATTGCCTAAAAATTAGGTTTATCAGTTCTCATAGCTATTGCAGCATTGCATGTCACAGCCCAAAACCGAACATACATTAAATCATACATTAGCATAAACACGCGCATTTATTTTGCTAGCATTTAACACTAGTTATATAAGCATGACATCTAAGTAAGCATGACGTTTCGATTAAACAGGCACGACGTTTAGATAATTAATGAGTTAGATTAAGTAGGCCTGACGTCTAGCACTTATCACGAGTTAATTTACGAATGAAAATTGAGCTGCTTCCCAGTAAGGTCACCCATCCTAGGATTGCTCTAGCATGAGCACGCTTAATTTTAGAGTTTTAATCGAATACGGTACATTAAACCTTCTGGATAGTTATCGGGTAAATATATTTTACACACTACGCGTGATTTTCGTGTTACCAGTATGTCCCGATTAATTTAAATACATGACACGTAGAATATATAACGTACAAATGTATAACACGTAATAAGCTAGCAGCTGCAAATAATTAAAGGAATAAAATAATAATATTTTATATAATTAGTCACCAAAATGTTGATCATCAAGTTGCTTCTGCCGACTTACTTTTCCCATTATATATATATATATAACACTTTTCCAACTACAAACTAAGAGAGGAGAGTTTACAGAAAGCAAAAGAAAAGAATAGAGTGGTAGAAGAAGAGAAAGAAAAATAAAGAAAAAGAGAAGGAAAAATCCGAGAAAAATAGGAAAATCGACATTATTGTAATGAGTAAGTGTTTTACCAATCATTTTGTTCGTTTTAATTACGAGTTTGAAAATATAAATTATATAGGTTGGAATTAAGGTTTAGTTTGAATTTTAGATGTTTAGAACCTATAATTTCGGAAATTGAAGTTATTCAACAAATATACATATGTATTAGATAACTTAACACGTAGTTTGTCAAAATTCAGAATTTGTGTTCCGCGTTTAAGTCTGAAATTGTGTAGTTAAACCTTCGAAATTTTTTGTGCTGAATTGTCTGTGTCAACTTTAGGGTGCTAGAAATACTACCGCAATTTGGTAATATTTGGAATTACGCAGAATTTTCTAAAGTCGTAGCGTCAAAACCGCCCAATATAATACGAATGACTTGTTAGTTGTAAGCAAATCTAGGAAAGGTCGTCAGGAAAGTATTCATGCATTCATATGAAGTCGTACATAAAGTCTGAAGCATGGATCAAAGGTCGGGTGGCTGGTTTCAAGTCCTTCACCCTCGGCTCATCATTTGCATATCATATAGGACTTCTTTTTGCTCGCTTGAGAAATGAAAATTTTTCAAGACGTTGTATATTTTTGTATCCTTATGCCAGCATGTGAGGGTTATAAACTAATATGGTTAAACGCTTCCGTGTAAATATTGTGATTAAATGAGTACGTATACGTAAAATGTGCGTAAGATGGTTTTTGAAAAGCGATGTGCGTATTATCGTTGTATATCGGGTACAGGTGTTACATTGCATAACCTTGAGATTCATCAAATGGATGTTAAAACTGCGTTTTTAAATGGGAAATTAGACGAAGAAGTCTATATGGAGCAACCCGAAGGGTTTGTGGCTCCTGGACAAGAAAATAAGGTGTGCAAACTTGTTAAGTCGCTTTATGGACTTAAACAAGCGCCAAAACAGTGGCATGAAAAATTTGATCATACCATGCTAACTAATAGATTTAAAATCAATGAGTATGACAAATGCCTTTATATAAAGACCACACCTCACACATATATCCTTGTCTGTCTATACGTTGATGACATGTTGATCATGGGAAGGAATCATGATATTATCATGAATACTAAGGAAATGTTGAAGAAAAATTTCGATGTGAAAGATATGAGCAAAGCTGATGTGATATTAGGGATTAAAACATCTGAAGGACTAGTACTATCGCAATCTCATTATATTGTGATAGTGCTTAAAAAGTTTAATGAATATGTCAGTCCTCATGTGAAAACACCAATAGATCCAAATATCAATTTATGTAAAAAAATTGGTGAAATCATATCTCAAATAGAATATGCTCGAATAAATGGGAGTTTGATGTATATCATGAACTGTACAATCCTGATATAGATTACTCTGTCAATAAATTGAGTAGGTACACAAGTAATTCTAGTCATGATCATTGGAAAGCATTGACTAGAGTATTCGGTTATTTGAGATATTCTATGGACTATGACTTACACTATACGAGATATCCTGCTGTACTAGAAGGATATAGTGATGCCAATTGGATATCCGACTCAAACGACTCCAAGTCCACTAGTGGTTATGTATTTACCATAGGTGGTGGAGCCGTATCGTGGAAATCCTCTAAGCAAACTTGTATAGCTAGATCCACAATGGAATCTGAGTTCATTGCATTGGATAAAGCTGGAGAAGAAGCCGAATGGCTTCGTAATTTCTTAGATGATATTCTGTGTTGGACGAAGCCTGTGCCTCCTATTCCAATACATTGTGATAGTCAATCGGCTATTGAAAGAGCACAAAATAGTATGTATAATGGTAAGTCTCAACATATACGTAGGAGACATAATACCATCAAGCAGTTGATCTCTAGTGACATAATCTCCATTGATTACGTCAAATCAAAGGAGAATATAGCGGATCCGTTGACGAAAGGTTTGCCAAGAGATCAAGTAATCTGCCTATCAAGAGAAATAGGCCTAAAGACTACAAGTTAAGAACGGATATAGTGGAAACCCAACCTTGTTGACTGGAGATCCCAAATCTTGGTTCAATGGGACAACTAAATTATGAAAGTTCAAAATTCACTTGGGGAGTATTATACTCTTGCCCGCTCCTAGGATAAATAAGTGCAACCTACAGAGTGTAGCAAAAGGTTAAGTTGTAACTTTTAATGATTCCTATACTACCTAATTGTGAGACGTAATAAAGTGGGGTACGGTAGGATACTCTTGATAAGAGGTCACCTATGTAAGTGTGAAGTGGGGCCATTTCGAAATTGAAACACTTATGAATCCAAGTGGTGTTCCATTGCCAAAATGGACCCAACCGAGAACAAACCTTGTAGAAGGGCTATTGTGTAAGTAACATTGTCTTGGTTTACACAAAATGCTGACCAATTCAAGGCATCGCGCCCTTTGGGGAGCAAGTAAACCCGATGTTATTTCACTAAGAAAGGTTCAAAGTCAAAAGCTACCTATTCTAATGCAATAGTCTTTCACCTGAACTCTCGTAGTGTCTGCATGTTTGCATTTGCATTAATATCATTCATGTGGGGGATTATAGGATATAAGTTGTTGCGAACAACTTTCGTCACGAATTTAAGTGGGTAACATATCTCGAAAGCGAGATTTTTTAGCTCTAATTATTCTATATTTCGATTAGATAAATTTAGAGTATTTAATTATTCAAATCCAATTTCGGGTGAATGAGAAATTAATTATCAAAGTGTGTCACTTAAAACGTTGTTCATAATTGGAATCAATTTATCGATTGGTACATATGTGATTATATGATCACAAAGCATACAATCGACGGCCACGATTGTATGAGAGAAAGATCAAATCGAAAAATTGAGGGACCAATCTGAAAGGACGTAATTGTTCGAGATTAAAAAGTTTTGGGGTCAAAATATAATTTATAAAAGTTGTTGGTGCACCCGGATGCATGTGATTAGATCTCAATTTAAAAGAAATGTGATTGGTTGATGAGATGGTGCATAATGTACCCATTCATACCAAATCATTTCTAATTGAATGTTTTGAATGGGTGCAACTTTTGGGACTTTTATGGAGGGGTGTTTGTCTAAAAGATATAACTCTCCTACAATATATGAAAAGTTGCAATTTTTTACTCAAAACTATTCATTATCTATATTTCGCCCCATCACATTTCATTTTCTTCATCCCAAAATACATTCTCTTCTCTCTTCTACTTTCAAAGTTCTATATTGTGAATTTGAAAGTTTCTTTGCATATAAAGTTAGTGTTTGAAAAACAAGACTTTCAAACAAGAGTTTGTTTGATAGATTCGAGAATTTGAACTGGTTCTATTCTCAGAAGTCGTATCTTGGGACACAAATTGACACATCCCGTGACCACCAAGAGCGGGTCAATATTGTGTTAAGGAGAGCGAGTAATCAAAACTCGTGCCTTGACTTACCTACTTTTCTACATATTTTCCCCAACAATAATAAGAGCTAAACACAATAACACAATAATCTATTAGATACGAAACACTTCATCATAATTAATTAGGTACATAAACATCTCAATCTATTGAGTGTAGTCTATAATCTTCTTTTTTGGAACATTGGTTCGACCCAAGGGATCAACGATCTAATCTGAATCGTCCCAACGAGATTTGAGCTAAATTGGATATATTTCCAAAATTTTCATTGATTTATTAATTATGTGATTCACATTAATATAAGTAAAGACATATATAACACATGTTAAAAATTTTAATGATTACAAATTGCAATATGTAAATTTGTTAATTATAATGACAAATATGAGGCAAAGTAAATTTTGAAAAATTAAAAAGCCGATCGCTAAGCTTATACGCACTTTTAAACAACTTATACGATGTTTGAGAGCTTATAAGCTCTTTAAAAGTGTTTGGATAATTTTTTTTTAATATGAGCTTATAAGACCAAAATAAGATGTTTGGGTCTTATAAGCTAATAGAAAATAAGTTAGCCAAACCCAACTTATTTCAAAATCTTGAATTTTGGATGTTGTTTATATTATTAAAAGACACAATTAACCCTAGTTAATTTCCTTCTTTCCAATAATACCTTTCTCCGAAAAATATTTATTTTTATTATTGCATAAATTCTCTCGTATAATATTTGAAAACATCTTATAAGTCCAATAGATTTATTTTATCCAAACACTTAAGAAATTATTTTTTAAATAAGACTAATCATCGTATAAGCTCTTAAAACATCTTATAAGATGTAAGAACTTATAAGATGTTTTAAATAAGTTTAGCCAAACGCCCTCTAAGTCATATGATTGAAAACGGCTATGCTGATGTCGTTTTTTTTATTTTTGATATATTTTTATATTATTTTGCTAAAAAACCCTAGAAATATTAATCTATATTTCACCAATAAAAAAGTATGAGCACTAATATAATCATAAATACACTATTTTAAAACATAACTACAAATTATTTATAATATTACTTAATAGCATATAGGTTAGCTCCCGGCCTTCCTGTCGAAAAACAATGATTCGGGGACTACGTGATCAATTGTCTCTACAAAAAATCTAAAAATATTTATATTTGTAAATGACCATATTTTATCTTTTATTATAATCATGAATTAAGTTATGCACTTACACATAAAAACAATTCTTGCAAAATTTAATGAGTACAAGCAATATATATACATTACTCTTAATAAACAATTTTGTATCAATACTGTAGCCTACATTTTCATAAGTGTATGTTATTTTATTTTGTACTTTTGAGCTGAGTTTCCCGCCTTACGTTTTACAATAATTCATGTACTTGTACATATTAAATACCTAATTTCTCTTATTACATTTTTAGCTAACTACATTTTTACCTAATTTTAAAACTATTTGCAATAAGTAAAATCATATTTCATGTGATTATCATTAGTTAGGGATGAAACAGAAAAATAATTTGGGAAGTTAACTTAAAAATTAAAAATTAATTATTCTTAAGGACAAAAATGGCACCTATCTTTTTATGATTACAAATTTAATTGCTAATGCAATAGATGGGGCTATACACCAAGATTTCACAGCTTAGGGGGTCAATTGTTGGTGCCTCAGGGGTGGTATATGCAAAAGCCAAAAGGATATATATATATATATATCATATTTAGTTTTGTTTTGATTGAATGTTTTGATAAGAATTCTTGGTGATAAATTTATGGGGATATATGTGCATACTTGATGAAATTGGATTTTGTTTTACTTTCGGAGTTAATTTTTAATATTTTTTTGGTGAGATGGTATTTGTTTTTGTTTTCAGATGAAACATATATTAGTGTAGTAGTCAAATCATATAAGCTTTTGTCTCTTACTAATTAAATGATTAAAAGTTCTAATATAATATTGTGTTAAATCTAACCAAGATTGAGAGAGAGAAGAAAGAAACAAAGCTTTATTCATCATAATGAAAAGTAAGTTTACAGAAGAGGGTTACCCGGTTATATATACATAACCGTATTAACAGAAATACAAATATAACATAAATGACTAAACTTGCCTTTAATACCCCCCCTTCAAGTTTGGCTTTGAAAAAATGTTACAAATAACAAAAATTCAGATTGATTCTTTCCCAAGTCTTTGGTTAGGACATCAGCAAGTTGCAAATCTCCTTTCAGAAATTGAGGACTTATTACTCCTTGTTGAATCTTGTCTCTTATAAAATGGCAGTCCACCTCTATATGTTTAGTCCTTTCATGAAAGATTGGATTGTGAGCATTCTGCAAAGCTGAGCTGCTATCACTATAGATGTCAACAGGACCTTGAACCTTCACTTTCAAATCCTGCAGCACACCAAGAATCCACAACACTTCACATGTAGTTGTAGCAATGGCCCTATACTCAGCTTCAGCACTTGATCTGGACACCACATTTTGCTTCTTGGTTTTCCAAGATATTAATGAATCTCTAAGCTGTATGCCATATCCTGTCACTGATTTTCTGGTTAAGGGACAAGAAGCCCAGTTTGCATCACAGAAGGCTTTGACCTGCATAGAGCTGTTAGAAGTGAAAAAAAGACCAAGTCCTGGGCTCCCTTTCAGATATCTAAGCACCCTGTAAGCTGCATCTAGATGTGATTGTTTAGGCTTATTCATGAATTGAGTTAGGATATGGACAGGAAAACACAAGTCAGACCTAGGTAGGCACAAGTAAATCAATTTCCCCACAATCTTTTGATATTTTGAGAAATCTGTAATTAAAGAATCTGACTTATTTATACCAAGCTTTTGATCATACTCAAAGGATGTGAGTTTAACATTTTGTTCCATAGGGGTACTCACTGGTTTACATCCCAAAACACTAGTTTCAGCTAGAAGCTCTAGAGTATATTTTCTTTGATTCAAGCATATCCCATCATTAGACCTAGCAACCTCTATTCCTAAGAAGTATCTAAGATTGCCAAGATCTTTCATATAAAAGGTTTTGCTAAGATAAAGCTTACATTCATTAATCATATTCACATTATTCCTTGTTATAAGAATGTCATCAACATAGACAAGTAACACAAGAATATCAGTCCCTTGATCCTTAACAAAGAGTGAATAATCTTTTTTAGACTGATGAAATCCAAAGTTACTTAATGCTTTTGTAAATTTATAGTTCCACTGTCTTGGAGCCTGTTTTAGACCATATAATGATTTCAATAAGTGACAAACCTTACCAGTACCATGTTCAACAAAGCCAGGAGGAATCATCATGTAAAGCTCTTCATTCAAGTCACCCCGCAAAAAGGCATTACTAACATCCATTTGATTAGATAGGCCATTTATTGCTAGCAGCACGAGATATAACCATTCTCACTGTTACATGCTTAACAACTAGAGCAAAAGTTTCAGTATAATCTATACCATCTTGTTGAGTGAACCCCTTAGCAACTAATCTAGCCTTGTACCTATCTACTGAATCATCACTTTTGTACTTAATAGTGTATATCCATCTACATCCAATGGTTTTTTCCCTTGAGGTAACTGAACCACTTTTCAAGTACTGTTTAATTCTAAAGCTTTAATTTCATTTTCCATTGCTTCTCTCCACTTGGGATGTTTTGCAGCTTCTTGAAAACTTTGAGGAATGTTATCATTGGATATAGCAGAAAGAAAACATTGATATAAGTGAGACATATTTTCATAAGTAACATAGTTAGAGACATGATGGTTAGAAGAGCTAGATTCTTCAGTAACACTGTTGGTAGACAAAGAGGGAGAAATATAGTCTTTGGCCCAATATGGAGGTTTACTAGGTCTACTAGACCTTCTTGTAACCTGATTTTCAGATAACTGAGGTTCATTATTAGTAACAGATTGCTGATTATTAACAGTAATGTTAGGAGCCTCCTCATTAGTTAACTGAGAGTCATGAACCTGAACATGTGACTCTTGTCTAGAACCAAGGTAAGGGTTAACTAAGTCATCATAAAACATTTGAGAATCTTGAGTAATAAATTGTTGAGAAGTGTTAGATTGCATTTTGTACACAGTTTACTTACTTAAAGTCGTGTCATTTATCACATTTGCGCTTCTTATCTCGTGATATTATGTTGATATTGGATTGCTAGGTGATTATGTAGAGAAAAGAGCCAAATGAGATGAAAAAGGGAGAAAATGATAAAGAATTAAGATTAGCATAAAAAGAGCTGCAGCAGAAGACTTTCCCGAATTAAGCGTGCCCACGCTTAAGTCCCTGAACGCTTCTGCCAAGGAACGCATTTTCTGAAGATTTCTGAAGATCTTTCTGTTAAAATTCGGAATTTGTGGGTATTATTGTTACCCGAATTTATGGGATTCATTCATTTTTGTTTTAGGATTTATTTCCATCTTTTAGACAATTTAAGTTTGTTTAGTTTGTTTAGTTTGTTACGTTTGTTAGAGTCCTAATTTAATTAGTTTCCTTCTGGGATTAGGACTCTACTAGGTTAAATATGTGGAATTTTATTCCACAAGACATCTTCCCTTTTGTTTTTCGTTCTATGCACATTTTTTCCCTTCAATTCCAGCTTTCAAATTTTTATATTTTGTTGACGCTTTTGATTATGTGTTGCTAAACACATAATTCTAATCGAGGATTCATCGAGTTTTGATTCTTCTAATTTGTGAGATCGAATTGTGCTTTAATTTATTTGTTTATTAGGTATTTACTTTTTTCCTAAGCTCTGTTGACAATATATTTCAATTGATTTTATAACTTGATCAACTATTTAATTGTTGGAATCGTATTAAGCTATTTAGGATACAAATCCGTAATTGTTTGGTAAACCCTAATTTTTGTAGCAGTTAGCGACGTTGATTATTTAAACGTTTTCGATTAGTCGCTATGGAAATTAGTAAACTAGTCTAAATGAATCAAGCTTATGCGTTTGTTGGCTAGAATTGGTGTTTTTCTAATACGTGAATGCTATCGATAGGCTAAATTCTAAGAGCTTGTTTAGGGTTATCTACTTGGTAAGAGAAGTAATCAAAGAGCTTGTTTTGGTTATTGACGACTTAAGGAAAAACTAGGTTAGTAGAGCTTGTTAATAACTATAGCCAATTTATCTAACAACATTAAAATATCATTGCATCAGTGATCAAATTGTTGAATAAAATGTGGTGGGTGTCGAATCCAACAAAAATAAATTCCTACTAAAAAAGATTTGTAAACAGTGATAAGTAGGATTGATCCACAGGGAATGGTGTAAAATCAATTCCTAATTTACTAATATCGATTAAAAAGAGGGGATTTTGGATTTTTATCTAGAATAAAAATTAAAGACGAAAAATCAAAAGCACAAATAAAGTAGGTTTCGGATTCAATATGATGAGAAGTTCTAGTCTTCGGATTATCTCGGTATTGATTCAACAATTTGATCACTGATGCAATGATAATTCAATGTTATTAGATAAATTGGCTATAGTTATTAACAAGCTCAAATAACCTAATTTTTCCTTAAGTCGTCGATAATCTAAACAAGCTCTTTGATTACTTCTCTTACCAAGTAGACAACCCTAAACAAGCTCTTAGGATTTAGCTTATCGATAGCATTCACATATTAGAAAAACACCAATTCTAGCCAACAAACGCATAAGCTCAGTTCATTTAGACTAGATTACTAATTCCCATAGTGACTAATCGAAAACGATTAAATAATCAACGTCGCTAACTGCTACAAAAATTAGTGTTTACCAAACAATTACAGATTTGGGTCCTAAATAGCTTAATACGATTCCAACGATTAAATAGTTGATCAAGTTATAAAATCAATTGAAATATATTGTCAACAGAGCTCAGAGAAAAAGTAAATACCTAATAAACAAAGAAATTAAAGCACAATTCGATCTCACAAATTAGAAGAATCAAACTTCGATGAATCCTCGACTAGAATTATGTGTTTAGCAACACATAATCAAAAGCGTCAACAAAATATAAAAATTCGAAAGCTGGAATTGAAGGGAAAAAATGTGCATAGAACGAAAAACAAAAGAGAAGATGTCTTATGGAATAAAATTCCACATATTTAACCTTGTAGAGTCCTAATCCAAGAAGGAAACTAATTAAACTAGGACTCTAACAAACGTAACAAACTAAACAAACTTAACAAACTTAAATTGTCCAAAAGATGGAAATAAATCCTAAAACAAAAAGGAATGAATCTCATAAATTCGGGTAACAAATAAACCCACAAAATCCAAATTTTAATAGAAAGATCTTCAGAAATCTTCAAAAAACGCGTTACTTGGCAGAAGCGTTCAGGGACTTAAGCGTGGGCATGCTTAATTCGGGAAAGTCTTCTGCTGCAGCTCTTTTTATGCTAATCTCAATTCTTTATCATTTTCTCCCTTTTTTTATCTCATTTGGCTCTTTTCTCTACATAATCACCTAGCAATCCAATATCAACATAATATCACGAGATAAGAAGCGCAATTGTGACAAATGACACGACTTTAAGTAAGTAAAATGTGTACAAAATGCAATCTAACAAATACCCCCACACTTATGCCATTGTACGTACCCGGGAAATGTTTAAAATGAGCTATGAAAAAATGATCAAAATAACATTACTCGGCCTAGTAGACATACAAAGTTGTGAATGAATGAACAAAAATCAAACTTAAAAAGATGAAGCATGCAATTAACCAAAACTTTCAATACCATACTAGTTTGATGCTAGAACAATGACTTCAATTGAACAAATAGAAAAACAAGTTTTTAGACGACTTTTTCTTACAACCTCTCCAACCTCTCGCGTATAGGGTATAATATGTTTCGCTCAAATCTCAACGTGTTAATGTTATCTCATAGGCTTGGTTATACACCAACGTCGCTACTACTTTTGAGAATGTGCACAAAAGAATCAAAAGGTCTTTATTAAGGGTTGTAATGTGGCTAAGGTTCGGGGTAGGAGTGAAAAGGCTAATAAAAGGTTAAGTCCAAAAATTTCGTCGAGCATCGAGACATCGTTGGGTAAATGTGGCGACGAGGATTCAAGTACCTTTGTTTTCATTCTTTCGAGGACTCGGAATTTTGTCATTCATTCTTTCTCGGTACCTTTCTTTTATTCCCTTTGTATATTTTTCTTTTTGTTTTTGGTACCCTTTTGTATTTTTCACGAGTTTTCCCCACACCTATTCAAAAATATCATCTTCTTGACTTTCGTTCCCAAACAATAATAATCTCAATGCTCGACTCGTTTTCTTGACGGGTAAAACAAAGAGATATATACGGTAAAGGCTCAAGTTCGGGATTAATCAAGAAAAGAAGGTTAAAAGTCTCAAAGTGGGCTAACTAGGGGATTATGAAAAGGTAGGGTTATTTGGTAAAGTGGTTAAATCCTAAATGCCTTTATCATATTCGATCATGCACACACTCTTGTAATTTTGACGAGGTTCAAAACAAGTTCTAGAATTCCAAAAAGCACGCGAGTATCACACAAGAATAGAGAAGAGAAAGATGATCTCAACAAAAGGCACAAGTTCTCACATGGTAGGGTAGTCGTACTAAAACATGCAATCTATGTCCGCTTTTGATCGTTAAACTAACACAAATTTCAAATAGCACGAAAATTCAATCAAAATATACTCAAATTGTTCAAGTCTAACCAGGTTCAACAGAAACACAAACACTATAGTTTAGCATGCTGAAAACGTAAATTGAAAAATTTCACATAACTAAAGTTAAATAAAAACACCAAGAAGTACAATAGCACGAGAAACCCCCCCCCCCCCACATTTAAAAACATGTGTTGTCCTCAATGTATTAACGATAAAATAACAAGCAATGCGACACAATAAAAGAACAAGGAGGGGGACTTCCAGTTAGAATAGATTCGTAGACCGGGTCTACTGATCCGTTTTAAATTTAAAAAATTTCTATAGGGTCTTTTCCCATTCCTTCTATGTCGAAGGGTTAAAACCAAAAAAGAGTTGTTTTTTTCTCGATGTTTTCTGACGTTTTCGAGAAAACCTTCTCGGAAAAGTATTTTAACAATATTTTCGGTAATATTAGTAGATGCTATGCGAACAACTCTTTTTCTATCCCTATCAGCATTTCGTATAGAAGTTATTATCTCAGAAATAGTGTCTCTACCCATGTATTGGTGCCTCAAAATTGGGCATCACTCGGTCGTGGTGCCGAAGTGATCAATGAGCAGTTTGAGGAGGTCGGTAATTGTGTTGAGTTATGCTTCAATTGTATCGAGTCGGGCAGCGATTGAAAGGGCAGTAGCATTAGGGGCAACAGTAGCAGTAGCAGTTGCAGGTTCTTGAGCAGAAGGGGTTGCCGTAAGGATGAAGGAGAGTGGCGGTGGAAGAGCGACTTTGTGATCGGAAGTGGCGGCGAAAGGTCGGTAGTGGTGGCGATGAGGATGATCGAAAACCTGCAAATCGAGTGAAAGGTGAGTGATAGCGGTTAGGGTTTGAGAATTGCAATTGAAGGTATGAGACTAGGGTTTGTTAAGTTTGTTTAGTTTGTTACATTTGTTAGAGTCCTAGTTTAATTAGTTTCCTTCTTGGATTAGGACTCTACTAGGTTAAATATGTGGAATTTTATTCCACAAGACATCTTCTCTTTTGTTTTTCGTTCTATGCACGTTTTTTCCCTTCAATTTCAGCTTTCGAATTTTTATATTTTGTTGATGCTTTTGATTATGTGTTGCTAAACACATAATTCTAGTCGAGGATTCATCTAGGTTTGATTCTTCTAATTTGTGAGATCGAATTGTGCTTTAATTTATTTGTTTATTAGGTATTTACTTTTTTCCTGAGCTCTGTTGACAATATATTTCAATTGATTTTATAACTTGATCAACTATTTAATCGTTGGAATCGTATTAAGCTATTTAGGACCCAAATCCGTAATTGTTTGGTAAACCCTAATTTTTGTAGCAGTTAGCGACGTTGATTATTTAATCGTTTTCGATTAGTCGCTATGGGAATTAGTAATCTAGTCTAAATGAACCGAGCTTATGCGTTTGTTGGCTAGAATTGGTGTTTTTCTAATACGTGAATGCTATCGATAGGCTAAATCCTAAGAGCTTGTTTAGGGTTGTCTACTTGGTAAGAGAAGTAATCAAAGAGCTTGTTTTGGTTATCGACGACTTAAGGAAAAACTAGGTTATTAGAGCTTGTTAATAACTATAGCCAATTTATTTAATAACATTGAATTATCATTGCTTCAGTGATCAAATTGTTGAATCAATACCGAGATAATCCGAAGACTAGAACTTCTCATCATATTGAATCTGAAACCTACTTTATTTGTGCTTTTGATTTTTCGTCTTTAATTTTTATTCTAGTTAAAAATCCAAAATTCCTCCTTTTTAGTCGATATTAGTAAATTAGGAATTGATTTTACACAATTCCCTATGGAACGACCCTACTTTTCACTGTTTACAAATTTTTTTAAGTAGGAATTTATTTTTGTTGGATTCGACACCCACCAAATTTTGGCGCCGTTGCCAGGGAACGGTGTTATATATTTATTTTCTTTGCTACTAATATTTTTTGTTTTAGTTTGTTTGTATGCCTAGGAGCTTCCGTGCAGGTGAACTCGAATACAACCCAGAAATTGAAAAACGAGCTCGTCGTTTGCGCAAAGAGACGAGGCAACGCAATTTCACTATTTTGCACGTTTCTTCATCGTCCGAGATAGAACATTCTGATTATTCTAGTGATTCGGAGGAAGAATACAAACCAATGGCCAACGCTGCTAACGCTGCACCTGCTAATGGTGCCAATGCCTATGGCAACGAAAGAACATTAAAATATATGGCCATGCCAAATCTGAATCAACAGCCTCTTTGCATACCCGATCCTAATCTTGAGGTAGATTTTCAATTAAAATCTGGACTTATTCACTTACTACCTACTTTTCATGGTTCTGCAGGAGAGGATCCACATAAGCACCTGAAGGGATTCCATTTGATTTGCTCGACCATGAGGCCAAAGGAGTAACCGAGGATCAAATTAAGTTGAGGGCCTTTCCTTTCTCCTTAGCCGATAAAGCTAGGGACTGGTTATATTTTCTTCTTTCCGGCTCGATTAAAACATGGAATGAGATGGAAAGGCAGTTCTTAGAAAGGTTTTTCCCAACATCTCGAGTCGTGAACATAAGGAAAGAAATTTGTGGAGTTCGCCAATTTACGGGTGAGACTTTATACGAGTATTGGGAACGCTTCAAACAGTTGGTTGCAAGTTGCCAGCAACATCAGATTCCTGAGCAGCTTCTCATATAGTACTTCTACGAAGGACTAATGATTATGGATAGAAATCTGATAGATGCTGCGAGTGGTGGTGCACTGATCTATAAAACCCCAACTGAAGCGCGAAATTTGATTTCAAATATGGCATCTAATTCCCAACAATTTGGCATCTGACAAGAACATCCACCGAAGGAAACGAATGAAGCAACTATAGCATCACTCAATCAGCGCATGACTGGTATAACTGCCCTCGTGCAAAAGATGGCTATGGGAAGCACTCAACACGCTAATATGTGTGGTATTTGCTCTGGAATTGGGCATATGGCTGAGATATGCCCCAATGCCCAAAATCAGACACTCGAGCAAGCTAACGCAGCCGGTTTTCTGGGGCCCGTTCAAAGAAAATATGATCCTTTCTCGAACACCTATAACCCTGGATGGAGGGATCATCCTAACCTAAGCTATGCTCCAAGACCGCCTTACCAGAAACCTCAAGAACCTCCGTTCCCTCAATAGACCCAATCGTCAAGTACATCTATGGAAGTTATGTTTAAAATTTTGATGACTAACACTCAACAGTTGCAGCAAAATACACTACAATTTCAGCAAAATACACTACAATTTCAACAAAAGACCGAGCAATTTCAACAGGCATACAACAAATTCAACAAGAAAACCAACACGCTATCAAGAATTTAGAGAAGCAAATCGGTCAAATGGCTATTACCATGAACGAGTTGGTATCTCAAAGCTCAAATAAACTTCCGTCCCAGGTCACTATAAACCCGAAGGAGAATCTATGTGCTGTGACTTTGAGGAGTGGGAAAGAATTGAAAGAAGCAGAACTGTTTCACGAGTTAAGCGTGCCCACGCCTAAAACACGAAACCCTTCTGCTAAACACACTTCGAAACACGAGGACGAGAAAGAGTTGGAAAAGGAAGAAGAACCTGTTCCAAAGAAGAAACCAATGACCTTCGTGATTCCACCCCTTTCCCGGGCCGTTTTGCTAAGTCAAAGAAAGAAGAGCAAGAAAAAAAGATACTCGAAACATTCTGAAAGTTGAGGTAAACGTTCCACTTCTCGATGCCATTAAACAAGTACCTCGTTATGCTAAATTCCTTAAGGAATTGTGCACGACCAAGAGAAAGCTTGGGTGCTGTAGCGAAACTGATTGCAAAAGAGGGGAAATCGGCCACATTAAAATTACCTTCTGGGGAGGTCCGTTTGATATCCAAAAACTGCTCAGCAACAGTCGGACAAGTGGGGAATGTTGGGGCGAACCAGAAAAGTTTGGGTAGAGCCGGATCAAATTCCTGGGGAGTTATACATTTGTGTATTGATAAGACCATTCACTATTTCTTGAAGCTCGATCTCTCCCCCGGATGAACCATATAGCCAAGAGAAACCATGAACCAGAATAGAAGAGCTTGCCCCACCCATGAGTAAATATTTCATAGTAGCCTCATTAGACCGTACATCTTTCTTCGTATATCCAGATAATAGGGCAACGAGAAGGTACACGTAGGAGAAAACGTATCTGTTGTGCTTCAAAAGAAATTACCTCCTAAGTGTAAAGATCCAGGTATGTTCACGATTCCTTGTAAGATAGGAAATACTCGCATTGAAAAAGCTATGCTAGACTTAGGAGCTTCTATAAACGTTATGCCATGATCAATATATGAATCACTTAATATAGGGAAATTAAAAGAAACCGATGTTGTTATTCAATTAGCTGATAGTTCTAATTCTTATCCTGATGGTGTTCTTGAGGACATCTTAGTTCAAGTTAACGATCAAGTATTCCCCGCTGATTTTTATGTAGTTGACATGGGTAATGACGAGTCTAGTAATTCTACTCCTATCTTACTTGGTAGACCATTCATGAAAATGTCTAGAACCATAATTAATGTGCATGATGGGACTCTCACCATGGAATTTGATAAAAAAATAATAAAATTTAATATATATGATTCCATGAAATATCCTTTTGATGATCATTCTGTTTTCGGTATAGATGTTATTAACCCTTTGACGTATACTATGTTTGAACCTGAGTATGGCGATCCATTGCAAGTAGCTTTGACCACTAACGACTTGGACAGGAAGGAAAATCAATTTAAGGTACCAAAGTTGAAACTCCAAGAGTTAGATGAAATTCGGAATGAAGCATACGAGAACTCGAGGATTTACAAAGATAAGATGAAACCTTTTCGTGGTAAAACGATCTGAAAAAAGAACTTAGTCATAGGACAAAAAGTTATTCTTTCCCATTCTCGCTTCAAGCTATTTCCGGGTAAGCCACGTTCCCGTTGGATTGGACCGTTTATTATCGTTGACAAATTTTCCAATGGTGCAGTTTATATTCAAAATCCAACAACACGAAAGATTCTCAAGGTGAATAGACATTGTTTGAAACCTTTTTACGAAGGATTTCAAACTCACGATGTCGAAACAACGGAGTTAGAACCACCAAACAATGCTACATAACTTTGTAGCATCGTCTAGCCGACGACGTTAAAGAATGGCGCTTCTTGGGAGGCAACCCATGAGTTTTCTTTTCCCTATTCTCTTTAATTCTAGTTTTATTATTTTTACAGAAGCGTTTTAAGAATTCCGCGTGCCCACGCTTAATTCATGAAATTTTTTTGCTTTGCATTTTTTCTGTTTTACAGAAAGCTTTGAGGATTTAAGCGTGCTCACGCCTAAGACCCCAAACCTTTTTGTTGTCCATTTTTATTTCAAATATACATATATATATATATATATCCATATATTGTAAAAAAAATCAAAAAAAGGACAAAAAAAAAAATTGAAATTAGGGATTTCTAACCCTAATTCCCCCCCCCCCCCAAAACAAATCGCGAACCATAATATCATTATCCCCAAAATTGAAAACCCTAGTCTCATACCTTTAATTGCGATTCTCAAACCCTAACCACCGTCATTCACCTTTCACTCGATTTGTAGGTTTTCTATCATCCTCATCGCCACCACTACCGACCTTCCACCACCACTTCCGATCACGAAGTCGCTCTTCCACCGCCACTCTCCTTCATCCTTACGGAAACCCCTTTTGCTCAAGAACCCGCAACTGCTACTGTTGCCCCTAATGCTACTGCCCTTTCAATCGCTACCCGACTAAATACAATTGAAGCATAACTCAACACAATTACCGACCACCTCAAACTGCTCATTGATCACTTCGGCATCACGACCGAGTGATGTCGCAGGGAAGTCCTCCTCCTTGTTCTTTTATTGTGTCGCATTGCTTGTTATTTTATCGTTAATACATTGAGGACAATGCATGTTTTTAAGTGTGGGGGGGGGTGTTTTCTCGTGCTATTGTACTTCTTGGTGTTTTTGTTTAATTTTAGTTATGTGAAATTTTTCAATTTACATTTTTGGCATGTTAGACTATAGTGTTTGTGTTTCTGTTGAACCGGGTTAGACTTGAACAATTTGAGTATGTTTTGATTGAATTTTCGTGCTATGTGAAATTTATGTTAGTTTAACGATCGAAAGCGGACATGGAATTGCATGTTTTAGTATGACTACCCTACCATGTGAGAATTTGTGCCTTTTGTTGAGATCATCTTTCTCTTCTCTAATCTTGTGTGATACTCGCGTGCTTTTTGGAATTCTAGAACTTGTTTTGAACCTCGTCAAAATTACAAGAGTGTGTGCATGAACGAATATGATAAAGGCATTTAGGATTTATCCACTTTACCAAATAACCGTACCTTTGCATAATCCGCTAGTTAGCCCACTTTGAGCCTTTTAACCTTCTTTTCTTGATTAACCGAACTTGAGCCTTTACCGTTTATATATCTCTTTGTTTTACCCATCCAGAAAACGAGTCGAGCATTGAGATTATTATTGTTTGGGAACGAAAGTCAAGAAGATGATATTTTTGAATAAGTGTTGGGGAAACTCGTGGAAAATACAAAAGGGTACAAAAAAAAAAAGAAAAAAAGAAAAAAATGCAAAGGGAATAAAAAAAAGGTACCGAGAAAGAATGAATGACAAAATTCCGAGCCCTCGAAAGAATGAAAACAAAGGTACTTGGATCCTCATCGCCACATTTACCCAACTATGTCTCGATGCTCGACGAAATTCTCGGACTTCGCCTTTATTAGCTTTTTCACTCCTACCCCGAACCTTAGCCCCATTACAACCCTTAATAAAGACCTTTTGATTCTTTTGTGCACATTCTCAAAAGTAGTAGCGACGTTGGTGTATAACCAAGCCTATGGGATAACATTAACACGTTGAGATTTGAGCGAAAAACGTTATACCCTATACACGAGAGGTTGGAGAGGTTGTGAGAAAAAGTCGTCTAAAAACTTGTTTTTCTATTTGTTCAAATGAAGTCGTTGTTCTAGCATCAAACTAGTATGGTATTGACAGTTTCGGTTAATTGCATGCTTCATCTTTTCAAATTTGATTTTTGTTCATTGATTCACAACTCTGTATGTCTACTAGGCCGAGTAATGTTATTTTGATCATTTTTGCATAGCTCATTTTTAAACATTGCCCAAGGACGTACAATGGCATAAGTGTGGGAGTATTTATTAGATTGCATTTTGTACACATTTTACTTACTTAAAGTCGTGTCATTTGTCACATTTGCGCTTCTTATCTCGTGATATTATGTTGATATTGGATTGCTAGGTGATTATGTAAAGAAAAGAGCCAAATGAGATGAAAAAGGGAGAAAATGATAAAGAAATGAGATTAGCATAAAAAAAAGCTGCAGCAGAAGACTTTCCCGAATTAAGCGTGCCCACGCTTATTCCCTGAACGCTTCTGCCAAGGAACGCATTTTCTGAAGATTTCTGAAGATCTTTCTATTAAAATTCAGATTTTGTGGGTTTTAATGTTACCCGAGGGATTCATTCCTTTTTGTTTTAGGATTTATTTCCATCTTTTGGACAATTTAAGTTTGTTAAGTTTGTTTAGTTTGTTACGTTTGTTAGAGCCCTAGTTTAATTAGTTTCTTTCTTGGATTAGGACTCTACTAGGTTAAATATGTGGAATTTTATTCCACAAGACATCTTCTCTTTTGTTTTTCGTTCTATGCACATTTTTTCCCTTCAATTCCAGCTTTTGAATTTTTATATTTTATTGACGCTTTTGATTATGTGTTGCTAAACACATAATTTTAGTCAAGGATTCATCGAGGTTTGATTCTTCTAATTTGTGAGATCGAATTGTGCTTTAATTTCTTTGTTTATTAGGTATTTACTTTTTCCCTGAGCTCTGTGGACAATATATTTCAATTGATTTTATAACTTGATCAACTATTTAATCGTTGGAATCGTATTAAGCTATTTAGGACCCAAATCCGTAATTGTTTGGTAAACTCCAAGATAAAGAGAAAATTCTTTTCTTACGAATTATTTTTAAAGGGGAATTCGTGTTTGCAAAAATAACTCCCTTCTATTTCTATTATTTCGAATCGATTAAATCAATGAATCAGAACGAATCAACTGACTGATAGGTCTAGATTTTTTAGACTTTTTTAGACTAGGATTAATGGATACCTTTCTATCATAATTCTATATAGACATAGACTATGATTCCATACCCTACAAATTATCCAGCAACGTTGATTATTTAATAGTTTTCGATTAGTCGCTATGGGAATTAGTAATCTAGTCTAATTGAACCGAGCTTATGCATTTGTTGGCTAGAATTGGTGTTTTTCTAATACATGAATGCTATCGATAGGCTAAATCCTAAGAGCTTGTTTAGGGTTGTCTACTTGGTAAGAGAAGTAATCAAAGAGCTTGTTTTGGTTATCGACGACTTAAGGAAAAACTAGGTTATTAGAGCTTGTTAATAACTATAGCCAATTTATCTATTAACATTGAATTATCATTGAATCAGTGATCAAATTGTTGAATCAATATCGAGATAATCCGAAGACTAGAACTTCTCATCATATTGAATCCGAAACCTACTTTATTTGTGCTTTTGATTTTTCGTCTTTAATTTTTATTCTAGTTAAAAATCCAAAATCTCCCTTTTTTAATCGATATAGTAAATTAGGAATTGATTTTACACCATTCTCTGTGGATCGACCCTACTTATCACAGTTTACAAATCTTTTTAAGTAGGAATTTATTTTTGTTGGATTTGACACCCACCTAGAAGATATATTGGAATTTGTTGCACCTGTTTCTGATAAAGCAAAAGGGATAATACTCTCATGAAACACCACATCTCTTGATACAAGGAAGGTTTTATTAGTGAGATCTAACAATTTATAACCCTTTTGAGTCTCAAAATAACCAATGAACACACAAGGTCTGCTCCTATACTGAAATTTATCTTGCATTGGAAGAACTTTAGCATAGCACAAAGATCCAAATATCCTAAGATGATCAAGATTAGGATTAACTTTATTCAAAACTAAATAAGGAGTTTTACCCTTTAGCACCAAAGTGGGAGTTCTGTTAATCAGATAAACAGAAGTTAAGACACAGTCCTCCCAATATTTAATAGGAATTTGAGAATGAAATTTGGTAGCCCTACATCCAAGATGTGTCTATGTTTCCTTTCAACTAAACCATTTTGTTGAGGGGTATATACACATGAACTTTGGTGAATAATCCCTAAGGATTTAAACAGTTTAGTGCATTCATAACTAAAGAACTCACATGCATTGTCTGTTCTTACCACTTTAACTTTGATAATGAATTGAGTTTCAGCATACTTATAGAAGTTAGAGAGTAAGGTAACAACTTCACTTTTCACTTTCATAAGGAAAATCCAGCAATATCTGGAGTGATCATCAACAATGGTTAAAAAATACTTCTCATGATTGTAAGTATGTTCTTTATAAAGCCCCCAAATATCAACATGTATGAGTTGGAAAATATCAGAAGAACTAAAATTGCTAACAGGGAACATATTCCTAGTTTGCTTAGCAAGAGGACATATAGAGCAAAATTGATGAGCCTTATTCAATCTGAAAGTACAGTTGGTAGGAAACAAATGGAACTTATCAAAGGACATATGTCCTAGACTAGAGTGCCTCAAAGTAGCTTTATTCATAGTATTCTCCCTAGTACTTTATATGAGCAATGTTGTTACAAAGATTAGTATTCTCTCCCAGCTGTGAAATAACAGATTCTTTTGAGGGAGAGTCCAGATAGTAAAGCCCATTACATTGCTTATCAACCCATTTTGTCATGACAATCCATATTTCCTGTATTAAACAAAACTTTGGATAGAATCTAATCTCAAATTGATTGTCATGAGTCATTTTTGAAACTAAAAGAAGATTAAATCTGAATTCTGGAACATACAACACATTGTGAAGAATGAAATTAGTAGATAAAGTAATACTTCCAGTGTGTGTCACAGTGCTTAAACTACCATTAGGGAGTTTGACAGTTTTGTCTTTACCACATTCAACCACATTATGATCAAACAAATTAAAATTGTAGGTGATGTGTTGATTAGCACCTGTGTCAATAATCCAAGATTTATCATGTAATTTTGAAGTAAGGGATGATAGATTAACAAAGATACCTGCAAGATTTGCAGATCCAGTAGTCTCCTTTGTGCCTTATGTCCCATTGAAATCACAATTGTTGCCAATAATCCTCATAAGTTGTTGGTATTGTTGAGGAGTTATTGAAGAATTTCCAGAAAAGGATTGATTTGTTGGCCCAAATTGATTGTCACTTGAGTTGTTGAAAGAATTCTGATTGGTATCAGAATTTCCACCATTATCAGAAGTGACATTATTGACATTGAAGTTTCTTGACCAATTATTGTTATTGCCTCTTCTTGAGTTATTGTTGCCTCTACCACCTCTCCTGGATCCTCCTCTTCTGCCACCTCGGCCTCTATTGGAAGGATATCCCACCACTCTGTAGCAGGTCTCCTTAGTATGGCCAAAACGATTACAAACATCACACTTCTTATCAGTGTTAGAGGGAGGCACTGTGTTGCTAACCAAGGCAGTATTCTCATTGACAGTAGGGGAGTCTCCAATAGATCTTTGAGTCTCCTCATTACACACCATCGAAAAAACTTGGTTGTGTGTAGGTAGAGGACACATCATCAAAATTTGTGATCGAGTGTCACTAAAGCACTCATTAAGACCCATGAGAAATGTCATCATTTTCAATTGATCACAAAATTCGGTATATGCCTTTGTTATCGTAGGAGATGGAGATGGTATCAGCGATTCATACTCGTCCCAAAGCTGGCGTAATCGTGAATAATATTCAGTCACCGAATTCGAGCCTTGCCTAATGGTGTTGATCTCTCGATAAAGAAAATACATCCGTGCACCATTGATTTTATCAAACCTTTCTTTAAGATCTTTCCAGATTAGGTCTGCCGATTTGCAGTAAACAACGCCGTGCACCAACTCTCGTGATAAGGATCTCGTAATCCATGACTTTACCAATGCATTGCATCTCTTCCAGTGATAGAAGAGAGAGGAATTCTCATCTGGTTTCTGGCAAGAACCGTATATAAACCCTAATTTGTTCTTGGCTTCAAGAGCCACTAACATTTCTCTACTCCATATCTTGTAGTTATCACTACCACGAAGTACTTCAGCAACCAAATCAATATTCGGAGAATCTGAAGGATGAATATAAAGAGGATTGTGAAAATCGATCACGGTAGAGGAAGAAGATCCTGCAGCAGCGGTCATAATCGAAGAAGATTCAAGAGCTGGGGATGAATCAGCCATGAATCCGTGCGCGCGCAAGCCAATCGAATACAATGATCACCAATGAGGCCCAAGATTAAAGAAAAAGCTCTGATGCCATGTTAAATCTAACCAAGATTGTGAGAGAAGAAGAAAGAAATAAAGCTTTATTCATCATAATGAAAAGTAAGTTTACAGAAGAGGATTACCCGATTATATATACATAACCGTATTAATAGAAATACAAATATAACATAAATGACTAAATTAGGCTTTAATAGAGATTATAATAATTATATATAGATTGCATATTAATAGTAGTTGATATTTTATATATTATAATTTTTAGTAATACATATAAATAAATTAAGAAATACTCACACTTATTTCATATATACACTATATAAATATAATTATTAATTTTATTATTATTATTATTATTATTATTATATATATATATATATCCTATTTTGATTTGGTTTTAAGTATTAAATATTAGGTATTAACAGTTAAGTGTTTTAATGTGAGTCGATGTGTTACTCTTAAAAAATCTATTAGTAAATTTTAAGTGTTTTATTGTGTGTAATTGTCACCTATATAAATGTAAGTAAAAAGCATAATCAATTTAGCAAAAAACATTTGCGAACTTTGTAAATATTTATATGTTTTAGGGCAAAGTGCACTTCACCCCCTCAAAACATTTGGATTTTGCACTTTCCCCCCTAAAAACACAAAAAAGAGACATTGCCCCCTAAAAATTTAATATATGCATCACTTTGCCCCAATTACTATTTTCCGGTCAAATTGTGATCGAAAATTATTTAAATAATTTTTCCGTCAAAAGCATTACCATCTTTACTATTTTTTTGTGATTCTCTCACATGCGTGAATTTGAGCCAAAATCGTATTACCTCTCTAACATATCATCTTAGAGCTGCAAAATTCTCACCATGATATCATCTTGCATATAAAGAATGGTAGAAAAAGCTTATCAGAATAGGAACTCACATCAAATGCATGATGAGATCATGGTGAATATTTTGCAACCGTAAGATGATATATTAGAGAAGCACAACGATTTTGGGCCCAAATCCGGATATGTGAGAGAATCACAGATAAATTGTAAAGACGATAATGTTCTTGACGGAAAAATCATTTCAATAATTTTCGATTAAATTTTGCCGAAAAATAGTAATTGGGGCAAAGTAATGCATATATCAAATTTTTAGGGGGCAATGTCTCTTTTTTGTGTTTTTAGGGGGGAAAGTGCAAAATCCAAATTTTTTGAGGGGGTGAAGTGCACTTTGCCCTATGTTTTAATTTGTGATTTAATGAATTTAATTAAGTTATAATAATTAGTTAATGACTGAATTAGAATAAAATTATAAAATCAAATAAGGTTTGGTGAGAATCGTGGGCCAAAAACATGCCCAAGATTCGTATAAGAATTCTATAATCCCAATTCTGGGTAGAAATTTTTAAAACTGAACTTGGAAATATAGCCAATCATAACCTTATCAAAATTTGGATATAGAGAACTATATAAATAAGTAGAATATCATATCTTATGTAGATTTGAAGGAAATGACTAATAAGTGAGATGGAATGTGAATTTTCCAAAAGTATGTATGAGTCGCATTTTGAGTGGAGTGAACAAAACACACACACGCGCGATATAGAAGATACAAATAGGAGGGATTTTGGCCCAAGCAGAAAGGGTACAAATACATCATAATTGATCTGTAGCTGCAGCGTCGTTCCATCTCCATTTATGGCGGAGGACGACGATGATGAGACATTCGGAGATTTCACTTTCGCCGCCGTCGACGACGAGTGGGGAGATTTCGTGAAATCACCGCAGCAATCCGATAACTTGTATTTCAATGGAATTCAGCCGTCTCATACTTCGGTATCACCTCATACACCATGGGCGAAGCCTACTGGCGCTTTGCCGCTCTCCATTTTCGGCGATGTTGAAGGTGGTGATGATGTTGATGATGCGGAGGATGACCGCAAGCACGCCGCTGCTTCGGATTTTAATCAAGAGAAAACTAGTGGTAAAGCTGCGAATCTCAATTCCACTCATAATAGTATTGCCAATTTGTATGATCTAAATTCACAGATCAAGCCTCAAAATGGCATGGTTGATTCGGTTTCGGTTCAAAATGGATTCTATTCAAGCTCGGTTATTAATTCGACGAAATCAGATCTTAGTGAGTGGGGAAATGTAAATTTTCCTGCTACTGTAGGTACAGGGGATCATAGTCAGCTCACGAACAATAGTGACAGTGGTGATTTTAGTTTCAAGTCCAATGTTTTGGATCCAAGTCCGAATATCGACCTTTTTAGTATGTGGACTGGGGAGTCTAATGGATCTACCTCTGATTCAAACACAACAACTCCGAATGTCTTCATAACAGGTTCAGCTTTAGATATGAATGATCCTACAGCAATTGCTGATGATGACGATGACGGTGGAGATGAATGGGAATTTAAAGATGCAGATTCAGAATTCCAGTCTGTACAAGTGAATAACAATGTAAGCAAAGGATTCTGTTAGTTTCACTATGACCACTAAAAGTTTGCAGCTGTGTTGAGAAAGTACTTGTTTAGTTTTCTTATTCATTTATAGTTGTTTTGAATTTTATTTCTAAGATTGAATATCATGGGTTTAAATTGGAATCTCCATTGATATACATTAAATGTTATTGCCTGACTCAGCCAGAAACATTCATTCTACTTAGTTCACGAACTGTTTATAGCCTTTTATATTTGATTTGTTGAATGTAATGAAGTACATCTGCAGGTAGACTTAGTGGATCATAGAGTTTCTGAAAGAAGTGCTTACTCATCTAGGGATGTAAGTAGCTCAAACAAATCACTTGATATGTTTGGGGCTTCAAATGGATCAATTGATCTCTTTGCACCGTCAACTGAATCAGTTGATTATTTTGCTACATCAAGTGGTGTTTCTAGCATTTCCCAGGAAGTGGATCTGATTGGTAGTCAGCCAAGTACAAGAACTCTGAATGGTTTTATTAGAGAAACATACTCAAACATCAAACAAAGTAATACAGAAAGTATGTTGAGCCTTGATCTAGATGTTGGAGAAACAGAATTTGATGAAGATTTTGGAGATTTTACTGCCGCCACAGAAACTGTACCAGAGACAGTGGTAAATTGCTTTTCTGTCCACTACATTATCCTATATTCTTATTTCACAGAATGTCTGGTTATGTTTCAATACTTGTTTCAGGACGCATTGGAGGCTGATGTTTTGTCCCCCTCTAAGAATGCTATATCAACAACTGATGGCAAAATCCAGGTGATGCAATTAACCTTTTAACGTGATAAACATGTATATTGAATAAATTAAGTCCTTGTGCTTTCTTGGTATAGCCAATCCAGGAGTTGCTTGCTATGGTGATTTATGAAACACCACGACTTTAAAACTAGAACTGAGCACCTTTTACCATGGACTGGTGGAGGCGGTAGGCCCTGTGCTAGGTTTACCAATCAATATCCAACAGAAAATGATCCCACTTCATGATGATTTGTTGAATATATCAAAACTTAGCTTCTGTGTGAAATGTATCACAAATTTCTCCATGTTTAGTTTTGCTTGCTCATTTGGACTGATGTGCTTTTGATTTTATATTCATTTTACCTTAATGAGATTGATTCTATGTTCCTCCCGGTTTTTCGTCTATCCTGCTTTCTGCAATACAGTTTCCGATTCTGAAACACAACCTTTCTTTGTATGTATGATCTATACTTTGCTCCATCTGTGCAGTGTCTTTATCTAGCTGTCTCCTCGAAACTCAATTATCTTATTTTAACTATCTAACTGCAATGTTGATATTCCTGTGTTTTTCAAAAATCTCTAATCATTTTTTAGCTTAGGTCTTTTAACACACTTTTATTTGTTTATTAGCTAACTTTCAGAAACGACAAATCATCTTTCAACGCCTTTAATTCTGACATCTGAACTGTATTTCTTCTTCCTTTCTTTTTCTCCCTCTTCTTATACTGTGTATGATTGTTCACTTTGTAGGAGAAGGATATGATGTTCAATTACCACGAGGGCGCACTCCCGCTCTCAATTTTCGGCTACGAAGAGCCAGAAAATGGTGGTTCTTCAGATTTTCAAGATGCGTTTATGCACCAGTCTGCTTTTGATAAAAGAAATAGTCATACTCCTACCGCAGTTACTTCTGTTAATGATCTGATATCAAGTTTATACAGCCAAGCTGAGCAGACTGCTCCAATAAACACTGTCGCAAAACCAACTGAATTCTCTGATGCAGTGTCCAGTTCCAACCTAGTAAATGATGCTGATCGTCTTGATGATACTTCATGGGATTTTAAGCATGCCTCACAAACAACATTTGATGCTCAGGCATCTCCTTATAATATTGGAGATCCAAATCTTAGCATCTCTTCCAAGCTGAAGCCTAGCAATTATTTGGATTTTTACTCTAAGTTAAAGAAAGAGTTATGCTTTTTCGCTAAATGCCACATTGAAAGCATGAAGGTATATATCACAGGCGAAGGCGTTATCCTTGATCCTCTTCTGAATGTTATTAAGTTCTCAAGAGTGTAGTTAGTAAACGTCAGCAGAAAATTTACACACACACATTTTATTTTTACCATTTGTTCTGTTCACTGCTAATTTGCTGTAAACTGCTGTTTCTGGTCAGCAAGCTCGAGATAGTACTACTCTTATTGGTGAAGATGCAACGGTTGCATCTCTTGATGATGAATTCCAGGTAAATCACATGCTTGTTGTTTTCTATGGCAATTTTATGTTTTAAAGCTGTTTCACTGAATTTAAGTTGGAAATACTATGGTAGAGACCTCTATGTGTCCACTATTATGAGTTGTGTCCATCATTACTCTGATATTCTTCCTTTTGCAATGTCTAGCGGGTATCCAGTTAGGGTTATGATTTATAATGTGGCGTTAGTGATACTTCATAGGCCTTCCTTGCTTTCAATAAAAACAAATATATCAGACCTTGTTGGTTTAGAGTTTAGAGGAAGTAAACTTCTCTAAAATTCATAAAAGAATGGTATATCCAGTTATAATATTTTGTAGATTACACAATTCTTAAAGTAAGAACCAAGAAACAAACTCTTACTTTCAACTGAATGAAGAGGTAGTGAATTGGTTGAATCATTTCCATGCTCCCTTTAACATTTAAAATTTTGTTCCCTCAAAAGACGCATATATGACTCTTCTATGGTTGATTGACACTGTATATCCACACGTCATCTCTTTGTGCTGGGGTCGAAGAAAAGGACAATTTCAGTTAAAAATAAGAAACTTTTTTGTGTAATGTTTGGAATCAAGAACACGAATACTGTTGTGTCTTTAAATGGGAATAAATTACTTGATTCTTTAAAAGAGAAGAACAATATTGAAAACCTTGGGAAAGAATAAAAGAGAAAGAGGTCCACAAGTTGGATTTTCAGCAATGGTTGTCTCCCCTTTTATGAGGATTGTACTCCTTGGAGGTAACCCTTCTTAGACTAGTTCTCTCAAAACCTAGCTGTGACTGAAATACAATTAAATGAGGTTCACTTTCTTTTTTGGCATAAGTTTCGAAACTTACCCTATTAATTGTATTGGGGACCTATGCCGCATAGGTCTTTTAAACCTAGCCCAATTCCTCTTGTGCCTAGTTTCTCAAATCAAATCCAATAATTAGATAGTTAATCCAACAATTGGGTAAAATGTTACTTCACAAACATTTATTCTCAACTAAAAATGGATTAGGTTCACCAATTATCTACTAGTCATGCACACCTTTTCGCATATTTATAAAATCCTTTAAGTAACCATTTTGATTTACTCTCTTTAAAGTAACGCCCTATTTCGTCTCGGGATACCTAGGAATTTATCATATGCCTTTCCACTTTTTGACCCTCGCCTTTATTACCTTTAAAACTTTGTCGTGGTGGACATCTAACAAATGTCATGAATTTCAGATATAGGTAAAAGATCAATGTAACCTTTTCAATTACAATAAGATCCTTCCATTAGCAAATGTCTTGATTACATTTTTCATGTCTATAACTTCATTATTAAATTAGGAAAGTTTTTTATTAGTTCTTATATAACCTTGGCCAAGGATTCCTAAAAGTATTGTACTTCCTGAAAGCATAAGACGTGGAAATTCGATGAGAAGAGTGAAAATTCATTTATTGATAATTTATATTCACAAATCTTCCTAGATGTTTTTAGTTACAGCAATGAACAATTAATCAGAATATCCATCAAGTATATTCATACATAAGGTCACCATGATATCTCAGCCTAGGGGCTAAGTTCTCACAATCATAATAAAAGAATTCCATTATTCTACAATACAAGTTTCCAAAACGTAATTTCATCCACTTATATGTGCTAGTGTCTATATTGATATCTATGAAACAAGACATTTTCCCAACAAGTCATCCGTCATATGTGCTACCTATCCTAATCATCACGTTTTCATTCTCAATAATTCTACTGCCAGAAACATGTAATACTAAGCCTTGGTGGGATATGTTTCTTGAGTTACCCCTCACATAAACTTATCCTACAATTATTTATGATCTATAGACTTCATTAGTAGTATATTAAGTAAATAATCAAGATATTGCCGATCAATTGGTATTGATGAATAATGGAATTTATACAATAATATTACAAAAGTAGTGGACATTATTAAGATTTCCAGTATTGTTTACTTAAACAAGATGATCTAATACTATTTCTTTTAAGTTGAGAAAGTTGAGAAAATTTTTAGGTTAGCTGCAATTTTTTATCAGAATATTGTGATAGCAAAAATTTTCTTTAAATTGCATAAAATGCTCTGATTTTTTTGATGTGAAGTTACATGTTATTATTGTGTGCTTAATAATACTTATGAGAGATTACTAGTTTTGCTGCGAGTAAGGGCGAAGGAAGGAGTTTTGAAAGTTAGTAACTATTTTTGTCGTTTAGTTTTATTGATAAAAGAATGTGTAGTTTTAAAATCGATGGTTCAACAGTATGTCAAAATCTTTAAATAAAGTGTTGAAGAAGTTCCATCCAAGAATGTAGTTCAGTAACATTCACCCAGCATCAAAGATAAAATCTAAATAATATTAGAAACACCCAAAGACCATATTTAACAGCCAACACACTTATATAGAAGTTCCTTCTTATTTCTGGATTAATATTAAAAGCATGCAATGGTGTGGCACAAGCTCTGCAGAATAAAAAGGAGTCTGACCGAATAAAGAAAACTGAATACAAACTGGAAAAGAGAGAGCAGGGAATAAACAGAGAGCAAAATATATCCGCTCAAAAGAATAGAAGATACCAAGATAGTTGTGTGTAGTAACAAAGAAAAATAGAAATGAGTTTTCCTATGTGAAATAAAAGCATCACCAATTTTTTTGGTTTTCCATTGAACACTCTTTTTTCCCTATGCACATTTTTAGCTGTATAGATGTGCTGCTTCAAATTTGCACTTTGTATAAACTTTTTATCTTATTGCTTAGTTATGTGGCCTTGCCTGAAGAATGATTATGTGGATGTCCTGATGTCCTCAATTTTTTGTAGTTAAAGTGGCAGGAACTTGAACAAATGAACTTCTTTGAAGAAAGTAATTTACCGGATCACCCTGCAGAGATTAGTTATCTCCATGAACTTGTTGAAGTTTTGCAGGAGCCAGAGTTTCAAATACTTGAATCAGAATATCATTTATCACACAAGTTGTTACAAGTATGTAGAATGTTCCTCGAATTTCTCCCGATAGTTATGTGTGTTGTGTCGCTGCATATTTTAGCTGATCGAAATTTGGTTTCTGGATATTATTGTATTTTACATACTATATCCGACTCTCATCACGTGCAAAATATTTTTTAAATTGAACTCAAAACTATTTGTCTTGATGGAACAATTAATTTCACCTTTTTTGGTAAAATTGGAAGCAAGCATTGCCACTTTATTGCCTTGACAATTGGCTCATTGGCCTTTCCATTTGATCTTTTCATTGTATTGCTTTCCGTGCATGTATCTGATTGTTTTGTGCCTGACGGAGTTTCAAATTGATGAGCAATAGGTGGAGAAAGATCCGAGAGTAGCTATGGAACTTATTAGACATACAGCAATAATGCTTAAGATTTTGAGCATAGGAACATTGGAGGAACGAACAAAATACATTTCTGTATGGTCTGAGATGGTTTCTGTCTGTGCACAAGAGTTAAAACATGGTGCCTCAATTTGGAGTCAAGCATTAGAAAAGCATGTTCAGAATGACTTAAAATCTGAACCTCAAGGTATGCATCTTGAAGTACCTTATCATTGAATATGTTGTTAACATAAACACTTTAGGTGGAAGGATAGCATATATATTTGCTATAATTTATTAAATTTTGGATAAAGAAGAAAAGATTTTATGATAACAGGAAGGAAATTTGTGGAAGCACTTGGAGAGATTTACAGAGTGGTTGTGGTTGTTGGAGCTTCAGCTAAACTATTCAAGCCTTGGGCCTTAAAATCGGAAGCTATATATAGTCTTTTAGAGGAATGTCATATTGTATGGTCGAGTTCAGGACTTGAAGAAGCTGTATCTAGTGTATCAGTATCAGTGTTGGAGTCCATCAAATACATCCTTGGTCTTGATGCACTTGCACTTCAAAACCACGTTTTCGCAGAAAAAGGATCTTTATGTCGGCTGTCCATCCTAAATGAAAAAGTGGCACCAGGTAACATTTTTGATTAACTTTTGGAAATATAAATGCAGCATACTTTCGAAATCTTTAAGATAGAAAATACAATGGGTCAACTACAATAACTATCATCTTAGTGTAATTACAGTTCAATCCGTTTGTTTTTTGGGCACATAATAGAATAGCTATTAATTAACATATCTAAAGCAAAGCAGGCATAAAGATGATAAATTGGGGAGAAGAGCAGTGGTTTGTTACAGTTGCAAATGTGTGGGCAAATTTGATAAGCCATAACCCTCCAAAATTGCCGCAGTTGAACCTCCTTGGCTGATAGTGTCTAGAATGTTTCACACACAGACATTACGACAAGGTGAAGGTTATATATTATTGCATGCAGCTGAGACATACCTTGCATCAAGATTTGAGTTACTGAGATTGTGTTTTTCCAGAAAAAACAAATATATGATTCTTTTTATTTTTTTAAGCAATTTGTATCTGTTAAAAATTCTCTTCTGGTAGGCTTTATCTTATTTAGGCTGTGTGTAATAATAGCGGATGAAATGTCTCTTTTTAGTTGTACTAGTAAACAACGTATGTGCAAATGCATTCGTTAAAATAATTTATGTCTAATCAATTTAGAAATATTACGCATTCAAATTTCAATTGTAATTTAATTAAGTGAATTATTATTCAATAAATTATAAATCATTTTAAAGACTAAATATTAATATTAATAGTAATGAAAGATTCATTCATTAAATAAAGAATTAAGTTTACTAATGATTGAAAATCTAACGTTAAATACTAAATGTTTACGTAAAATTATACTTTATTTGCTCATTGTCTTACTGTTTTTTTAATGAATTGCGTATTTTCTATTCTCTAATTGAATTCTTTGTATATTAATATACTTGCATTCGTCTTTTCATTATCTGAAAATTTTGATATTTATGTAGTCTTCTCATTTTAATTTTATTTGCCTTTTATTTTTATTTCTTTACTTTCTAAAGCAAATGTAAAATGTTTCTTTTTCAGATCATTTAAAGTGTCGTTATTGTCTATTTAACCACTATGAAATTACAATAGGTTGTCATACTTATAATTTTTCCTTCTAAAAATTGCTATTACTAGATGTATTTTTTCATATATAAAACAGAGTTAATGAAAATTAGGAAAAGTGAAAAAAAAAATACCGCACATATAAACTTATAATGCCCAATAGTGAAATAATAACAATAATAATAATATAAGTGGAAATTTTTAATTATTATATTTCTTAAATTGATTCTTGTTATCAATCATATTTTGAATTCAATCTTCCGCATTTTTTAAACAAGGCCATAGCCATATCAAGATAAAATTATATACTAACATCAGTTATTTGATTTCATAAATATTGATGCGGGATCAAATAGTTATAGTCACGTGAGGGACACGTGGAGAGGGAATAGTCCCGTGAGGGACACGTGAAGATGAGATCCGACCCGACTCACGACAGACCAGATAGGGTGTTTTTAGATAATGGGGTTGTGCTCAGTAACTTCAAGCTGCCTACGTACCTACTTAGGTAGGATCAAGCCTCTTCGTAGTTCTTAGTGGTTATACTCCTCAATCTCGTGGACTTTAGAGAGTATTTAGTAGTTCTAGTTCTCAGAGTGGAAACCAGATTTTAATCCGTTCAGTTACTCAAGATGGTATTTATAAAGATCTTAGTTGGGCCATGGGCTCGCTTGTACTGGGCCTGGCTGGAGGCCCACAAAGGCAACACATTAATATTGCTTTTTATTTTCTACTATTTATTAAATTACCGTAATACCCCTAATCACAATTGGGGACCCATCATATGCCCCCCACTCCCGAGTGCTCGACTGTGTGAGCTCTCGGGAGTAGAAAGTCGGAGGGATGGAAAATAAATAACTCCTCTTGGAGACGGTGAATTCTAACTTGAACTCTCAAGGTAAGATTTTTCCCTTTTTTCTTTTTTCTTTTTTTTTTTATTGATGGACTGAGGCCACTCCGGACCCCTTAGGAGGCACTCCTTCTCTTGGAGGTACCTCTGTTTCTCGGGGTACCTCTTTAGGGGTACCCCTTCTCTTGGAGACACCTCTTTGAGGGTACCCCTTCCCTTGGAGGGGGTACCTCTCTTTCTCGGGGTACCTCTTTGGGGGTACCCCTTCTCTTGGAGGTACCTCTCTGAGGGTACCCCTTCTCTTGGAGGTACCTCTTTGAGGGTATCTCTCTTTCTTAGGGTACCTCTTTGGGGGTACCCCTTCTCTTAAAGGTACCTCTTTGAGGGTACCCCTTCTAATGGAGGGGGTGCCTCTCTTTCTTGAGGTACCTCTTTGAGGGTACCCCTTCTCTTGGAGGTACCTCTTTGAGGGTACCTCTCTTTCTTAGGGTACCTCTTTGGGGTACCCTTTCTCTTGGAGGTACCTCTTTGGGGGTACCTCTCTTTCTCGGGGTACCTCTTTAAGGGTACCCCTTCTCTTGGAGTCACCTCTTTGAGGGTACCCCTTCCCTTGGAGGGGGTACCTCTCTTTCTCGGGGTACCTCTTTGGGGGTACCCCTTCTCTTGGAGGTACCTCTTTGAGGGTACCCCTTCTCTTGGAGGTACCTCTTTGAAGGTACCTCTCTTTCTTAGGGTACCTCTTTGGGGTACCCCTTCTCTTGGAGGTACCTCTTTGGGGGTATCTCTCTTTTTCGGAGTACCTCTTTGGGGGTACCCCTTCTGTTGGAGGTACCTCTTTGAGGTTACCCCTCCTCTTAGAGGGGGTACCTCTCTTTTTCGGGGTACCTCTTTGGGGGTGCCCCTTCTCTTGGAGGTACCTCTTTGAGGTTACCCCTTCTCTTGGAGGGGGTACCTCTCTTTCTCGGGGTATCTCTTTGGGGGTACCCCTTCTCTTGGAGGTACCTCTTTGAGGGTACCCCTTCTCTTGGAGGGGGTGCCTCTCTTTCTTGGGGTACCTCCAAAGAGATACCCCTTCTCTTGGAGGTACCTCTTTGAGGGTACCCCTTCTCTTGGAGGTACCTCTTTGAGGGTACCTCACTTTCTTAGGGTACCTCTTTGGGGTACCCCTTCTCTTGGAGGTACCTCTCTTTCTCGGGGTACCTCTTTGAGGGTACCCCTTCTCTTGGAAGGGGTACCTCTATTTTTCGGGGTACCTCTTTGGGGGTATTCCTTCTCTTGGAGGTACCTCTTTGAGGGTACCCCTTCTCTTGGAGGTACCTCTTTGAGGGCACCTCTCTTTCTTAGGGTACCTCTTTGGGGTACCCCTTCTCTTGGAGGTACCTCTTTGGGGGAGGTACCTCTTTGAGGGTACCCCTTCTCTTGGAGGGGGTGCCTCTCTTTCTTGGGGTACCTCTTTGGGGGTACCCCTTCTCTTGGAGGTACCTCTTTGAGGGTACCTCACTTTCTTAGGGTACCTCTTTGGGGTACCCCTTCTCTTGGAGGTACCTCTCTTTCTCGGGGTACCTCTTTGAGGGTACCCCTTCTCTTGGAGGGGGTACCTCTCTTTTTCGGGGTACCTCTTTGGGGGTATCTCTTCTCTTGGAGGTACCTCTTTGAGGGTACCCCTTCTCTTGGAGGTACCTCTTTGAGGGCACCTCTCTTCCTTAGGGTACCTCTTTGGGGTACCCCTTCTCTTGGATGTACCTCTTTGGGGGAGGTACCTCTTTGAGGGTACCCCTTCTCTTGGAGGGGGTGCCTCTCTTTCTTGGGGTACCTCTTTGGGGGTACCCCTTCTCTTAGAGGTACCTCTTTGAGGGTACCTCACTTTCTTAGGGTACCTCTTTGGGGTACCCCTTCTCTTGGAGGTACCTCTCTTTCTCGGGGTACCTCTTTGAGGGTACCCCTTCTCTTGGAGGGGGTACCTCTCTTTTTCGGGGTACCTCTTTGGGGGTATCTCTTCTCTTGGAGGTACCTCTTTGAGGGTACCCCTTCTCTTGGAGGTACCTCTTTGAGGGCACCTCTCTTCCTTAGGGTACCTCTTTGGGGTACCCCTTCTCTTGGAGGTACCTCTTTGGGGGAGGTACCTCTTTGAGGGTACCCCTTCTCTTGGAGGGGGTACCTCTCTTTCTCGGGGTACCTCTTTGGGGGTACCCCTTCTCTTGGAGGTACCTCTTTGAAGGTACCTTAGGGTACCTTTTTGGGGTACCCCTTCTCTTGGAGGTACCTCTTTGGGGGTATCTTTCTTTTTCGGAGTACCTCTTTGGGGGTACCCCTTCTGTTGGAGGTACCTCTTTGAGGTTACCCCTCCTCTTGGAGGGGGTACCTCTCTTTTTCGGGGTACCTCTTTGGGGGTGCCCCTTCTCTTGGAGGTACCTCTTTGAGGTTACCCCTTCTCTTGGAGGGGGTACCTCTCTTTCTCGGGGTATCTCTTTGGGGGTACCCCTTCTCTTGGAGGTACCTCTTTGAGGGTACCCCTTCTCTTGGAGGGGGTGCCTCTCTTTCTTGGGGTACCTCCAAAGAGATACCTCTTCTCTTGGAGGTACCTCTTTGAGGGTACCCCTTCTCTTGGAGGTACCTCTTTGAGGGTACCTCACATTCTTAGGGTACCTCTTTGGGGTACCCCTTCTCTTGGAGGTACCTCTCTTTCTTGGGGTACATCTTTGAGGGTACCCCTTCTCTTGGAGGGGGTACCTCTATTTTTCGGGGTACCTCTTTGGGGGTATTCCTTCTCTTGGAGGTACCTCTTTGAGGGTACCCCTTCTCTTGGAGGTACCTCTTTGAGGGCACCTCTCTTTCTTAGGGTACCTCTTTGGGGTACCCCTTCTCTTTGAGGTACCTCTTTGGGGGAGGTACCTCTTTGAAGGTACCCCTTCTCTTGGAGGGGGTGCCTCTCTTTCTTGGGGTACCTCTTTGGGGGTACCCCTTCTCTTGGAGGTACCTCTTTGAAGGTACCTCACTTTCTTAGGGTACCTCTTTGGGGTACACCTTCTCTTGGAGGTACCTCTCTTTCTCGGGGTACCTCTTTGAGGGTACCCCTTCTCTTGGAGGGGGTACCTCTCTTTTTCGGGGTACCTCTTCTCTTGGAGGTACCTCTTTGAGGGTACCCCTTCTCTTGGAGGTACCTCTTTGAGGGCACCTCTCTTCCTTAGGGTACCTCTTTGGGGTACCCCTTCTCTTGGAGGTACCTCTTTGGGGGAGGTACCTCTTTGAGGGTACCCCTTCTCTTGGAGGGGGTACCTCTCTTTCTCGGGGTACCTCTTTGGGGGTACCCTTTCTCTTGGAGGTACCTCTTTGAGGGTACCCTTTCTCTTGGAGGTACCTCTTTGAAGGTACCTCTCTTTCTTAGGGTACATTTTTGGGGTACCCCTTCTCTTGGAGGTACCTCTTTGGGGGTATCTTTCTTTTTCGGAGTACCTCTTTGGGGGTACCCCTTCTGTTGGAGGTACCTCTTTGAGGTTACCCCTCCTCTTGGAGGGGGTACCTCTCTTTTTCGGGGTACCTCTTTGGGGGTGCCCCTTCTCTTGGAGGTACCTCTTTGAGGTTACCCCTTCTCTTGGAGGGGGTACCTCTCTTTCTCGGGGTATCTCTTTGGGGGTACCCCTTCTCTTGGAGGTACCTCTTTGAGGGTACCCCTTCTCTTGGAGGGGGTGCCTCTCTTTCTTGGGGTACCTCCAAAGAGATACCTCTTCTCTTGGAGGTACCTCTTTGAGGGTACCCCTTCTCTTGGAGGTACCTCTTTGAGGGTACCTCACATTCTTAGGGTACCTCTTTGGGGTACCCCTTCTCTTGGAGGTACCTCTCTTTCTCGGGGTACCTCTTTGAGGGTACCCCTTCTCTTGGAGGGGGTACCTCTATTTTTCGGGGTACCTCTTTGGGGTATTCTTTCTCTTGGAGGTACCTCTTTGAGGGTACCCCTTCTCTTGGAGGTACCTCTTTGAGGGCACCTCTCTTTCTTAGGGTACCTCTTTGGGGTACCCCTTCTCTTTGAGGTACCTCTTTGGGGGAGGTACCTCTTTGAGGGTACCCCTTCTCTTGGAGGGGGTGCCTCTCTTTCTTGGGGTACCTCTTTGGGGGTACCCCTTCTCTTGGAGGTACCTCTTTGAGGGTACCTCACTTTCTTAGGGTACCTCTTTGGGGTACCCCTTCTCTTGGAGGTACCTCTCTTTCTCGGGGTACCTCTTTGAGGGTACCCCTTCTCTTGGAGGGGGTACCTCTCTTTTTCGGGGTACCTCTTTGGGGGTATCTCTTCTCTTGGAGGTACCTCTTTGAGGGTACCCCTTCTCTTGGAGGTACCTCTTTGAGGGCACCTCTCTTCCTTAGGGTACCTCTTTGGGGTACCCCTTCTCTTGGAGGTACCTCTTTGGGGGAGGTACCTCTTTGAGGGTACCCCTTCTCTTGGAGGGGGTACCTCTCTTTCTCGGGGTACCTCTTTGGGGGTACCCTTTCTCTTGGAGGTACCTCTTTGAGGGTACCCCTTCTCTTGGAGGTACCTCTTTGAAGGTACCTCTCTTTCTTAGGGTACCTTTTTGGGGTACCCCTTCTCTTGGAGGTACCTCTTTGGGGGTATCTTTCTTTTTCGGAGTACCTCTTTGGGGGTACCCCTTCTGTTGGAGGTACCTCTTTGAGGTTACCCCTCCTCTTGGAGGGGGTACCTCTCTTTTTCGGGGTACCTCTTTGGGGGTGCCCCTTCTCTTGGAGGTACCTCTTTGAGGTTACCCCTTCTCTTGGAGGGGGAACCTCTCTTTCTCGGGGTATCTCTTTGGGGGTACCCCTTCTCTTGGAGGTACCTCTTTGAGGGTACCCCTTCTCTTGGAGGGGGTGCCTCTCTTTCTGGGGTACCTCCAAAGAGATACCTCTTCTCTTGGAGGTACCTCTTTGAGGGTACCCCTTCTCTTGGAGGTACCTCTTTGAGGGTACCTCACTTTCTTAGGGTACCTCTTTGGGGTACCCCTTCTCTTGGAGGTACCTCTCTTTCTCGGAGTACCTCTTTGAGGGTACCCCTTCTCTTGGAGGGGGTACCTCTATTTTTCGGGGTACCTCTTTGGGGGTATTCCTTCTCTTGGAGGTACCTCTTTGAGGGTACTCCTTCTCTTGGAGGTACCTCTTTGAGGGCACCTCTCTTTCTTAGGGTACCTCTTTGGGGTACTCCTTCTCTTGGAGGTACCTCTTTGGGGGAGGTACCTCTTTGAGGGTACCCCTTCTCTTGGAGGGGGTGCCTCTCTTTCTTGGGGTACCTCTTTGGGGGTACCCCTTCTCTTGGAGGTACCTCACTTTCTTAGGGTACCTCTTTGGGGTACCCCTTCTCTTGGAGGTACCTCTCTTTCTCGGGGTACCTCTTTGAGGGTACCCCTTCTCTTGGAGGGGGTACCTCTCTTTTTTGGGGTACCTCTTTGGGGGTATCTCTTCTCTTGGAGGTACTTCTTTGAGGGTACCCCTTCTTTTGGAGGTACCTCTTTGAGGGCACCTCTCTTCCTTAGGGTACCTCTTTGGGGTACCCCTTCTCTTGGAGGTACCTCTTTGGGGGAGGTACCTCTTTGAGGGTACCCCTTCTCTTGGAGGGGGTGCCTCTCTTTCTTGGGGTACCTCTTTGGGGGTACCCCTTCTCTTGGAGGTACCTCTTTGAGGGTACCCCTTCTCTTGGAGGTACCTCTTTGAGGGTACCTCTCTTTCTTAGGGTACCTCTTTGGGGTACCCCTTCTCTTGGAGGTACCTCTCTTTCTCGGGGTACCTCTTTGAGGATACCCCTTCTCTTGGAGGGGGTACCTCTCTTTCTCGGGGTACCTCTTTGGGGATATCCCTTCTCTTGGAGGTACCTCTTTGAGGCTACCCCTTCTCTTTTAGAAATATTTCTCTCTCTAAAATCTTTCCTCTCAGCCTTCAAGGACTTCTCCATCATGACGAGCTCGGGTAAGTTCCTTCGGACGTAACGGGAGGGCGAGGGTTATTCGGTCGAGCGAGGTCGGTAGAGGGGCGCGCCGGGCGCCTTCTTAGGGGCGCGCCCTCTTAGGGGGGCGTCCTCTAAGGGGCGCCCTCTTAGGGTCGCGCCCTATAAGGGGCGCCCCCTCTAGGGGGGCGCGCCCTCTAGGGGCGCGCCCTCTAAGGGGCGCCCTCTTAGGGGCGCTCCCGCCTAACTCCAAGTCAGCTACTTGGTTTTCCATAACGTGATGTTTGCTTTGTTTTTTCATGTCCTGGTCCTATGCCCCCCTGTCAAAGACATTGGCCTGGAACTTGTTGAGGCCAGAGGGTTCGACACTTAACATGGTTTTGAGATTTATATCCGATGGGGCCTCCAACTTTGGGGAGCCTCCAACCTCATACGTGCTCATCGGGGGTTACATAGGGTAACCTCTACCTAGAGTTCAAATTTAGTTGAGGGGAACTTTCATACTCGGGAGCCTCAAACCTCAAGTGGCCATTGGGGGGTAACCGGGGTAATCTCGACCTAGAGTCTAAATTTTGTTGAGGGGGAGCTCTCACACTTGGGAGCCTCAAACCTCTAACGTCCGTAGGAGTGTTACCCGGGTTAACCTCGACCTAGGGTCTATGTTTTATTAGGGGGAGCTCTCGCACTTAGGAGCCTCAAGCCTCAAGCGCCCGTAGGAGAGTTACTCGGGGTAACCTCGACCTAGGGTCTTTGTTTTATTGGGGGGAGCTCTCATGCTTAGGAGCCTCAAGCGTCCGTAGGAGAGTTACCCGGGGTAACCTCGACCTAGGGTCTATATTTTATTGGGGGGAGCTCTCACACTTGGGAGCTTCAGACCTCATATATGCTCGTAGGGGGGTTACGCGTGGTAACCTCGACCTCGTGTCCAGACAACAGATAATGCTTATACGAAATAATACAAGTTTATGTTAAGCAAAATAACAGTCATTAAAATTAAAAGTGTGCTCGAAAGGGGCACATTATTAAGCGCTTGGCTCAAGGCATAATATTTGAAGTAAATAAATAAATTTTGAAAGCTCCGCCTCGCGGCTACTAGCATTGTGCCTAGCTGGGTTGATAGTCCCTCAAGGGATAACTCCGTTGACCGGGGGGTTATCCATCCTTTCATCGACTGTGGACACCACCTCTTGCAGATAACCTCTCTTGATCAACCTCTCTATCTCCACTTGCAAGTGATGACAGTCCTCGGTGGTATGCCCCTTGTCTCGGTGAAAGCGACAGTAGTCATTTGACTTCAGCCTGGTAGGATTGTCTTTCATCTTCTTTGGCCAGCTGACCAGTCCCTGCTGCTCCGCTATGGCGAGCACCTGTTCACGAGACAAGGTGAGCGGCGTGTACTTGGTGAAGCCTTGAGGGGGCATCGACTTGCGCTCCTTGGGCTCTGGAAGCTTGTCCTCGTCTTGTGCCTTCCTCTTGCTAGCGCCCGACTCGGCTCTGACGGGGTCTGTCAGGCCGGTCGCTTCCTCGATTCGGATGTGCTTCTCGGCTCGAGCCAGTAACTCGTCTAGAGTGGATGGGGGTTTTCCAGCTATGGACTCCTTGAACCTGCTTGAGCGGAGGTTCTGCTGCATGATGCCAGAGAGCAACTCATGGTTGACGTGAGGCACTTCTGATACCGCCGCCGAAAAGCGTCTCACATAGTCCCGAAGTGGCTCTCCTTTACCTTGAACGATGGTGAATAGGTACGACGCCGTTTTGGGATACTTCTTATTCATAGAGAAGTGGTGGAGGAAACGCTTTGTCAGTTGCTCGAATCCGGTGATGGTACCGAAGGGCAACTGGTTGAACCAAGACAAAGCTCCGCTCGAGAGGGTCGTCCTAAAAATCTTGCAGTGAGCTGCGTCGCTAAGGTCATACATGTCTGCCTTCGCGCTGAACTTATCCAGGTGCTCTTGGGGATCCCCCGTGCCATCATACTCACTTAGGTGAGGGATCTTCATCCCCTGTGGAATTGCCTCGGCTAGGATGGCGGGACAGAATGGGCTTCGTCTTGGTGGCGCCACTGCTGGTGGCACAAGACGCAATTCCTCATATGTCCCCGACGGCAAGGCCACCTCTTCCTGCGTGATAGGCGGCCGACTATGAGCTAGTCCGGAGCGGTTCCTCTCGGGGTCGGAAGCTTTCGACCTCTGCGAGGGGACACTCGCCTGGAGCGGTTCCTCTCGGGGGTCGGGGGCTTCCGACCTCTGCGTGGGGACCTAACAGACTCCTGCTTAGAATGAGCCTCATCCGAAAGGTGAGACCTCCGAGTTTGGTGAGGAGACCTTCGGGGCTCATGTCTGGAGCGTACCTCGCCATGGGTCGGGGACCTCCGACTTAGGCGAGGAGATCTGCGTGACTCTCGCAGGGATTGGATCCTCTTGGGGGTCGGAGTTCTCTGACCTCGGCGAGGGGATTCTTGACAGGCACGCTCTGTGTCGCGGCCACGTGGGGGGTGCTCTTGGGGGGGAGTCGACGCTGGCATCGGGTTGTCCGTGAGACCTCTCCTTACTTGGAACACCAGAGTGCCTAGACGCCCCCTCCGCGGGGGTCGGGGACCTCCGACCTCGGCGCGGGGGTAGGGGGGCCTGGCGCCTTGGAATGCGCTCGCGGGTGTCCCGCCTGGGTGTCGAGCGCGATCGCTGGACTTCGCTTCTCCGGGGAGAAGGCCCCCGAGAGATAGCCGTGTGGCTTGTGTCCTGAGGCCTACCCCTGGTGGGGGGGTTGGCCGCTCCGGGGGTAGGCTGAGGGTCTCCCCAAGAGGAGAGCCTCGACGCATACTGCTGGACTGCATGGGCGGCTGCTCTGACAGAGGCTTCCTCCACTAGAGCCATAAGTGCCTCCTGAGTGATCTCGAATACCCTCTTTGAGGACGGGACCACCGTCGGGGCTGATTGTGGGGGAAGCGGGTTTGGAGCTTCTCCAGCAGCGGGGTTTGGATGAGTTGCCGGGGCAGGGTCCCTGCTTCCAGCGCCTCCAGCAGAAAGGATGTTGCCCATCCTATCACCATTGGTACGTGCTTGAGACCTAGTCTGCATTCTCAGTGGTTGGGTCGATTTCCCACAGATGGCGCCAAAATGATGCGGGATCAAATAGTTATAGTCACGTGAGGGACACGTGGAGAGGGAATAGTCCCGTGAGGGACACGTGAAGATGGGATCCGACCCGACTCACGACAGACCAGATAGGGTGTTTTTAGATAATGGGGCTGTGCTCAGTAACTTCGAGCTGCCTACGTACCTACTTAGGTAGGATCAAGCCTCTTCGTAGTTCTTAGTGGTTATACTCCTCAATCTCGTGGACTTTAGAGAGTATTTAGTAGTTCTAGTTCTCAGAGTGGAAACCAGATTCTAATCCGTTCAGTTACTCAAGATGGTATTTATAAAGATCTTAGTTGGGCCATGGGCTCGCTTGTACTGGGCCTGGCTGGAGGCCCACAAAGGCAACACATTAATATTGCTTTTTATTTTCTACTATTTATTAAATTACCGTAATACCCCTAATTTGGGGACCCATCAAATATATTTTGTAATATAGAAATATTTTGAGATCTTTGCAAAATTATGATAGACTGAATGAACATTTAAAATAGTGAAGGCATCAAATTTTATTGTTCGACTTTGATGACTCATGATGTTGTTTCTAGAAGTTCTGACAAAATTATATTTATTTCTTGTCATCAATATTTAATTATATATTTCTCTCTTATTCCTAGAAGTTTGACTTTGATTTTATTGTTTGACTTTGATGACTCATGATGTTTCTAGAATTATTTCAAAATTATATTTATTTCTTGTCATCAATATTTAATTATATATTTCTCTCTTGTGCCAATATATATTTCTCTCAATTCAATATATGATTGTTGGTGTTATTTTTTTGTTCTCTATAATAAATAAAAAATTGAAATCAAACAAGAAAATATCAATATATTGTGAATCATTTTGTCCGTTGTACTTTTATGTAAGTTTTGACAAATTACATGTAAATTTTTATTAATATCAAAAGTTTAAATGACAAATTTTTTTTCGATGAGTTTAAATAGCAAATATATTGAACAAACGTAAGCTATTGAATTATTATGAATTTTTGAGTTTGTTCAGAACAATTATATGTAGCCCTGAATCTGAAATCTTCATATCAATGTTAAGTTCATAGGATCAATTAAATTTAGTAATATGAATTTTATGCTTAATTTCTTTTTTGAAATTCAACCCAATCTTGAAAAATATACATTTTTTAAACTTAAAGAAAGACTTTTACAATTTACGTTTATATGTTTTAAATTTTAAACTTAAAGAAAATACATCATAGAAAATGATTCCTCCTTGCAAAAAATGAATATTTTTAATAACATTCTAACTTTGCATTTTAACTACAAATAAATGACCTTTATTAACAAAATTGTCTTAATCTTTTCATCATAAGCATTTAATAAGAATCTTTTATATTAAAAAAGACGAGTTTTCAAATTAGAATCTTTGCATCTGGTTAGATATGAGTTATCTAAAAAAATGATACAAATAATTTTTATATAGAATCAAGTTAGATTAATCAATATCTAAAACACTTTTATTTTATTAATTGAAAATACATTTTTCTGATGAAGATCAAATTGAAGATGTAAAAAAGAGATGAAATTTTTTGGAGTGAATATTCATTAACTATATATATAACTTCTTTGATTGTGGACTATTAAAATTATTTATCTTAATCACTAGTTGAAAAAATTAAATAAATATTTTTAATGAAGTAATTAAATTGATATATTATATATTAAAAATAATAATACAATAGTAACTAAAATAATGTTCATTCTATTAAAAATTAAATATTAGGAATTAAATCATTAATATTAGGATAGTTTCAGGAAGATAATAATTGGTAAAGGAAACATTTAATCAATACTGAAAGTGCATTAACAATTAATAAACAAAAGTTACTAAAAGAAATTTAATTTTTTCCATGACATTAATAATATTCAAAATCAAATGTTCACAAATTTGTTCGACTGCAACCGCGATATATTTGACCACGTTGATTTTTGTCCATTGCAGAGATCATGTCATTTGGTCTTTATAAAAAGATGCTATTAAGTATTAACATTTCTTAATCACGGTTTATACATCTAATGTTATAGATATATTAATTAATTTTATTATTTTTCCAACTCCTTTTCTGTTGTGAGATTGAATTATATTAGTATTTAAGTATACCAAAAGTTTTAAAAAATAATAAATAACTCGTATTTTTATAGATAGATGAAAAAAATATCAAATTAAATATAACCCATATTTTCAAACCAAGTGAATTTACATAAAAAAGAACTACCTTACTTTGGTATTGATGGGTCCCAATTATGATTAGGGTATTATCGTAATTTAATAATATAATTGTTGAGAGCAATATTATTATGCTATAATTATGGGCCGCACAATGGGACTCGGGCCCACAGCTCAGTCAAACGAGCCCATGGCCCAACGATGATCACTATATATCTACCATCTAAATCAACTAGATTAATCATTATCTGGTTTATACTCCAAAAACTAGAATTACTAAATACTCTCCAAATCCACGAGATTGAGGAGTATAATATCTGAGAACTACGAAAAGGCTCGATCCTATCAAAATAGGTACGTAGGCAGCTCGAAGTGACTGAGCGCAGCCCCACTATCTAAAAACACTCAATCTAGTCTGTCGTGAGCCGGGTCGGATCCCATCCCCACGTGATTTTCATGTGACATTACTATTTGATCCCGCATCATTTTGGCGCCGTCTGTGGGACTACGAGTCACTCACTGAGAATGCAGACTAGATCCCAAGTACGTACCACGGATGATAGGACGGGCAGAAGCCCCTCCGCAGGAGGCGTTAGGAGAAGAGTTCCTGCTCCGACATCTCAGCCAAACCTTACTACTGGCGAAACTTCAAATCCGCTTCCCCCACCAGCTGCTCCCACCGTGGTCCCTCCACTCGAAAGGGTGACCGAGATCACATAGGAAGCACTCATGGCGCTGGTGGAGGACGCCTCTGTCAGAGCAGCGGCACGAGCTAATAAGGATCGAACCCCTAACTACTCTCAAAAGCTAGCTCAAGAGTGTAGGTTTGGACCCAACCTTATATCCCGCCAAGGTCTCTCATCTACCTTCGATGTGGGACGCATCATCCCCACCCCCTTCAGACCCGACTGCCTCAGTCGGCGATCGGCCGAACCCCAAGAGACATCGAGAGGGTAGTGTGAGTAGGCTCTGATACCAAATAATAAGGATCGAACCCCTAACTACTCTCAAAAGCTAGCTCAAGAGTGTAGGTTTGGACCTAACCTTATATCCAGCCCAGGTCTCTCATCTACCTTCGATGTGGGACGCATCACGGGCAGTCCAGCAATATGCTTTGAACAACCCCCCACGGGTGGAACCCCAACCTACGGGAAGGGCAACTGACTCCCCCACGATGGGAAGGTCACGAGTCGCGCGACATGCGCCTACTCCTCGGGGACTCCCACCGCGAAGGAGTGAGGCCCCGCGATCTCACACGATGTTTGGTCGCGGCAACCGCGAGCGCTCCTTATGGCACCGAGTCCCTCCATTCCTGCACAGAGGCCGGAGATCTCCGACTCCTACGGGAGTGGCATTGAGACTCTCGAATGTTCAAGATGTGGAGAAAACCCACGGGTCCTTGGGGGGCAGCATTGGTTTTTCTCAGGAGCGACCCCCTCAAGGCCGAGACAAGAAGCACGACTCTTGCAAATCCCCTTGCCGAGGTCGAAAGTCTCTAACCCCCGAGGAAGCTCAATCTCGGTGTGAGGCCCGTAGGAGACCCAATCCCGATGCAGATCTCCCAAGTCTCCGCACCAAAAACGGAGGTCACATACCTCTGAGGAGGCTCAATCCAAGCAGAAGCCCCGTAGGTCCCCTCGTCGAGGCCGGAGGTCCCCAACCCCTGAGGGGAACCACCTGAGACATGCCTCCAACCAGAGGCGCCCCCATCAAGGGGAGGCAGTTCCACCGCGGGGCGTATTTGAGGAGCTAAGGACCACTTCCTTGGCGGTGACACCACCAAGAAGGAGCCCTTTCTGTCCTGCTATACTAGCTGAGGAGATCCCGCAAGTTATAAAAAACCCTCACCTCAGCGAGTATGATGGCGCAGGGGATCCTCAAGATCATCTGGATAAGTTCAACGCCAAGGTAGACATGTACAACCGTGACGCAGCCTACTACAAAATTTTCAGGACGACCATGTTGGATCGAGCCTTGTCCTGGTTCAACCAGTTGCCCTTCTGTACCATTACCAGATTCGAGCAACTGGCGCGAAGATTCTTACATCACTTTTCTATGAATAAGAAGTACCCTAAGACTGCATCGTACTTATTCACCATCGTTCAATGCGAAGGAGAGCCACTTCGGGACTATGTGAGATGCTTCTCGACGGCGGTATCAGAAGTGCTTGACGTCAACCATGAGTTGCTCTCTGGCATCATGCAACAGAATCTCCGCTCGGGCAGGTTCAAGGAGTCCATAGCTGGAAAGCCTCCATCCACTCTGGACGAATTGTTGGCTCGAGCCGAGAAGTACATCCGGATCGAGGAAGTGATTGGCCCCGTCAAGGCCGAGGCAGGCGCTAACAAGAGGAAGGCACGAGAGGATGACAAACTTACGGAGCCTAAAGAGCGCAAGCATATGCCTCCTCCAAGCTTCTCCCAATACACTCCGATAACACTATCTCGAGAGCAAGCGTTAGCCATAGCAGAGCAACAAGGGATAATGAGCTGGCCAAAGAAGATGAAAGACAACCCTACCAGGTTGAAGTCAAACGAGTACTGCCGCTTTCATCGAGATAAATGGCACACCACCGAGGAATGTCATCACTTGCAAGTGGAGATAGAGAAGTTGATCAAGAGAGGTTATCTGCGAGAAGTGGAGTCCACAACTATTGCCGATGAGGGGTTGGATAATCCACCAGTCAACGGATTGATCTCCTAGGACGCCAGGACTGTGAAGATCTTGTGCTATTTTTTATCGTTTATTTTCAAAACTTGTATCGGGTTGGCCGAGAGCCAAGCGTTGAATAGTGTGCCCCTTCGGGCACACTGTTAGTATTCAATTGTTTATTTTCGATTATGTATCGAGTTGGCTTAGAGCCAAGCGTTTAATAATGTGCCCCTTTCGAGCACACTTTTAGTTTTAACGACAGTCTTATTTTTCTTAACATTAACTTGTATGTCTCAAAGGAAATTATTTCGTCTAAGCATTATCCGATGTCTAAACCCAAGGTCGGGAATTCGTTACCCCCGACCCTACCGTAGATAGAGGTTGAGGCTCCCAACTGTGAGAGCTCCCCCAAACTAAACTTAGACTCTAGGTTGAGGTTACCCCAGGTAACCCCCCTATGAGCGCTTGAGGTTTGAGGCTCTAATGTGTGAGAGCTCCCCTCAACAAAACTTAGCCTCTAAGTCGAGGTTACCCTGGGTAACCCCCATGAGCGCTTGAGGTTTGAGGCTCCCAAGTGTGAGAGCTCCACTCAACAAAACTTAGACGCCTAGGTCGAGGTTACTCCGGGTAACTCCCCATGAGTGCTTGAGATTTGAGGCTCCCAAGTGTGAGAGCTCCCCTCAACAAAACTTAGACGCCTAGGTCGAGGTTACTTCGGGTAACCCCCCATGAGTGCTTGAAATTTGAGGCTCCCAAGTGTGAGAGCTCCCCTCAACAAAACTTAGACCCTAGGTCGAGGTTACCCCGGGTAACTCCCCTGTGGGCGCTTGAGGTTTGAGGCTCCCAAGTGTGAGAGCTCCCCCTAACTAAACTTAGACTCTAGGTTGAGGTTACCCCGGGTAACCCCCCTATGAGCACGTATGGGGTTTGAGGCTCCCAAGTGTGAGAGCTCCCCCTAACAAAACTTAGACTCTGGGTAGAGGTTACCCCGGGTAACCCCCTATGAGCACGTATAGGGTTTGAGGCTCCTAAGTGTGAGAGATCCCCCCAACAAAACTTATACTCTATGTTGAGGTAACTCTGGGTAACCCCCCACGAGCATATATGTGGTCTGAGGCTCCCATGTGTGAGAGCTCCCCCCGATAAAACTTGGACTCTAGGTCGAGGTTACCACGTGTAACCCCCTATGAGCATATATGAGGTTTGAGACTCCCAAGTGTGAGAGCTCCTCCTTATCAAGTTGCTAGTCACACCCACCAAACATAAATCTTAAAAATTGTGCTAAATGTCGAACCCACTGTGCCTCAACAACATCGTTCCAATCCAATGTTTTCGACAGGGGGGCATAGGACGGTGATACGACCAAAAGGAAAAAAAAATAATAATAATAATAATAACCGAGGTAGAGAGACGCCGGCGCGCCCCACACGGGGGCCACCGAGCAAGCACGCCCCACGTGGACGTGCCCCCTAGCAGGCGCGCCCTAAGAGGGCGCCTACCACTTGAGGTTAGAGGCTTACCAACATTGGAAGCCCCACCTATTGAGGATTGAAGCTCACCAACATGGGAAGCTCACCATGTCTCGGCAACAACGTTCATGTCTAATGCCTTTGACATGGGGAGCAGAGGACGGAGTTATGACATTCAGAGATCGAGGAATGAGATCGAAAAACGTTCAAATCATTCTACCGAACAATGAAATAAGGGCGCACGACCAAAAGGGCACGCCCCTTGCGGGCTCGCCCCCTTGCGGGCTCGCCCCCTTGCGGGCGCGCACCCTTGAGGGCGCGCCCCCTTGAGGGCGCGCACCCTTCAGGAGCGCGCACCCTAGAGGGCACTGCCCCCTTGAGGGGTGCCCCAGGCGGGCGTGCCCCGGGCTACAAAAAAAAATAAAGAGGGAGAAAAAAGTTTTTACTTCTCCGACTCTCTACTCCCGAGAGCCCACGTAGTCGAGCACTCGGGAGTGAGGGGCATATGATGGGTCGCCAATTATGATTAGGGGGCATTACTGTAATTTAATAATATAATTGTTGAGATTAATATTATTATGCTATGATTATGTGCCACACAATGGGACTCGGGCCCACAGCCCAGTCAGATGAGCCCATGGCCCAACGAGGATCACTATATATAATATCTAAATCAGCTAGATTAATCATTATCTGGTTTACAGTCCAAAAACTAGAATTACTAAAAACTCTCCAAATGTACGAGATTGAGGAATATAATATCTGAGAACTACGAAAAGGCTTGATCCTATCAAAATAGGTACGTAGGCTTGATCCCATCCCCACGTGACTTTCACGTGACATTACTATTTAATCCCGCATCAGGTATATTTTTTCTTTTCAGTTTGGATGTATTTTATTTGATAAATTGTCTTGGACATACGTATGTAATTATGTCTATTCAGCAGTCAACCTTATATATATGTTATCATGTTTGAGATTGTGAAAAAAGCTTTTTTTATATTTTAATTTATTTAATAAATAAATAGGACTTACATAATGTACTTCTACATCTACATGTACTGAGTCCTAATATTTTATACGTGTAACTGTTATATATAACTAAAATTCATTTACTTTTTTTCTTAGTTTTATTTTTATGAACTAATATTAATATAAACTAAGATAATAAAATTAGGCCTGAATTGCAAAGCTTCACTAACCCAAGTATTCGTTAAGTTAGTTTTACGATGTTTTGTCATGATACAACAAAAATAAATTCATAACATCATTAACCTACAATATATTGAATTTCATAAGGATATTCAAGGTAGATATAAAATATATGATTTACTTGTACATGGAAGAAAAAAAACAATATATTTGATTAAGCCTCTTGCAAAAGCAAGAATAACAACTAAGGGTGTAAATGAGTCGAGCTCGAGCCGAGCTTGGTGATTTTTCCTAGCTCGAGATCATCGAGCTCAAAATTTCAACCACTTGAAAATTTAAAATTTTGGCAGGAAATTTTGAATTTTTATTTTTTTATTTAATATATATTTATTAATATCATAATAAAAATAATAATATATTAAAAATAAAAAAGCTCGCGAGCCCGGCTCACGAGCTTTTTTTCGAGAGAATTGGGTTCGAGCTCGCGAAGCTCGGCTCGAACTCGAATTTTCCAAGCTCAAATCGAGCTCGTTCAAGCCGAGTCAATACGTAACAGTTTTGGGCTTTATTTGTGAAGATCGTAATATTATAAAAAATATGAAAAAATAGAATATTTTGTAAGATTTCTTTTTTTTTTTTTTTTTTTTTGTGCAGTGAATAGTGTTTTGAGGTGGAGTGAATTTACTATAACTGCTCAAATTGGTGTAATGCAATTTTTGCACCAATTGCACCAATTTGGTGCAAAATGACAAAATGGATTGGAGATGGTCAAACTTTATATAATATATCGATTTTCTAATAACGTTATATCACTTATTATTAGATTTTTTTTATCATAAAAAGTAAATTACATAAAAATATTTTAGATAAATCAAAAATATAAAAATAACATATTCTTTTATAATAGTATAATATAGATCAATATATAGTTTATCTACAAGTAGAACTTGAGTGCGTTCATTACATTTGCCGTTCCTAATCCTCCCCCTCTCAATTGGAAGCGCCAAATTACATTTAATTATTTTATTTTGAATATATAACAAACACCCATCTTATAATAAAATTTTATGTTGACCTCTTGTTAACTAATTGTGGTTAGTCAAGCATGGCGAAACATCTTCCATTCACTGTAATACAGTTGAACCTGCTTATTTTGAGCATATAAAAGTCATATTCTCTTATAATAACACTTTGCATATACCTCCCTACATTTAATTATCGTTAGTTAAATGTGATTTTGCTCCTAAAATTATTTAAAACATAACATTTGCTTTCATTTTCTAGAAATTTTGGCGATTAAATATAAAATTATTTTTATATATATTAATTAATATATTATAACTTTTAAAATAAAATTTAACTACTTAGGGCCCAATTGATAACTTCATCCCCAAAAAAAATTATTCAGAGCAAAAATTCCAATTTTTTTTTAAATTTTTGGTATGTTACAAAAAATTTCTTTAATAAAATCTCACAAAATTTTAGATAATTTTGGAGAAATTTTTGCAAGAAAAGAGAAAAAAAATTACTCTTTCTATTCATGATTTGACAGTTCACACCATCGATTTATAAGATTTTTTCTGATTATTTTTCAACTTCAAAAATCAAATTGATCACATATTCTAATATAAAATAATGCAACGTTTAAAATAAGATCCGTTGATTTGTGACTATCTTTTTACATCTAAATCGATAATTTTAACTTAATGATTTATTATAACAAATAATAATTTCAATAATTTTTTCACAAGAAAAACATATCATATCAACCATAATCATTACATATTTTTCTCTTAAAAATTTCTTTCAAACACATATCTCACAACATGTTTCTTATAATTATATTGACCCCTTGTTAACTAACTGTGGTTAGTCAAGCGTGGTGAAACATCTTCTATTCACTGTAATTATACAGTCGAAACTGCTTATTTTGAGTGTATAACAATCATATTCTTTTATAATAATACTTTGCATATACCTCCCTACATTTAATTATAGTTAGTTAAATGTGATATTGTTCCTAAAATTATTTAAAACATAGTATTTGCTTTCATTTTCTAGAAAATTTTGGCGATTAAATATAAAGTTATTTTTATATAATTTTCATTAATATATTATAATTTTTAAAATAAAATTCAACTACTTAATTGTTGATTTTCCACTATTAACTGACTTTGTTTGCATACCAAAGTTGCCAAAAAATTCAGAGTACAATCACAAAATTTTCTTTTGAATTTGGTAAGATCAGATAATTAGATTTGAGAATAACATTCAGTTTTATTATAAGACGTTACATATTTCAAAATAAATCAGATAATATTTTCTTTTGAACAAATAATATAAGTAACGCTATACATTCTGATTGAGAAAGAATAAATGGAGTTAATTGTACGCATCCCAATTTTCAAAAAGAAAACAAATCCAGACAAAAAAGGTAAATAATTATTAGTAATTAATAATAAAATAATAAAAGAGAGAGAGAGAGAGAGAGAGAGAGAAGGCGTTTCTTTTGTTGGGCAATGAAAATTCGACCGTTGGAAGAGAAAGAAGAAGAAGTCAACATTACATACTATCCGTTACACACCATTACTTGTTGACCTTCACTCATTTTACTTCACTTCCGAGCCAATAATCTGTGTCCTAAAACTCTTCACTTCTCACAGAGAGATAGAGAAAAATGGTAGCAAGAAGCCCAGCAGCAGCAAAGGAGCATAGGAAAATGACGGTGATGCCATTGCCGCCTCTCAACCCAAATCTTATCAGAGAAACTGTTAACAAGGTAAATGAAATTTGCATATATTATATATTAATATCAATCAAATGGTAATTATTTGATGATGAATTATTGATTAGGTGGATAAGTGTATGGCTCGATTACAAGAGCTCCAACACACAGTCAAGGGTGGTGTGAGTCTGAGTCCCAGGCCCTATTTGCGTACCTCCTCAAGGTACGTACAACTTTTTCTACCCATCTGAATCTGATATTTCTAATCACTGAACATCATTCCCTTGCGATTTGTGAAGAATTAAAAATGGTAGATCTCCTACTGGGAAACTGCCAACTGTGAAAGTAGTGCCAGAGGATTGGCGAAGAATGTCATTGCCTGCAATGCTGTTGGGAGAGACAATGGGAGAGATTGTACAAGCAACGAGAAACATAGTGTCTGTTTCTGATCCCTGCTGCAAAACTCCATTGACAAAGCAGAACAAAGTACAACTCAATGCTCCTCCAAGAAAGAGAGAAACTAAACTTAAACAACAACGATCACAAGAATCATCATCTGCTAAATCTCGAATAAACTTCAAGGTCTCGTCTCCTGTCGTTGTACACAAGACGAGAGGAGAGTATGTTAATGGTGACAAAGAAAATTGGTGCAGTAGTAGTAAGTATGCAGCTAACAGAGTATCCCCTAGGAATAGGCCATGGGCTACAAAGACGGTTCTATTTCCAAATCCATTGTACCATTCTACAACATCAAACCATCATCAAAAGTTGACTAATAAGTCCCCTACTGTTGGTAATGGTAATGGTAAACCACACAAGTTCTTGATAAAGTCCCCTCCTCCGGTAGTCAAAAACCATAATAGGCATTCTCCACCAAAACTGAAAAGGTCATTTTCGCCATCTAGGTTTGCCACCAAGTTCGTATCACCAATGGCAATGAATGGAAGGCTGCTGAGAAGGTCATTCTCCCCATCAAGGTTTGTATCGCCACTCAAAACTAGTAAGAAGATGATGATGATGCCATCTCTTCACTTCTCACCTCCTAGATGATGATGAATTTGAGAGACTGCTTCTTTTTCTTACTGATATTTTCTCAATGTCTTCTACAACTATTCTTTTCATGGATTTCTGTTCAATTATCATTTCCAATTTATATTTGTGTATTTTTGTTTGATTACCTTTTTACTGCTTATAAGAGAAGAATATGTCTCAATATTGTTTGTAACAAAATGTGGGAGGAGGGAAGGTCCATTACTCTCTGGACCAGCAGCAATTTTTCGTTTTCTTGATTACCACTTACCAGCATGATGCACAAAAGATGAGGTGATGAAATGTTTGAATTTTAAATTTATCAGGGTTTATTTGGATAATAATTCAAAATACCCAAGTTCCAAAGAGATTTAATTTTCTAAGTACAATTACACATTTCTCGGCTCTGATCTTGTCAGATATTCGTATATATAGATTATTTAGACTGTACTCGTATTACAAATTGCCTAAGTACCTCAGTTCTATGATTTAAGTATGAAATACAGCTCGTGAGCTTTAAATGTGGTATTTATAGTTTTTGGATTCTACTATTCATGACTTGACATTTGGTTCAATATTCAACTGCCACCTGTGCTAAAGTTGATAGTCCACATTAGTTAATTAGCCGGCTGGGTTTCATGAGTATCCGATCCGTTTTTATCTTGTATACAGAGTGCATTATACAAGGTGACCTTATTAAAGCTACAGTTAATTAGGGTTTAGGGTTTAGGGTTTAGGGTTCTTGTTCCAGAAACAAGAAAGTATCCGAGCTGCAGCTGCAGCTCGGATAGCTTAAGACGAGAATGCTTAATTATTGATGTTTAAATTAGATAATCTCTGGTTTCTTATGTAATTTTCTATATGAACTATTGAGAAAATGAATTTTGGGATGATTTGTCTAGTGTTATAAATTATGAGTGAAGAACTCATTATGTTTCTTCCTTTTTTATTGTTTTCTTTATGGAGTTTACATGATTAGTATCTTAGAATGAGATTGAAGATTCTTAGACTTTCATGCTTTTATTTGGCACTAGTAATATGCAATGCACGTTAAAATAATTTTTATATAAAGTAAAATATAATTATGGCATCAAAATAATTTTTATATAAAGTAAAATAAAATTATTAAATAATACAATACATTTAGTTATTTCAGATATTGTGAAGCTTGTTTAATTTATTTGCTTAAAAAAGAAAAATTATATTAAAAATATCTTTTTTAGGTTGAATTACTTTTTCCCCCTATATATTTAGTCAATAATTGCCCTAAAATTACGTTAGATAACATTTACATTTTAAATGGAAATCATATATAGTTTACAAACATAGACATTTTCTATAGTTATGGCATTGATCCTATCTTATTCTTTTGATAATATATTAGTTTCTACGATTATATAATTGTTTTATTTGTATATTCAAATATATGTAAATTATTTTTTTATATAATTTATACGTAAGAGATTTCGACGAACCATAATTTTAGGTTAAATTTTTCATAAATAATTTTATATCAATGTAAAAAAAGACTAAAAATGAAATCATTAGAAAGGAAGAAACATTCGAATTTTTTTACAACACAAAAAAATCAAATTAGCAAGGTTGGATAGTTGAAAAGGATTATTACAATATTAAACAATTTGGAGTGAGGATGCAACCTTTCACTATGTCTCTATTTAAAGGAGTATAAAATATTAATATTTGAACGTTTTAAATATTGTGTCTCTTGTATGATGACCATTACCTTCTAGTGGAATCAGATGATTTCCCATAAAGTGGTAAGCATGAAGTTTTACTCAACAATTTCTAGCAAAATGCATATGCATTCGCATGTGAAAATTGGTTATATACAGTGAAATTATAAGAAGTATTTAAAAGAAATTTGAAAATAATATAATGTGTTTCTTCCCATTGTGAAAAGACTATTTAACCATTTATAAAAAAATGAATGCTATAACTTACACCTCTAACATTAATTCCCACTAATCCTAACATTTAACTAAAAAATGAATACAATAATATACACCCCTAATATTTACTATACTAATCCTAACATTTAGTTGCCATTAATTAGGATACACTATTTTCATAATAATAATAATTTTTTCCATAAAAATGTTCTAATATTTATTCAAATTAATTAAAATTCAATTTTATATTAAGCCTGTATAAGAACAAGAGTTGAAGGATGTGGAACGCATGGAGCATTCCTTTGATTTTCTCATAAAATAAACATTTGTAATAGTTTCAAGTTTTTACTCATGTATCAAAAGAAGTTGTCTCTATGAGAGGCTATAACAAGTTTTCTCCTCCCAAAAATGAAACTGCCAATGTAATAAATTTCCATTCAAGTTTATAACAAAATAAGGCCTTTGTTTCAAACATGGCCTTCTAAATTTTACTATATAATCCTTTTAAGTCTATGCTTAATACGCCTGGAGTAGATGGAGTTTATGGTTATTTAATTTTTGTACAGAATTATGTTGAGCCTGATTCAGTATGGAATGACTAATTTTGATACATTCACACCATTTTAATGGATTTTCATGTGGATTGAAAATGGCATATGGGGCTATACATATTAACAAAAGGATGTTTTATACAAATTTTGAATTTATTATGGGTACAATATGTAATTTTCCCCAAGTACAACTTACATGTTAAGCTCAATAGAGTAGGGATTTTTGTAACGTTTTGTATTTCACAAGGATGGAGGTGTAAATGAGTCGAGCTCGAGCCGAACCTCGAAAATTTCACAGGCTCGAGCTCGTTTAATTTTTTTTGAAATCGAGTTCGAACTCATCGAGCCCATTTTTTTGGACTCGAACTCAAGCTCGAGGCAAATGAGTAAAGCTCGAGCTCGGCTCACCTGCTCGTTCGAGCTCAAACTCGACTCGTTTGTTCATCGAGCTCGCTCATTTGTTCGTTCGAATCAAACTCAAACCTTTGACTATATAATATATTTTATGATTTTAAATACATAATCATTTAGGATAATTAAAAATGGTGGATAAATTCTTGTTTACGTAACATTGTACTTCATAAAATATGTAAGTAATTAATGAATAACTCGCTAAAATCGAACTTGTTTCGCTAATGTAATGCATTTGCATAAAATAATATCAAGAGTTATGAGAATCATATATTTTCTAGAAAATTGATAACGGAACTCATGTACCTAAAAATTAGTGTATTTATATGATGTCTATGGCTAAATAATTTTTTGATTCTATTGAAATAGGTATAACGAGAATAGAGAACAAAGTCTCAAGAATTTTATATCATAACTACCAATGGATTAGGAAATGTTTACCCAATATTATTTTTATTAAAAATATAATGGATCAATTATTTTTAAAATAAATTGTATCAACACAAATGTACTATATATGTATGCTCACAAACATATATATATATATATATACATATATATATAAGAGTAAAGTTCACGAGTCGGCTCGTGAGCTTATGAACACTTAAACAGAAGCTCGAGCTCGGTTCATCAATAAGCTCGAGCTCGCGACAGTTCGAGTTTGAGCCGAGCTTTAATCGAGCCGGCCCACGAAACTCGTGAGCCGGCTCGACTCACCTTACACCCCAAGATGTCATTTATGGAACACAAAGGGTTTTTTAGCAATTTCGCAGATTTTGTTGCTATTTTCTCTACTGATGAGTTGTTATTATTATTTTTTTTAATGAATGGATTTTGCTTCAATTCTTGGAAAATTTGGTGTGAGAAATTCTTTTTATTTTAAAAAATTTGTTGATTATTTCTATTTTATTTTTAAATTGTTTAATTTTCTAGAATTTATGAAACCTCTCATTGTTTTAACCCTTTGTGGAATTTTCAAGTAAAAAAGAATAACTCACATTTATTGATTTATTAGTATGGTGCATTATGGTAAGTGCATAAAAAAGTCAACATTGTTAACATTGATTCCTAGTCAGTTTTAATTCTAAAAGGTCAGGATTAAAAAATCATACCATATTTCATTTGAACAAATTTTTAATTTCAAAATAATGTAGAATAATAAAATTGTAAAATTGAAAATTATACACTATAAATTATAATTTAAATAAATAGATAATTGTGAAGAAGGGATGGTGAAAACAAAGTGGTTATGTAGCATAATTGGGTCCATGTAGCATACCACAGAGGATTAATTACAAGAGTTTTATCTTGTTGAGTTGAGGTGTGAGGAAGCTGGAGAGATGATGATGACGATGGGCTGCGTAGCAGGTTGTTACGTGCCCAAACTACCCTCCAATTCCTTCCAATATCCTTCACCACCAGTAGTAGTACCAAATCTCAAACTCATTTCCAACTCAACAAGAACATACGCCAAGTTTGACAAGTTCCAAGCCCAGGAACAAGAAGAAGAAGATGATGGCAATGGCCAACAACAACAACTCCAAGAAACTGACGATGTGGAAGAGGATGACAGGTAATTAATTCTACTTCCTAATTTACTAATTGGAGTGTGAATTAAATAGGAAGTATGCAGTATTTGCTTTCCATTTCTGTTTTCGTTCTTGGCCTTGTGTATTTGGTGAGTTCTATCCATCTACAAATTCAAATCATTGTTTTGTGTTACTTTCAGTTGCTTGCCTAGTGATTTGGAGGGAGCAGTTCGTCAGTCTGGTGAAGCAGCGGCGGAGTTTGTTTCAAATGGAGGAACAAGAGCAATTGTAAGTACATATTTGCTTATTTAGTGGATTGCAAAAAATGTGGGTGGGTTGAATTCAATTAAAACTCATAGGCTGTTAATGATTGGGTTTGTAGGTGGAACTATTAATTCCTCAGTTGCAATTTCTTGATGATGAAGGGGCACAAGCTGAGCTTTGGGAGCTATCAAAGTTATTCTTGGAAACGCTTATTGAAGAAACAGGTGGGCAGAGAGTTAAAGCCATATTTCCAGATGCTGGTGCTGCTGCACTACTAAAGTATCAATGGAAAGATGCGACATTTGGTTTTGCGAGTCTAGGTGACCGGAAGCCGGTGAATAGTGAAGACGAGATAGTTGTGATGGTGGTTCCTGACTATCAGATGTTGGAATATGTTGAAAAAATCGCATCTCACCTCCTCTCAGATGACCCCCTGGTTAGTACTACTCTTCTCATTTATCATCAGTCATCAATTCTTGAATCATTAATAATAATTGGATATGATATAACATTGTTAGCCTAGGCCTCTTATCATGTGGAACCCTCGCCTTTTTAGTGAGGATGTTGGAATTGGGATCAATGTTCGAAGGTTAAGACGAGATTTTTTAAGGTAGGTACTTTATTCTTAATATTATACATCCTTGAGGAGGCATGTATTATTTACAAAGTGACTCATGATGATGATGATGATCTCTTTAACACAGCAAATTTACAGTTGTCTACTCGATGAAGCCTCTTGCAGATGGTGCAGTGTTTAGATGTTACCCTGGGTAAGTACTTATGTAGACAATATAATAATAATAATGTCTTCATACTTACTTACTAAAGCATTTGTCTGAGCGAATAATGGTGGGTATTTGACATCAGATTGTGGAAGGTGTTCTATGATGATAAGGAGAGGCCTAATAGGTATTTACTTGCCAAAGAACAAATACGTCGTCCTGATATTGAAGATCTCGAGGTTGGTTAGTTTGGATTGATAGATTATGAGCAGCTAAGTAAGGATTTCAAATCCATAACATAAAATGGTTTTTGACAGATAATATTTGGAGGACAAGGCAAGTCAGAAGAGGAAAAGGGGAAATCATCTTTGTTTGATCAAGCATCAGCCTTCTTCTCCTCATTTAATCGATTCATGAAAGCAATTTCAAGATAAATTATGAAAACAAAATTAAACTTTTCTCGAATAATTAATTACATTTGAATTTTGAAATATTGGAGTCAATTCATGTTCAAATGCAAAGGTATGTATGTGAGTTACAATATTATAAGTTGCTCCTTCTTTACACAACCAGCAATCCAAGTTGTTCATAATTATAGAAAAACACGAAGGGAAAGAAGAAAGCTGTTGTATATTTCTGAGATGAATTCATTCAAGTACGTTTACACGAGGGAAACAGATATTTATATCAAGACTAACAAACCTCCTTACTTACTAACTACCCAAAAGCGTATTTTACAAATCATAAAGCGTATCCTCAAAAATACATTCTAACACTCCCCCTCAAGATGATTACGCGGTTGAAACAAATCAATTATTCTCAATTTTGTCAGCAAGTGATCAAGTGATCAGCTTGAACTCTTCCTAATGCCTTTGTGAGGATGTCTGGAGGTTGTTGTTTGGTAGAAATATGATGAGTAGTTATCAGACCTTGTTGAATTTTCTCCCGAATAAAGTGTCAATCCACTTCAAAATGCTTGGTTCGTTCGTGGAACATGGGATTGGCCCCAAGTTGTATGGCCGAACTGCTGTCACTAAAAATTTGAACATGACTTTGATGATAAACTTTGAGATCCCTTAGAACATGAACTCCTCCTAATGCCTTTGTGAGGATGTCTCGAGGTTGTTATTTGGTAGAAATATGATGAGTAGTTATCAGACCTTGTTGAATTTTCTCCCGATCCACTTCAAAATGCTTGGTTTGTTCGTGGAACATGGGATTAGCCCCAAGTTATATGGCTGAACTGCTGTCACTAAAAATTTGAACAAGACTTTGATGATGAACTTTGAGATCCCTTAGAAACCTAGTACCCAAATGACTTCACAAGTTACTGTTGCCATAGCACGATATCTGCCTCCGTTGATGAACGAGAGACCACGTTTTGTTTCTTCGTTTTCCAGGATATGAGAGAATCACCAGTCATGACTACATAGCCAGTAATAGATTTCCTTGTCATAGGACATGTGGCCCAATCAGAGTCACAATAAGCTTTGACCTTGTTGATAAAAAAAAGACCAAGACCAGGTTTGCCCTTAAGGTACTTTAACACCCTCTAGGAAGCATCTAAATGGGATTGTTTAGGCTTATGCATGAATTGTGTCAAAACTTGAACCGAATAACAAATGCCAGGTCTAGTTAAACAAAGATACAACAACTTACCAAATATCCTCTGATAATGCCCCATATCATGAAGCTGATAATGCCACATATCATGAAGCTGATAATGCCCCATATCATGAAGCAACAGATCATTAGAGTTAACCTTATTGACTTGATCATATTCAACAGAAGTCAATTTTACATTGGGTTCCATAGGTGTGGCCACTGGTTTACACCTTATCATACCTGTTTCACTAAGGAGCTCAAGCACATATTTCCTTTGATTTAAGCAAAAACCTTTATTAGACCTAGCAACCTCAATGCCGAGAAAATATTTGAGTTCACCAAGATCCTTCATATGAAAAACCTCAAATATTCCTTACACTCATTTATAAGAGATACATTATTTCCAATTACAAGAATATCATCCACATTAACCAAAAGAACAAGAATATCTCTGCCCCTAGATTTGATAAACAAAGAATAGTCAAACAGTGATTGAGAGAAACTATATGAATGCAAAGCTTCACAAATTTTTTTATTCTATTGTCTAGGGTCTTGCTTAAGCCCATAGAGAGATTTATGAAGTTTGCATACCTTATGCTCTCCAAACTTACCAAAACCAGGAGGGATACTCATGTAGAGGTCTTCATTTAAGTCACCCTGCAAAAAAGCGTTAGTGACATCTATTTGAAAAATTTGTCAATTATGTGTAGCAGTTAAGGAGATAACTATTCTAATAGTTACATGTTTAGCAACCGAAGCAAATGTCTCGGAATAGTCGATCTCTTCTTGTTGAGAATAACCCTTAGCTACTAACCTAGCTTTGTGCCTTTCCATAAACCCATCACTGTTATATTTAATAGTGTAAATCCACATACACCCAATAGGAGTCTTCCCTTTAGGTAAATCAACAATGCTCCAGGTATTATTGAGCTCAAGAGCAGAAATTTCCTTTTGCATAGCATTTTGCCACTTAATTTCAGTAGCTGCTTCTGCATAAGTTCTAGGAATCTGTTTAGTAGCAACTGAAGATAAAAAAGCTTTATGTTTTTCTGAAATAGAATCATAAGAAAGAAAATTAGAGAGAGGATGTTGAGTAGAGCTATGTTCCTGACAACCATGAGTTGAATCATTAGGTTTGATGAAAGGGGACACATAGTCATGAGACCAATAAGAATTTCTGCTTACCCTGTTGGACCTTCTTAGACCCTCAGTAGGATGTATAATACGGCCATTAGAAATATGATTAGTATTAGTAGAAGGACCCTCAACAGAATTGTCCAAATCCATAACATTTGAAGGTGATTCGGAGTAGCAGAGTCATTACCATTATGACTATTATATGGAAGAATAAGGTCTTCCTATACGTGCATCATGACAAAGAAAGTGATTTTGAGACACAAAAAAATTAGTCACAGCAAAGGGTAAAATATCTTCATAAAAAACCACATCTCTAAATATGAGAAACCTCTGATCATTAAGGTTTCGCAGTTTATAGCCCTTCTGAGTGTAGGACTAACCAATGAACACACATGATTGGCTTTTTTCATGGATTTTGTCTTGAATAGGAAGGACTTTAGCATAAGCAAGGGAACAAAAAACTCTCAGATGATCATAGCCAGGGACTCTTTTGTTTAAAACATAATAAGGAGTATCACCTTTTAACAAATTAGTTGTAGTCCTATTAATTAAGTATACGGCTGTGACCACACAATCACCCCAATATTTGATAGGAAGTTTAGAGTGAAATTTTAAAGCTCTAGTAACATTTAGGATATGTCTATGTTTTCTTTCAACAACCCCATTTTGTTGAGGGGGTATACACACAGGAGCTTTGATGTAAAATACCTAATGACTTGAACAGTTTATTGCATTCACTACTGAAAAATCTCATGCATTATCTGTTCTAATTATTTGAAGTGTGTGTCATACTGATTTTGAACAAAGGTTATAAATTCTTTGAGAAGAACTACAACATCAGATTTAAATTTCATAAGATAAACACAACAATATCTAGAGCAATCATCAACCAAAGTTAGGAATTCTTGATTATATGTTGGATCCTTAGCAACCTCAAATGTCCACATACACTAATTGAAAAGCACTGGTAGTACTAGAACTACTAATATGAAAGACATTCCAGGTTTGCTTGGCAAGTGGACAAACATGACAAAACCTTTTATTCAAGCTAGTTGTATTGCCAATCTGTAAGTGAGGTAACCAGTTCATTCTAGCAAAAGACATATGCCCCATTCTGTAATGCCATAAGGTGGTTTTATTTAGATTACATGCCTTACTACCTTGAAGAGAGGTAACCTTATTACACAAACTATTATTAGAAGCTATTCCTTTACAAATGGTTTTAGTACTAAGGTAGTAAAATCCATTGCACAGCTCACCAGTGCCCCTTGTCAACCCAATCTGGAGTTCCTGTATCAAACAGAAACTAGAATAGAACATAACTCCATAATTGTTGTCATGATCTAACTTAGATACAGACATCAGATTATATTTGAATCTAGAAACAAACAAAATATTCTAGTCAGATTATCAGTTAAGGTATTTCCAGTATATGCCACTTTACTTAAAGTACCATTAGGTAATTTGACATATGTAGGTTTATCACATTCAACAATGTTATGGTCAAGCAGATCATAATGGCAAGTAATATGTCGATTAGCTCCAGAGTCAATGATCCAAGAATTTTTAGAGCAAATATTTTCAAAGGATAGGTTGTTGACACAAATACCTGCCAGGTTAATATTTGCATTAGATGGGTTACCCTCATCTCCTGCCTTGCCAATCAATTTCAGGATCTATTGGTATTACTGAGTTGTGAAAGTGGGTGAAATTCCTGGTTTCCTTTCATTGTCTTCCTATACTGTATCAGAAGTATAACCACATTTTGAGGTATTTGCATTGAAGTCAATACCATCTCCTCTCCCCCTGCCTTGTGAATTACTTCCCCACTGATTTCTCTTTCCACCTCTTTTGTCCCTACCTCTATTAGGGGGATAACCAATGACTGTAACATGTCTCTTTTGAATGCCCATTAAGATTACAGACATCACATTTTAACAAATTTTTATCTGGTAGGTTGAGATTGGTAGGAGTGTTTGAAACCAAGGCAGTGGGTTCTTGACTGTGAGAGCTTATACCAATGCCATGTTGCCTCTCTTCATTACAAACGATTGAAAAAGCTTGACAGTAGGAAGGAAGAGGGAACATCATCAAGATTTGTGATCTTGTGTTGCAGTAACGCTCATTAAGCCCCATCAAAATATCATCATCTTCAATTGCTGAGTAAACTCGGTATATTCTTTAGTCACCACCGTGGATGGACTTGGAATTAAAGATTCGTACTCGTCCCATAGTGGGCGCAGTTTAGAGTAGTATTTTGTCACTAAATTGGGACCTTGGGTAATCGTATTTATTTGCCGATACAAGGAGTATATTCTTGCTCCATTTGTCTTATCAAACCTTTCTTGAAGGTCCTTCCAAATCAGTGCAGCAGTTTCACAATATACAACACCATGGACCGATCTCTTGAAATGGATCTTGTAATCCATGACTTAACCTGCGCATTGCAGCGCTTCCAAAGAAAGAATGTAGGAGAATCTTCACCAAGATTGATGCACTCACCAGTTACGAACCCTAATTTGTTCTTCGCTTCAAGAGCAACATGCATTTCTCTGCTCCAAACTTTATAGTTGTCACAGCCTTTTAGGGTTTCAGTAACCGGATCAAGATTGGGAGAATCTGAAGGTGATACGTATAGAGGATCGAAAAAATCGACTTTCGTGGTTGATGATGTAATTGTTCCTGAGGTAGTTTCCTTTGATTCCTCTTTACACCGATATACGCAGAGGAACAAAGAAAAACAGAATGCAGATTGATTCATCTGTAGAGAATGATTAAAAAAAGAAATGTGCACAGCGGAAGAATCAATTTCTCAGATATGGCTCTGGTGCCATGTAGAAAAACACGAAGGGAAAGAAGAAAGTTGTATATTTCTGAGATGAATTCATACGTTGAGATGAATTCATTCAAGTACGTTTACAGGAGGGAAACATATATTTAAATCAAGACTAACAAACCTCCTTACTTACTAACTACCCAAAAGCGTATTTTACAAATCATAAAGCGTATCCTCAAAAATACATTCTAACAATAATCAATAACTGGTAAGTTTGAAGATGGAATATGAGTAAATAACTAGTATATTACAGCACAGGACAGTCAAGCTTCGACATCCCCTCTTTTAGGAACTTGGTATCTATTATTCTCATACTTGGCCTTAACAATGAGAGAATATAGTAACTCAGCCTCAGATGAAGTATCATACGGCACGTTCAGGAGGCTGCCAACAATAGCAGGTTGCGAAATTTATACACACAATACATAAAAAATAGAATAGAATAGAAACAAAAGAAAAATAAAAGATATACCTTTGAAGAAGCTCCTCCAGAATAATTCTCTGTGATGGAGTGACAAAATGGATACAACTTTTGGGACACTGACCAACTGCCAATGCAACTTGATAGTCTTCACCATGCCCTGATGATCACCAGCTCTAGTTACCGACTTAATCAAAATAATAAAGAGTTTGTAGAGAACGAACGAACCTTGAGAAGTTGCACGCGCAGTCCCTGTTTCTGAACAAAACTTAAAAGCATGAGGTGCTCTATTTACACATGAATATGGACACCCTGCAAATATTCAGATGAACCAGAATAAAATAGTTGCGGCCATTCTTTTTTATGTAACTAGTTGGTCTCGATGCATGTGCATAAGATAAAATTTAATAAGAAATATTTTAAATTAAAATTGATTGAGTTTAAATAAATGGTGACAAAAGCAAAGAACAAAACAAATATTGAAAGAAAATAAAGAAAAGTATATAAGAAAAAACTCCTAAATTGGCTTTGTGAACCACTTAACATCACCAAAATTGATGAAGTGACACAATATCAACTCGTACGTGTTGTAAACGTGATTCATAAGATAAAACAGCACTTGCTTCACCAAAACCGTTACAGTCAAAAAAGAGTTTCTTTAGGACCTTTGTCCATGCTATAATAGTATAAATAAAGGTGAATAATTACTAATCCTTATTTGTTTTCAAGTACCATGGTTCTAAATATTCTCTATCAAGTATTTATCCTACTGATCAAACACTCCTTCCTAACCAATAGTCTTTTTGGAAGATGTATTGTTGAACTTCTTGGTACATCGAAAAGTTTTCATTTCTTACACCTAACCTGGTTGCTAAAACAAGACAATATTTAGCGAAAAAGATAGGAACACATATATTAGGACTATTGTGTTGATCTTGGCAAGCCAAACTTGAAGGAAAAGAAACACAGAGACATCAGATACAAAATAATAAGCCGGCATACATATGTACACTACTTTCAAATTTCTTATGATGTTTTGACTGAAATAAGAGTTAAGAAAGAATTGGTACCTTTGCCAATGCAAAGAACCTCATTGACAAAGAGATCAAACGCCTCACTTTCTGGATGGTCAAATGGGTCCAGACATTCTCTGCATATACAACAAATATTAAGGATAGGATAATAATAACCTATATATAGGGCCAACAAATAACCAATTGGATTAATACAGAATGAAATAATCAGACAAGCTAATTGGCAAACTGTAATGGCACCTTACAAACCAAATAGGAAAAGACATAACACAAGGGCTCAAGAAGCTCGAGTTTGTTCACAGGAAAATGTGAGTCAATTAGTGAGACAATGAACATTGGAACAGAAACTAAGAATTGGGACTACAACTCTATACCGAAATAGTAAACTCAATCACAGAATAAAAAGTTGAAAATGATCAGATATTGAATTATTACTGTGAGTACCTCATCAAATTGTGTTGTCGTTAAATATTATTTAACTCAACGTAGGGTTAGGCCAAGTTACATAACAGTGTTACTACGCTTTAAATAATTCTGTTAGATTCTGTTAACAAATTTAATTCCATCTTATTTTCTAACTGCTTCAGACCAATGATACTACATTCTTTCATGGACGTCTGTATATAAAACATTGTTGTTTTGGAAGATAAAGAAATTACTTTCACAGTCCATTCAATCTTTGTAAGAAAAAAACATATATCTCCAATTATCATTAACATATTTTTCAAAAAACAATGTTTATTAGAAGACAGGTCAGTGAAATGCTTAATAACTTAGGCTATGTTAGTTTAATCTTTTCAAAAACTTATTGGCAAAAGTTAAATAAAGGCTATTTTTAGGATTTATTTTGACAACACTTTGTGAATTCCTGGGATTGAGATGATAAGATTCCTACAAATAACTATTCGGTGTTATGTTTTTGTGAACATTAAAGTTTGACCAAATGAGTTGACACGTTGATTTAGTACTTGATTTTAAAAAGACAATTTTGGTTTACATGTTCTCATATACATAACAGAAAAATGGGTATTTTTGAAAGGAAAAAAAAAAAACAATTCAGAAAACAGACATGTTTTTCACTGTGAAAAGGTGAAACCTTTTCCTCGAAATGGATCCAAACATACAAAAAGTCTCTTAGAAATGTTTGAAAATTAAGGATGCTTTGATTAATTAATGTGGAAGAACCAAAATTTGGAGTAGTTATAAGAATGGTTAATGTGATAGTTTGCAAATAGAAATTGTATGGTTTATGCAATTTCAAAAGCTTGAAGGTAATCTTCTTCAAAAACAAGAGAATATATTTTCTTAATGAAAAGGGATGTGTATTAGTGTATACCTGAAAATAGGGGATAACAAAATAGGATTTGGAATGGAGTAGAAAATAGTAGATCTCTAAAAAGAAAAGAATCCCAACTTTAGCCTCTTAGAGTAATATTTGAATAATCTAGCATGAGGCACTATTATGATAGGTGGACTGATAAAAATAGTGTCTGGATGTGATACAGTATCCTAGAAATACAAAAGGGTATGAAGAATTTGTAAACATAACATTCGTACCTTGTTCTATTCTGAAACATTTTCATTGCTTTGAAATAATATTGGATTTAGTGCTCATATTGTTCTTTCTCGAGAGGGAAAAACAAAAAATTTCTAATTGTGGCTGAATCTATTGAGTCTACATGAAATGATCTCAATTAGAGAATGAAAACAGTGGAGAGAGCTTCAAAGATCATCATACTATGAAAAGAAAGCTAGACGGTGCTCAATTTCGTTAAATCTACACAGTATTTACTTATGATAATTGAAGATAAATCATTCATATGAATTCACAGGCACAAAGACACAATAGACTAAGAAAGAAATAGGAGTGTCATGTAAGACACTAAATTTTACAAATGTGATTACTTTAAACGAAATTTTGGAATTTTTAACATCACCACATTTGGCAAAGTTTAACTATTTTCTAGACGTTTATATGGATATGATTTAACATGCCAAACTGATAAGTATGGTAAAGAAGGAGAAAGTTTTCAACTGTCGACATTGACTGTATATTTCCAGGGCATCACGTGATTCTAATAGTCACTTACTCGGTTGTTTCTGGTGATTCCGCATATTACATCAAAATTTTTGATGATGACAGATAAATGCAACACAACAGTTAACAAAACCTAACTGATACCGGGTGGCAAATAGCATAAACTAACGGGCTTATGATGTATATCCAGAATTTTTAGATGCATATAGTGTTTGTGGTATGCTATTACAACACGTATGCAAATGTTGAATAAGAGAAGCATTAGATTGTTGTCTTCACCTCTCAATAATTTCTGATTTGCTGTAGCTGGATAGAATCTGTTCAATGTTGGCAAATCAGTTCTCTTATCATTTCCAGAAACAGAATTAAACATAATGTTTTAAACATAAGTTGACAACTCTAACACCTCCAGTTTACAAAATTCCAAATTTCAATACTTATGAATTAACTGAGGGACCTTTCTAGCTGATAATAAGGTGCACAAGAAGTCATTCAACTGTTTGATAAAGAGCCTACATGAGATCATCCTTAAAGAATTCAATTCAACTAACATCTTTCAAATACCGTAACCAAAAAGGCATCAAAAGGATTAATCGTATTTTAGTAAAGGAAATATAGTAATAGTTGTTCCATGGAACAAGGCCTTTTGCATCTTTAGTCTCATTGTTTACAAACTTGCAGAATTCGTCCTATAGGATACGCATTTTGCATTTTCAGTTCCAACTTTGAAACACCAACGGAAACAAACTTGGTCACGTTACGCACACGTCTACAGGAATTAATTTCATCCAATATTTAGTGATTGGGGATAACAAGAAAATGTATCTACAATACTAATTTTGCAAGTTTGTAAACAATGAGAGTGAAATTGCAACAAGGCCTATCAAATTCTCCATTTATCAACTTATAGAGAAGAAAAGGAAATAGGAAGTAATTAATGAGCAGCTTTTCATACCCAAAAAAACTAATTAAACAACAAAATAGAGGATGGTGCGAATAAGCTAACCTCATAGGCTTGAATAACACGACGAATCATAATATTATCAGAATTTTGGCCATCTCTAATTAAATCAGGATGAAACTGCTTGACTTTAGCACGAAAAGCAGCTTTGAGTTGTGCAGATGAGCAGGGAGGGTCGAGGCCGAGTACACGGTAAGCCGAAGAAGTGGTGAGAATGAGGGTTTCATCTTCTAACTCTCCATTCTTCCTCGAACAGCAAATCGAAGAAGAATGATGCCGTTTTAATTTAGATGTAGCAGAAGAAGTAAAAGGGGTTGTGGTTTTGATGAAGAACAAGAGAGGCGAGGATGTGGTTCCAGTACCATGGCAGTTGTTGAAACAAGAAGAAATTGGTTCCATTTTTAGTTATTTGATTTTAATTAAAAACTCGATTTCAGTTGGGTTGTTAATTGGGAAACAATCTCTCATCACTTGGGAACTAGTCCCTACTATTCTTTTTAAGTTTTGGTCTATCTATTAACACTATAAAACTTTGATCTACCTCCCTAGTCCATGCAAAAAAAAAACACGAAAATAAATATCCCCGGGTCTTTTAGAATTTGTGGTCATTGTCCTTTGATTCATGGTGTTTTGCTTGGTTTATTTAAGTTTTATGTGTTCTTGTTGTTTTTTGTAGATTTTTATTTTGTGGTGTTTGTATGTTTTGTTGGTTCCTGTAGATGCACGATGGTTATTTTCTTGGAGATGGTTTCCACTGTTGGGCTCAGTGTTCATAGAGATATGCTTTTGGGGAGTTTTCTCGAAGTCAATTTCTCATCGTGGATGAGGCTTTCTTGACTTTCTTTTTTCCCATAAAAGGTTGGGAACCCCGAGAAATTTGCTTTAAGTCTAGACTTAGCAATGCTTCCACCCCTTTTGCGTAGACGTGCTTTTGCTACGGAATGCAGATCTCTCCGTGTATACTGCCATGAGTTGTAATCATGCTTCAGTGCTTTGTTTTTGTCTTCGGTTGATGGGCCTCATCCTAACCCCCTGCCCCTTGTTTTGTCTAGCTTTAGGTGCCCATTTACAGATTTTTCTGTAATGTGTTTCTTTGGTTTGATAATATAAGGTTATACTTATAAAAAACATAAGTAATTACAATTTTTTTATTTTAAAAAAACAAAAAACAACAACAATATCCACTCCAATCATCCAAACAAAAAACAACCACCACCAGTTTACCAATGCCAGCACTATTGGCACATCAACTATCGAGTGCTTGAACAATCAAGTACTTGAACAGTCGAGGAGGTGGCACTAGAACAATTGAGTACTTGATCCCGATTTTGCAAGTCAAAGAATCTTAACTGGATATTAAGATTCAACGTGAGCATTACATGTTCTGATAAGAAGAGTTTCCGTCATCCACTATATAATAGTTCGACTTGTGACGATGAATATCAATGGAATTGATATATTCTCTGTAGACTGATTAGATGGGTATTTACTTTACGACAATCAATTATGTCATTCCTAACTATAATAGCATGTTTGAGTTTTAGACCTGAGTGGTTATGATAAACGTACTTGTTGGATTTGATCTGTTAATAGAGTAGTTAGACCAGTTTGTGAGGTCGACTTCGAAGTTTAATATATAATGCAAGTAGTAGTTATGAGATGAACGTTAAGAAGGGATTTACAATCTAAACGAGTATATATCGTGTGCAGTTATATGTAAATAAAATTATAAATTTTGGAAAAAGCTAAATACACTAACTCGAGTGGAACATAGAGAGTAGTTTGGTAATTTCATCTCACTAACACACTACCGAGTCGTGTCAGTTTGACATTCCATAGCCTTCACTCAATTGTAATACATTAGTGAAGAGCTTATACGTCCCAGTGTATTATAGACGGCCAAATCCGTCTCTGATACCCACTTTTTCCATCGCTAAAGGTTATTAGCAACGAAAATTTCCGTCGCTCCGATCCATCGTTAAACGGCTCGACGCTAATTAGAGACAACACATTATCTGTCGCTAAAGTTTGTGACGGAATTATATATGTCGCTAATGTGACACTATTTTTTAAACATAATTCGTCTCTAAATTCCCTCTCTAAAAACATCAACCTATTTTCGTCACAAATATCCGACTCAATATCCGTCTCAAATTTGGTTTCTAATTTTAGTCTCTATTTCGTCTCTAAACCCATCTCTAATTTTTTTTCTATAATTCCGTCTCTAAAGTTTTTTTATAAACCCGTCTCTATCATTTATCTGTCATTCCGTCTCTAAATTCGTCACCCAATCCGTTTCTAAAGCAACACATATCGATTATAAATACTACGTTTAATGATCTAATCCCAGGTAAAAACTATAAATCACAATTAATCCAATAAAATCAACTAGAAATAATTAACACAACATCAGAATCACTTCTATATAATAAAAATAAGTCATTCACATCACCGAAATCAATTAGCACAATATCATTGTAAGTAACAAATATCATTCCAACTCTAACATTCAACCAAAAGTAACGAATAATAAATCAATATTCAAACAAAGTTACTTCCCATGCCCAGATCCACCGGCATACTTGTGGTTTGGAAGTCCCTCTTCTTGAAGCATTTTCTGAACAAGTTCTTGCATATTTCTTTGAACTTCTTCAACTTTTCTTCCAACTGTTTCTCTCTGTCCATCCTTCTTGCGATATTCTTCCAACAGTTTGTCTCTCTTCATCCTTCTTGCGATATTCTTCCATCTTTGCGTCATCTACTGCTTTCGAATAATGTAGAGCAGACTCCCCATAAATGGTGTGCTTACGGAGGTTGCACTGTGATCCCCAAAAATGTAGTTACGTCCAACTCCATACATACGCCCCTTGGACACACCTCCAATAAATTGACACCATAATTGAAGATCAAACCCCCGGTGTAGAGAAGTCAATGCAATCTTGTTTTTCCATATATTCTTCCTACAAAACATATCGTAATAATAATAAAATTACAATAGCTACTCACAATATCACTCAAACAATATGAAAAATGAGAATTCTAATGGAATGTTACTAAGCTACTCACACTTATTTTTTTTATTTAAAGTCGATAAAGTTTCTCATACTTTTACTTTTGTGGGTGTGCTCAAATAGCTTAAAATCATCAACAGGGCGCTTCAATTTGCTTTCCTACAATTATCATAAAAATATAAATTAATATTGAATAGTATTGCACTCAAAATATGAAAATTTTTTAACTAGAACATATACCAATTTTTGTCGATGTGCCTCCCGAGTGATAGAACCACACGTATGCTTTGTGATGGAGCCTTCCTTCTCAGTCATGCGATTTTGCCTAGCCTTTTGGCACTTTTCTTCATAATTCTCTTTATCCCAGTGATTCTGCACCAATTCATCACATACATCTTTGCTCAACCATTTTGGAGCTCGACCAATCAACTCCAATGTACTCGGTTCTCTGTCTAATTGCTTATTCGCGTCAACCTTCGCTTTCGTCCTAGCTTTGTAAAGCAAATCCTTGAATAGATTACCTACAGTTTCATTCCACATCTTCTGCATCCCAATATTTGTTAAGTTGTCCCACATATACCTCAATTAAAATATTTCAACAATTAGACAAGGCATATGATATTAAATATAAACTATTGACATTTCAAACAAATATAAATTACCTGAGAATCATAATTCAATTCATATAAGCATATAATGGTACTAACAACTAATGAAAATAAATTACCTTAAAATTCTCCCATAATAAATCTTGAGTTGCCAATTGAATTGTTTTCCAGGTCGGGTATGGTTCTAAAAATATGCCTTTTAATTCGGTTGTGATATTACGAGTCACATTGCCTTTAATAAATCTAGTTAACAAAGTAAATGAAAATAATATATAAGCAGAAATTATAACATTTACTTTTACAAATACATCTAATAACAATATAATGAAAGCAAAAGAGTTTGAAATTACTTAAAGTCGATCACATGTATTTTGACCCGTTTGTTTAAATTTGTTGGACTGGTGTCTCGCGGTTAGGTCCTCTTCGCCGAATAGATGAAGAAACATCTCCACATGTAACAATATCTGTTGATTCAGAATTTGCCCCCAATGGAATTGTTGAGTTGCCAATGGAATTGTTTGCCAGGTCGGGTACGGTTCTGAAAATATGCTTTTTAATTCGGTTGTGATATTACGAGTCACACTGCCTTCAATAAATCTAGTTGACAAAGTAAATGAAAATAATATATAAGCAGAAATTATAACATTTACTTTTACAAATACATCTAATAACAATATAATGAAAGCAAAAGAGTTTGAAATTACTTAGAGTCGATCACATGTATTTTGACCCGTTTGTTAGAATTTGTTGGGACTGGTGTCTCGCGGTTAGGTCCTCTTCGCCGAATAGATGAAGAAACGTCTCCACATGTAACAGTATTTGTTGATTCAGAATTTGCCCCCAACGATGTGTGCTAAACCTACATAATAACAATTTATGATGTAAAATAAAATTAATATTTTAAATATATTTTCCATAATTATACACATAAAATTTAAATAAGTTATACCCGTGTCTCATCTCGAGTCTCTCCATCAATAGGATTTTTCGTCAACCTCGAAGGTTCACCTACATTCTGAACGCGCCCTCGTCCATGTTGCGATCCTTGTCCTCGTGATCCTCGTCCTCTAGTCATCATCCTGTTAAATAAATATAAATTAGATTAATAAAAACATGAGAATATAAGAATTCTTACAAATAAATAACACAAAAATGCAATAAAGTCAAGATGAATAATATAATGTAGAAGCTACAAGATTCGAAAAATCGTGAATTGCATGTCTAAACAATGTCTCAAAGTACATGAATTAAAATATTTAAACGAATATATTAGAAATAAACAATCAATCACCATCATCATCATCATCTATGTCATCGTTAGTATCTTCAGAATCATAATCATCTTCATCCTGGTCCTCTTCATCTTGTGACTTAACATATTCAAATTCTTGTTCTTCTTCATGTTATGCATCCTCCTTATTGACTTGATTGATCCTCATGACATGTTTAAGTCCCTCCAACTCAAATTCTTCTGTCACAGAATTACTTACAATGTTAATCTCATCATTTTCTACAAGAATAGGAGATGGACAACATGTGTCTCCCTCTTGCAAAGTAATGTCAAAATTTGAAGTACTCTGATTTTGTCCTTCAGTTGTTGGGATATCAAACTTTCTCATACTCTTTACTTTACATATTGCCCGTAAATCACGTCTCTCTCTTTTTACACTCGAATATGGAGTGTAGCAAACTTGTAGAGCTTGAGAAGCTAAGATAAAGAGATCATTTGTCTTCAATTTCAACTTATGGTAATTTCCACGAGACCTGGTCTATGTGCATTCTTCTTTATCAGAAGTATCATACCAGTGACATTTAAATAATACAATTCCATTCCTAAATCCAAAATATACTAACTCCAAAAATTTTCCTACAGTCCACAATAGTCAACTTCATATTCATTGTACGTATTTCCAAATACGCAAACATCAGAGATTGTAGTTGCTTTGGACCGATCATATTCCCAAGTGTGGAACTTAAACCCATTCACAAAGTATCCTTTATAGCAAGAAACTTGACGTTTAGGGCCATGAGCTAACTTCCTTATGACGTCATCAACTTCATTATTATCATCTAGAACCTATTAAGAAAATAACATTGTGTGTTAAAGCACACATCACCCGATGAAGTAACTAATTTTTGTGACTTTAATTTATGCACTATTTACATGATTGTGTAGCCAGATAAGGAAGTCTCTATCACGTGAAATATTTAGTTCCATCTTAGTTATTCTTGGAAGTTTGCGCTTCTTTTCTTCTTCAAACCTCCTATAAGGTGTGACATGACAATTAATACTTAAAAAACTCTTTAATTGAATATAAGGTTGTGACATCACACTTAATATTTACAAAACTCTTTAATTTAATAAAAAACATTTCATCATAACATATCTATGTGTAAGTAACTCACTTCAAATATGGATCGAATTTCTCATGATTCATCAAAATATATCTATGGGCTGCTTTCATCTCATCATCATTAAGATATTTGAGTCCAGTCGAATTACCAAGTGGTCTGCCTGGATGTGTACAAATTGATGTACTATCAGATGGATCTACGACTCCATCGTCATCATTTCGTGGAACTCGATTTAGTCGAGATGGTATATGTGGCTCGAAGTACGAGGCACAACAGTTTGACACTTCCTCGATCATATAAGCTTCAACAATAGAAGCCTCTACTTGAGCATGATTGCCAATTTTCTTCTTCAAATGGTATAGGTACCTACGGTTTGTTAAGTTTTTAAATGTGAGTACTGAGTTTTTATAATAGAATGAGAGTAGGTGGATGATAGTATCTCTCAAAAGAGTACACTCATCGATATTGTACAAGCCCACCAACTATAGCTTCATATGAAAGGTGAATTGACAAGTGTTCCATTGAATCCTAGGGGAAATAACTTCTCTAGTTTACGCAATATCGCAACAATATTCTTCTGAAGTTATTGCACATGTTCCACACGCAATTTAGTTGCACATATTTCTTTGATAAAATTACTAAGCTCTGTTAATGTTTCCCCTATTTGTTTTGGAAGTATATCTCTGAAATCAATATGGAGTAAGCTTTGCATAAATATGTGACAATCATGACTCTTCATTCCTTGAAATTTGCATTCGTGCTCGTTCGCACAATGAGCTATGTTGGAAGAATATCCATCAAGTAATTTCAATATTTTTGCATAAGAGCACACTTCTTTTATTTGTGATTTACTCAACGTGTATGCAGATTTGGGCTTGAAGATTTTTTCATTTGCACTTTCGAGTAAATGCAACTCATCATGACTGCAATACAACTCTAAATCTTTTCGAGCTTTAGCATTGTCCTTTTTTTTCCCTTGACATCCATAATTGTGTTAAAAACATTATCGAATACATTTTTCTCAATATATGCATCACATCTCAGTTGTGACGAATAAGGTTTGTATGCCAAAAAGGTAACTCCCAAAATATACTCTCTTTCACCCAATTATGTGTTTTACCGAATCCATCTATAATTTGTTTGCCACTAGGAGATTTCCCAAGGGTTATATTGAGGAGTTGCTCTACTCTTTGACACATGCCTTCAGCACTTAAGCGAATAGGTGGAGGGTCATATTCAATTCTTTCCTTGCGAAATTTATATGCCTGCCTTCTATAAGGATGATTTGAAGGTAAGAACTGACGGTGACAATCAAACCATGAAGCCTTTCTTCCATATTTTAAGTAAAAAAGATTATGTCTTTTCCATGCAGTAAGAAAGATTTTGTCTTTAGCGACCCAATTTATTTCCGTCTTTATATCCGTCTCTAGATCCGTCTCAATTGTGACATTTAGTGACCGATAATGTCTGTCTCTAATTTTTATTTGTTAAATTAGCGTTTAGTAACGGATTTAGTGACTGATGTTGCTGTTGTCACTAAATCCGTTTCTATATCAATAATTATGTGTTATATTATTCGACAAGGTTTTTATTTCAAATAAAAAGACGGGTTATTGTATCCGTCAGTAATACGTCGCCAATAATTAGTGATGGAGTGACGTCTGTCTCTAAATATCAGTCTCTAATAAACTATTTTCTTCTAGTGATACACATACATTAATTTAATTAAAACATCAGTGGTGACAAGATCATCTAGTACTCGATTAGGTTGTGGTTCAACAGCTAGTTAGGCGACATCCATATTCCTTGGTGGTTCCTCCAATTGTCAATCGAGACGACCCTAGAGAATCATACTATAAGAAGATAATAGGACTTTTTTGTGTAAAAATGATGTAATGCCATTATAGTAATTTCACATGTATGAAATTAACCAAAAGAATGAATTAATTAATTTTATTATTTGATGAGATTAAATAATAAATAAATAAATAATTTAGGTAATTGGTAATTGGAAATGTGTATTCGATCAGTAATTAATCAAGTGCAAGGATGAACTGAGATGACTGAGCCATCTCGGTTCATCCTGGTTGTCCACTGTGAGCCTCATAACGGTTCAATTGAGGCTTGGGAAGCCTTGGACTATTATTTGAAATAAAAATCATTGAATCCTTGAAAAACATTAGACTATTCATTACGTAAAAAGAAAAAAAAGGTTCCTCGTCTCTCTAGTCGACATCTACATAGTCGAAGGAGGGACCAGAGCTCCATGATTTTGTTTGTGCAACGATATAGAGGCACCTTTCAAGGAGCCTTGCTAATCATAATTCACAACGAAGCATGCTTGAAGAGGTAAATAGATTTGTTTCATATTCATTTTTCATATGGCATGAGCAATCAACAAACCCATGGATTTATCCATGGTGGGTCTAGTATTCAGGTTACGTTTTTGAGCGCATGTGATCCACAGAATCCCAATTAGATTCAACTTCATGATTTTATTGATTTCTGGGGTGTTTTACATGTTTTACTTGATCCACGTGTTTTGTATGACTAGCAAAAAGAACGTGCGTTGCACATGATCTACTATGTTTTTATTATTTTTTTAGTATATGTTTTTATATGATATAATATTATGTTAGAAAAGTATATATAAATAATATGACAATAGTAAATAACATTGTATATGTTAATAGAATATTCAATTTGATGGTTATCTATAACCAAATAATAAAGCCTCCATTGTTTTAACATAAATCTTTATTTTTAACTCTCAGTTAATATTATTTTATATTTTATTTAGTTTATATTTATTAACATAGGTGCCTACGTCTTAGCTCAACTATATAAAATTGTGATAAAAAGACTATTAGTGTGTTTTTTATACACACTTTACATAGTTGAAATTGCGTTATTTGTCATGTTTATACTTCCCATTTCATGGATTTGTGCTATTTGGTGGGTGTCGAATCCAACAAAAATAAATAACCTACTCGAGAAGATTTGTAAATAGTGACAAGTAGGGTCGATCCACAGGGAATGGTGTAGAAATAATTCCTAAGTTACTAATATCAATTAAAAAGGGGTTTTGGATTTTGATTAACTAAAAATAATTTGAAAACAATTTAAACTTAAATTAAAACGCAAGCAAAAAGGTAAATTTCGAATTCAATAAGAGATGAGATTCTAGTCTTCGGATATTTCGGTATTGATTCTATAATTCGATCATCGATTGCAAATAAAATAGTTCAATGTTCTTAAATAAATTAGCTATAGTCGTCAACAAGCTCTGACGACCTCGTTTTTCCTTACGTCTTCGATAATCAAAACAAGCTCTTTGATTACTGCTCTTATCAATAAGACAACCCTAAACAAGCTCTTAGGATTTAATCTACCGATAGCATTCAAGCACTAGAAAAACACTAATTCCGATCAATAAACACACAAGCTCGGATTATTTAAACCGGATCACTAATTCCCATAACGACTAATCGAAAACTTGTCCATAATCAACGTCGCTAACTGCTACGAATATTAGGGTTTACCAAACAATTACGGATTTGGGTCCTAATTAGCTAAATATGATTTCAAAGATTAAATAATTGATCAGGTTATCTAACCTATTGAAACATATTATCAACAAGGCTCGGAGAAAAAGTAAATACTCAAAGAATAATGAAGATAAAAGCACAAGCAATCTCACGAAATTAAAAGAAATCAAACCTTAAAATCCTTTGACTAGAATTATGTGTTTAGCAACACATAATCAAGAATCGTCTACAAAAGTTGAAGAATTCGAATTCCCCCCAGAGAAATAAAAACGTGAATAGTAAATAAAAGTTAAGGTAGGATGTCTTTGTGGAATAATATTCCACTTATTTAAACCTAGGGGAATCCTAACTAAACAAGGAAACAAATAAAAGATAGGATTTTAAGAATCCTATTCCAACTAGGATTATTCAAAACAAGGAAATAAAATTCCTAACATAATAGAAAATAAATCCCAACATATTAGGGAACTAAAAACGTGCAGCATAAGTCGAAATCAGCCAAAAAATCGATATCTTGAATTTTTCTTCGTCCCAGGACAGAAAGCTTGCATGTTTTGGGCGTGACCAGAATGTCACGCTTAATTCTGGTAACCTTTCTACTTCCATCCATTTGCAAAGTCAATCTTATTCGTTTTTCACCCTTTTTTGCCATCTTTTCATTCCATTCTCATATAAACACCTAGACATAACAATAGAAGCACAAATCTATGAGATATGGACTAAAAACATAACAAACGATGCAATATAAAATACACAAAATGTGTATAAAGTACACGTTAACAAATACCCCCACACTTAAGCTATTGCACGTCTCGGGCAATGTTTGACATTTGGGCAACGCAAAAATCAACAAACTTCAAACACTTGATCAAGTAGAGGTATATGAACCAAAGGACAAAATCGAGAATGTTAAGTTGACACATGCAAATATCAAGGAAATCAATGCCACAATGAACCAAAAACCAACATAACAATCTCACTTCGAAAAATAAAAATGCACGAAATTAGACGACCATTCTCACAATCCTTTCCAATCACTCGTGTATAGGGTATTTCGTGTATCGCTCAATTCTTAACATGTTAATACGATCCCATAGGCTTGCTTATACACCAAAATCGCCACTACTATCGAAAGTATGCACAAACGAATCAAAAGGTCTTTTATTCAAGGTTGTAATGGGGCTTAGGGCTCGGGGTAGGAGAAAAAAGGTAATGAAAAGCTAAGTCCATAAATTCGAAGAACATCAAGACGCTATTGGGTAATTCTAGCAATAAGGACCCAAATACCTTTATTTTCATACTCTCTCGGGACTCGCTTCATCATTTTCCTTTTCTTCAAATTTTTTTTCTTTCTTTTCTTTTCTTTTGTTTTCTATTTTTTTTTCTTCGAACTTTTTCGAACTTGTTCGAATTTTTCTCTCTTTTTTTTTTTCAGTTTTTTTTTTCTATAAACTCTCTTTTTTTTTTCTTTTCCTCCGAGGTCCTCCACACTTAATCAAAACACAATGTTGTCCTTAATTCCCAAACAAATATAATGTTCTCGATGTTCGACTCATTTTGTGGACGGGTAAAACAAAGAGGTATACAAAAAATGGTGAATGCTCAAAGTTCGGGTTTTCAAAACAACAAATAGGCTAATAGGCTCAAGTGGGCTCACTAATGGAAAATAGAAAGGGTAGGCTCGTAGGGCTAAGTGGTTAAATCCTAATGCCTTTATCATTTTCGAATATGCACACAATCATGTAACCTTGAAATGGTTCAAAGCAAGTTCTAGAACACGCACTAATCATGCAAGATTCACACAAGAAAGAAAAATTCACATGGATATGCAATCAAATCAAGGCTTCAAAAAGCTCACATGGTGGGGTTGGTCGAACTAAAACGTGCAATTCTATCGTTCTCATTCGAAGTCATGCTAGCAATTGAAATTCATATGACACGATATTCCATCAACAAGCACACGGTCAAATCAAACAAACTAGACTCGGTCAACCAATCAACGAAAATTATACTCTACCATCACAAAGCGAAAGAAATTTTGAAAAATTTTATTGCGCCAAAAGTAAACAACAACCAAAGAACATATGCCCAAAATTAAACAAAACCAGAGAACATGCACTGCAAATGGAAATCATCCCCCCACACTTAATGTAGACATTGTCCTCAATGTAAAGCATATAAAAATCGACAAGGCATAAGAGTGAAAAACAAGAAGTGGAAGGAGGACTTCCCTATTTCAGCGGAGGGCTCGAATTGCTCTTGGTAGGATGATTGGTTCGAATCTTCTTCGATCGCGGGTTCGATTTCGGGTAAGGGTTCGGGGGTGCCGTGGGTTTGCGCGGTGGAGGTCGTGGCTTAGCTCTGTTTGTGCGACCCATAGTATCGGAGACGATGGTGTTGATGGCGGAGAAGATGATGTATACGGTGGTGAGAGGCGGCGCGAGGTGGTTCTGCAATATAGAAGAATGGAGAAGATGATCAGTGGCGGCTGGTGGTGATTAGGTTTAGTGGATGATTTGGGGTTTTATCAAAGCATAAGTAATTAGGGCACGAAATGGGTTTTAAGGAAATAAATATATATTTAGGGTAAATATATATTTGTTTCCTTAATTGGAAAAAGATTTTGTTTTAAGGAAATAAAAATATAAATATATTTATCTCCTTATTTGTATTGATTTTTTTTTTTTTTTTTTTTTGATAAAAGAAAAGAAACAAAACTAAGGCAAAAACGATTAAAGGAGCAGAAAGCTCACCAATTTTAGGCGTGACCAGAATGGTCACGCTTAATTTTGGTGATCTTTCTGCTTTGGGAAGAAAATACTTAAACAAAAAATGCGAAAAAAATAAAAACGAGCATGGGTTGCCTCCCAAGAAGCGCCGTTCTTTAACGTCTTTGGCTAGACGCAGCTATGCCTCAAGTGGCTTAAGTCGGAGGTTCAAAGCCATCACTATGCCAAGCTACCTTTAGTGGATCATCATCATTAAATTCAAAAATTCGCTGCATCACAAAGTTAGTAGCATCTAAACCAAACATAGAACAATCATTAGTAGAACACTTAATGGAATCATATAAATTAAACATCACAAATTCATCCATAGTAAGAGTTCCATCATGCACATTAATTTTAGCCCTAGATGTTTTCAGAAATGGTTTTCCAAGAATGAAAGGGGCTAACTTACTAGATTGATCTTCATCCATATCAACAACATAAAAATCAATAGGAAAAACTAAGTCATTGACATGAACCAATACGTTCTTAAGAAAGCCATTAGAAGATGCATTAGACCCATTAGTTAATTGTATAATCATGTCCGTTTTTCTCAATTTTTTCACATTCAAAGACTCATAAATAGAACGGGACATGATATTTACAGAATGTTCAAGGTCTAACATAGTGTTCTCGAATTGCACATCACCTATCTTACAAGAGATAATATACTTACCGGGGTCCTTGCATTTTGGAATTAATTCCTTTTCGAGTGTTGGAGATTCATCTTCCATATCCTCCTCTTCATCGTCACTGATCTCATCTTCCCCAAAAATCTCATATTTTGTGACTTCATTCTCATATTTTGGAGGAGTGATCTCAATAACCTTAGATTGCTCGGTAAGTGTTTCAGTTGGTTTTGTGAGTTGATGGTCCACATTTTTCTCTCTCGACTCACCTTCCACCTCTTCATCGTCACTGATCTCATCTTCCTCAAACATCTCATATTCTGTAAGAAGCTCATCTTCCCCAAAAATCTCATATTCTCTAAGAATCTTATATTTTCCAACTTCATTCTCATATGTTGGGGATTCATCTTCTATATCCACCACTTGTTTAGAGTTGGCAAAACGACCAGGAAATGGAGGAGGTATCACAAAAGTCATCGGCTTCTTCTTCGTAACATGTTCTTTTTCTTTTTTCAGCTCTTTCTCGTCTTCATGTTTCGATGTGTATTCAGTAGAAGGGTTTTGCGTTTCAAATGTGGGCATGCTTAATTCGTGAAAAGGTTCTGCTTCTTTCAGTGCTTTCCCACTTCGTAAGGTTACTGCATTGGCCTTCTCCTTCGGGTTTACAACGACTTGGGACGAAAGTTTGTCCGAATTTTGTGACACCAATTCGAATTGTTGAGTTTGTTGTACGCTCTGTTGAAATTTTTGGGTACTTTGCTGCAATCGTTGAGTGTTAGCAACCAGTGTTTTAACCATATCTTCCAAAGATGTGCCTAATGGTTGTGTCTGTTGAGGAAACGGTGGGCCTTGTTCGCAATAGCTAGGAGGTCGTGGGGCGTAGCTCAGATTGGAGTGATAACTCCGTCCTGGATTGTAAGTGTTGAAATATGGATTGTAATTGCTGCGTGGAACACCCGATAATCCATCATAAGCTTGTCCATACGAATCCTCTTGAACACGGTAGGCGGAGAAGAATTTCTCTATGAATTTTGCTTCCAGTTGAGTCCATGTCTTGATTGAACCAAAAGACAAATCATAGTACCAATCTCTGGCATTGTCTGCTAAAGATAAAAGAAAGGCTCGAAACTTGATTTGATCGTCAGTGACATCCCTTGGTTTCATTACTGAACATACCGCATGGAACTCATTTAGATGCTTATGAGGGTCATCTCCTACAAAACCATGAAAAATAGGAAGTGAGCGAATAAATTCATCTGTTAAATCAAAATCAACTTCAAAAGTAGGGTATTGAAAGTAAGAAGATTGCTCATTAATGTTTGGCATAGCCCACAACTCCTTTAAAGTCTTCTCGACTGTAGTCATTGCATCTAAGAATGCTGCAAGATCTCTTTTTGTAGACGTTGAGCTCCTTTCTCAATTTGAGATTCACCTATATGAAGAGATCTAATAATACAAAAAAACTAAACAAAAATATTAGTAGCACAGGAAATAAATCTATAACACCGTTCCCCGGCAACGGCGCCAAAATTTGGTGGGTGTCGAATCCAACAAAAATAAATAACCTACTCGAGAAGATTTGTAAATAGTGACAAGTAGGGTCGATCCACAGGGAATGGTGTAGAAATAATTCCTAAGTTACTAATATCAATTAAAAAGGGGTTTTGGATTTTGATTAACTAAAAATAATTTGAAAACAATTTAAACTTAAATTAAAACGCAAGCAAAAAGGTAAATTTCGAATTCAATAAGAGATGAGATTCTAGTCTTCGGATATTTCGGTATTGATTCTATAATTCGATCATCGATTGCAAATAAAATAGTTCAATGTTCTTAAATAAATTAGCTATAGTCGTCAACAAGCTCTGACGACCTCGTTTTTCCTTACGTCTTCGATAATCAAAACAAGCTCTTTGATTACTGCTCTTATCAATAAGGCAACCCTAAACAAGCTCTTAGGATTTAATCTACCGATAGCATTCAAGCACTAGAAAAACACTAATTCCGATCAATAAACACACAAGCTCGGATTATTTAAACCGGATCACTAATTCCCATAACGACTAATCGAAAACTTGTCCATAATCAACGTCGCTAACTGCTACGAATATTAGGGTTTACCAAACAATTACGGATTTGGGTCCTAATTAGCTAAATATGATTTCAAAGATTAAATAATTGATCAGGTTATCTAACCTATTGAAACATATTATCAACAAGGCTCGGAGAAAAAGTAAATACTCAAAGAATAATGAAGATAAAAGCACAAGCAATCTCACGAAATTAAAAGAAATCAAACCTTAAAATCCTTTGACTAGAATTATGTGTTTAGCAACACATAATCAAGAATCGTCTACAAAAGTTGAAGAATTCGAATTCCCCCCAGAGAAATAAAAACGTGAATAGTAAATAAAAGTTAAGGTAGGATGTCTTTGTGGAATAATATTCCACTTATTTAAACCTAGGGGAATCCTAACTAAACAAGGAAACAAATAAAAGATAGGATTTTAAGAATCCTATTCCAACTAGGATTATTCAAAACAAGGAAATAAAATTCCTAACATAATAGAAAATAAATCCCAACATATTAGGGAACTAAAAACGTGCAGCATAAGTCGAAATCAGCCAAAAAATCGATATCTTGAATTTTTCTTCGTCCCAGGACAGAAAGCTTGCATGTTTTGGGCGTGACCAGAATGTCACGCTTAATTCTGGTAACCTTTCTACTTCCATCCATTTGCAAAGTCAATCTTATTCGTTTTTCACCCCTTTTTGCCATTTTTTCATTCCATTCTCATATAAACACCTAGACATAACAATAGAAGCACAAATCTATGAGATATGGACTAAAAACATAACAAACGATGCAATATAAAATACACAAAACGTGTATAAAGTACACGTTAACACTATTATTGACTTGTTAGGTGTTTTTTTCGATGGCCTCCCTTGCATTACTAGGTATGACTGGTTTTATTGCCAAATTAATAGTCTTTTTTGACTAATTACTAGTTATGAAGAAGGAAGGAAAATGTGACAAAGAGGCCGTAAAATGGTGAAGTTTTAAGTTGGCACCAAAAAATGGCAGCAGAATACTTTCCAGAATGAAGCGTGCGCACGCTTAATACCGGAAATCATTCTGCCGAGAATGAAGTCTGCTGGAATCCGACTTTCTACTACTTTTTCTGGAAGATTTTGTTTCCCAAAACTATTGGGATTTATTTCCTTTTTGTTAGGGATTTTACTCCCTCTTTAAACAATTTAGGCACCAATTGGATGACATATCCATCTCCGAAATATATTTTCATGATAAAAGTGAGAAAAAATTATTTTTAGAGGTTGTGCAAAATATATGTTTGGATGAATTTTTAGAAAAAACTTAGTAATAATTACAGTTGATGTAATATGTTTTTTGTTATGAGAAATTAGTTTGAATTGATATTTGAATATAATTGATAGTAAATATTTTTAGTCAAACTCATCGATTTACAGTAAAAATATAGTCATAATAAATTTTAATTTAAACATTGTGTTATTTTATATTGGAATATGTGATTAATTTGATTTTTTGAGTCAGAAAATAGTCGGAAAAAACCTTTTAAATAAATAGAGTAAATTGTCAAATCATGAATAGTCAGAATCATATTTCTCTTTTTCTTTGAAGAATTTCTTCGAAGTTATCTAAAATTTTAAGAGATTTTTTGGAAGATTTTTATGTAAAACATACCAAATAATTGATATTTTTTTGAAAATTTTACTCTGAAATATTTTTTTGTGAGTTGAATCCTCCAGCCAATTGGGGCCTTATTTTTGCTAAGATTCTGAGAGTTCTACTTTAGATAGTTTCGTTTTATGGCTAGAACTCTTATTAGTACTAGTAAAGGGCACGTGCGTTGCACGTGACTCGTATAAATTTATCAAATAATTGCATAAATTAAATGTTCGAACAAATATATTAATATTTTTTTAATAGCACTTCATAAATAAATTAGAATGATACTACAATATTTAAAGCTGAGATAAAAAATATCGTATGTTTAACTCTAATTGAAAATCCAGTTGGTCATTTTCTTGTGTTATATTGATGGACGTTGCAAACTTTTTGTTAGCTGATTTCACAATTTTTTTTATATTTATACCTCAAATAGCTCAAGGTCTCTACACCAATCACTTGAAATTATGATATTGTTTTCTTCTTATTATTAATGCTCGTCAATTAATTTCTTTTGTTTTTATCACCTTCCTCAAAACTTTAGTGTATATATTTCTAAGTTTTTTCATTGTATATTTTATTGAAGAGTTTGACATGCATTTTACCTGATTAATGTTGGTTTTCTTTCTTTTTCTCTGCGTTTTTCGTTGTACTATTTCATATGATTATAATGTGTCGCTAAACTAAGCATCCCCTTATTTTATTTATGCTTTTCTATTAAGTTTGATGAGATGATGAAAAGGCTTTTTTATCCAACTAATTATTGAAGCAATGTAGATTAAAAACAAATTTCAAGGATGATTCGTATACTCTATAAACTGACTGACAAAGATAATGTATTTTTGCTAAATCAGAATAAACAATTACCACCTATCAATTTGGGTGGATGAAAAAATTGTTGATGTCATTATATAACATTCTAATAGCCTTATTTTTCACTTAGTCAACCCATGACCAAATAATCAAATATACAACTGATAAAAGTATGACTGAGATATATTTTATTACAAAATGCTGAGGATGTGTAATATAATATAATTATATATGAGATTTTATTATTATTATTTTTTAATTATTTACTCAATTTTAAATTTAGTATATTTATTTTTTGGTTTTTTTAAATCGCATTTATAAATTTTAACTAAAATAAAACTAATATTTGCTAATAATGAATCCTTGGATAAAAACAAAATAATAATTATTTTTACTCCGTCAATAAATTAATAATCACTTAAATTTATTATAAATTTATGTATTTATTATAACTAATTATGAGTAATTATTTTCATAAATAATTTTATATTATAGACATTCTATTTTATAATTATTTAACTTGCTCAAGTAATTTATTTGAGTTAATATTGAGTAAAATATTTCAGAACCACGAAAAAATTAAATGTGATTGTTGTCAACTAAAAACTTACTAACTATAATTTTTTAATTAAAAATTAGACAAGTTATATAATTCTTTACATATTTTAATTTTTTTAATTTTTTCTCCCCCTTCTCATTTCTTCATCATCTAACCCCCTGATCACAATTTTATTTCTTGCTCTAATTGCATCCGTTGTGTCACAACCATAACCTTAATTAGTTGATCTCTTCCACTGCACATGATTCAAATAACTTTATTTCTAATAATTGTGTAATTTAAATACCTTAATAAAAATTTAAAGTTTTCGAATAACATTTCATAAATAAATTAAAATAGAAGACCATAATAAAAATTGATGTAAAAATAGTAAACAATATAAATAAAGTAGGTTTAATCTTATTTGAAAATTTAATTTGTCCTAATACCCTGGGCCGATCGAGCTATACTTTAGTGTATCTCCTATACGGCAAAATAATAAATCTATCACTTATTTATTCTTGACAGAAGTCACGACTTTCTTTCCTTATTTTTTTTAAATATCTTTATCACAAGTTGTTCAATGTCTTTATACAATCACTTGATCTTATGCGTTATTGTCCTCCTGCTTACTAATCGTTGTCACTTTTTCTATTGTGTTCTCATTCTTCTTCTTCTTCACAATATGTAATATGTTTGTAAACTAAAGAAGATTAGCTAAAACTATATAAAAATTAGTGTTCATATAAATTAATATAGAAAAATACGTTAATTACAAAAGTGCAAGGATTGAAAAGGTTGTATGTGTTCATGTTATTGTCCCTTGTTTCTAATCTCTTTCGGTACATCAACTTTCAAATAAGTTGCACTTGCATTGTGCTTTCGACCGGTCTTAAAGGATAAATATATAATGCATTCTATAAGTTGGCAAAGTTGATGACGTGAAACATACCCATGTATTTCGATGGTATGTACAAATATTAGTACACTCACTCATTCATTTTTTTCCAAGTAAGATGCACTCACAATTACATTTATTTTGATTATGTATTAAATTTTGTATGATACTGAAATAGATTATAGGCAAATATAAATAATCAAACCTGATAGTAGGAGGATAAATTTTTTAGTATCAACTAAATATTTAAGTTGATCACAAAACACAATTAAACAATTTCTTTTAATAAGAAACAATAAAACTTGATAATAGGAGGATAAAATTTTAAATAATTTTTTTTGTGTCAACTAAATATATAAGTTGATGACAAAACATAACCAAACATTTTTGTTTTTTAGATAAGAAAACCACAACTGAATATAATGCTAAAACATCCATTATTATATTAATACTCATGTACCAATATCTTTATCTAGTAATACAAAATGATTCAAAAACTTTATATTAGAAATAACTTTGCAATGTGTCTATCCCTGCCTGCACATACTCTATACACTTATTACATCCTTATTTTGATTTGCTCATATTGTATTTGAGTTTTAAACTGCAAACTATTCGCTTTTACAAAGTAATAAAAAAGTTCTTATGTGGAACCAAAATACTATTTAGTATTATATAGTATTTCCCCTTGTGTTTCTTTCCACTTTCATCAAATCTCACAATGTCAATTCCAAGTTTTCCGGTTACATACATAACTAATGTTTTGTTATTGTCAAAGAAATAGTTAACATTATAATCACATGAAAATATCGCAACAATTATTTTGGATTTATTTTTTGAATATAAGTTTTTTTTGGGAAACTACCAAAACCCCTATTCTTTTTTTTTTTTAATAAAAGCGTCTTTCGATTTGAAGAACTCATACTACGAAGTTCTTCATATAAAATTCAAAATTTCAATATTAATAGCGATTAGTGACATTTGGTGTGCTAAATATCATATTTGTCTCATTTATGTCCCTAAAGTCAAATTTGTTACTCTCAATCCCCTAAGTTATGATGCACAGACACGGTACATGGGACACGGGACACGATATTTTTAAAAAAATCATAGGACACGACACGGTACTCATATATATATATATAACATAAATTACTTGTTTATTTTTAAATCTCGATATGTCATAAAAAATATTAATTGCTCCTTAATACTCATTAAATCAATAACAAATGAAAAATAAGAATAACTACGTCTTTAACACAACATATAATATAACAAAATAAAATGCTTCATTATACAAATCCTAATGCAAATAGGTGAAATAGCAATTAAACATTAATCATTATACAAATAATGAAAATACAAAGAGTCTGATCTTCAATATTTGGTCAAATATCAGAATAGTTTTTTACTAACTTCATTTACAAACAAATCATGTTCCAATTCCGTTTCATCAAGAGGAGATCTGAAATTTCTAAAATTTCAATGTCATCAATGAACTCAAAACATCTCCACCGACATCCTTCATTTTGGGCTCACCTTTTATATATTATAGAGTCTTTCTTAAAATAAAATAAATAATATTTAATTTTTAGTTTCTATAATTTTGTACTTTATATTTTGACCCCAAAATACTTAATTTCATTAAAGAAAAGTGACACTCGTGTCCTAATCCGTGTTCGGCCGTGTCCGAATCTTTTATTCAAGGACACGTATCAGGCGTGTTCGTGTCCGAGAAGTGTCTGACACCATACGTCGTGATTTTTCGGAGTGTCTGTGCTTTATATCCCCTAAATCATATTTTTATTTTATTTTAGTTAGTTTCGGTAGTTTTCTAACTGTACTTACTGATTTTTAATTGCACTTTAATCTCCAAAGTACCAAGTTTATATCAAAATTCAAAATTTCAACATTAATAGCGATTAGTGACATTTGGTGTGCCAAATATCATATTTGTCTTATATAAGTCCCTAAAGTTAAATTTGTTACACTAGCAATCCCCTAAGTCATATTTTATATTATTTTAGTCAGTTTAGGTAAATTTTTAACTGAACTTAATGATTTTCAATTACACTTTAATCTCCAAAGTACCAATTGATTTTCAATTACACTTTAATCTCCAAAGTACCAAGTTTGTATGGCTTTGATCCTTAAATAAAATAAAAAATTTCATAAATAACTGTATAATCATTCTTTTTTGTAATTATTATTAGTTAACTAACATAAATTAATAGAGTTACAAGCAATGAATAATAAATTGATACAAATTAATATATATTATTAATCTTATGAAATCTTAAAAAAACATCTTGTATATAATAATATATTATTGCTAAAGTGATAGATGCTCATATTCAAAATTTGAATAAATTCAACTTAAGTTCATGGTGACTTGCAACCACGAACCAGATATAATACTAAATTCACTTTTCTAATATACATATTCCTTATAAATGATGTACAATAATTTTATGAGACTTTTTAGTATACTACCTTCGAGTTATTTGCCTTTCGTAATTGATGCCCTAAGATATGAAATTTGGTATAAACCTCGGATATTGACCGTTAGATTACTAAATCTAAAAAGGTAGAATGACATTATTACCTTTATACTCATAAACATGATGTATTTTGATAATTTCTAATTTGTATGTCTATCTTTCTTCAATTGTTTTGTTAAGATCGACAAGAATATGAACCAAAGACAATGTACATTATTTTTATTATGATACATACATCTATTAATAATAAATATATAGGATGACTATTCTTGACTTTTGTGACCATCTAAAACGCTTTGAATAACAATTCTAATTATTGATATTTTTGAATTATTTTATTATCAAGAAAATTGATTAATTTCAATTTTCAATCAACTATCATAATTTCAAACTTGCAATTAACACTTTATCTGGGAGAATAATTTCAAAATTCAAATTCAAATTTTTAATCAAAAGTCAAAATTTCAGCTTTTAAATTTAAAATTTTGATCAAAATTAAAATTCAAAACTCAAACTACTAACCACCTGTTAAGCTCCAAATTCCAATCAGAAGAAATTTAAATTTCCTCCAATTTAAATTTAAATTCAGAAATCCAACCACTAACCACCTATATATATGTTTATAATGTTTTTCAGATCTACCCTTCCAGAATTTTGAAGATTTTTCTTTCTTTGGTGTTGTTATACTTTGCCGGTGAAATTGCAGGAACTTTGCATCTTTTTCTTAAGGTTCAAAACTTAATTTTTTTTGTTTAATGCTCATTTCTTAGGATCTCCATTTAATTTATTTTATTTATGTATTTTTTATCAATAATTTATCTTCTTCATGTTGGATGGTTGAGTTTTATTTCACTCAGTGCTCCTCTATTGCAACAAGAAATTAATATCTACTTCACAATAAAATAGAGTAATTTATTTTAAACTACATCATATGACTATCTTCAATATGGGTATTGGCATTTTATTTTGTGTTCTTTTTGACACATATGATATAATGCTAAAGATAGTATATTTTTAAAAACATGAACATTAACTCTTTTTATTTTTATAATATCTTTTTAAGGTGACTCATCATCAGATTGAGTTTTTTGTTGTATCCACCAGTCTCTTTTACATTTTTTGCTAAAGTTCAAAAGAAAATTCACAATATAGATTAAAGGTTCTAAAAATGACTACAAATGTTTAAAGGTTTAATAGATAACTACAACTATGATTTTGTTGTCATCATTTTAAATATCAAGAATGGCAGAAGCCTAATCTGAAGGCTAGTTGGTACAAATAAAAAATCTGGTGGAAACAAAATACTGACTTCATGCAATCTAATAAACAAATAACATGGGGTTGGGGTATTTGAGATGATCAAAGTAAGTGATTTTCTTAACTTAATTGGATAATTATGAGGTCAAATTTTTTGCCCCAAAGTAATATTTATTTTACCAATATAATTGTCTAAACAACGTTCATATTTTCCAAATAGATTACAATGCCTATGAGGTATAACTTAAGTAACAATATTATTATTTGCTTATTTCTTACCTTATTATAGTACTTTTTTTTCATATAATTGTTAGAAATTATACAAAATTATATAACAAGTCATTTGTTTTGTATCCTTATTCATATATTCAATCGCATTTTTTTCACCACATTTGACAAGGTCAACTTCAAGAAACAGGAGCATTTCATAAAGTTGGTCGTTTGCGATTGTAATACACAATATTAACTTTTTAAAATATATATTTGTACTTTTTCTTAGCAATTTCTGTAAAAACTATAAATTTTTTGTTATATTACTGAATTTATTATCATTAATTAACCATGCCACTAATAATTGATAATTGATTTTCACTATTTTTTTGTACTTATAATGCACAAATACATTTCTAAATAGAATCTTTTATCCTGTCCTAAATAGAAATTCATGCATTTAACTTAATTGTGCAATATTAGAGCATTTTATGTTAGTCATATTTAATTTTTATAAAAACATTGGAGTTACACACATTTTAAGTTAAAATAAATTGTGCCTAATACGAATTACACAGTAGTGTGTATATATATATATATATTGTCCCTCATGCTTAAATTAGAACATATATTTGTTGGATATTAATTTCTTGGATATTTATACTTGGAAACTAATCAACTTTGTATAAACTATTACCCATCCGCATTCTCCTTCTGTACTATTTTCAATCATCATTGCATCTTATGATAAAAAAGAAAATCATCCTTTGATTAATAGAACCAAGAAAATTTGAAATATATCATTAAAAAAACCCACTCCTTGACAGTAATTCATAACAAAAAATTTACTAAAAGGGAGTTAAATTCGTAACAAAAAACATAATCATTAAGAGAAATTAACAATAAATTGAATCAAAATTAGCATACAATATCAACGACCAACACAACTTGCATTGGTAACGACCAACACAACTTGCATTGGTAGCTAGCTGCTAATCCACAATCACAAGCCAAATATCTTACAATTAAAATCCATTTCAAACACAAAATCATGAATCAGATTTGTTAATCACTTGATACATTTCTGTAAAACTTCCTAAGCAAACAAATATTTGTTTTAAACATGAGGGGGGCAACATCTATGTGTCTCTATATATAACAAGAAAAGTGATATGCATTGCCCTTGGTTCATATTCTTGAACTATTCATTTCACTAAGATACATGAACAAGTTTAATAAGATACATTGAACAAGTTTGTTTACTAATAATAACTCCTAGTTCATGCACAATGATTTTTTTTAAAATTTATGGATGGTATTAATAATCCATTAATTAGGGTTATTTTGGTCTTAACAAAAAAGTTAAGAAATGTAAGTCATCTCAAATTATTCATAATTTTAGAATAGAGTATAGATATTGAAATAAAATTTAACACAGTAACTATTTTGTTTAAATTATTTTCATTAAACTAACTAACAACTAAGCTAAATCAACCTTGCTTTTATAATGAAGTATTTACGACATCAAAGAATTAAAGAATGTAGAAGAAGGTGAGAGATAAAAAGCAAATGAACTAAATCACAAATATAACAATTTGAATTTACTTGATTACACTTATAAGATTACAATAAACAAAATAACCAAAAAGATACAAAAATATAACAATCAATGTAAATAAAATGGTTTATACATAGAAATAGCGATGACCACCAATAAGGCTCCACTAATCTCCCGTTGATGGCATTTGAATGATGATTTTTTAACATTTGAAAGTCGAAAAGAATAACTCATCACCCCAACATGTTTTTTTAGCCATATTGCATTGCCCATCCGCCTGCTTATTATTTCATTGGGCACGTACCCATAAGAATTATAAAAGAAAATTTTGGTTAACACATCAATTAGAAGGTTGGTTATGGTGGTGTGCCTTACACTAACAATGCAAACAAAGTATATATAAGAGATTTTGGAATTGAATAATTATTATTCATAGAAATAAGTTTATTTAGTATTAAATTTTATTTGATACATACATTGAACAATCTTGTGAACTTTAATATTAAGTTATGAACAATGAACAATAATAAATATTTTTTAATTAGAGGATAATGTTAAGTTTACAAATCACTGAATATATACAATGAACTAATTAAATCATTTGTTTCAATGAACTAATCCTAAGTTTTAAGAGAATAAAATTAATTACAAGTATAATAAATTACTCAATTGACCTTACTTTTTTTAAGTATAATATTCATACAAGGGTATTTTAGACTCTTCAAAAAAGTTAAGAAATGTAAATCACTCTTTTAACATTCATACTTTTATAATAGTTATAGATAATAAGTGGAATTTGATCCACATTAGAGATCTAGGTTTTAATTTCGAATTCTGTAGCATTGTAGACGTTTTTATGCATTGCTAAAGACATTTTCTAGCCAAGGATTAATCGAGGTTTGATTTCTTTAATTCGTGAGATTTAATTGTGCTTTTAAATTCGATGTTTCTTTTAGTATTTGCTTTTTTTCTGTGCTCGTTGACAATATATTTCATTCAATTAAGTAATCTGACCAATTATTTAGTTGATGAAATTATATTAAGTTAATTAGGGCTCAAATCCGTAATTATTTAGTTAACCCTAATATTTGTAGCAATTAGCGATGTCAATTATGGACAAATTTTCGATTAGTTGTTATGGGAATTAGCAACCTAGTTTAAATGAACCGAGATTATGTTTTTGTTAACTAGAATTGGTATCTTTCTAATACTTGAATGCCATCGATATTCTAAATCCTAAGAGTTGTTTAGGGTTGTCTAATCGGTAAGAAGAGTAATCAAAGAGCTTGTTTTGATTATCGAAGACTTAAAAGACTAGATTATTAGAGCTTGTTAGTAACTATAACCAATTTATTTAAGAACATTGAAACATCATTGCATCATTGATCGAATTATAAATCTACACCGAGATAATCCGAAGACTAGAATCTCCAATCTCATTAAATCCGATTTTAATTTGTTTATGTTTTTTAGTTTAGTCTTTTAAATATTTTATTTAGTCAATTCGAAACCCCCACCCTTTTAATTGATATTAGTAATTTTAAAAATTAGATCTACATCAATCCCTGATGATCGATCCAACTTGTCGCTATATACAAATCAATTTAAGTAGGTATTTATTTTTGTTGGATCCGACACCCACCAAATTTTGGCGCCATTGCCGGAGATTGTTGCTATTAGATTTATTTCTTTTGTTAATAATATTTTTATTTAGTGTTTTGTACTGTTAGATCTATTCATATAGGTGAATTTCACATCGAGAAAAGAGCTCAACGTTTACTGAAAGAGATCATGCAACGTTCTTCGAAGCCAAGGCTAACATCGAGAGGACTCTAAGGGAGTTGGCTATGCCAAATTTTAACCAGCAACCTAATTACATTCAATATCCTACTATTGAAGTTGATTTCGAATTAACATATGAACTTATTCGCTTACTAACTATTTTTCATGGTTTTGTAGCAGATGATCCTCATAAACATCTTAAACAATTTCATGTGGTATGTTCAATAATGAAACCAAGGGATGCCACTGAAGATCAAATCAAGTTTCGAGTCTTTTTTTTTTTTTTAGCAGACAAAGCTAAAGATTGGTTCTACTATTTACCCTTTGGTTCAATCAAGACATGGATTGAATTAGAGGCACAATTCCTAGAAAAATTCTTCCCTGCTTCCCACATTGCGAACATCAGAAAAGAGATTTGTGGGATTAGGCAAATGATTGGAGAAACTTTATATGAGTATTGGGAGCGAATCAAGCGATTGGTCGCTAGTTGCCCACATCATCAAATACCGAAATAACTTCTCATCCAATATTTCTATGAGGGGCTATCTATGATGGATAGAAACATGGTAATGCTGCAAGTGGAGGGATACTGATGTACAAAACTCCCACTGAAGCAAGAATCTTGATCTCCAACATGGCTGTCAACTCCCAACAATTCAGTGCTCAACATGATTATGCACCGAAGGAGGATAATGAGGTAAGTTCACTTAGTCAACGTATAAATGATTTGACATCTCTTGTTCAAAAGATGGTTGTAGGTAATCATGTAAAAGCATGTGGGCTTTGTTTGAGCGTTGGGCATACGGCAGAGATGTGTTCTACACTTCAAAAGGGGTCATATGGACAAGCTTATGATGCTGGATTTTTGGGTGTTCCACAAAGTAATTACAATCATTATTCCAACACATACAATCTAGGATGGAGACATCAACCCAATCTGAGCTACGCTTAATGACCTCCTAGCTATCATGAATAGCAAGACCCACCGAATCATCAATTGGCTCAACCATCAGGTACACCTTTAGAAAAAATGATTAAAACGTTGGTTGCTACACTCAACAATTGCAGCAGAATATGCAACAGTTTCAGCAAAGCACACAACAATTTCAACAAGGCATGCAGCAATTCCAATAAGAAAGTCAAACTGTCATGAAACACTTGGAGAATCAAATGAGTCAAATGTCCACTACTATGAACGAGCTAGTGTCGAAGAATTCGAGTAAACTGCCATCTCAAAGTGCCATGAATCCTAAGCAAGACGTTAGTGCAATCACTATGAGGAGTGAAAAGGTGTTTCATGAGCACAAGTCATTTGCGTTACCTCCTCCGTTTCCTGGTCAATTTGCTTACTCTAAACGTGAGGTGAAAGGTGAGTCGAAAAAGAAAAATGTGGAACATCAACTCATAAAATCATTGGAGACACCTACCGAACAACCCAAGCTTATTGAGATAACTCCTCAAACATATGAGGAGGAAGATGAAGAATATGAGATTTTTGGGGAAGTTGAGATCAGTGACGATGAAGAGGTGCATATAAAAGATGAATCTCCAATATTCGAAAAATAATTACCTCCAAAATGCAAAGACTCATGTATGTTTATTATCTCTTGCAAGATAGGTGATATGCAATTTGAGAACACTATGTTAGACCATGGATCTTCTGTAAATATCTAGTCTCGTTCTATTTGTGATTCTTTGAATATGAAAAAGTTGAGAAAAACGGACATGATTATATAATTAACTGCTGGGTCTAACGCATCTCCTAATGGTTTTCTTGAAAACGTATTAGTTCATGTCAATGACTTTGTTTTTCATGCTGATTTTTATGTTATTGATATGGATGAAAAATCTAGTAAATTAGCCCATATCCTTCTTGGAAAACCATTTTTGAAAACATCTAGGGTAAAAACTAATGTCCATGATAGAACTCTTACTATGGAATTTGAAGATGAATTTGTAATGTTTGATTTATATGATTCCATGAAGTATTCTACTGATGTCTGCTTTGTGTATGGTTTAGATGCTACTAACTTTGTGATGCAGCGAATTTTTGAATGTAATGATGATGACCCACTTAAGGTAGCTTGGCATAGTGATGGCTTTGAACCTCCGACTTAAGCTACTTGAGGCATAGCTACGTCTAGCCAATGACGTTAAAGAATGGCGCTTCTTGGGAGACAACTCATGCTTTCGTTTATTTTCCCTTTTTTCTTATTTTTTTAAGTTTTTGCTTTGTAAGGCAGAATACATTCAAGAATTAAGCGTGCCCACGCCTAATTCTAATATGTATTTTGTTGGCAAAAGCATAATACAAAGTGAAATTAAACGTGCCCACGCTCAATTCACCATTGTATTCTGTTTTGGGAAGCAGAATACATCCAAAATTTAAGCACGCCCACGCTTAATACTAGGAAGTATTCTGCTCAACCCAAAATTTTCCCTCCGTTTGTTTTTCATTCTTTTGTTCAGTTATCAAAAATTCAAAAAACTTGAAGAAAAAGAAAAATAAAAAATTCGAAACCCTAACCTCCTACTTGTGCTGACGCTAATCTCTCCTCTTCCAATTTGTGCAGTTCCACCATAGTTGCACCACCATCTTCACAATCTTGAACTCCGTCGCCATCTCCGATTAATGCTACAATGGATGATTTTCTTCTTTTGGTGCTTTCGACGTTCAACCCCACGACGAGAACCCCTTGTCGCCTGTGTCATTACCTGCACCACCACCACTAACCGCCGAACCCTCAGCCCATGACTCAGCCGCTTCCTCCTCTAACTCCGAAAACTCAGCCTCCGCCGCCTCCGATTCCACTTTGGCGGAATCTCCACCACCTAACCCTCCTCCCCCCGTTGATCAAATCGAACAATACTCCGCCGGAACCCTAATGTCACACCCCCAGACCGAGGCCCGGGGATGATGACCCTTTTTCTTTCGTAAATATTATGGTTTTCTAAAATAATAAAATACATCATTTGAAATAAAAACAAGCCATTTTTCCTTTACAAACCAAACCCTGTACATAAACATAAGTTTGTTTACAAAACCATAATAGAGCGGCTATTTAAACAAAAATCAGAGTTTTTGAGCTACAAAACGCTCGAAACACGGCATATGAACATAGCTCTGTCCGACCGCTCGGGATACTTGGGCAACCTTCACATATGTACATGATCATCACCTGCATCATAAGAATCTAATGAGCTAATGGCTCAGTTAGAAGAAGCTCAGTTATAGCAATATATCACGTAGCACATAGGTCAGTGAATAATGCATAGTTCAGTTAAAAACATTATCTTTTTTCTCTTGGGTACCCCGAAGTATGGTATTCGACTGATGATGATAGGCGTCTGTTTTTGGAACCTGTTCATAAATGACCATAAAAAGAAGCATCGCGGGGGTTCTCATACCGACCTTTCGGCCGATGATATTAGCCGCTAGCTCCATCATATAACGTGGCTTTATCTATCTTGGTTTTGTATTCACCACTGTGGCTTTATCTATCTTGGCTTTTACACCTCAAGGTATTCACCACCCTCTGTTGGGTCCGCCGGTCCCTCCCGCGTCCCGTGCCTACCCGACCGCCAATCAAATACCAAACCTCTCTTTCGAAAACGTTCTCTTCACATGTATAGCATTATAATGCAACATAATCACATTTACCTCAACATTTCATATCATAAAACCTTCATTTTCAATATCACAGATAATAAATCATAAATCATCAACATTTAACACAATCGGCACATAATACATTTATTTCAAACAATTAACTCACCAATAATCATAAACATGAATAATATGATTCTTACGATGCGTCAAATAACACTTTTTCTTACCTTAAGTCCTTAGCTATAAAATCGATAACGTGACGCTACCGCAAGCTATCTACAGTGATCCTTCTAATTCTAGTTGTTCAATAACCTGTAAAACGATATATTTACAATACTTAAATACGATTTTCTACGTATATTCCAAATTCACCGATTAAATTGAAGAAACTATCGATAAAATACTTACTTGTAATGCGTACGTTGGTTCGTATATTTTTCCCGAATTTTCTTTCCTTTTCCTTCTCTTTTCTTTCTTTTCTTTTCTTTCCTCTCTTCTATTTCTCTTCTTTAGTTTTGTTTGCTGTTTCTATCTTTCTTTCTAATTTGTACTTAAAGTGTTCTATATATATGCATATAAGTTAGGAATGTTAGTCGGCAAGTGGCAAAGCTACAATTCTAGCTTGGGTGAATCATTTGATAAGTACATATGATATATATATATATATATAGGTAGAGTGAGGTGGCAAGCTTAAAGCAAAAGTATGGTGACTAATGTGTGTATATATATATATATATCATAATTTAGAAAGTAAGTCGACAGGATAACATTTGGAAGCTAACTTAGGTGACTAATGATAAATATATTATTATTATATTCTTATAATTATTTGCAGCTGCTATCTTGTTACGTGTTATACATTCGTATGTTATATTTTCTACGTGTCGCGTATTTAAACTAATCGGGACATGCCGGTAACACGTAAGTGGCCCATAGTGTGTAAAATATATTTACCCGATAATTAACGGGAAGGTTTAGTGTACCGTATTCAATCAAAACTCTAAAGTTAAGCGTGCTCATACGAGAGCAATTATAGGATGGGTGACCTCCTGGGAAGCAGCTCAATTTTCCATTCGTTAATTAATTCGTGATAAGTGTTAGACGTCATGCCTGCTTAATCTAACTCGTTAATTGTTTAAACGCCGTGCCTGCTGAATCGTCATTTCTGCTTAACTAGTAGAGGATGCTAATTAAATACATTTTAAATGCACATATCATATATATAACACGTCATTATCGTAAAATCATGCGTTTATTATATAATTACCAAATAATCATATTCATCTAGTCATGCCATTCTGATGCAGTAAATTAATAATTAATGCTAACTATATAATAGGCTTATTGTTAGTCGGGTGAGAGGTTATTGGGGCATTACACCTAACCTCCCACAAACTCCACGGTGCAACACCACCACCTGAGGTGACACTACCTACTTCCAACCACCTGCCACTCCACTTCCAGCCACCACTATCGAAGCCTGACTAAACGCAATCGAAGTTAAAACTAATCAACTCCTAACACACTTCGACATCATGACCGAATGATGCCCTAGGGGAATCCCCCTTCCTTGTTTCTTTTTTTACATTGTCTCGTTGTTAGTCTTTTGCATATCTTTACATTGAGTACAATTCATGATTTAAGTGTGGGGGGGTTGACTTCTATTGCGTTTGCGTACGTTTAGCGTGTAAAATTTTTCAAATTTCATTTTCTTTGGGATTTTATTAGATGTTATGAATTCTTTGAACTACTTAGATTTATGCAATATGACCATGCATTGATTGAATTCTCTTGCCATGTGAAAAGTTTTGTTAGCATAACGATAGACCGAGAACGATAGGATTGCATATATTAGTACGACTTATCCATACCATGTGAACTTTGAGCCTTTGTTCTGATTGATCATTCATGAAAATTTTCCTTTTTTCTTGTGTGCATCTTACACGTTTTTGTAAATTCTAGAACTTGCTTTGAACCGTGTCAAGACTACATGTGTTTGTGTACATTTGAACATGATAAAGGCACTAGTACTTAACTACTTAACCAAATAAGCATACCATTTGCATAATCCCCTAGTTAACCCACTTTGAGCTTTTTGGCCTTTTTTATAGTTTACACCCGAACTTTGAGCTTTTACTGTTTTATCATATCTCTTTGTTCTACCCATTTGAAAAAAATGAGTCGAGCATCGAGATTATAATTGTTTAGAAATTCAAGAGGAAGATGTGTATTAACTAAGTGTGGGGGAACCTTTGTAAAATATAAAGAGTGCTTACCAAAAAGAAAAAAAATGGAAAAGAAGAGAAAAGGCAAAAGAAAAAATGACAAAAAGAAAAGAAAAATAAAAGGGCATAGACCAAGAAAGAAATTGAAAAAAGGAAAGAAGAATGATGAATTGAGTCCAAAAAAGGATGAAAAGAGGTACTTGGGTCCTTATTGCCATATCTACCCAATAGTGTCTTGATGCTCTTCAAATTTATTGGACTTAGCCTTCATTATCCTTTATTCCTACCCCCGAGCCCTAGCCTAATTTCAACCATGAATAAAGACCTTTTGATTCTTTTATGCACATTCTCAAAAGTAGTAGCGATTTTGGTGTATAAGCAAGCCTATGTGATTGCATTGATATGATAAGAACTGAGTGAAATACGTTATACCCTATACACGAGTGATGTGGAGAGAATTGTGAGAAAAGTCTACTAATATCTTGGATTCCTATTTTTCAAATGAATTCGTTGTGTTGGTATTGATCTAATGTGGTATAGTTCTTCGATTACTTGCTTGTGTTATCTTGTCATGCTTGACTTTTGTTCATTGGTTCATATATCTACTTCAATTATGCCGAGTGATGAATTCTTGAAAATTTTGCGTTGCTTACTCTTAAACATTGCCCGAGGACGTGCAATAGCATAAGTGTGGGGTATCTGTTAGTGTGTATTTTATACGCAATTTACATGGTTGAAATTGCATTGTTTGTCATATTTATACTTCCCATTTCATGGATTTGTACTATTATTGACTTGTTCGGTATTTATATGAAGAAGGAAGGAAAATGTGAAAAATAGGCCATAAATGGTGAAGTTTTGAGTTGGCACGAAAAAATGGCAGCAAAATACTTTTCAAGTTTAAGCGTGCCCATGCTTAATTCCAGAAACCATTATGCCGAGAACAAAGTCTGCTGGAAGACTTTTTACTACGTTTTCTGGAAGATTTTGTTTCTCAAAACCATTGGTATTTATTTCCCAAAACTGTTGGGATTTATTTCCTTTTGTTAGGGATTTTATTCCCTCTTTATTCAATTTATTTTTGCTAGGATTCTTAGAGTCCTATTTTAGATAGTTTCCTTCTATGGCTAAAACTCCTATTATTATAAATAAGTGGAATTTGATCCACATTAGAGACCTAGGTTTTAATTTCAAATTCTATAGCATTGTAGACGTTTTTATGTGTTGCTAAACACATTTTCTAGCCAAAGATTAATCAAGGTTTGATTTCTTTAATTCGTGAGATTTAATTGTGCTTTTATATTCGATATTTCTTTAAGTATTTGCTTTTTCTATGTGCTCGTTGACAATATATTTCATTCAATTAAGTAATCTGGCCAATTATTTAGTTGTTAAAATCCTATTAAGTTAATTAGAGCCCAAATCCCTAATTGTTTGGTTAACCCTAATATTTGTAGCAATTAGCGACGTCGATTATGGACAAGTTTTCAATTAGTTGTTATAGGAATTAGCAACCTAGTTTAAATTAACCGAGCTTATGTGTTTGTTAAATAGAATTGATGTCTTTCTAATACTTGAATGCCATCAATATTCTATATCCTATGAGATTGTTTAGGGTTGTCTAATCGATAAGAGGAGTAATTAAAGAGCTTGTTTTGATTATCGAATACTTAAGGAAATACTAGGTTATTGGAGCTTGTTAATAACTATAGCCAATTTACTTAAGAACATTGAAACATCATTGCATCAATGATCGTATTATAAATCACCGACATAATCCGAAGGCTAGAATCTCCAATCTTATTAAATCCGATTTTAATTTGTTTACATTTTTTAGTTTAGTCTTTTAAATATTTTTATTTAGTCAATTCGAAGCCCCCCTTTAATTGATATTAGTAATTTTAAGAATTAGGTCTACATCAATCCCTAAGGATCGACCCTACTTGTTGCTATACACAAATCAATTCGAGTAGGTATTTATTTTTGTTGGATTCGACACCCGGCAAATTTTGGCGCCGTTGCTGGGGATTGGTGCTATTAGATTTATAATCAGGAAACTTATTCAAGTTCGCGTATGACCCCTTAAGTTCATTCGAAAGCTAGCAGTGACACCATTTCCAAAACGGCTCGGTAATAATTAATCAATCATTACCTCAATTAATCATTATACTAAATAATTAATCTTGGTCATGAAATAACCACCAATTATTTCACGACTCTCACAGATCGAGTTTGATGTCTAGCAACGTCGACTCAACCCCTAGACTCAAATAATTCGAGAAGACCTTTCTTGATCACGATCATAGCATGTGTCTCATCCTCCTGTTAGATCTTCTGACTAAATTTAGGATTTAGTTATCAGTCGAAATCCTACTAATTTAATTATATGACTATTTCAATTGGCAAATGACGACCTATGTAAACTAAGCAAGGATCACACACCTTCTTATTTACTTACTTTGGCCAAATTTTTCTTAGTTGTTTCATTTCCAGGGTAGCATAGGAGAATCACTAATCGTGTGATTAGAGAAAGATCCCAGGGACTTTATTACACATATTTAAAGAAAACAATATATAATAAAGAAAATGTCGTTCCAATAATAATAAGTAAAACATTTATCAAAAGTGTTACATAAATTGACAATCAAAATTGGCTTGTCGGGAACTAACATTTACAAAAACAAATTGGTTAGAGATTTGAAATAGGGTGTGGATACCGTTAAAGACACGACCTTTCAAGTGCTCGAACGAAAGATACAAAGGAGACGAATGAGGCATGTCAATCTACATTTGTCGGGTTGATAGCTTGATTCATCATACGGAACTATTAATTAAGCACTTGATGTAAGCCCTTTAATAAGCTTTTGGTAATATTGTTAATTGAGCGAATTAATAGTTGTTTGGCAGATTATTTAGCTTTTAGGACGTGATTGGTATACTGGAATGAGGTGGGAATGGAATGGGCATTCATATGTTCATTCCTATTCTAATGATTGGTATGTTTTTTTGTTGGGAATGTTCATTTCTATTGGAATCCATATTCCCAAAAGTATGGGAATAGTGATTCCTTCCATACCCCTTGGGTTTGGCTATTCCTTGCCTATCAGGAATCAATCATATTTTTTTTCTTATGATATTATTTCTTCACACCAATATAAAAGTTTTAAAAATTTGATGAATGCAATATATATATTTTTGGACTTATGATTAATAATCACAAATTATTTTAAAAATAATATAAATTATTAAAAATTTCAAAAAAATATTTATATGCATTGAAATAACAAAAAATACATATTATTTTTCGTACGTACTAAGTCGAAATATTTTCCTCAATAAGAATTACTTAATTATAATAAATATAATTTCAAATGTAACAAAAATAGGAAAAAAAATACAAAAATAAATTGAAAAAATATAAAATAATATTGCTTTTAACAAATAATATCTTATCCTTAAACTAGTTCATCAATAAAAAGTATTAGAAAATGTGAATTATTATATAGATAATATTACATATATATCATTATATAATAACTATATTTTTTCCATTTTTCATTTAATTTTTTCCATTTTTTCATCATGCCCCGTGTTATTTTTCTTTAAATAAAAAGTTCAAAGTCTCAAATCATTTAAATTTCATAGAATTAGATTGGATTCAAATTTGTATTCGAGTTTAATAAATAACTCAAATATACGAATATACAGAATTAAAAAAATCTCATATCTCGAATTCGTTTCCTTTCTCATTCCTGCACTATACCAATCATAGGATTTATGAAATCAATATCATTTCATTCCCATCTCCATTTCATTCCTTATACCATTCCATTCCCATATAATTCCATTCATTCATACCAATCATGTCCGTAAAGTTTTAAATTCTGATGTGTGTACGAGCTGTTGATGTGTAACATCGCAAACGCACGACTTCCATGTAACACTAAAATTATCGTTCCCACGAAAACTAGATAATCAAGTACTAATTACTTCACGTATCAGTAATCTAAGCCAAATAGAGGTTTAAGATATGATGTAGAGAAAAGAAAATAAAACGTTGAAAGATGGCTTAAAGCATGGTTGATTAGTTATTCCAGAATCGGGATTCACCACGACATATGTCATCATCTCAAACATAACATCCATTCAATTGCGATCGCCATTTATGAAGGACACTATCAAATTTTATATACTTATTATATTCTTATAAAGCATAGAATACCCAAAACAGTCAAACACCTACTTTCGTGGTGTTTAAGTCTTAGTTGGAGTTCATCCATGATAGTGTATTGAATCCTCAAACGATCTAAACATACTTTCGTGATTCAGAATCATAGGTTTAAATTCTATAGATTCTGACATCTAAATGTCACCTCAAAATTTTCACCTAATATCTATAAACATGTAAATAAGTGGCCAACAAAATTCACAAGCAATAAGCGCCAATAATTCATATCATAAGCATAAGCGACTTAACATCAAGGATTACATGATATATATCAATAACATATTATCAGGTTATTCCCAATTTTAGAATAAAATAGATTACTCAATTGATACAAATACACAATCAACAGTCATAATTATAAGCATGATATAATGACAAGAATTAAAAGAGAGAATAAAGAAATAAAACTCTATTTTCAATAAAACATGTGTCAAAGATCTGTTTACAATCAATGTCTGATAATCATTCTTCGATCTCTAATCAATTTTACTGTGCTCTTGAATACAGCTCTTGAATACAAAAATTTTGAACTCTAAACAACCTTGGGAGGAGGTGTTTATTTCCCTAGAAAACGAGAAACCAAAATTGTCACGACTCTATGTCCGAGTTAAATGCTCGGTTACACGCCGAGCTAGCTAGGGATGGCAACGATTTCGGGTCTACCCGGAACCGCCCCGGAACCATTCTATCGGTTCCAGTTCTTTCAATGCTAAATGGTTCGGATCCGGTTCTGGGTCCAACTAAACGGTTCTTGGGCGGTTCCAGTTCCGGATCCGGTTCCGGGTCCACCAGGAGCCGCCTTAATTTTTTTTATTTCTTTTTATTAAAATTAGTGGTAGATAGTTTACTAAACACTAAGATCATTCAACCAACCAAAATCAATTGAAAATGTTTGTTAGGTTATTTCATTGCCAAGGAAATTAAATATCAAGTCCACAAATTATATAAATATTAAAACCAATTATTTTAGTGTAATTCTCTCTCGATCTTTTATTAAATTAATGTTTGTACCAATATATTGAATTTGATTTCGACCATTTTAATGAAATTGATTTACATAATACATAGGTCAAATCAACACTTATACTAGTGCCATAAACATAAAATATACTTTAATTTGACTTATTATAAAATCGTCCTAAGTTTTATGCTATTATGTGAAACTATTACAATGTTTTGTAAAACTATTGTATTGTAAAGAAATTTAGATTCACAAGTTCGTCAAATTGCGCTGTTAACTTAATCAACATTTAGCTCAAATTAAGGAATATATTTCTGCTGTAATAATTGAGAAAATAGTTGTAATGATTTCCTGCAGTTTTCCGAATTTAATAGTTCTTCAAGATAATAATATCACATATACTTAACGCATTTGGTGAATATTATTAGAATTATATTAGATCTTCATGTATATTAGTATATTACTCAAGCACAAATGCTCAAATATACTTGCAAAGCATTTCTGTATGATACCAATTATTGCAATTGTAACAATGAATTGCATTTATATATATGTATGCAAATTATAGTGTACAATTAATTTATGGACTATAGAAATTGTGATTTTTTTAGTTGTTTATTGGATGTGTTATTAATTTTGCACGGGAGTTAGTATAAAAATTATTAAAAGTGAAAAATGTTAATATATGAGAATATGAGGTAATGACATAATAATATTTTCCACAAGTTAGCAATGCAAAATATTCAAACTAATCACTATATTTTCATACAAAAGTGTATTATGGAAAAAGTGTCATGGGTAGTAGACTATTAAAAAGCACCAAAAAGCAAAAAAAAAAAGATATTTAAACGGGTACCCGCGGGTCGGACCCGGCAGTTCCGGGTCCGGGTCCATAATGAGGAACCGGTTCCGGTTTCGGGTCCAAAAATAATTATGCGATTCCGTCTAGACCCACCGGTTCCTACCCAGAACCGGCCCGTTGCCATCCCTAGAGCTAGCGTTTAAATGCCAAGCTAGCATTTTGAACGTGACTTTTAAACATATCTTCGTGTCTTGTCTCGTCTATTCCGTTCTCAATTTTAGCCTCTTCTTGTGTTATAATCATGCGTTTCTGTGCAAACTTTGGCTTTTCATATGCGACACTTAACGGACTTATTAAACGCATTGTGGGCATTAAAAAGAAAAGCAAATTGATAATAAACGTAGCCAAATGAACTCTATACAATGTGTATAAATGAGGTTTATCAGCTGTCATCGGTACTAGTCAACCTGACTTCAGTGTCGGAAGGCTATAGTCGGGAAAATTCTTGAGACGCTTTACTTTTGTTGTGATAAAGCATTTATTAAAATCTCATGCTGAAATCTTAACAATATGATTTGTCATGCATTTGCATACTTACATAGCGAATGTCCTTTCAGCATGTATCACTGCTTTGACCATAACATCACAAGTTTGTACTCTTCAAATACACATCACTAGACATAGCTTGGGACTCGTAAGGCCCAATTGGTTGGCAAGTCTTCTCCCAAAAAAATTATTTCAAAGTAAAAAAATCTCATAAAATTCAATTGTTTGGCATCTCACGAAATTTCTCTTAAAAAAATCTTTCAAAATTAAAAATTATTCTAAAAAAATCTTATAGAAAAAGAGAAAAAAATAAATTTTACTATTCATGATTTGACAGTTATCATTACAAATAAAATAAGGTTTTTTGGCTATATTTTGACTCTAAAAATTAAATTAATTACATATTCTAATGCAAAATGACGAGACATTTAAAATAAGATCCATTGTGAATATTTTTTTTGTGTCTAAATTGATGAGTTTTACTAAAAATGTTAATAAAATTTATATATAAATATCAATTCAAACTAATTTCTCACAACAAAAAATATATCACATCAACCATAATCATTACATATTTTCTTCAAAAAACCTCATTCATACTCTCTTCTCAATACCATATTTCTTATCCTTAAAATTATTATTCTAATTTTTATCTTGAAAAAAAATTCTTTGAGATTGATGTACCATCCAATTGGACCTGCTATGTTTGTTTATGTTTTTGGAATGAAATTTTAAATTTTTTTCGGGAATGACGTACTATAAAAATTCGTGTGAAAATGGTAGGTGTTTGTTTATGTTTTTAAAATTATGTTGAAAATTGTAAGAGATGTCAAATCAATAGTGATAGGTTGATGGATGATGTGTAGAATAATTATGTTAGTGGTGTATATAATAATTATGTAAATTAAAAATAAAAAATAATATGGATAAAAAATTGTAAAGTATGAAAGAGAAAGTGAAAAAATGATTTATAATAAATGATTTGATTGGTAAATGTGTGAAGTGATGTGTATATGAGTGATAGTTAGTTATATAGGAGATTGAAAAAGTAGAGTTGGAAAAAGGGGAATTGAGATGAAAATTAGTGAGTTAAGTTTATTTTGAATTTTGTGATTTAAAATCATGAAAATGGATTTTGAAAACATAAACAAATAAGGCCTAGTTTTTCAAATATCCTCATGGTCCTGGCACAGTTTTTTTTCTTTCTGAACAAAATTACAAAGGCCTTCTCCTCACAGAAATTTCAAATTGCACTTTGCAGTACCCCTTGGGAAAGGCATTGCAAATGCTCGTGGAAAAAAGCAACTTTACTCGAAACTTTTTGAGAGGTGTCTCTGTAGACTGTATTGATCTTTTTCCATAGTTCTCAACTCCAATCTGAGATTTGATTCCTTCCTTCCCAGTTGCCATTATCTCACGCTCTACCTTTAAACCAACCTCTACAATGGCAATCATAACTGAACAAGATCCCCCAAAGCAGCCTCAACAGCTCCGCAAACGCAAAACAACTTCCAAGGCTAAGCCCTCCTCTTCAACCCCACAACCCACATCCACCACCGCAGCTCCCACCACTTCCAAAACAGAAAACCCATTTCAGTTCTGGTTCTATTTCACTGTCCTCGTCTCTCTCGTCACCCTTGTCTTCATTCTCCTCTCTTCTCTATCCCCACAAGACCCTAAGACTTGGTTCCTCAACCTTCCCCCAAATCTCCGCCAGCACTACTCCAACGGCCGCACAATCAAGGTACAAATATCCCCTAATCATCCTCAATTTGAAGTCTTTTCCCTTCAACAAGGGCCCACCAATTCAGATAGCCATGTTTTCATTATACATGGTTTAGGTTGCAGTTCCTTTTCTTTTCAGAATGTCCTCAAGTTTTTAGGCACCAAAAATGTCCACGCAGTGGCAATAGATCTTCCAGGATCAGGGTTTTCTGATAAATCCTTTGTTGTGGTTGAAGATCATATCTTGGGTGATGGTGGCTTTTTGAACAGTGTGTGGGGGGTGTATGAAGAAATTAAAGAGAAGGGTCTTTTTTGGGGGTTTGATCAGCTTGTTGAACAAGGATATGTGGACTTTGAAGAGAGTAGTAATAAGGTGCGTGTTGTGAAGAAAGAAATTGTTAAGGCCATTGAACTTGGTAGTGAAGAAATGGGGAGAGTGTTGGGGCAAGTAGTGGATTCAATGGGGCTCACACCTGTTGATTTGGTGTTGCATGATTCTGCATTAGGGTTGAGTGCTAACTGGATTTCGGAAAATCGGGGATTGGTCAGAAGTATAACTGTTCTTGACAGTGGGACGGCATTGCCTGTCTGGGTGTTGGAAATGCCTGTTGTGAGGGCAGTTGTGTTGGGGTTTAGGTTTGTGTTTGAGAGAGTTATTGCAATGTGTTGTATGAAATCAGAAGAGGCAGAGGCACATAGGATTCTATTGAAGGGGAGGGATGGTGGAAGGGCTGTTGTTGGGATGGGTAAGAAGCTTAATTCGAGCTTTGATTTGTCTGAATGGAGTAGTTTAGATGGCGTTAAGGGTTTGCCTATCCAAGTCATTTGGTCTAATGGATGGTCTGATAAATGGACCGCTAAGGGCCTCGAAATTTCTGATGCCATTCCTCAGGCTACACTTGTCACACATTCTGGTGGGAGATGGACTCAGGTGAGACTTAATTCATTATCATCATCATCAAATTCTTTTACTCTTCATGCATTAGGTTATATGTAAATGTCATATACCGGCCTCATAGATACGGAATTTGAAGTAAATGAGCCATAGTGTTTTACAGAATCAACAACAAAAATATTAGAGATGAAGAGGAGTAGAAATCTAGAAAGAGTGACATTGTAGGAAGGAAGGAGGTGAGAAATAGAAGAATCGGTGATGTGAGGATAAATTTTGTGCATTCATTTCTTGTCTTTTCGAGTACACATTATAACATCTGCTTTTATAAAATTGCTAGAAAAAACGTCAATAAGAATACAACACGTGACAACTGCTGTCCAAGTATTTGCATTTCTTTATTAATTTAAAAAAAAATGCCATTTTTGAGTGCGTAGGGCCATGACAATAAATCTGTTTTCATATCTAAATTAGGCTAGAATTTTCATTTTTGTAAATTGGTATTATTATGCATAAACAAAATCTGTTGCTTCATTGCTGTCTGATATTGAATAGTTTTAGAGATACTAAGTTCTCAACTGCGCCAAGTTAGAAAGTTTAGCCTTGTTTGGTTTTGTTTTGGGCTGCCTGTTGGTCAAAAATCTGATCAAAATATGTTTGGGCTGTTATTTTCTGGTTCAAAATTTCGGTCCAAATAATGCAAAAATTCTGACCCCAAAACCGGATACAAATCCCCAGTCCCCAGTCATTGCTGCTTTTGCTTTTCTCCTGCCACGGTGTTTATTCTCGTTTTGTTCCCACTCCACGTCAACCAATACACCAGCTATTTAATGCTCTCTCTATCTACATCTATATATCAATATGTGTGTATCTATATTATATTTATTTCATGATATATATATATGTAACATATGAATACATGAATTTATATGTATATAATGGATATATGTGATATAAGTATATATGTTATAATCTATATATAGAATATTTATAAATACATTACATAAAGCACAATGGATATATATTGTATATTTATTAAGTGATAGTTATATACGGCATAAATATATATAGTTAAGATCAATACATTATTGTAATATAATAATATATATTTTGATAAATAAATATACTTACAATCACAATATTATAATATAACTTTTGATCAAGATAAATGTATATACTTACAATCTCAATATTATAATATAACTTTTAATCATTATTTAACACTAATAGACGAAAACTTCATGATTTGACTGCTATAATATAAGTTCCTTCTGGAATAAAACCAAACTCTATCTCACCAAAAAAACCACCCAAAAATCAATTCCCAAACTAAAACCAAACACAATCTCATCAACAATGCATGTGCACAAAAAAATTTCTCATCAACAATTCTCACAAAAATACCCAACCAAAATAAAATCAAAAATAGCCTTAGGTTATGAATTTCAGTAAATACAACCCAATGTTTTTGTAGCCTTGAATTCGCAATTGATTGTTAAGTTAATTCTTTTCCGAAAAGAAATTTGAGCAAACAATCTTGTACAACTCCTTTGCTGTTTATGTTTTTTTTTTTTAGAGTTTTTTTGGCAACCTTACTTCTATTGCTAGTGTTTTGAAGTTAATTCTTTTTTAGAAAGAAAAATAAGTGTGTTTTCTTTCCTTTCCTTTGAACCAAACAAAGTGCTAGTGTTTTGAAGTGTATTGCTATACAAACATCCAGTAAAATAGGATAATTCTTTTTCTAGGTGTATGTTAACTTTTCATGTTATTTTCAGGAAGTGTTTGTTTAATATGCAATACCTTTTTGCTGTGGCGAATATTGCAGAATCCTTCCATCTGGGTAAACCTTTGTTAGGTCATTTTCCTTGGGAGTAAAATCTTACTTCTAGAGAAACATGAGGTTAGGTATGGCTTAAAATTATTGTAGCTTCTGAGCTAACTGACTACCTGACGGAGGTCACTGGTTCAACCATCGGGTTAACACCGGTGGAACCAATGTTGTCATAGTTACGCAATAAATATCTAATATTTATTATAAAATTTAAGAACATAAAAAATAGACGTTTTCCTAAATTCAAAATCATTTTTAGTACATATATTTATGTCAAAAATTATGAAAAATTTAAATTTTTTTTAGTAAACACGCAAAATTATGTTCAAGTGATATAATTTCCGGATTCATGGAACAAAACATCAAATGTGCATCACAAATGACATAACTGCTACATCATTGTATAATAAAACCAACAATTTTGAAAAAAATAACTTAAAGAGATTTAATAATTTACAAACCAACAAAAACTAAAACGAAAAAGACTAGAGTTTTAGCAATAGTATGTTTTGATTTGATTTGTTTGAAAGAAAGGTTTATTGAGAACTTCATGTTGGAGGACATTTGGGAGGGTTTGTGAACTTTTGGTAAAGAATTAAGTTTTAAGTTTGAATTTTGGTATTTTAAAAAATCGAACGGTTTTATTGACCCATGACCGGTTTTACCAGGTCACTGATTCGACTGGTGGGTTGAGTGGTTTTTTTGCAAAATTGACCGGTTTTTTAGCCCAAAACAGTTTTGTGGGTCTGACCAGCTCGTTTTGAGGACCGGTTTCGGTTCAAAGCGGTTGAACCGGCCGGTCCGGGCTAGGTTTCTAAGCCATGCCTGACAGAATACATGTTATGGATTCCCGCTCATAGACCACTAGTTAAAAAATTCCATCTCATGAGACTAATTTGATGCAAATCAGAAGCCTAGGTTGACAATGTAAGTTCAATGACAGGCAACAACACCTTTTACCGACAAGGAAATAGGAGTAAGTCTTTTGTTTGTTAATTTTACAATTCACATTTTCATTAGTTTTACTATATGAGTCCTAAGTTACTTTCTATAATGTCTTTGTGTTTTGTTCGTCATTTTTAGCATCTAGGACGGAAAATAAGAACAAATTAATTAGTGGTTCCCTACTTGCATAGAAAGAGTGATATGCATAGAAACAACATTGTATAGTACTTTCAATCTCGAGCAATTTTGCAATACTTTCTATCTTTGACATCATATAATACTACTCCCTTTCTTCATTCAGTTGATTTTGTTGGAGGAAATTTTGATTTAATGTTTCTCTGGGGTGTCATAATATATTCTCAAAATAAGCTCTTTAAAATTACTTGAGCCATCAAGTCAACAATGTCCAGGTTTGTTGTATGTATTTGATGAAGTATTTTATTTTATTTGTTGATACAGGATGCTAATGCTGAGGAGGTAGCTTCAAGTATTTATGAGTTTGTTTCCTCTTTACCAAAAGTTACTAAACAAGAGCCAATTCAATGAGATTTTACTTTCATACATGGACGGTTTGGCTATGTGAGTTCCATTTTGTTTGATTTTTATTCCTGTACAAGACACAATGAATGTTGTTGCAACTTGAATGGTGGCAAACATTTAATTTTAACAACATACTGTTTTGAACATAGTTGATTATATTTAATACTCAAAGACATCATCTTAGCTGCATTGTGGATGCCATCTTCAACTTTGCTTGGATTTAATACTTCACAACTTTGTATAGTGAATGCTTTCAATCTTCACCAATTTTGCTATAATTTCTATCTTTGGCATCATATAATACTTTCTATAATTCCCCAGCAACTTTGAAACAACCGATTTTCCAAACCAAAAAATTAGAAGAAAAAAAATGTTCTGCTGAATAGAGAACAGTACTATTATTTTTTATTTTTTAGCTCAATTTGTTTAAAGCAATGGATATAATAATGATTTATCAAAAAAAAATAGAAGATGGCACTGACATTGGCGTTTGTTGTGTTGCCGTGATGTGAAATAAGAAAGAGAAATATGACAAGACAACATTGACAAAGTCGTCTACAAAATAAAAGACGATTGTGTCAATGTCGTTTTTTTATTATTTATGCAAAATGATATTTTCTAACTAATTTTATATTACTCAAATAAAAAACCCATGGTGGTGGGGTTGGGTTTGGCGGGAATAAGAAGAGCATGGGATGGGAGGAAGATAAAAAAAAAAAAAAAAAAAAGGGAAAAGAGAGAAGGAAATGGAAGAAAGACAAAATGAAGAAAGAAAATAATAAAAACGAAAATGTGGGTTTGGGTAATTCAAATCTAATCTATTTTATCCAAAAGTATCACATTTTTATACAAATTAATCACACTATTTTAAATTGTCCGGACAAAATGACTTTCAACTTGTATAGTAGAAACTCGATAAATTAATACTTGATAATTTAATAAACTCTCTAAAATAATATTTTTGGCCGGTCCCGACTCGGGATAGGGTGCTAAATTAATAATTCGCTAAAATTATAAGATAATACATTTTTTGATAATTTCTATAGACCCCATATAAATTAATAATTCTTTATATACTACATATTACATGAATGATTTATGAAGATTTCTTGAAAATGATTCATCTGTCTTTTGTTTTTTCGTTGAAATCAATTTCACCTAAATCTTGTCTCTAATTTTCTTTATAATTATAAGAATTCGTGATATTGTTTTCTTATATCTCAACAAGAAACTACTAAGTGGAAGTTTGAAAGGTGTTTGTAAATTGAGTATTTCATTATAAATTAATAAAATATTAATTAATATGTAAATTAATAGTTATTAATTTATCGATTAATTAATAATTCTTTTAATTAATAAATTTTGGTGGTCCCATTAGTATTAATTTATAGAGTTTATACTGTATATAGTTCATAAATAAGTATCACAAACTCAACGTCAATGTTTTTAAAACCGAAAGTTAGTTGAATTATTGGTCATGATTCAATCAGTTCGATTGTAGCTAAAAAATTAGATGACGCAAATATATATATATATATATATATTATATACATTATACGTTATAAATACAAACAAACACAAAACAATCATACATTTGAAATTAACTATATGTGTCAACTATTAAATATAAGATATTATACTTACATAAATATTGAAATATAAGAAGTAATATATCTATATAGTTAATAAATATTTACTTATACTCATGAATACAAAAGGTTATTATTGCATTAAAATATTTATACTCAATTTTAGTATTTCAAATAAATTATCCCATGAGACTAATGGTGTAGTATCTTATTTTAATATATTCTATTCAATTTAAAATTTTATTTTAACACGGCAGCAACCAGTCTCAATTGAGACTCGCACGGACGTCGACCCTCGTAAGTTCGCTTAGTTTATTATTTATAATTCCATTCCATAACCAAATTGTGTATAACCCAATTAATGGAATTGTGTTTGGATTTGATAGAGAAATAAGTAGAAAAATGTAGAATATTCATTTTTTTATTACAATTCGGTTAATTCGTTTTTTGAGCGAAACCAAACCGAATCAGTTTGATTCGTTTTTCGGTTCAATAAATTTTAGAATCATTAATCGAACTGAACCAGACTATTGAACACCTCTAAATAACATGTTACAAATTGATATTACTAATTTACTAGCAAAAATCTAAAAGAAAACAGTTTATATTTAGTTAAAATCAAAAGTTGTACAACAAGCTGCAATTGTGTAATGGTAACCATCTCAATAATTTTAGTGTGAGATTTTGTTTTTAATCCAAAGTGGATGCATTCAAATACGATTTTTTTTAAAAGTACTAAGAAAAGTTGTAAACCATTACTCTCTACCTCTTCAACCGGACTGACCGGTTAAGGTAGGTTTGTTGCCACCCCGATGCACACAACCAGACCGGATGAATGCCCGGTTCCCAGGTCCAACCGGTTCGGTCCGGGTTTAACAACATTACTCAACATAGGTTGTGTATAAAACGTTCTGTTAGTTTGTGACGGCAAAAGGTCTCGTGTAGAGTATAAGAAAACACAAGCGGACCATATACAATTATTCCATATATATTAGAAAAAATATATAACATTTGGTACACTTCAAATAACTAAAAATAATATTGGACAAAGTTTTTACTTTTCATTTTCAAATAACGACTTCACATAAAGTATATTAAATATGTTGGGTTTCGTATATTAAATGTATTGAAAAGTAAATATCAATGGTGGATCTAAATTTACTTATTCAAACCAACAAAAGATGAAAATCTATGCTAGTGGATGAAGATCCAAGCTCTTCGAATACTTCTAACTCGAATCGGCTGTGTGTTGCATATTTAAATAATAATATATATAATATATATTTGTAAGTAAAAAAGAAATAAATATTTAATATATGGCGGGCCGTTTTTGAACGGTGGCTTCCGTTTGTGAAAAGGTTTCAGACCGTGAAATGATGTGCTTCACATTGTTTCAGTCCATTGGTCATGTGGTTGGACTGAATATGTGTCTCTTAATTGAAGATACCATTTCGGGTGGAAATGTGCTTATTCGTGGCATTTATTGGAAGTCTATAAATACTTCCATACTTTGACCGAGAAAATCATTCAAAATATTTCTTTCTTCTTTCTCTTTATATTTTCGAGTCTTTTTTGGTCGAGTTTTTGCTCTAAAGAGGTTTCAAAGGAGTGTAGCCTTTTGAAACAAAGTTGTAGGCTTTGTATCCTAGAAGGTGTATTTCTTGAAACCATCTACATCCGTATGGGGAAAATATATACCTTTACAGATAGCATCTTTAAGGTGTGCCTAGTCTATCATAAAAAATCATTTTTTACCCACATTAGACAACAATTTTAAAGATATATATAAATTTCTGAAATGAAGTCGGGTCTTGTCAAAACACAACTGAATGAAGGCGATAAATTGGAACGTCTCAGTTGTCCAAACTACAAACATTTGAGTCTCAAGCTTGAATACATTCTTACTATTGCAAAGGTATTCTATGTCTTGACTGAACCATGTCCAACCGAAATAATTTCTAGTCAAAATTCTGATCCTACTACTCTTGGTGTTGGTAGTACACAAAATGATGAGGCTGATGCAAGGTAAAATTCAAACCGATCGAAGGAATTCCAAACTTCCATGGTGTCAAAGATATTATCAAATATGTGGAAGCTATTATTGGCGAAATTTTGGTTACAAAACCAATTAATGAGATAAGTTCATTATGTGAATTATCTATTTTCGCCTGTTTCATTTGATTACATATTATGTTCATATGCTTTAATATTTTATTATGCAACAATGATATGATCCGTTAAATGAAATAGAGCAACACGTGATATATGTGATTTAAAATTTAATTAGTTTATCATGATGTATTATTCTTGATGGAGAATAAATTTTTCAAGCATGATCAAAGATTACTTTATATTCCTACGGATATATGAAACATGATTAAATTATGTTTTTATTGTAATCATGTTATATGCGTTTAATCTGAGCATGTTGTATATATAATATTTAATTATATTATATTATATAATTTTAATTTATTCTCGATAAAGAAGAAATATTTGTGCATGCTTAATATGACTTTATTTTGCGACGCATATATATAAAGTAATGGGTTATCAAATTTCTTTCGGCTTATGAATAAATGCGATAAGTGTGATTCTTTACTATGTTTAACATGCTTTATAGAATAAAGCCCGATCACAATAAACGAAAAAAATGCATATATTTAAATAGATGATTTAAATTAGAGGCATGTTCTTTTCATGTGATAGTGACGTTTATTCAAAGAAGTCAAATTATTTAAAAAATAAATATTGCATTATTTAGAGTTTTTGCCTACAATTTTCACTATAAAAGTGATATAATTGGTGAGGAAAAACGACACATGGTTTCATTTAGCGAAAGAAAATTGAGTTTGGTTTAAAGAATTTTAAAATCAATGTTGTGGAATGTCGTCACTATAAACCTATAAGGTGTGAGTGAGAATGATTCTGAATGTTTCATATTATGAAACAAACTTTCCCGAGATAAGAAATGGAAATGAGTTATTGTGCAAAGTACACAACTTGGTCAAGAATAAAAAATATTAATTATCGGAGTATAAATCAAGAAAGTCGATCAAACGTGCGAAATTAAATTCGAGAATATGACTTTAAAGCTATGGAGAATTTGGTCAAACCAAATTTAGTGTTGGTGTACTAACAATAGTCAAAATGAAGATAAATCATTTTTGTTTCGAATGAACAATCACTAAAATGTGGTAAGCTGAATCATGCTAGTGATGATCAAAGTCAATAATTGATTGACAACCTAAACCATATTGATGGAGGGTGTTTGTCTAGTATAACTCGAACTATAAATGAAAGAATGTCAATCCATAACAAACATATTGCTATGAGGTATAATCATATAAGAAGTATGGTTAAGAAAGGAAAAGTAGTGCTTGAATACCTTCCAACTAAACAAATGTTAGCCGATCCACTAACAAAACCGTTATCTAGTGAAAAGATAACTAAAACCATTGGAGATATGTGACTATTACCAATAAAACATATCTTGATTGAAACCAACTCTATATTATGGTACAAGTTACACACTTGTTACCTTACGTATGAGAGTTAAAAAGGCAATTCAATCAAAATATTAGTGAAATGGAAACATGGATACATTTCAAGTGCATAACTTAAAAATAGTGGGTTGCCATTATTTTCAAAGTTCCACATCTGGTCTATGCATTATTATACCACACTAAGAGTAGGTTGAGTTATTAATAAACTCTTAATAGACTTATAGCTAAGTAGAATGCGTGTGGACATTTTTGATAAGTCTACCTATACAAGTAGAGAAGTGAGAGGCCACTTCTTATGGATTAATATCGGTAGAATCCTAGAGTACTTGTGAAAACTAGGATCTAGAACAAAGCCCATTTTAAATGTGCTGTCAAGCATAAAAGAGCAAGAACTCATGTATAACGAGAATATGTCTTCTTAGTAATTTATATTCAACCATAAGTTAAAGGTTCGTCCAGTTAATGGTGATTCGTTATATAAAGACCAAGTTTTTCTTATATTTTCGTATTTTCTATTATATGTAAATTAGTGGGGAATGTTGTATATTTACAGAATAATATATATAATATATATTTGTAAGAAAGAAAGAAATAAATATTTAATATATGGCGGGCCGTTTTTGAACGGCGGCTTCCATTACGGACCGTGAAATGGTGTGTTTCACATTGTTTCAGTCCATTGGTCATGTGGTTTGACCGAATAGATGTTTCTTAATTGGAGATACCATTTCGAGTGGAAAGGTGTCTATTCGTGGCATCTATTGGAAGTCTATAAATACTTTCATACTTTGACCAAGAAAATCTTTTAGAATATTTCTTTCTTCTTTCTCTCTATATTTTCGAATTTTTCTTGGTCGAGTTCTTGCTCTAAAGAGGTTTCAAAGGAATGTAGCATTTTGAAACGAAGTTGTAGGCTTTGTATCATAGAATGTCTATTTCTCGAAACCATCTACATCCGTGTGGGAGAAATATATATACCTTTAAAGATAGCATCTTTAAAGTGTGTCTAGCCTATCATCAAGAATCGATTTCTACCCACATTATACAACAGTGTGATCACTTGTGTTCATTCAAAAGCTAATAGTAGGACCATTCCCAAATGGCTCGGTTAGAATTATCCAATAATTATCTCAATTAATCATATGTGCCAAACAATTAATTTAGTTATAGTTAAACACCAATCAATTCATAACTTCTACAACTATAGTTTGATATTGATAAACCTCAATTATACGTGTTTTCTAGCCTAAGATTAGTCATTTTTATATCATTTTATATCATGATTTATACCCCATATACGTTTATAGGTTTGTTACATGATTGTAGGGTAAAATCATTAACTTCGAGAAAATGACGAAAAAACGTATGAAATGAGATACATGGGCGCTGTTTGGAAATACGATCATATCTTGGGCTACAAACCTCCAATGTTAATGAGCCTTATATGTTTGGAAAGCTAAGACAATTACCTAAAAGTTTTGTGAAGATGACAAGATCCGGTTCAAACGTTTAAAGGCCCGAAAGTTACAAATACGCTCAATTCCAAACCAAATGGCGCAGTCCTGGTAAAACGATCATAACTCGAGTTATACAACTTGTATTGGATCCAAATTGATTGGGTTTTAAAAATAAGACATAGATCTATAACTTTGTAGAAGACACTGAAGGCAAAATCGAACTGTACGTTGCGCTTAAGCGCTCAAGACAGGGACGAGCGCTCAGCGCTAGCGCTTGAGCGCTCAAGGCAGAAATTAGCGCTCAAGCGCGGCGCTGCAGAATCCGTATTTAACCTATTTTCGGTCTTTTCGTTCCTTCGGAGTATAAATACTCTCTCCAAACATTGTAAAAGGGTTCAAAATTTATTTCTCGGAGATTGATTGTAAGGATTAGAGATTCAAGAACAAGATTCGAAAATTGATTGTAAACGAGATCTTTCGACAACGGGTTTTATCGAGTTTATCTTTTTAATCTCTTTGAATTCTCGTCTATCTATCATGTTTATCTTCATCATCGTTGATTGTTTCTTCGCATCTATGGAGTAGTCTATTTTATTCTGGAATTGGGAATAGCCCGATAATATGTTATCAGCTTGAATTATATTATTGTTTACGCTACATCGCATATGCTTATGATTTGAATTCTTGATTATTAATGCTTGTGAATTTGCTGGCCACATATTTGCATGTTCATAGATATTTGGTGAAAATTCTGAAAGGTGACAACTATATCGGAACCCTAGAATTCAAACCTAGGATCCTAAATCACGAAAGTAGTTTTAGGTCTTTTGAGGAATCGATACATTATCATAAAGATTAATGAACTCGAGCTTAGTCTAATCATCACGACAGTAGTTGATTAATTAACTTGGGTAAATTGTTATGCTTCGACAGAAGGTAATGAGTATAATTGGATAATGTCCTTCATAAGTGGTGATTGTAACTGAATTGATTGTATGATTTAATTAATAACGTATGTCGTGGTGAAACCTGATTCTGGAATTACTAATCCAATATAATCAAAACCAGTTTTATACGTTCTGTTCCGTTTTCTTTACAACTTATTTTATATTTTCGTTAGGCTTAGATTACTGATAATTGATAGACTAGTGCTTGATTATTCGGTCCTCGTGGGAACGATATCTTTTGTACTACACCGAAGCCGTGCGCTTGCGGTTTAGGCTCATCATGTTTTTGGCGCCGTTGCCGGAGACTTGAATAGTCAATATTAGTTTTTATCAGATTTTAGTGAGACTAAGCCATTTTATTTTATTTTTAGTTTTTAATTTTTATTTTTCTGTTTTATTTCAGGATTTCGATTTCTCTTGTATGCGAAGTAAGATCGATTTCGAACTTGATCCAGAAATCGAAAAAACTTTTCGTGCCAGGAGAAAACTACAAAAACTGAAACAAGTTCAGTTGAAACAAGTTACAATGGCTGAAGAGAATGTGAATGTGAACGTTAATGCAAATGCTAACGCGAATGCAAATGTGGGTGCAAACGGGAACGCGAACGCAAATGCGAGATGTCTTAAGGATTTTGCGGCACCTAATGCGCAGACACTTCACTCTAGCATCGCTAGGCCTACTGTAGAGGCCAACAACTTTGAGCTCAAGCCATCCCTTTTGCAAATGGTTCAGCAGAATCAGTTTGGGGGTGCACCTACTGAAGAGCCAAACCTCCACTTATCTATGTTTTTAGAGTACTGCGACACTCTAAAGATGAATGGGGTTTCGCAGGATGCTATCAGGCTGAGGTTATTCCCGTTCTCACTGAGAGACAAAGCGAGAGCTTGGCTACATTCTCTACCAACTGGTTCCATCAGAACATGGGATCAACTGATGCAGTGCTTCTTAGCAAGATATTTTCCCCCGAGCAAGACTGCCCAACTGAGGAACCAAATCACAACTTTTGCTCAGCGAGATGGTGAATCGCTATATGAAGCCTGGGAGAGATTCAAGGATCTTCTCCGATTGTGCCCACATCATGGGCTAGAGAAGTGGTTTATTGTTCACACGTTCTATAATGGACTGATTTATACCACGAGGATGTCAGTCGATGCAGCAGCTGGAGGAGCTCTGATGAACAAAGGTATTGACGAAGCTTATGATCTAATCGAGGATATGGCACTGAACCACTACCAATGGTCAAGCGAAAGATCAACTCCACAGAAGAGACCAGGTAAGTACGATTTTGACGCTATTACTTTACTTTCTGCACAAGTAGAAGTCATGTCTAAGAAATTAGATTCAATGAACGTGCATGTTAATTATGTCAATACTACACCTCCTATGTGCGAAATATGTGGTATGGTTGGTCATGTTGCATTAGAGTGTCAACTAGCTAGTGTACCTAACAATCCCTCTATTAAACAAGCCAACTTTGTAAATAACTTCAACCAAAAGAACGACCCGTTTTCAAATACTTTTAATCCTGGTTGGAGGAATCACCCTAATTTTTCGTATAATACAAACCAAAACGCAGCTCCACATCCTAACTTTAGGCCGCCACCTGGATTCCAACAGAAGCCTTACAATCCTGTTCCACCACAGAAATCGAACTTAGAATCCCTTCTTAAGAGTTTTGTAGTTGCCCAGACTAAACAAAACGAGGTAATAAATGATGCAATTAAGCAACTAGCAACTAAGGTCGACTCTTTAGCAACTCATAATAAAATGCTAGAAAATCAAATTGCACAACAGGCTAGCAACTCGAATAGGACTTCTGGTTCCTTTCCCGGACAACCTGAGACAAATCCAAAGGAACATTGTAATGCAATTACATTAAGGAATGGAATCAATTATGAGGGTCCAAAAATGTCTACTAGGATTAGTGAAATTGAGTCAACTGAGAAGGTCGAAAAGGAAAAATCGTCTCATCCCGACAACTCTATTGACAAAACAACTGATAAAAGCGAAAAAGAACCAGTCTATGTACCTCCACCACCGTATGAGCCACCAGTACCTTTCCCTCAAAGATTAGCTAAGGCAAAATTAGACAAGCAATTTGGGAAATTTTTAGAAGTTTTGAAAAAACTTTACATTAATATTCCATTCACTGATGCACTTGCACAAATGCCTTCGTATGCTAAATTTTTGAAGGAAGTTCTTTCTAACAAACGAAAGCTAGAGGAATATGAAACTATCGCTTTAACTAAGGAGTGTAGCGCTGTAATTCAAAATAAATTATCTCAAAAACTTAAAGATCCCGGTAGTTTCTCAATTCTTTGCGTAATTGGTAATATGAGTTTTAACAATGCTTTATGTGATCTTGGAGCTAGTGTTAGTCTCATGCCATTGTCTATGGTGAAGAAGTTAGAGATGAATGATTTAAAGCCTACGACATTAATTTTGCAATTAGCTGATCGTTCTGTTAAGTATCCGATAGGTGTGTTAGAGGATGTACCTATCAAGGTTGGTAAGTTCTTTATTCCTACAGATTTCGTTGTTCTCGATATGGATGAGGATTCTCAAATCCCCATTATTCTTGGTAGACCATTCCTAGCTACAGCAGGAGCTATTATTGATGTTAAAAATGAAATGCTTTCCTTGAATATTGGGGATGAGAGAGTTGAATTTAGTCTATATAAATCTGTTGCTAACTGCTCCATCGAGAACTCTTGTTACAGGATTGACGAGGCTATAACTACGGACAAGCTTGCTAGGCACCACTATAAGGATCCATTAGAAGCACGACTGTTGAGTGGTGGCTCGATTGAAGAGGAAGATGAAGTTGTCGCTGATATTGCTCGACTGTTTGAGGGAAATCTATCGTTGACATCAAACATCACTAGAGAGGAGAGGAAGTTTCGACGTCGTGAACCAGATAAGTTCAAATTTGATGCGCATGAGAGTGCAAGGATTGAAAAGGAGGTATTAAAGTTTTGCACGACAAAAAGATCCCTCGACAAAAACTCAAAAAGGGGCTATTTAGTTCTTCTATTCGACAAGCACCTGAGTTTTCTTTACCTAGAAATCGAGATTCTAAAATCGATTGGAGAGTTGCTAAGTCATCGGGTCCAATTCGGGATCTACAAAATTGAGTTAACATGGTAAAGTCAAGCTAATGACTATAAACAAGCGCTTCTTGGGAGGCAACCTATGTGTTTTCCTTTTTTTTTTGTGTTTTTGTTTTTGTTCTTTTTCTTTCTATTTTTTTTTTCTTTAACACACGAAAAAAAAAATCTTTGCATGCTTTGTTTTTGTTTTGTCATACAAGGTACATGAGTAGCTCTCATTGGATGGATAAAGATGTTACACCACCTTCACTTGGAACTAAAATTCTCCTTCGGTATTCGGGCATGTTTTTCAACATCCCATTTGGTTAAGTTTTTCTTTCCCACTACTTATGTGTAATCGATCACATTGAGGACAATGTTATAGTTCAAATTTGGGGGTGGAATTCGACTTAGCATGTTTATATATCATATGAGTTTGTTTCGCTTAAGTTTAGGGGCGTTTGAGCTATTCATTGAGCTATTCATATGGCATGCTTTATTTTTTTTCTGTTATGAGTTTTAGCTTGTCAAATTGTACAATTTGCTAGAATTAACTTAAGATAGATGGCATGACTTCAATATATAATCTGGACTAATGGAACAAGCATATCTCGATTTTTGCTCATGTCGACCTAAGATTAGGATTTGCTTCTTTAGATATTTACACACAATCTATGGGAGAGGAGTTGAGTGGATGTTACATCTTGAGACACTTAAGGAGTAATTCCCAAAGATATTAACTAAAATTCTCATAAGGTATAGAGTTACATAGTCACACTTCATAATGAATGCTTAAAATTTGAAAATATTGATGTGTCGGATTATTATGACAATGTGAAGCTATCTCAAATAAAGACCTAACTTGTTTCGTGGCCTTTGACACTCGAGTGATTAAGTCCGAAAGGAGTGTTTCAACACTCAACGCCCTAAAGCTATCTAGATTCGGAGTCGTTGGCCCAAAACTCGTTACATGGGTGTCATAGAAAGCCTAAGGGAACAAGCATTGCACATGGTCTAATGAGCTAAACAGAAATCCACACGTACTGTGTAGAAAGTCAAAAATTCTTAAAAGCTTTAGTTTTGAAGTGTGTATTTTTAAAGCCTATTAAACTTAGTGCCTTTTGAATTTGAAAGTTAATAAAAATGGGGATTACATCCAAAATTTGGTAAGGATGCCACTCGACTATAATGCCTATGAATGACTGCACTACTTTGGAAGTTAATTCGACTCTTAGTGTTAATATGTGGCAAAATTGAGAGATATGTACATACTTTTGAGCTTAATTGTTAATGATGCTATGCCATTAGTCTTTTGTTAATTTTTATAAGTTGTATTATCTGGACATAGCTCAAATTTCATAGATTTTGTGGGTACATCTTCTGCAAACCCTCACGAGACTATAACTCGTCCTTTTTGGGGAACAAAAAGGTTTAAAGGCTTGTTTCACATGCTAAGTGCAATCGTGTACTCTACGAAAATGAGTTTATCTTCAGTTTTTATTTTTTGTTTTCTTTGCTTTACCGTTTGTTCGAGGACGAACAAAAGTAAGTTTGGGGGGGTTGATAAACCTCAATTATACGTGTTTTCTAGCCTAAGATTAGTCGTTTTTATATCATTTTATATCATGATTTATACCCCATATACGTTTATAGGTTTGTTACATGATTGCAGGGTAAAATCATTAACTTCGAGAAAATGACGAAAAAACGTATGAAATGAGATACATGGGCGCTGTTTGGAAATACGATCATATCTTGGGCTACAAACCTCCAATGTTAATGAGCCTTATATGTTTGGAAAGCTAAGACAATTACCTAAAAGTTTTGTGAAGATGACAAGATCCGATTCAACCGTTTAAAGGCCCAAAAGTTACAAATACGCTTTGTTCCAAACCAAATGGCGCAGTCATGGTAAAACGATCATAACTCGCGTTATACAACTTGGATTGGATCCAAATTGGTTGGGTTTTAAAACTAAGACATAGATCTATAACTTTGTAGAAGACACTGAAGGCAAAATCGAACTGTACGTTGCGCTTAATCGCTAAGTGCTTAAGCGCTCAAGACAGGGACGAGCGCTTGAGCGCTCAAGGCAGAAATTAGCGCTCAAGCGCTCCACGCTTGAGCGCGGCGCTCCAGAATCCGTATTTAACCTATTTTCGGTCTTTTCGTTCCTTCGGGGTATAAATACTCCCTCCAAACATTGTAAAAGGGTTTGAAATTTATTTCTCGGAGATTGATTGTAAGGATTAGAGATTCAAGAACAAGATTCGAAAATTGATTGTAAACGAGATCTTTCGACAACGGGTTTTATCGAGTTTATCTTTTTAATCTCTTTGAATTTTCGTCTATCTATCATGTTTATATTCATCATCGTTGATTGTTTCTTCGCATCTATGGAGTAGTCTATTTTATTCTGAAATTGGGAATAGCCCGATAATATGTTATCAGCTTGAATTATATTATTGTTTACGCTACATCGCATATTATTAATGCTTGTGAATTTGCTGGCCACATATTTGCATGTTCATAGATATTTGGTGAAAATTCTGAAAGGTGACATCTATATCGGAACCCTAGAATTCAAACCTAGGATCCTAAATCACGAAACTAGTTTTGGGTCTTTTGAGGAATCGATACATTATCATAGAGATTAATGAACTCGAGCTTAGTCTAATCATCACGACAGTAGTTGATTAATTAACTTGGGTAAATTATTATGCTCGACAGAAGGTAATGAGTATAATTGGATAATGTCCTTCATAAGTGGTGATTGTAACTGAATTGATTGTATGATTTAATTGATAACGTATGTCGTGGTGAAACCTGATTCTGGAATTACTAATCCAATATAATCAAAACCAGTTTTATACGTTCTGTTCCGTTTTCTTTACAACTTATTTTATATTTTCGTTATGCTTAGATTACTGATAATTGATAGACTAGTGCTTGATTATTCAGTCCTCGTGGGAACGATATCTTTTGTACTTCACCGAAGCCGTGCGCTTGTGGTTTAGGCTCATCAGATATCTAGTAAAATCTACTCCATCCCTAGACATGAATGATTTTATGTAGATCTTTCCAAATCATGATCGTAGCATGTCTCTCATTCTTCTGTCAGATCTTACTATTAAATTTAAGTCTTGGTTTGTTGTCGAAATCTTACTAATTTGGTCATATAACTATTTCTTTAGTAAATAATGGCTTGTGTCAAGTGTCAACTAAGCAAGGACTACACACCTTCTAATTAACCAACTATGATTAGAGATTTCTCAATTATTTTCCAAAAAGCATAAGAGATTCATAAGATTAGAAACATTCTATGTTAGAATCATCTGTCAAATAAAAAAGAAACAAATTAAATCCAAAATAGTCCATTTTGTGATTCTCTTGAAATCAGGAACTAAATCAAAGTGCAGTTGGCTTATAGTTGAGCAACCTTGTAGTTTAGCAATCATGATTCATCAAGTCATGAGGATAATCAAATGCCTCAAGTGATCTCGTAATTTCATATTCAATGCAGACACCAAAAAAAATTCCAGTGGGATTGTTTAGTCCTGCTATTTTAAATATGAACCCTCATATGTGTATAGGTTTCCATGTAACCGGATCTCTATAAATGGATTGCTACATACAAGAATGTTTTAAGGAATCATTCACATGTTGAAAAATATTTTGTGAGAACACTCGGGACTACTGTCTTTAAAATGTATGTAATCGAAGCAAAAGTTCTACTCTTTATCTTTGAAAGGAATTTGTCGCGCTCTCGGTGCTTATGGGTTTACGACACACGTTTTCCAAGATTCGACGACTAATGTTTCGAAATAGTAGCACTACAAATGTCGAAACTCAACGAACAAAACTCTGTTTTAAACTCTTAGATTTTATAAGAATGCAATAAGACTTTTAGTGCAGAAAGAAAGAAGTGAATTAACGAAGGAATTATTGAATTTGGATGTATGGGCTAGCATACACGTCTTTTCAGTTTCAACCCAAAGAGACCTTTTCAGACTAAAATACCCGTTCAGGTTTGAAAATGTATCATTTCAGTCGGAATAGGTGCATGTTAGTCCAACAGGTGGATGCGAACTGGGTGCAGCGTATCGCATGCAATCTTGGCCACTAATCACACCGTAACAATAATCACATGCGTCCATACGCGTTAAGACTTCATCCAACTACCAGAAAATTAATTGGGAAGTAAATTATAATTAAAGAATTAATTTGAATTAAAAATTCAAATAATTCCTCCGTAAAGATAATTTGAGCCAAACCGGCATCCGCGCCGGCCAGTCAGAAAGTGGCAGAGTGCGCACGTGTGCGCACTAGGTAATATAGACCATGACTAAGTCTTTACGCTCAACATAATACTTAATAAAGCTTTCTCTTTTTTATTTAACTTCCAATGTGGGATAACTCATTGTGGTTATTTCACTCTCAACTATTTTAGTTTGAGTAGCTCAATATGAACATTAATTTGTCATCCATCCTTAATTGGAGTTAAGAATATAATACACCATATTGATCTTCTCATGATCTAGATTAATATTATCCAAAGGTATTCTACTTTCTACAAATGAAACTTACCCAAATCGTTGGTTAAATTTAAGTGAAAAATCATTTTCTCAATACAATTTCCAATATCATATCCCTATAGCAATGAATCTGAAACTTAGAATGTTATTTTGGATCACATTCATTCAAACATAGTTGATAACTACAATTCTCGATGTGTGATCGTGCCACTTAAATTTATATGAAGTCTTGAATAGACCTGAAGTTACTTCAAAAAAAATTCGTGTTCAAACGCTCTCAATCACTGATTGTTGAAATATCTCAACGCTTGCGGCTTGACTGATTTTAAGCTCAAAGACTTGAGAGAAATAATCAACTTAGTAAAAATATTGAGTACTAAAACTGATGTTGTATTGCTCAGCGCTTAGTTCAGAGTTAACGTGTAGTGAAAAATATTTAAGTCTTTAGTTCTGAAAGAGATGAACGTTTTAACTTAGTTGTTATTTCTTTTGAAATCATTGGTTTACTTAATTCTTGATCAAAGATATGGATGAAGAATAGAAATCATAAGAGTTTGTAGATTTCGCTCGGGGATTTAATCCCAAATACGTTATTCTTCTTTGATTTTAAGGATGAATTCACTATATTGATTCTGAAGATTCATTTAGATTCTTCTCCAATACAATGAGATAAACTCGAAAGACTTATGATCCTTAGCTACTCAAGTCTCTGCTTCAAGAACTTCAGTGGTGTGCTTCTCTCACTCAGAATTAATGAAAATAACCTTTTTTTTCCTCATAGTCGGTTTGAATAGAAGGATTAGGGATTTTTTACTTAGAAAAATGGTTTGCTTATTTTGGATAAGCTCGAACAACTTTGAATGATATCCACTTCGATTTGATTATTCTATGGAAGAGATGAAGGGTAAATATCTTTGTGGTTGTCCAGAGATTTTGTTATTTGAGAGATGAATTTCAATGGAATATTGAAAGCTTGTTCTGTAGATTTGAATGAATAAAAACTTTATAGAGTTTTTAGTTAGATCTCAAATATTTCAGTATGTTTTTAGGGTTTTGATGTTCTATTTACAAGCACACAAAAAAAATATATTTGTTAGATACATTTCATATGCGCGTATAGGTCACTCACTTGATAACTGTCAGGTTGGGACTAGTACATCCTTGAATTTTGCTGTAGAGACAGTCTACCACAGTCTGATAAAACTGACATCCAACAAGGTGGCGTTGTCCATACTTCAAAGTCAATATCCACATTAGTGCTTTAATATGCATTTAATGCATTTCGAAATAAATGTCTGTTGGAATATTAAATGTGTTAGAGTGAACATTTAATTTCCAAATGTTTGCTTGATTTATTACTTGAATGTCTTGGTGCGAAAACTTAGAATTGAATTTAGTTGTCACTTGGATACTTTTTAGATATACTAGTAAAGAACACGTGCTTTGCACGTGATACGTGATTCTTAAAAATATTTTAACGTAAAATCACCCGTTAAATCTATGAACAATTAAAATTTTAATATTTGATGGAACTACTTAAATACTTAAAATGATCCACAACAATGTAAATTATATGACAAATATCATTTATGTATAAATAATGCAATTTAATATTCAATCTTATTTTATGGGCATTGGTTGATATTTTTTATGTCTCATTATTTTTTCTTTTCTGTGATTTTGAGAGAGGTTTCAATTCTTTTTAATATTTGTATTTCTTTTTTAAATTTTTTGCATCTCTTCATTATTACTGAAAATTATATTGTTCATGTCTTCTTCTTTATCGTTCACTATATTGTTTTTTTTGTTTAGTCCACATAAAAGATAGTATTTGATTTACTTCATATAAGGTTTAAAAGAGTTCCCCTTACATTAATTGTTCTTTCCTTGTTTCTTATTTTCTTATTTTTCCCCTTTATTTTCATTGGTTTTTTGTGAATTGTATCCGATCTAACACTCAATTTCTCTTATTTGTTCTTATATTTCAACTAACTATTTCTGTGAGTTGTATCCGATCTAACACTCAATTTCTCTTATATTTCTTTTAACTAAATTATTTTTTTATTTATTTTTAATTAGGAATTAATTTGTTGATTTTTATTGTTATAAGAAAAATTAGCATTCAAACATATAATTGCATTATTTATTTTTCATATTAATATTTCAAAAGTGTTACATAATTTATTTTGAACTTTACTAATTTGGTGACATGCATAGAAATTAAAAGTATCGAGATAATGAAGCTTGCTATGTAACACAAAGTCGTGTATAAATTGCGTATCACATTTCAGTATAAAATTCAACCAAACATCTACTTTAATTTATGTTTGTAATATTTTTATGAAAATTAAGAATATCTATTGTACTTTAAAATGTTATAATTATTCAAGAAATACGTATATCCATTGAGATGTTATTCTTCTTTTATATTATTTTCAAAATGTCTATTTAATATAACTTAGTTACATTTAAATTTTCTTAAAAATGTAAACTTGGATTTCGTTAAACTATATATTTACATAATCAAAATTTCTTCTTTTAACCTAAACCCAAATATTATATGAGACCACATTCAATTTTGTTGTAATTTAAGTTTTATATATTTTGAATAAGATAATCTAAATTTTCACATAATAATTATAATACAAAATGTCAGAGTTATTTGCATTTTTATAATAGTAAAGTGATATAAGACAATATACAATATAAGTTTGGAGAGGAAAAAGTTTGATCCGGCACGATGGTGAAAATTGTATGTTAGTCTATAGAATGATTTTCAAAACAGTTGGGTTCCAAATCAAATCCAGAAAAATACAAATTAGAATTTTGTTTGGAATCCATGCTTTTATCTATACCGTCATGAAAAGAATACTTTTATTTATTTTATGGATAAATTAGTATTTTAATCATATATAATAATAAAAATTAAATTCTTGACAAAACTGTCAATTATTTATATTTATAAAAGATTATATAAAAAAAAACCTAAATAACTTTTTAGTATGGTGCTGAATTGGTTGATAAAATATAAGCATTTTGTGTTTATATTAGTTAGTGGTAATATTAGATTAAATAACGGGTGATTATGGTTAGTTGCCCTTCATTTAAGTTCATGAGCTTAGTTCACCCTTTTATGGCGTGAAATATTGGTAAATTAATTAATGTTAAGATTTAGTAGATCCATATTAAAGAATGGTAGTAACATATTACTTGCATTCCACATAGTCCTGAGAGAATATTAAAGCCTTATTATGCCTTGTTCGATTGGAAGGATTGGTTTAGGAGGGTTGAATTAATTCATGGATTTGATGTTCATCTTGTTGAATTTTATATTAATTTTATAATTGTTTAAACATTGTGAATGCCCATCTTTATTTATTTTAACCCCTTCTTCCATTCTATTCCATTTCACTCAAAAACAAAAAAAAAAGAAAAATTGATAAATATAAGAAAAAATAAATAAAACAAAAAGTAGTACAAACCCCTGAAAAATTTAAGAAATAGCACAATGATAATATTCCATTTCCACATTAGCGAAAGTGCCTTGGATCGACCAAGCCTCATTATGCTATTGTTTGATTTTTTAGATTTGTACTACTTTTCAATTTTCTTTTCATTATGTTATATTGAATTTTTTTCCTCAAATTGGAAATCTATTTAACTTTTTTGAGGTGGTGATTATCTTATACACGGTAATGAATAATGATTATATCTAATAACATAAGATTTTTATTTTCTCAAACTTTATATGTAACTTTCTTATACTATTTTATTGCACACATATTGTTGTGTTTTTCTTATAAAAATTATATGATATATTGTGGCCACGTAATCACAACACCATAGTTATAAATCTAGGGTTCGTTTTTTAAGCGAAAGATATTTTAATAATGTCAATCTCATGAGATTCAATTAGTAATTTTATCAATTTAATGAGATTTATTGTACATGACTATATATATAATCTTTTACTTTTATTCTTAACAATTACCATTCTAATACTACGTTACACTTGAATTAATTCATCTAAAGAAGACTTACATTCGTCTTTCCTAATGCATATGTAGTATCGAATTCAATATATTTTGATTAATTTCAGTATATGATGACAATTTATTTGAGTACAACAAACGAAATTCCAACGGCTCAATGTGCATGTATTCTGAAACTTTCTAATGCTTTATGTATGAATCAAAGAATTCTCCGTGTCAGGATTGGGTAATTTGCGCATCTGCTGCCTTCCTTGGATGTGGTAGCCGTTTCTCAGGCTCCCTTTTCGGAATTGAACCCTAATTCCCCGTCACCCGTCACCACCATAGTAAACCACTATACTACCATTGAAAGTTGATAGGACAGAAATTTGAATGATGCGTCGCCGGCATGAAGGCTGTGCGATCTATCGAGTTATCCTAAATCATCGCAACAAGATCTTTTATCTAATAAATGCATCCCTTCCAGAAGTCGGAGTTTGTTGCACGTATTAGCTCTAGAATTACTACGATTATCCGAGTAGCAGATACCATTAAACAAACTATAACCGATTTAATGAGTCATTCGCAGTTTCACAGTCTGAATTAGTTTTAGTGCATAATAGTAACTAATACTAATTCAAGAGATTTAAAACACATATTGGGGTTTAATATAATTGAAATGATAATACGGAAAAGAGAAAAAAATTGTCATGCTACCCAAAAAAACATGTTCTCAAAAGTTGAATATCTTGGATCCAAGGATACACCTTTGATCTTTGGAAGATTTTTAAATAAATAATATATGTGTGTGCATATTTATAGTAATAATATATAATATATATAATGAAAGTAAATACAATGAACTAACATAATAATAAAAATAAAATAGATACAAATCAATTTTGAATGTATACAATGAATTAATTAAATCATTTGTCACAATAAAATATTACGAAAATAATCGATGTATAACGAAGTGACAAAGTGATAAGCTAATAAAGTAATCATAATTTTAATGATTTGAATTTACTTGATTACATAAATAAACAAATTCACAAAAGAAATACAAAGTAATAACAATCATTACAAAACGTAGAAAATAAAGAATGGAGAAGAGAGATAAAGTGGTGGAAATAGCAAACAAGAAAGGAGAACAATTCAACACATAAGAGTTGAAAGGTTTGATGTGCATGAGATGTTTGGTGTCGCCGAAGAGCGTCTACTGGACCACTCAAGCTACAATCTTCAAAATTAAGTAGTAGTCTATTTAATCAAATTTTAATTTGGTACGAAACAAATGTGATAATGTACAATTTTTCTTAATTGAAAAGTCTTTTTTAAAAAATTACACTTTTTCCTCAGATCATTAATATATGAATTAAGTCAACAAATATCAAATCATATCATTTGTGATATGAATATTTTTTGTAATGCTTATTTGTTAGAGACACTTATCATTACAAAATTTATTAGTCTCAAAAAATGTTTTAGTAGAAAATTGAGTTAGAAAACATATTATGGCAAGTTTATTATGTAACTTTATTTTCAGTAACGAAGTAATAGTTCAATGTCAAATAAAGTGGAAAAAAAAGAATTTTCTTAAGCTCTATTTACCAACAAACAATGTTTATGGGGATTTTGTTGGAAGAGTGAGTTGTTTAACCCACAATCACCAGGAATTGAAAGTGGGGGGGGGGGGGTGAAGTATGATGAAGTGGATCGGTTTATTTCGGGTCGAGTTGTTTACGTCGGGTCGAAAGTTCGGATATTGAAAATCGCCTAAATACCAAAATTTGACAATTCAAATATGAATATAAACATGAACAAAAATCAAAATAAAAGTTTATAATCACAAAAAGTTATCACAATATTTACTAAACATAAATATCGAACAGTCTTGATATTGCATAATCTTCTCCTACTTTAATTGTACTATACATGTCTTCATCCTATCAAATTCATCACTAATTGATTTTGTATCAAAACTTCGAATAATTTCTTTCTCGATGTACATTATCAAGTTGCAAGACAAGAAATCATCATACATACTATTCCTCAGTCTTGTCTTCACGATTTTCATAGCAGAAAATGCATGCTCAATAGTTTTTGTAGATACCGGAAGAGTTAAAAGTAGTCGAATCAGTCTATCAACCAGAAAGTAAGTACACGACTTACCTGTTTTCGACAATGCTATGGATAGAACTTTTCAGCTAATTTGCATATATCATCAACAACAAAAAAACTTCACAAACGGTTCGGTTCAGTTAATTTTGGTTAATCAAATAGTTAACCAAAATTTAGTCCCAAAAAATTCAAAAGTTTGGAAGTTGGGATTTTCTTGTAATTTTGTTCATTACAAATTCACAAGATTGAGAAAAAAAGATAAATATTTATGTTTATCAATTATCATGTGCTAAGTTTTTCAACAAATTTAAACCCAAACTAAAAGTAGTAAAATTAGTAATTAGATAGTAGAAACTTAGAAATTACAATTACCCATTAGTTATTACACTCATTACCCAACCCTAATTAGTAAACAATAACAATTGTATAACAAAATTAACAAATTATATTGAAACTATTAATTGTTATAAAAATAAAAAATATATAAATCTATATAATCTTGCCTAGATTGTGAGAAGTGTTTATGAGTGAGGGTAAATGGATTGGGAAGAAATTGGGTTTTTACTTTTCACTATGCCATATATTGCACAAGGACCCCTAAACTATGCATAACATTTTACTTAGATCCATAATTTCTATTTTATCAAACTTTTATTGTGGGCTTAGTTTAGGCAAACACATTTTTTGAGGTCCAATATAAGTTTGAGCCACTTTTATTTTGAATAAAATTAGTTGGGTCAAGTAAAATAAAAAATTATTGTGGTCTTAGTTTTGAAATTTTATAGATGTCTCAATTATAAATTAAGTGTGGCTAATATTAAAAATTTTAAAATATATTTATCTATAGATGTTTTAAAAAAACTTTTTTTTTGGGGGGAGGGGGGCGAAATGTTAAATTTTTAAAAATATACATGTGTTAAAAATTTTAAAATACATGCATGTTAAAAATTTTAAAAATTTTGGGGGGGGCGGCCGCCCCCGCCCGCCCCCCCTATCTCCGCCACTGCCCACAATCGTATACTAAAATCATAGACCAACCAACTATCAAACCAAGGTTTGCACCTAATATTTTTCTTACTTGTATAAAAGTTAATATGAAAAATGAAAATGTTTGACAAGAGTCACTTTGATATAAACTATAAAATATATTATAAGCTTTTCATTGAGTTAAGTTTATATTGAGCTGAGCCACCTTGTCTAAAGGCTCAAGTTTAACCAATCTCATGTTTAATTAAACTCAATTTAAATATAAATTTACCGAGACATCGAATTTCACGCAGGCTATCTCAAGTGAATGAATGATATGAATATACTTCGTTATTATCTCAATTAAGTATTTATATTTTGTTTCATTTACTAATTGTCATTTTTGAAAGTGTTCCTTTCACATGGTCTTATTGAAACAACTGATCATCTAAACAACCGTTCGAAAGATATATCGAACTCAATTGTAGTTCATATACACGGAGTTCTAATGATCAATCATAAACTTCATCTAATTAAAAAGTTCATATACACTGAGTTCTAATGATCAATCATGAACTTCATCTAATTAAAATCTAAATGTATAGCAATAATAAATTACAAACTTCATTATAAAGCCATCCGTCCCTCAATTTCCTTGGACCTTTATGTATTTATATCTTCTTATGATATTATATAAGTTTAAATATTAGATGATAATTAATTTAAATATGAATCCCCTACCGTAATTCCAAATGATAAAAGTAATTGCTCTTTATTTTTCAATTTGACATTTCCACGTCAAAGAGCTAATATTTTAAAATAGAAATTAATCCCTTTATATTTCTTGCTTCGTCATTAGAGAATAATTGAATCTGTATAGTAACTTTTTCAAAATCTATTTTTATTGACTAACATTTATTATCGCATATGGACTTCTCTCTACATTGTCATATTTCATGTTCGAACTTCTCATACGAACATTGGTTAATTATTTTGGTTTTGATAAGTGCAAAGTAATTAGATTAAGGATCATTTAGAAGTTAGATAAAACTTATTTTAATTTCCTAGTATAGAACTATTGATTCAAGTATAAATAAATAGTTATTGAAAATTTGACCAATTTTAAAAGATTTGAAACAAAAACCTTCAATTCTTGGACATGAACCTTATCCAGTAGAGTTGGTGTCATATTACGGATAGACATGGACCAAGAAGGATCATATTAGGGTGTCCATTCGAACAACAGAGCTTCCACTATAATACTGCTGCTTCAAATTTCACTTTTTCAATTGACAAACCAAATATGGACAAAAAATATAAAAAGGAATTACTAGGGATGGCAACGGTTCCGGGTCTACCCGGAACCGCCCCGAAACCGTCCCGTCGGATCCGGTTCTTTTCATGTTAAACGGTTTCGGTTCCGGTTCCGGGTCCAACTAAACGGTTCTTAGGCGGTTCCGGTTCCGGGTCCGGGTCCGGGTCCAACCCGGAACCGCCTTAAATTTTTTTATTTCTTTTATTAAAGTTAATGATGGATATTTTATCTATCCTCATATATATAATATGATCCCAAATCAAATAGGTCTATCCTCATATATTATTATTGCTTTCTTTCCTTAAATTTTTATTTTATTTTTATGTTTTTGAGTTAAAATATTATACTAAACACTAAAATCATTCAACCAACCAAAATCAATTGAAAATATTTCTTAGGTTATTTCATTGCAAAAAAATAAATAAATATCAAGTCCATAAATTATATAAATATTAAAACCAATTATTTTAGTATATTATAGAGAAAGTTGGGTAGTAAACTATTAAAAAGCACCAAAAAGCAAAAGCAAAAAAAAAACCCAAAAAATAAAAATTCTAAACGGGTACCCGCGGGTTGGACCCGGCGGTTCCGGTTCCGGGTCCAAAATGAGGAACCGGTTCCGGATCCGGTTCCGGGTCCAAAAACAGACATGCGGTTCCGGATCTAGACCCGCCGGTTCCTACCCGGAACCGGCCCGTTGCCATCCCTAGGAATTACTATGAAACAAGACACGTAACTCTCAAATAAAAATAACATGATTGAGATACATATTATCATCAATCTCAGATCATCTGGATTCCATAAGCATAGAGTATTATAAATATCACACATTTGATCAATCAAAGAGATTGAAAGATAGAAATTAAATAGGGTCCATAAAATATAAGAAAATATTAAAAAGCTTAGCTAGTATAATAATATGAAACAACTTGCTTTTAAAATTTGTTTTGCAATCAAACTGATGATTATATTATGTTGTAATTCAATATTGTGTACTAACTTTGCATTCTAAATTACATATAAAACTCATTTTATTACAAATATCAGTCTATAAAAAATATCAAATGAATCTAATACAATTGCAGTACAATTCATAATAAATCAAATATAATTTATTTCCATAAGAAAAGGCTCAACAACTTGATTAATGATTGTATAGAGCAAACAATTTTTTGACCTCACCCAATCCCTATTTCTTGAAATGCACAACCGATCTATCACCTGTTGTAGAAGCTAGTCAGTCCTCTTCATAACTATATTTGATGCTTACAGATCGTTCTTTCATTCCTCCCGCTTGACTTGAGAACCATTTGAGAATTTTCTCCCTACTCCACTTATGACTTAACCTTTTTCTTTATTTTTTTAAATGAAAAACAAACATCTATTGAGTTTAATGGTTCACCATTTTTTATTAGTATAATTTGACTACAAAAGTCACACCCAAAAGTATTTGGAAATCAAATGCCTATATTAAACTCAAAACTTGTAATATCTTCATTTGATTATTAACCTCATTCTCATTAACAACATACAATTGAAAGACATTTCAATGAAAATTTCAAATTTATAAACAAAAGGAATTTATGGGATTTGACCTATTCACATTCTTATGAATGATTCATGTTAATGTACATTGAACAAACTTGTTTAATATTAATTAGTTTGTTAAATATTAATTTAAATTCATGTACATTCATTTAATAACAACACTACAAAATTTAATAGTTTATTTAGATTAAATATAAATATTAATTATTATATGAGGGTTTAATTTAAATTCATGTACATTCATTTAATAACAGCACTACAAAATTTAATAATTAAATATAAATATTAATTATTATATGGGGGTATTTTGGTCTTAACAAAAAAGTTAAAAAATGTAAATCATGCTAAAGGATTCATACTTTTATAATAGTTATAGATTATAGATTATAGATAGATGGTTGCTTGGAAAGACATTCTTGAACAAACTTCTTCTCATGGCTTGCTGCCAGCATCTTCAACCTATAATATGAATATACTCACCTAATTTCTATCAACGCTTCAAGCGTTTAAGATTCAACATAAAGAGAAAACATACATTTATTCTAAAAGTTACAATTCGAAATTTTTATCGCTTTTACAAATATTATAAATAAAACAAAAGTTACATATTTCTGGGATTTAACAATTTGATCCTATCTTGTTATCATAAAAAACTATAACATAAAAATTTCTCACATTTGGTAACCTACTTACTTATCGGATACCTAACACTAACAAAAAGAATTATAATTATAAAAATTACGCTGTGAAAACGAGGTAGGATTTATATATAAGAAACTTAATAGGAATAGATACTTAAATATAGATCTATAACTATTAAGCAATATATATTAATAATATTGATGGGTCTTTTATTCTTTCTTTTCTTTTTTAATCTTTTGCCTTTTCCTCCAATATTGAACAGGGAATAAATGTTGAGGCAAAAACCAAGAGAAAATGGTGAGTCGACCCAGTAGTCCAGGGATAGGCTAATTTTCCGGTGAAAATGTATTTATGTAAGACGTGCCGGACTTGATTTGCACCATTGACTAATCTATGTAGCACTGATGGCTAATTAACATACTATTTAAGATTAGGTTGTTTTCGTGATAAGATTTGCTCACAATTAATAAGGTTAGGCTTTGGTCTAAAACGTGATAAGATTGCCCACAACTTAGTAGTCGTGAAAATTGAAATTCTAAAGAATATGACAAGGGGTTGTTTCGTACCCCATTTTAAATGATCTTTTGGAAATAAAACATCAATTACAAACGTGTAATTTGTTAGATAATTAAATACGAATCAATATTGGAAATACGTGTCACATTATAGAAGAAAACTTACTAATATTTTTATCTTTTTCAACTTTACTTCTACAAGAAAATTACATAATTGCATTTTGACAAACACTTTACTATACTATAAATTCATCCCACAAATAAAATTCATTAATTGAAAGTTGAAGCAAATGTTATTCACGGGATGATAGGCGCAACAAAATTATAACCTTCAAATATTTATTGTAACATTAAACTTACTGCACTTTCACATATTAATTTGAAAAACTTTTTTTATAATATTAATTTTAAAATTTACTATTTTTAATATATTACAAATCGAATTAAAGATATCATTTTTTGAAGTTAATAGATATTTTTGTTATTCGTACATACCAGAGGGCCCGAAGTGAAGTCATATATATATATAGACAAGACGAAAAATACATAACTAGATATACATATCATTTAGTAAAGCCAGTAGGAACATGATTTGATTTCTATGTCGTGGCTAGCTGTGGAAATCAACTCGGAATGTTGTTTAGGATAAGAAAATCCATAGATATGAATGTATAGTTCTTAATTCGAATTTCACTATAGGATAGATATTAAGACTCAATAGGAATTATAAGATTGGGATAAGTAATTTAGATAAGATAAGTAATTTCAAACAAGTGTTTGTTCGATAGATTCGAGAATTTGAAGTGTATCTATTCTCGTCTCGAAGTCGTTGTATCTTGGAACACAAATTGACACATTCCGTCACCACCAAGAGCTGATCAATGTGTTAAGGAGAATGAGTAATCAAAACTCGTACCTCGACTCACCTACCGTTTCTACTTATTTTCTCCAACAATTAGTTTTACGCAGTTCACCTGATTACCATTCAATATACTTCAAATTTGTAAACATTAATTTTAGTAATTGAATAGTCATCTCAAAGGACGATATTAAACATTACAATATTGCTTAAATCACTCCAAGATTCAAAAATTGTTTACATAATTATAATTTATTTAGTATACAGTTAAAAAATGTAATCAATAATTCTAACATATTCTTATAAATTAAGAAATAATACTTATTAAATATTATATGAAATACTGCACTGAAAAAGAGTCACGACACATCACGACTCCAAAATAAAACTCCATTAGCTTACAATATAAGGAGATGGGGAACAAATCCTTAATTATGTTGATAAAACACTTTTATGGCAAATATAAAATAATCTCATAAAATATTATATATAAAGTATGTCATTCTCGATGTGTCAAAGTAAAGTAGACTATAACTCTTTATACAAGAGATGAACCTTGATCGGTTCTCAGAAATTAATGGTTAATTAAAAACCCAAATCACCATAAATTAAATATTAATTAGGCAACTATATATGGTCAAACTCACATAATGTATTGATAATGAGGATATAACCAGTGGCGGAGCCAGAAATTAAAAGTGGGTGTGGCCAAAGTAAGATGATGTGGGTCGAGAGTTTCAGATACTGAAAACGCGAATGCCAAAATTTGACAATTCAAATATGCAATATGAATACATATATATGATCATAATAAACACGGATAAAAATCAAAATAGAACATTATAATCACAAAACGTTATCATAATATTTACTAAACATAAATATTAAATAGTTTACTCCTACTTAAGTTGTACTCTACGTGTCTTCATCCTATCAAATTCTTCAATAATTGATTTGTATCAAAACTTTGAATAATTTATTTCTCGATGTACATTATCAAATTGCAAGACAAGAAATCATCATCCATACTATTCCCCAGTCTTGTCTTCACGATTTTATGAAGCAAAACTTGTAGAAAAATAAAATGATAAAAGTAAAACTAGAAATACACAATATCTATATAGATAAAAGTGAGTGTATCACCAAACTCTATGTTATTTGTTAAATTCAACAACAAATATAATAAACAATAAGTAATACACATTATAAATCTTCATAAACTAAAATATAATATCTTTTGCCTCTCTATTGTGCAGAGAAAGAAAGAAAAATTAATGGGTTAGTCACTTTGTTGAATCAATTTGATCGGTAGTGGGCAGTGCGCAATTTGCTTTGTATGGAATCAGAATGGGAGGGCAGAGGGCTTTTGTGGAATTAGAAATTGGGATATTTTTTTATTTCTAATTTATGTATGTTGATGAAAGGGTTTTAGGGTTATGTGGATTTGCTGCTATTATATATTAATTTTTTTTATAAAATATTGTATATTAGTTGTAGTAGTTGGTGCTATTATTATATAAAACTTTTCAATTTTCAATTTTCATTTCAAAGAGATAGATCATAGGTGGGGCTAATATTAAAATTTATAAATTAGGTGGGGGCCGTGGGGCTAACATTATAATTTATATAATATATATATTTTTTTTGAAAAAATTGGGTGGGGCGCTGCTCACCCCGCCCCACCCTGTCTCCGCCTCTGGATATAACTAAAATACTTTATGAATTAATTATTATTACACTAATTGTTAGATTTAAAAAAATATATGATTGTTAAAAATAAAAGAAAATTTTTACTGCATATATTTCGTATAAAGATTACAATATTACTTATTACACGACTCCAAATATATTTGTTGTTGTGAATCCACAGTCCCATCACTTCCAATATATATATAAATATATGTATAATTAAGAATGAAAATTCTTATAAACAGTATATATATTTTTTTTTTTGGAAAGCAGGACCTAAAGAGTTTGAGTAGAGTTGGCAATTAAAAACCGTACGTACGCCTGCAATTATACTGTAGAGGAAATGAAAAGTGATTGAAACTTGAAAGCAACAAAAGTTTGAACAAGAGAAGAGCTAATGATAGAGAAAGTGGTCCAACTCAGTCATAAATACCACCAGACTTTGGAGCCATGCAATAAATCTTTATCTTAATTAGTTTGGGTCCCCTATACGTTAAGGTTAGGTCCTTTTTACTTACGTGTCTGTATTCTGTACACTTATATTTCTCTCTCTCTCTATATATATATATACATACATACATATATTGTGTATATATATATAAGTTCTGTAAACGATTCATCAAGTCCAGAAAGAGAAGGGTTTTCGAAAATGTTGCAGCAAGTTGTGGATTCATTAACTGGGAGGAAAGATGAAGATGAGCAGAAGAAGATCAAAGGAAAAGTTGTGCTTATGAAAAAGAATGTTTTGGATTTCAACGATTTGAGTGCTTCTGTTGTTGACACCATTCATGAGTTGGTTGGTCGAAAAGTCTCTCTTCACCTTATTAGTTCTGTCAAAACTGATCCAGGTACGTACGTAATATAGTTTCTGTTTATATTTTTGAATTCAAAAAGGCTATTGCTTTTTCAATTATCAACAATTCTACTATTCCTTTTTGAATTCATTTCCTACACTTATTACGTTTAGAGGTAACAAATAAAAAGCATTGTGAAATAAAACGATACTACAAGGTACGAAAAGGTTTATCTATCATTTAAATCTAATATAAATGAAAGTTATGACATAAAGAAATGTCATGTATTATGTTGTTCATAGATTTTTCTTTTCTTTTACACGTGATTTTTGTTATTTTATTTATCTATTAAAATAGAAATAAATTTGAATATCTATACATAGAAATTATCAAAAAAAAAAAAAAACTAACATTGCATTAGTGGTAATTCAGCCCCTCAACAAGTCATTCCTGGATTGATCCCTGAATATCAACAAGGGTTTATATCCATTTATGTATATCAAGATACCGATTTGATATAAAATAAATGAAATGTAAGATGTTACGTTTTTCACAAAGTTTGTAAAATTGTGGAGAATATAAATAACTGGTAGGTTACTGAAAAACTTATTGCATTAAATACAAATAAATTTGAATATAACATTATACTTTCAAGTTAAATTATAAAGATTACTATGATTATATCATAAGCTTCATTGTGTATGATATGATACATCCACTAAATCATATTACAAAACAAGTTTACATAAAGTAAATGAGAAGTTTGTTATTGGAAATAGCATCTGGAGTTCTGGATATAATATCTGAAAACCATTCTTATTAGTTTAATCATATCAACGAAATTATTGAATATAACAAGTATTACAGATGATATATATAAATTTGGAGAATAATAGATATCACTTGATATAATGATCACCGAGATGATATAATATTGTTTATATATATGCCTATTGAATTGTGTTCATATAGCCATTTGCTAAAATAATTTGTCTTCAACTTTTTTTCCAAATTTATAAGTCACTTCAACTTTAAGGAAATAGTAAATGCAATGACTTTATTTTATGTCTAACATGTTAACGGCTTAACGCAATGAAAATTGATATAAATGTTTCAAGGCTTTTTTATTGAAACCAATGATTTTAAAAATCTAGTATTTACATTTCTCAATTTCTCATCATTACGAACTTCATTAATGTGATCCGAATTTTTCAACTTCTTCTCATCCTTATAATAATAATAATAATTATTATTATTATTATTATTATTATTATTATTATTATTATTATTATTATTATCTTTATTATTGTTAACTCTGAATTTAAATTTTAAATCAATTAAGTCTAATCCTATATTTTAAAAATGTACTAATAAGAAAATAATATTTTGAAAGAATATTAATCTGTTATGTTTTAAATTAGAAAATTGTTTCTCGTTGATTGCTACAATATTTTAGAAATCTTAGATTGTCTTAATATATATTATTAAAATTTATATTACATGTCATGTGAGAAAATTATATTTTGAAAGAACGATAGTCTATCTCAAATTATTTGATTAGAGAAGCCAATGATTGGAAAATGGTTTCTCGACAATTGCTACATTATTTTAGAAAGTATTAAATTGAGTTCAATATATATTTATAAACGAAAACGTTTGGTATATATATATAATGTTTTTTCATAATACTTTTAGTGATTATTTTTTTATAAAATTTGTAAAAATTAAAACTTTTCATATCCCCAATTCTTTTTCATTATTATTAATAAGTGTCACTTCTCATATTTTAAAAAATTACTCTAAGACCTCATGTCATTTTTCCTTTATATACAACATTCAAAATACTTAAGATTAACAATCAAACTTCGTATTATAACATTTACCAAATGGGAAAGTTTAAAACATTATGGTTTCTATTCTATCTAAGTCAAATTAATTTAGTCCAAACAATTGTTAATCTAAACTTTTGTTTTAAATAAAAGATTATAAAATGAATATTTGAGATCGAAAAAATATTTCAATTGGTTTTTTTAGTATAAAAATATATTTAGGGAACTTTTAGTAATTTTTAAAATTGATTATGAGAAAACTGGTAATTCAAAATTTTAATTAGTTATAAACTTTTAAATTTGGTTAATAAAAAAGGCTTCAGGTAAAGCTTTTGTATAGGGAACTAACTTTTACAAATTATCTAAGTTAATATTGACTAAATATGTGAGAAATAATTGAACTAAAATTAATTTTTTACATGACGTTAACTATGTTACTTTATCAAATAAATAAATAAATAAAATGATAATATTTTAATGTATGAATTGTTTATAAGTTTAATATTATTTTAAAATTACATTCAAATATTTCCATTAATTTCACTGTATAACATAAGTTTTCACTTGCGGATGCACGTACATTTTACTAGTATTGATAAAAAATGTAAGAAAATGTGATAAAAAGGGTGAAAACCTATGATGCACGGACACGGGATACGGCGGACGACACTACACGACACGGACACGGGACACGGCATTTTTAAAAATGTTAGGACACGGCACAACCTCGAAACTACTAATAATATATATATATATATATATATATATATATATATATATATATATATATATAATTAATATACATATATATGTTCATTAATTTACGTTAAATATATAAATTAATTTTTTTCATTCTAATTTAAATGACTGGTTAGAGAAATAAACTATATAAGAATGACTATTATACGTTATAAATATATATTTGATTTGAAAAGTTATATATTTGAAAGAAAAACAAATACTTCAGTTTTCAAAATCACAAAAAATAAGTGAAATAACATCAAGTGTCACAAATAATACATACATAGTAGACATATCCTCTAACTATATTCATTACGGTGTTCATATTTTATTTTTTCATTTTATTTAAGCAGAAAAATGTATTTTATATTGGACACGGTGTCGGGGAGTGTCGGACGATTGTCGTGTCCGATTAGGTGCCCGACATGACACGTTGTGATTTTTTGAAGTGTCCGTACATTAGAGATGAAAACCAGTGTAAGATATATTGCATGTATTAAGAATATCAAAATTTTAAATTAGGAGAAAGAATTCGTAAAGGCAATCATCCTTTTACTTTAAATTTTTATTGATACAAAATACTATAATTGTACAAAAAAATTGAACTTGAACTTGAAAATGTATAAGTTGTTATTTAAATGAGTTATGTACTCTGAAGTTGATTTTGGAATAGCAGAAAATAATCTGAAGGGGAAGGTGGGAAGAGAGGCATACTTGGAGAGTTGGATCAGAACATCGAATCCTTTAAGTTTAACAACAAAGGATTCGACATTTGATGTAAGTTTCGATTGGGACGAAGAAGAAGTGGGAATCCCAGGGGCATTTATCATCAAAAATTTCCATCACACTGAATTTTACCTAAAGACACTTACACTTGAACATGTCCCTGGACATGGAGGCCCTATCCACTTTGTATGCAACTCATGGGTTTATCCAGCTCACAGATACAAAACCCATCATCGTATTTTCTTCACCAATAAGGTCAGCACAGTGCAGTAAGCTATACCTATACATACATTTGTCTGTATGTCTTAATAATAATAATAATAATAAATGATGTGCATTTTTTATTCAGAGTTATCTTCCCAGTGAAACGCCAGCACCACTTGTTCCGTACAGAGAAGAAGAACTAGTGAGATTGAGAGGAAATGGAACTGGAAGTGAAGAACTGGAGGAATGGGATAGGGTATATGACTATGCTTATTACAATGATTTAGGAGATCCAGACAAGGGAGATGAATATAATCGCCCCGTCCTAGGTGGATCTTCTCAGTATCCTTATCCTCGTAGGGGACGAACATCTCGTCCTCCCACAAACACAGATCCCAATTCTGAAAGTAGGATCCCACTGCTTATGAGCTTGAACATATATGTCCCAAGAGATGAACGTTTTGGACACTTGAAGATGTCTGATTTCCTTGCTTATGGTCTCAAATCTCTCTTTCAGTTTCTTCTCCCGGAGTTTAAGGATCTTTGTGAAAGTATTAGTAATGAGTTTGATAGCTTTGAAGATAATCTACAGATCTATGAAGGTGGATTCAAGCTACCAGAGGGTCCTTTGCTCAAAAGGGTATATGATAACATTCCTTTGGAGTTGCTTAAGGAACTTCTTCCCAGTGATGGGGAGGGACTCTTTAAATTCCCAATGCCAATGGTCATTCAAGGTACTAATCATACATTAGTTGACATCTCTATACATATATATATATATATATTTACAGTTAGTTAATTAGCAAAATGTTGTAGCAGAGGATAAATCTGCATGGAGGACTGATGAAGAATTTGCAAGAGAGATGCTAGCAGGAGTCAACCCTGTCATAATTACTCGTCTCCAGGTTCCTTTTTAAATACTCTTCTCTAAGATAAAATGGTAAAAAAAAAAAAAGGAAAAAAAAAAAGCAACACTTACAACTTGCTGGATCTTGCAGGAGTTTCCACCGAAAAGTAATTTGGACCCGAAAGTCTATGGAGACCAAACTAGTAAAATAACACGAGATCATATAAGGAGTCAATTAGATGGACTCACAATTGATGAGGTAATTAAGTACTTAAGTACTCATGTATCTGTAATACACTATCTCTAACCATAAGTATGATTTCAATTCATCCGCAGGCTATAAAGACCAACCGACTATTCATATTGAATCATCACGACATACTTATGCCTTATCTAAGGAGAATTAACACCACAACCACCACAAAAACTTATGCTTCAAGGACTTTGCTTTTCTTGCAAAATGATAGATGCTTAAAGCCATTAGCAATTGAGCTAAGCTTACCTCACGCTAATGGTGATGAATTTGGTGCAATAAGTGAAGTATACATTCCAGCTGAAAATGGGGTCGAAGGTTCTATTTGGCAATTGGCAAAAGCTTATGTTGCGGTGAATGATTCTGGTGTTCACCAGCTAATTAGCCATTGGTACAAAATGGACAATGCTTATTCATTTATTAATTCTTACATCATATTTTAACAACCGTTTATTGCAGGTTACATACACATGCTGTAATTGAGCCATTTGTAATAGCAACAAATAGGCATTTAAGTGTGATGCACCCCATCTACAAGCTTCTGGATCCTCATTTCCGTGACACGATGAACATCAATGCTATAGCACGTCAAATATTGATTAATGCCGGTGGGATTCTTGAGGCTACAGTTTTTCCTGCTAAATATTCCATGGAGTTGTCTTCTGTTATTTATAAGGAGGATTGGGTTTTCACTGATCAAGCACTTCCAAACGATCTACTTAAGAGGTAAAATATATCTCACCCTACACCAGTCAACATTATTTGCAACGTCTAACTGTATATATATGTTGAATTATGGAGCCTGAAGCACTGCAAATCGGGCCACAGCTTTCGCCGATCCAACTAATTAGGTTACGTATATAGTATAAATAGCCCTAGTCTCATTGTAATCTCACAATTTGAAATATATTGAATATCCTGGCTTGGCAGTGCCTCCAGACGTAGTCAAAATTCTTTTGACGAACTGAGTAAACAATTCGTGTGTTCTTTTATTGTTCTCTTTGTTTCGTGCGATTATCATTGGCATCATATTCCTAACAATATATATATATATATATGTATGTATTCTCCAGAGGAATGGCAATAGAGGACTCGAGTTCTCCACATGGCCTCCGTTTAGTAATAGAAGACTATCCATATGCTGTGGATGGACTAGAGATCTGGTCAGCCATAAAATCATGGGTACAAGATTACTGCAATTTGTACTACAAATCTGACAACATGGTTGAGAACGACATAGAGTTACAGTCATGGTGGAAAGATGTTAGAGAAAAGGGACACGAAGACAAAAAAGACGAGCCCTGGTGGCCAAAAATGCAGACAAGAAAAGAGTTGATAGATTCTTGCACAATCATAATATGGGTGTCATCAGCTCTTCATGCAGCAGTGAATTTTGGGCAGTACCCTTATGCTGGTTACATGCCTAATCGCCCTACTGTGAGCCGACGGTTTATGCCTGAGCCTGGAACTCCTGAACATGAAGAGTTGAGCACTAATCCTGATAAAGTTTTCTTGAGAACAATTACTGCTCGATTACAGACGTTACTTGGAATTGCGCTGATAGAGTTATTGTCAAGGCATTCGTCCGATGAGATATACCTTGGAAAAAGGGATACACCTGAATGGACTAAAGATGAAGAAGCACTTGAAGCTTTTGATAAATTTGGAAAAAAGTTGGGCGAAATAGAGGAAAGGATCATTATGATGAACAGTGATGAGAAATGGAAAAATAGAATGGGACCTGTGAAAGTTCCATACACTTTGCTTTATCCCACAAGTGAAGGTGGACTTACTGGCAAGGGCATTCCCAACAGTATCAGTATGTAGATGCAAATAAAACCATCAAACTCAATGCTAGTGTTGAGTTTTATATATACAACTTAAATGGATTTCTTTCATTATGATTTACGAGTATTATAAGAATTGTGTTACTTTCCTCACTATATTTAAGAATTTGGTTGGGTGTTTTATTTTCATTTTATTCAAAGTCTGATTTTTCTCTTTTTCAGTCGTTGGATTGTTCAAAATTTGGTTAGAAATTTTCCGGGTACAAAATTTATTTATTTAATTAACTAAAATTTGGCTCAAAAAACACACAAGCCCATGTCCACGAACAAGTTCTGGTGGGCAAAAGATGTTAAAAGTTAATTTGTAACTCTTCGTACCATTGGAATATCTTAAAAGAATCAAGAAAGGTGTCACAAGAATATGGATTCAAACTATGGAGTCAAAGAGACGTCTTGGAAGGGTTCGAAATCATAACTACACATTGACCGACTCTTAGTATTTTGTAACCTAGAATTATACATTGTGCACTATAAATAGATGTGTTCTCATTTGTTGTGTCACAACAACAAGATAACAAGTTAGGAAGAAAAAGATAAAAATTATAATACAGTGAGCTGTAGCTACTCAACTCTTATAAAAAATCTTTTCAAAAAAAATATAATTTTTCCTACCATAGCTTCCGCACCCAACAAATTTGATATCAAGAGCCAAAAATTCAGCATACTTCTACAATGACATCAAGTTCTACTTCTCCACTATTCGCATTTTCACCAAGTCAAGTTCCAATCTTTGAAGGAGAATACTATGAGTATTGGAGTAGCCAAATGCAAACATTCTTTGAGTCCATGGAGTTATGGAACGTAATCGATGGAGAGCTTCAAGAACCAAATAAAGATGATGAAGAATATGCCAAGTTGCTAAAAGAGTTTAGGAAGAAAGATGCAATGGCGTTGCGATATATTCAACAAGGCGTTGGAAAAATAATTTTTTCACGTATCTTTGGTGTTAAAAAAGCCATTGATGCTTGGAACATCTTGAAACAAGAATTTCAAGGAACCGAGAAGATGATTGAATTGAAACTTCAATCTTTGTGGAGAGATTTGATAATCTCAAAACGGACGATCAAGAACTTGTTCTTAAATTCTCTACACGAGTATCGGAGACTGTAAATCAAATCAAAGGTTGTGGAGATACAATTGAAGAAAAAAGAGTCGTCCAAAAAGTTCTTCGTAGTTTTCCTTCGAAGTTTGATCATGTTGCTGTTGCAATTGAAGAATCAAAAGATTTATTCAAAATGTCAATGTACGAGTTGATGGGATCGCTTCTCGCACATGAGCAAAGAATCAATCAAACGACTAATCAAGCATTCCAGTCAAAGCAAATACAAAAACCAAATTTTAGTAATCGAGGAGAATTCAAAGGAGGCCCGAATCATCGTGGAGGTGAATATCTTTACAATCCTTTTATCGAGTATTGTAAAGTAAATGGTATTAAAAGACAGTTGATAGTGAGCAGAACACCACAACAAACGGTGTTGCTGAAAGAAAACCGCGAACAATCGTGGAGATGGCAAGAAGCATGCTGAAAGGAAAAGGACTTCCAAATCTTTACTGGGCAGAAGTTGTACACACATCCGTGTACATTCTCAACCGTTCTCCCACCAAAGCATATAGAGAATGCTTCGGACTTTTGGTTGAGGAAGTATATCCACATCATTCTTGTAAAGTCATCGATAAAGAGAATGAAACATCTCTTGTTACCTAGAGTAGGAGTCTGCATTGGTCCACAAATATCAGAGTGAACTAGCTCCAACGGTTCTTTGGCTCGCCATGATGTTTTTGGGAATGGAAGCTTGTGCATCTTCCCAAAAATACAACCTTCACAAACTTGATTATTCTTCTGAATGGTTGGAAGTCCTGTCACAGTATTTTTCTCCTTTAGTAATTGAAGTCCTTTGCTATGTATATGGCCATAGCGCAAATGCCAAAGATATGATGAATCTTCATTTTTAACTTTAAGATCATGGTTACCACGAAAAGGTAGCATGAGGGGGAACGTCTTGTTTCTCATCCCAATACTTGCAATAACAACATTTCTCTTTTTGTCAATAATTTTGCATATCTCGTCATCAAAGTGAACTAAGAAATTCTTCTGAATGAGCTGACCAACGGTAAGAAGGTTATGTGACAAGTTTCGCACATAAAGAACATCCGTGATGAGTTTCTGGTAGCCCTCTTTAGTTCGAATAGCGATAGTTCCCTTTCCTTTTGCACTTCTTTGTGAATCATCACCTAGAATAATTTGAGATGTGATGTTTGGATCAATCTCAACAAAGAGATCACGATCACCCGTCGTATGTGTAGATATTGAAATTTTGCAACCAATCAAATCATGCCACGTAGAAATATTGACCAATCAAAAGTCGTCTACGACAAATGATATTTATCTATTTAAGTTAATTTATGGATAATTATCAATTCAAGTTGATTTATGGATAATTATCAACTAAGTTAATTTTTGGATAATTATCAATTCAAGTTGATTTATGGATAATTATCAAGTCAAGTTGATTTTTGGATAATATCTAGAAGATCTAGATAGATCTTCTATCAGCCAATCAAATGGCTCCGAAATTATGATAATTATTTATTAAATCAAATATAAAATTATCAATGGAATCCAAATTATCCATAACTCTTCCATCCTACACCTATAAATAGGGTCCTATGGAGTTCATAAATTACACACAGAAGTTCAATCAAAAAGCTAGAAATACGAAGGAAGCTCTCCAAATTTTCTCTACGAAAGTTCTTCGAATATACAAAGAAGATTCAAGGCGTTCTAGGCGATATTCAAGGCGTTCTTGAGAAAGTTCATCAAATTATAGCGTTTGATTCGTAATTACGGTGCTAAACCTATGAATTAACGTTATAAAAATTCAAATCAAATTCAAGGAAGATCAATGTCACAAAGTCAACCTTGAAAATTTCAAATTCCATATCAAATTCAACGTTTGATCCGAGATTAAGCTGCCAAGCCCTCGAATTAACGTTATAAACATTCAAGTCAACGTTGGAGAAGATCAAAGAAGCAAAGTCAACTCAAATATTCAAGTCAACATATTTTGAAGGAAGAATCAGAGGATTAGAATAGAGATTTGTACCCCATATTTCATTTTGATTTATATAAATTTCATTTGTCATAATTTTTTGTGTTTCTTGATTTTCAGAATTACAAATTTGTTGTGTACAAATTTTTGGCACGCCCAGTGGGACCATCTCTACCTCTCATCTCTTCACTTTATCAAGTTCAAATGGATGCTCAAGTCAAAGCTATGAAGATAGTGGAATCCAAGATGGCCATCCCAAATTCTTCAAACTCCAAAAGCGAAACCATTGACGTCACCACAAGAAGTATGTCCATGAAACTACAAACATCTTCAAAGGTAGTTCTCCTACTTGAGCATGTTGAGGATGATCCATCCAACCTTGATGACGAAATCAATCATGATGAAGAGAAGTATTTGCCATCTCCACAATATTCTACATCAAGTAACTTGAACATCGCATGTGTAATGATGACAAATGTTACAACTCCTGAGGAGCAAATTGCAAACTTAACGAAAGCTGTTGAAGGGCTAATGAAGCATGTTCAAGAGCAAGCCACTCTAATTACAAAGTTAATGAAGAAAGCTGACGACGTGGATGCCATACACGAAATTGAAAAACAAGTTGAGGCGCACGATGAAACTGAGACGTCAAAGATTCAACATCTAGTTGAGAAAGAAAGATCCATTGTTGAGGAGCTTCAAGTTTCAAGTGAAGGGACGATTCCAGCTGATCGACTTAAGGAGTTTATCATGGGTACTATTCAAGACAACCACAATGGTAGATCCAAGATTACTTTAGCTTATGTCAAGCTATATACTCAAAGGATTGATAATTTGAAGATGCCAACTGGTTACCAACCTCCAAAATTCCAGCAATTTGATGGCAAAGGAAATCCAAAGCAACATGTGGCGCACTTTGTTGAAACATGCAATGATGTTGGAACTTATGGCGATCAACTAGTCAAGCAATTTGTTAGATCACTGAAAGGCAATGCATTCGACTGGTACATTGATCTTGGTGCTAACTCAATCAACAACTAGGAGCAATTGGAGCAAGAGTTTCTCAATCGATTCTATAGCACCCATTGCACAGTCAACATGCTTGAACTCACCAATTCCTGTCAATGGAAGGATGAATCAGTCATCGATTACATTAATCATTGGAGAAATCTGAGTCTCAACTGCAAAGATAGATTGTCCGAGTCCTCCGCTATTGAAATGTGCATTCAAGGGATGCATTGGGGTCTTCGATACATCCTTCAAGGAATTCAACCGACAACGTTTGAAGAGCTGGCCACCCGAGCATATGATATGGAGTTGAGTATGGCTGCAAGTGGAATTGATGAGTCATATATACAAGAGCCTTGGAGACAAGAAATCAACAAAGGGGGCAAGCCATTGACAAATGCTTCCAATGATAAGCCCATACCTGAATTCAATGATGACCATATGGAAGAAGATGGCGTTCAAGTTTGCCATCACTACTTCGACGAAATATGTTAAGCAAACGCTCCTTGATAAGAGCATAAACTATCAACAACGCTCCTTGATAAGAGCATAAACTATCAACAAGTCTCCTTGATAAGAGTTTAAACTTTCAATAAATTGAAGACCCAAATGAAACACTCCTTGACATGAGTATAAAAGGTCTACATGTCATATCAAATCAAATGAATCACTCCTTGATACGGGCATAAAAGGTCTACAAGTCAAATCAAATCAAATGAAGTTCTACTTGACACGAGTATAAAAGGTCTACAAATCAAATCAAATGAAGTACTCCTTGGCACGAGTATAAAAGGTCTACATGTCAAAGCAAATCAAATGAAGTCCTCCTTGACACGAGTTTAAAAGGTCTACAAATCAAATCAAATCAAATGAAATCCTCCTTGACATGAGCATAAAAGGTCTACAACTCAAATCCAATCAAATGAAGTTCTCCTTGACACGAGTATAAACGGTCTACATGTCAAATCAAATCAAATGAAGTTCTCCTTGATACGAGCATAAAAGGTCTACAAATCAAATCAAATCAAATCAAGCACTCCTTGACACGAGTATAAAAGGTCTACAAGTCAAATCAAATCAAATAAATCCCTCCTTGACACGAGCATAAAAGGTCTACAAGTCAAATCAAATCAAATGAAGTTCTCCTTGACACGAGCATTAAAGGTCTACAAATCAAATCAAATCAAATGAAGCCCTCATTGACACGAGCATAAAAGGTCTACAAGTCAAATCAAATCAAATGAAGCCCTCCTTGACAAGAGCATAAAAGGTCTACAAGTCAAATCAAATCAAATGAAATTCTCATTAACACGAGTATAAAATGTCTACAAGTCCAACCAAATCATGTACTCCAAGCCTTGAAGAGTATAAACTAAATATGGCATCTCTACGAGAAAAAAAAAATTGAACTACGTTATGACTTGATCCCTTTTTCTTAGGGTACGTAGGCAACTTAAATATATCTAAGTTCAGTCATAAATTCAAATAAAATCATATTCTCTCGATGGAGTGACGTTACTCATTCAAAAGAATTTTGAAAGAAAGATCCCACCGTAACATGGGGGCATGTTAATCTTGTTGTGACACAAACACTTGCGATGGAAGCCAACAAAGTGTTTTCAAGGAGACACCAAACTGTAGGAAAGATTTTCGTGGTATAGAAGCACAAGACGAAGCTATTCTTAAGGCATGATTTTTATGTTGAGACGTTGCGACTCATCCACTACGAAGTATGCTTTGAAATAACCAAACTTCCGTGAACGAGTCTCAAGGGGGCATTTGTAGATATTGAAATTTTGCAACCAATCAAATCATGCCACGTAGAAATATTGACCAATCAAAAGTCGTCTACAACAAATGATATTTATCTATTTAAGTTAATTTATGGATAATTATCAATTCAAGTTGATTTATGGATAATTATCAACTAAGTTAATTTTTGGATAATTATCAATTCAAGTTGATTTATGGATAATTATCAAGTCAAGTTGATTTTTGGATAATATCTAGAAGATCTATCTAGATCTTCTATCAGCCAATCAAATGGCTCCGAAATTATGATAATTATTTATTAAATCAAATGGATAATTATCAATTCAAGTTGATTTATGGATAATTATCAAGTCAAGTTGATTTTTGGATAATATCTAGAAGATCTATCTAGATCTTCTATCAGCCAATCAAATGGCTCTGAAATTATGATAATTATTTATTAAATCAAATGGATAATTATCAATGGAATCCAAATTATCCATAACTCTTCCATCCTACACCTATAAATAGGGTCCTATGGAGTTCATAAATTACACACAAAAGTTCAATCAAAAAGCTAGAGAAGACGAAGGAAGCTCTCCAAATTTTCTCTACGAAGGTTCTTCGAATATACAAAGAAGATTCAAGGCGTTCTAGGCGATATTCAAGGCGTTCTTGAGGAAGTTCATCAAATTATAGCATTTGATTCGTAATTACGGTGCTAAACCTACGAATTAACGTTATAAAAATTCAAATCAAATTCAAGGAAGATCAAAGTCACAAAGTCAACCTTGAAGATTTCAAATTCCATATCAAATTCAACGTTTGATCCGAGATTAAGCTGCCAAGCCCTCGAATCAACATTATAAACATTCAAGTCAACGTTGGAGAAGATCAAAGAAGCAAAGTCAACTCAAATATTCAAGTCAACATATTTTGAAGGAAGAATCAGAGGATTAGAATAGAGATTTGTACCCCATATTTCATTTTGATTTATATAAATTTCATTTGTCACAATTTTTTGTGTTTCTTGATTTTCAAAATTACAAATTTGTTGTGTACATTATGATTACTGCATCCACTATCCAAGTACCACAAATTCTTGGTTTCTTGAAAATCACTTGAATAAAATAGCAATTCTTTTTTCGTTTCTTTCAAGAATTTCGCCTCCTCTTTTATTTCACTCTTTGCTTTGTATTGGAACCAACAATCCCTTTGAGAATGGTTAGGTATTTTGCATCGTTTGCACTTAAAATAATAATCTTTAAATTCATGATTCGACTTCTTGCAAATAAGGCAACTAGAATTGTTACCGAAATTTCGAGGTGACTTGGGACAGTGGATCATTTCAGAGTATTTGGTAGCATCGCATATGCACTCATTCCATCTCACACTCATGAAAAATTTGATGAAAAAGGCAAGTTTCTCTTCATTGGCTAGAGTGACGAATCCAAAGGATACCGAATACTTTATCCAACAACGAATAAACTCATAGTTTCTCGAGATGTTGTCTTTGATGAATATGCTACTTGGGACTGGAAAGAAAAGCAAGTCGTAGAATCGCCAATTTATGAAGATCCGTTGGCATCTCAAGCTAGTCCCTCTGAAAATCCAGCTCATGTTCCAAGATTTGATGAATCTGAAGATGAAAGTCCTCCAAGAAGAACACGTTTGCTAAGTGATATTTATGAGTCTTGTGAACTTGGATTATTCTCTTGCGAACCTCAAAATTTTGAAGAAGCATCAAAAGATGAGCATTGGAAAAAAGCAATGGATGAAGAAATCTCCACCATCGAGAAAAATAAAACTTGGGAGCTCGTTGATTTGCCGGAAGGAAAGAAAATAATTGGGCTGAATGGGTATTCAAAGTCAAGTTCAATGAAAATGGAAAAATTCAGAAGTACAAGTCTCGACTTATTGCAAAAGGGTATTCTCAGCAACCCGGAATCGACTACACCGAAATATTTGCTCTGGTTGCCAGAATCAAAACAATTCGCACATTTCTTACTTTAGCTGCACAATTGGAGTTACAGGTTTATCAACTGGATGTGAAATCAGCTTTCTTAAATGGAGAAATTATAGAAGAAGTCTATGTCGAGCAGCCTGAAGGATTTAAAGTCAAAGGCCAAGAAGAAAAAGTCTATCGACTAAAGAAAGCATTGTACGGACTAAAGCAAGCACCTCGCGCATGTAATAGCAAAATCAATAGCTATTTCATTAAAAGTAGTTTTAACCGGAGTTCTAGTGAGTCTTCTCTCTATGTGAAAGATGTCGGAAATGATTTCCTTGTGGTTTGTCTCTACGTAGATGGTCTTATCTATTTTGGGATAAACACAACCATGGTGGAAAATTTCAAGAAAAATATGATGGAAAGATTCGAGATGACTGATCTAGGTCTCATGCGATATTTTTTCGGAATCCAAGTCAAGCAAAGCCCTGGAAGAATTTTCTTGTGCCAAGAGAAGTACATTGATGATCTGTTGACGAAATTCAATATGAACCAGTGCAAGCCTATTTCTACTCCATTGGCGTTAAATGAGAAATTACAAGTTCATGATGATGCAGAAAAAGTTGACACCTCACTTTACCGAAAATTGATTTGTTCGTTGATCTACCTAAATACAAGGCCGGACATAACTCATTCTGTAAGTCTACTCTCAAGATTCATGAATGAACCAAGAAAAATTCATTTCTCAACTGCAAAAAGAGTTTTAAGGTACTTAAAAGGTACTAAGAGTCAAGGAATTGAGTTCAAGAAAGAAGACAATTTTAAGCTTGTGGGCTACAGTGACAGTGATTGGGCCGGATCACTTGATGATCGGAAAAGTACATCGGGCTATATCTTTTGTCTTGGAGCAAATATCATTTCATGGAGTTCAAGAAAGCAAAAATCAGTTACCTTATCATCAGCTGAAGCCGAATACATTGCAGCCACTGATGCAGCTTGTGAAGCAGTTTGGCTAAGACGCATTTTGAAAGATTTGAAGTTCAAGAAAAATGAGCCTACTACAATTCATTGTGATAATACATCCGCAATTGCTATGACAAAAAATCCAGTCTTACATGCAAGGTCCAAGCATATCGAGATTCGACATCATTTCATTCGTGAGCTAGTGAACCAAGAAGAATTTGCATGAAGTTCATGAATACCAATGATCAACCAACCGATGTTTTGACAAAAGTCGTGACCTTCAATAAATTCAAAAAATTCAAGAAGCAAGTCAAGATTACAAATTAAGGAGGGGTGTTAAAAGTTAATTTGTAACTGTTCGTATCATTGGAGTATCCTAGAAGAATCAAGAAAAGTGTCACAAGAAGATGGATTCAAACTATGAAGTCAAAGAGACGTCTTGGAAGGGTTCGAAATCATAATTACACATTGACCGACTCTTAGTATTTTGTAATCTAGAATTATCCATTGTGCACTATAAATAGATGTGTTCTCATTTGTAGTGTCACAACAACAAGAACAAGAAAACAAGTTAGAAAGAAAAAGATAGAAATTGTAATAGAGTGAGTTGTAGCTGCTCAACTCCTATAAAAAATTCTTTCAATAAAAATATAATTTTTCATACCATAGCTTCCGTACCCAACAAAAGAATGGTGACACTGGTGTGCACATGCACATGTATGGTGAACCAGACCATGGTTCAATCGTCTACCCTCTTAATTCCACAAAATTTATTACACACTTAAATTATATCTATATAATTTTATTTGTTTAATATGATGATATTGCATCATAAATAATGTAATTATTTAAGAAGAATCACGTAATACGGATATAAATTTCTTCAGGTCACTTTATCTTTTTAAATATAACTAAAGGAGATGATAATTCAAAGTTTGAGGTACTACAATCTTTTAAGGTTTAAGAACAACGTTGCTTACTAGGGAAATAATTACCGAATCAAAACCTAACTTTTCATCTTGTACATTAGGAAAAGAATTAAAAAGCAGCAATTTTATTTTCACTAGTAAATAACACATTCGTTGAACATGGATCATATGATTTCGTTAAAGTAATTTATATACAAAAATTTTGTTCGACTTGAAAATATTTTTAATCCTAAATTTATATAATAATCTAACTAAATAGTTATGATTTATAAGTTAATTATTTTAAAAATAAATATTTATTAATATATAATAGTTAGAGTTTTCTTGCCCCCTATTTGCATAAAAATATAATAGATGAAGTCATTCGATCCACAATTCTTTGTTTGTATTTAAATATTTTATTTCCTATCAAATTAAACATAGAAATTCAGTTACTTCTAATTAAGATGTGGCCATTCTTCAAGGAATAAAGTTAGTTAATTAAAAAAGTGAAATATAAATAATATTGTAACTAAATAAACTTTTATGTAAGTTTATGCTTCATTTATATTTATTTTTGTGTAACTAAATAAACTTTTATGTAATTTTATGCTTCATTTATTTTTTAGCAATCAATCGCTTCACTTTTTCTTTTTCTTTTTTATACTTTCAATAGCTTTTCTAGTGGCTTTTGGACATGTGTAGTGTTTTTATTTTCAGTTCAGAATTATTACTCCAGTTTCTACATCCAGATTAAATGTCTCGGCTTGAAACATCAAATCTCAGTCTTTGCAAGTCATAATAGATTGTAGTAAATGATGCATCCCTTTTTATTTGATTACTACTATGATTGTGCCACTTTATTAATTAAATCCAGTTATTTGATGAAAATAAAAAAGTAAAAAAAATTGTATGTGATAGACAAAAGTTATTACACAACATGAAAAATAACTAAGACATAAGAGAAATAATTTTTTTTCTTTAATTTGATAATATCATCGTGAGTAAAAATATCATTATATTGAATATAATCTATGCGTGAGTGCCTTCATATATAAATTCTTTCAGAAACAATTATCAGAATATTAACTAATAGAGTTGATCACTAAATTGTAGAAGAAAATTTGAATAGGACTACATGGAGATATTTTGAAAGTTATGAGATTAAAAATGTAGAAAATTCATAATGAACTGGATCAAAATTAAACTCAGAGTAAATTACGAGATGAAATATACAATTTACACATGTATGCATATAAGTTTTGAATAATAGTTGTTTATCTTCACTTACTATCGTAATGCAAAACGATTTCGATATCTTGTGAATTAATTTTAAGCACGAATAATTTAGCGAAATTATTAATCTGCCTAGAAAATGTCTCAGTCTTTTAAAATAACAAAAGAAAATTACTTGAATGGATAGTAAATGTTTTGGCAATTTTTCCAGATCCAGGATTTATACATGTGAAAAGTTGGTGATTTGTTAATAATTTTGATTCAATAAATAAGCCACACTAAAATAAGAAAAAAAGTAATATTTAATTGGGGAAGAAAAGTTACTTTTGGACCGTGTGTATGCGGATGTATCAAGCTTTCTTTTTATTCTCCCTTTACTGTATAAATTAACATCTAATTATTACAAATGTAATTTTGTTTAAGAGTCCTACTCTTTTTTGTTTGCTAGTTCTAGAGTCCTATATTAATTATATGTCTTATTTTTAGAGATATATTATATAAAACTAGTTTTTATTATTTATTTTTTTGACTATTTTGCCATTGATAATATGTATTAGATAAGGACATATTAGCTAGTTCAAAAATTTAAAGAAACACTCATACTTTTATAATAGAATAGATAGATTTCCATTAGACATGCATTTAGTTGTCATCATAAGTAGTTGTAGATGGGAATTATTTTTATGAAAAGACAGAAAGTTGCTCATAGACAAATTTTGGGGGGGGGGGTTATTTTAGGATAGAAAACTCTTACAAAAATGATTCTTGGAAAAATAATATCAGTTATTGTTGTAGGTTTGAATACAACATTTTATATTTTATTATGAAAAGTAGTTTGATTTACGCTAACAACAATATAAATACATGTATAATTATTTAAATTTGATAATTATAATCTATTCCTACTTACAATGGTCTTTGATGTAAATGGTATAGATATATAACCTATATATACTTACTTATTTATCTTAAATCAATCAATGAGTAAGATAAAACCAAATTGATTCACCTAAAATTATTTTTTTCAAGTCATTAGCATTATTATATTTGGCGATTAATAAATTTGTATATTATTATGAAATAAGCAATAAGGTATGAAAGAAATTCAACTTCAAAAAATATCATGTATGAGCTTTTTTTAGTTTTAAAATTTTTAAAACTTCAATATAAAAAATATTAGTATATAAAATTATTGTTCACGTGCAACAAACGCTAAGTATATTAGTAAAATTGCAAGAACATTTGCAGTAAAGCTAATTTTTTTATAAAATAAAATATAATTATGAAAATTTATTTATTTATTTAGATATTGTCAAGTATGTTTATTTTATTTGTTTTGAGAAGAAAAGTTATATTAAGAATTCCTGTTTAGGTTGAATTACTCTTTCTTTCTATCTATTTGGTCAATAATTACTCTTAAACTACGTTAAATACCACCCACATTTTAAATGAAAATTATGTACAATTTACAAACATAGAAATTTTGTTTAGTTTATGTCATTGATTCTAGCTTATATTAGAAAAAGTTATATTAGTTTATACGCATGTATAAAATTTTTAGTTGTATATTCAAATATATACGAATGATTATTTTATAAATTATACGTAGGAGCTTTCGGGGAACTATAATTTTAGGTTAAATCTTTTCTTAAATAATTTTATATCATTGTAAAAAAATAAAAAATAAATATTTTAGAAGGAAAGAAACATTTGAATTTTTTACAACACTACAAAATGTATTTAGCAAGATGTACGTGCATTGCATGTGGATATACCAACTTTATTTGGATCTTAAATTTGAAGGAGAAAAGTACAAATAAAATATTTTTCTTCCTTAAAATTATATTTTTATTTAGTTAATGAATGTTATGTTTTATTCTTCTGAAATTTTCATTTATGTCTTACATCGTACTCAAAGGTTTATTATTGGTGTTGTTTTAATTCTTTCTATGATAAATATTTAGGTAAAAGTGTTAAATATATTTGTTGTTACTAGCAAGTTAAAAAAGTTGAAACATTTTCTGGTTTCTAACTGATCACTTTCTATAACTTTTAGATTGATAACAATTTTCTCATTTGAATAGTACGTAGTACAATTATGAATAATATATATTAAAAATAACTTAATAATTCTAAAATATTGTAGCAATTACCGATAAATAATTTCTAAATTAATCTAGATTATATCAAATCTTCATTTCCTACTAATTAAGATAATAATCAAAATCCAAGAATCACCAATTTCTAATATATCACTTTCTATCTAATCTTTATCTACACTAATTGATTTAGGAATGTTCAAAAGATTAACATTTAGTAATTGTTATTACAGATTACCCTTGCCTATTAAAAATAAAAACAATATAATTCATTTTATAAACATGAAATGCACTATTTCCCTTTAAGATTGACGTGTCATCAAAATGACACCCCATATTAGTTCATATTAATATCCACTAATGAGAGTTAAAATTTATCTAATTTATAACTTTCAATAGAAGTATAAAGGTCTAATATTTTTAAATTATACATTTTTCAAATTATTATGAAAATTATCTTAATTAATGGGAATTAAATGTTAGGATTCGTGGGGTAAATCCTAGAAATGTACATTATTGCATTCATTTTCAATTAAAATTAAATGATATCATTAGTGGGAATAAATATTAAAAATATACTTAATAGCATTCATTTTTTAATAAAGTGTTAAATGATCTTTTTACAATAGGAAAAAACATGTTCATACTTTTATATGCAAAAAGTTGTAAATATCACATTTTGCGCACTCAATTTTCCAAAACAATCTCTGGTATATTGCAGCCCTTTTAGGATTTATGAGTAAATGAGGGTACTTGCACCTCACACATTTATATATAGGTGGCTATCCTCTCATACTCCACCATATTAGATTGTATGTGACTATTAAAAGTTAAGGAATTATTAGAAGTTCACCTTACCTTTACTATAACTTGCGGACTACACTTCTATATCATATGCAACTGGTTTGTAGCTGATTCAAATCTTTAAGTGCCTCATTGAATTTAAATTTTTTTGTCTTTGACTTTTTGGTGCAAAAACCATCTATTTTTGAGACGTCTCAAACCAGTGTTTTGAAAACCGGACCGGATTGGCCGGTTGAACCGGTCGAATCGGGAACTGGAATTACGATGATTCGAGTTGAATATCAAAACCATCTTTGGTCAAAAACCGTTTGTTTTGGTCAAAAATTGTTCAAACTGGCGTTTCAATCGTCGAACCGCTCGAACCGGTCGTGAATCAATTGAACTGATTAGGCCACTGTTTTCCTTTTCTTCTCTCTTTTTGAAATTCTTATAGTTTCTCTGCAAATTAAAATGAAGAAATTGTGAGCGTGAGGCGGCGGCTTTAATGAGAAATTAGGGTTTTGGGATAAAATGAGTTTTTTTGTCTTTATATATATTCTTTTTCATATATATATACATATATATATTTGTTTTAATATTGAGATAGGGACCCATGGTCCCTCTATTCTTTCTGCTAATATACATATATATATATATTTTTTGATTTGATTTAACATATATATAATTATTATTATTTTTATACTTTTAATATAATATATTAATTATTACATAATTATGACATCGTCGGTTCAACCAGGGTTGATCCAATAGTTGAACCAGTAACCCGTGATCAGATCACTTTTTCGGTTCAATGAACGGGCTGGGTTTAAAAACATTATCCCAAACCGAATCTAACCATGGCAAAATTCTTGAGACGTTAAGTATTGCTCCTCGAATTTCCACGGCAAGATTTTTGGATCTTTCCAATCTTTTTGACACTTAAGGCAATAAAGAAGTTTCTTCTTTTGTATCTCGTCTTGATCACAACCCAAGATTTGCCGGCTAATTCAATGGATTCGATGACAATAGGAATGCAGGTCAGCAAGTTGTGTATGTGAAATTTGACAAATCAGAATTTTTGCAGAGGAGAAATGACGTATGGCCAAAAATCCTTTATTAGTTGTCTCATTAAATCAAGACTTTGAAATCTCCGGTCAATATGGTTGGGCTACCATTGTGCCATCCTTAAGTTGTGATTTTTCTTCCCATTACTCATTACTCTTGATAGACAGTATATTTACTTTCTATGCAATTCTTTTTATCAAACCATCAATAATATTCTCCTTTGATTTCACATAATAACAAGGAAACAAGTAAATGATATCAAATTTCATAGATTTGCATAAAAGTATTTACCTATTTACATTTTTAACGGGCTTCGATTTATATACGTAATTCTTTTTTTTTTTTTTTGGCTTGAGTTTTTCGGATCAATTAAAATTTACTTAAAAATGATTCTAAAATTTATTAAAGAATAGTTTAAAAAACACTCAATTAAATTCTGAATATATAAATTATTTCAATAATGTTCATCATATACATTACACATCTAATGCATCAATAATTTGTACTACTATAAAGTATGTATTTTGAAAGGTGTTTAATTCCCATTGTGAATAGACTATTTTACCCTCTACTAATTCATTTAATTAGTATTCCACCCCTTTTTAGTTAATTAATATTAAGATGTATCTCCTTTAATTAATTAATATTCTACCCCTATTTAATTAGTATTTTGCCCCTACTTAATTAGTATTCTACCCCTACTTAGTTAATACCCCTATTTAATTAGTATTTTAACCCTATTTAATTAGTATTCTACCCCTATTTAGTTGATTAATATTAAGATGTAACTCCTTTACAATAAATAATAATTAAATATTAGTATTTTATTAATTAAGTAACAATCTTTCATTTCCAATATTTTCAACACTTTTTAAAATATTTAAATATGCTACTAATTTTTTAACTACTCACTAATATTTATCTTATTATGAAATTTTTAATCCCCAAATTCTCATATTAAATTTCTCAAATTTTCAACTTTTCATCGTTATTAAAACAATAAATGTAATGTTAACTTTTCAAATTCAATACCCCTTCTAAAATAAAAAAGAAGAGACTGGATGTGAGCTATCAATATATAACTCCTTTAAAGTAAATTATAATTAAATATTAGTATTTCATGTCCAATAATTATTACTTTTTTATGTCCAATATTTCAAAAATTATTCAAACCTTTAAATATGATACTAATTTTTAACTCCACATTAATATTTATCCATTTTAGAAAAGAACAATTATGTATTACTATTCACTAAATTCTCAAATTAAATTTTCCTACTTTTATGCTATTCACCCTTATTAAAATACTTAAAAAATATCATCCATTAAATTTCCATCAATTCTTCACATTGCTTAGTGATTGTAGATTGCAACACATAGAGCCACTTTTACAATATCTAAATTGGAGGAAAAGATGTTGATTCATTGATGGGGAAAAACATTCTATTGGTTAGCAATACTACTTTAAAGTAAATAAATATGAATTATTAGTATTTCATTAATTAAGTAGAAATATTTTATGTCGAATACTTCAAAAGTCATTCAAAACTTTAAATATAATATAAATATTCAACTACTTACTAATATTTATCTAGTTTGTAAAATAATATTATGTATTACTACTCACTAAATACTCAAATTAAATTTGTCTACTTTTCTACTCTTCATCCTTACTAAAAAAATTGAATTTTTAATCCATTTAATTTTCATGAATAGTTCATATTGCTTAATGACTCTAGCTTACAACTCATTAGAGGTTTCATTAAAATATCTAAAATGAAGAAAAATATATTGATCTTTTGATGTGGAAAAACATTCTATTGGTTTATAATACTGTATGAGTGTAACTCATTTCAAGTACATAATAAATAGTATTTCATAATTAAGTTGCAATTTTGTATGTCCATTATTTCATGAAACCTTTAAATATTATACTAACTTTTCAACTTCTCATTAATATATTTATCCATTTTATAGAAAATTATTATGTATTACTATTCACTAAATGTCTCAAATTTAATTTTCCAACAGTGGATATAACCCTTTTTAAAACACATAAATATAAGCCCAATTTTTCAAATTCATGTAACCCTTTTTAACTCAACAAGAAAAGGCGGAATATTATGGGTGTCTCATTTGCTTACATTAACAGCCTCAATGAATTTAAACATTTGAATTCCAAGGTCAATTGAAGTGTATAATTTATTTTAATCTAACCATAACTTTTTGCTTAAGCATAGAGAATACATACCAACAGGAGAAAAGCGATGAAAGATAGGGATCCAAGGTGTGATATGGAAGCTAACATATTCTTTTACATATTTATTTTATTAAATTAATTTACACAAATATATATTTGAGTCAAGTATGATAAATAATGTGTTTTCTCTTGAAGTAATATTTATATATAATCATCCATTCGCCGTAATTTCATAGTTTTATGGTGGACTATAAATATGCATTTTTCATAAGAAATACTTGATAATCATGCTTACGTTTCTGTTTTAGAAATGTTTACCAAAATAACTTCAAGTAGATCGAAGAAGTTATCTATTGATGCTTATAATATTTGTGTGATGAATTGTTAATTATTTTTCATCTATTGATGCTTATAATATTTGTGTGATGAATTGTTAATCATTTTTCTCTTATATTGATAAGTCAGTATTATTGTTATTCCTTCTATTCTACACAGAAGTTTGATATTTCTATGTTTTCATTATCCCATAATATTTATGATATATTAACTTTTTAGCATTTTATTTCTCCATACATTCTTTTGCTTGTTGTTATAATTTTTAGAAAAAATAATAAAACTTTGAAAAATAAAATTTATAAAATGTAAGAATCTTATTGTCCTATTAACATTTAATAAACTTAATTCATTATAATATTAAAAAATTAAGGCCTTAATATTAATATATTAGTATTCATTATTAAAGTTTATTATTTTTGATAATCACTATTTCAAACTCTCTAATACATAAGCTTTTAGTATTATTTTGAAACACATTTTGTTTGTCTAAAGATAATCTTATTTCTCTTAAAATATAACTAAACTCCATTTTACATTTATTCAGTATATGAAATATATTTTAAAAAAACTACTATTCAATTGTCATTTAGTCTTTATTATGCATATATTATGTAAATGCACACAAAATGGTTAAAAAGTGAAACATTATCCCCTTGCTTTTCTTTTCTCTTTCGAAGAAAATGCTAAGAATGTAAAAAAAAAATACGAAAATTTTCAAACAAATAACTGATAAAGCGACAACAAAAAAATAAAGCTATGTTTGCTTATGCTTTTGGGTTTAGATTTTATTAATATATCGAAAAATGAGTAATATGAAAATTTGTGTGAGAATGTTGTAGTTTATATTTTTAAACATTAGATGAAAATTATAAAAATGATTCAAATCTATAATAATAGGTTGATGCATGATATGTTGAGTGATCGTGTTAGATATGTACATAAATAATTATGTAAATAAAAAATAATAATTCAAATTATAAAGTATCAAAGAGGAAAAAAATATCACCATAAATAGTTTTTATTAATGAATGTATGAAAAAATATATATAATGATTGATAAGTAATTGTATAGGGCACTGGAAAGATAGAATTGAAAAATGTTAATTTTGATAAGAATAGTTCGTGTCAAGTTTATTTAGGATTGTTTTATCTAAAATTTTGAAAATTAAATTCAAAATTATAAACAAACAAGGTCAAAGAATTAACAATTAATAAGTTGTTACACATATAGCAATATATATGCAAAAATTATCTTCACTACAACTGACATGCCCAATATGATACAAGGGGATGCCGAGATAGTGAGGATTGAAGTGAAATAGTAAACCTTTTGGTTGAAGGAGTACTTGCCCAAACAACGTCGCAACCATTGATAAGAGCAAATTACTTATTTCACGTTGAAGAAAATAAAGTTCATCTTCAACCATTTTTGTTGCAGTGAGTAAATTTTGTATTGTTTGTAGTGATTAATATTTTGTATTGTTAAAAAGTATGAGCAATAAATTAAGTTTTTTTATAAACACTAAGGTCCCAATTGGATGGCATATCTATCTCAAAAAATTTATTTTCATGATAAAAGTTAGAAAAAAAATATTTTTAGAGATTGTGAAATATTTGTTTGGATGAGTTTTTTCAGAGAAAAATTAGTAATGATTATGTTTGATATGATATGTGTTTTGTTGTGAGAAATTTATTTGAATTGATATTTGAATATAATTTATAGTAAATATTTTTAGTCAAAATCATCGATTTATACGTAAAAAAATAGTCATAATGGTTCTTATTTTAAACATTGCGTTATTTTATATTGGAATATTTGATTAATTTAATTTTTTGAGTTGAAAGATAATCGGAAAAAACCTTTTAAATTAATGGAGTGAACTGTCAAATCATGAATAGTCAAAATTATATTTCTTTTTTTTTTAAAAACATCTTCGAAATTATCTAAATTTTTGAGAGTTTTTTTTGTAGAATTTTTTTTAAAACATACCAAATATTTAATATTCTTTAGGAATTTTAATTCTTAAAAAAAAATTTATGGGTTGAATGTTCCAACCAATTGTGGCCTTATTTATTTTTATTTTTTTGGGATTTTAAATCGTAGTATTCGATTATATTTCTACTACTTTATTACGATCTTTTTCATTTATAAATAATATTATTTATTTATTTTAGAAACACGTAAATATGTCTTAATTTTATTCATTGAGAACAATGTAGCAAAACACAAAAGACCAAAAACAATTAATAAAAAATAAAGATAATATGTATATATGTAAATTTGTTATTGGTTCTCCAATCAAATAGCTGAATAACATAAATTCAAATGAAAACAAGAAATAATTATACTCAACAAAATGTTGCCCATTTGTGGTAACATATTATTCTATTGGTTGAGAAAACTCATATATATTTATATGCTGGATATATGTATTTAAATGGTTATCATATATGATAAAACTTTTTCAATCTAGAATACCTATAAAGTTTCACATGCATTCAAATAATGAAAAGGTTCATTAGTCGTGCATAAATATCCATTAATGCACATTTAACACGATATATATGTTGGGATCAATTACACATAGTCAAAATATTTTTTAACAATGGATAACATTAATATTTATATGATTCATCATGTTCTGAACTTATGTCAATTTTTCAAAATTAGTTTTGAATTTCACTAAAAGATAACATCGTATATATCCAATTAAATATTACTTTTGTCACATTATTTCATGAAGGGAAAAAACTTGTTTTTATCTTAACTAAAATTTCAATAACCAATATGTCATTCACCTCAAAACTAAATATCGCGATCTCCCTTTTTTGTGTAGTCTAACCCCAATGTTCTATCGTCTATGCTTATTCATGTACAATCACCAACCATCTTCACAATCATTATAATTATATATATATAATGAAGTTTTTCTTTAACAATGTTGATTTCTGGTTAATATAGTTTTTTTTTTAGTTTTTATGATGAATGATAAAACAAAATTACTTTTGCAGATGCTCATACTGTTTAGGATGTCCCTCTTCATTTATCTATTTATATTTATTTATAACTATTCTAAAAGTATGAATCATTTAAGATGACTTATATTTCTTAACTTTTTTGTTAAGACCAAAATAACTCTATATTGATAAATCAATAATATCCTCAGATTAGAATATTTATAATTATTTATTTTATTAAATGAATATGAATGAACTTGACATAATAATAAACAAGCTTGTTCAATGTATATTGGTTCAGAAGAATATGAATATGTAAAGTCGCATTATATAATTATGGTGTTAACCGAGGCGATGAACATCATTGTTGTTATTATGAGTTATATGTTGGCACCTCATGAATGAGATAATGCCTATTTTCGATAGTCTATCACTTGCAGCTACTGTAGGTATTGTTGTTAAGTATTATTGTTGTGAAAGTTAGATGTGACTTAGGCCAATAGATAAATATATTGAGTTCCATTTGCATTCTATTAGTTTCAAGCAGAAGATCAATCAGAATTGTAGAACAAATTGCAGGCTGCAATACTGCTCATTACAACATTAATGGTTAAATAATTGAGATTTCTCATGCTTTGCGGCAAGTGCGAAGTTCTGGCTTAGCCATTAAAGATGGGCATGACACGGATTGTAAAATTGATTGTGCATATTTTATTTCAATATAATTGGTTTTTGTAATAATTGGTTTCTAAGGAAATTGAACTATTAATAAAAGTCTGTTGATCAAATGTTGGCTGCAGATACACGCAAAAACCTAATTATGCAAATACTTCGTATATCCATTCTTATGTGGAGGCTTAATCATTAAAAATATTTTATTATCAATGATTTTTGTAATAATTGCCTTAGAAACTAATTATGAAAAGAATATTAATTGTATAATACGAATGCTTCAAGTCCAAAGTTACTTGTTGTTGCATAGCATGAAAACTTGATTCATCCAAGCACAACATTGTTCAATTTATTATTTGTCTTGTATCCTCAATTTTCTTATACTTCTTGTTTTGCTATTTGGTAGCTCCGGTACTGATCATGGTGTTAAACTTTACCTAGAGGCTAAAAAAACTAACTTCATGGATATAGCCAACGTTTGAGATCGAGTCTTATTTTTTTTTTTTTTTTTTTTTTATGACAAGGGAACCCGCAGCCGCTACCGTTAGGTGCGCACTGGATAAACCCCGCTCTTGTGCAATAGCCTGCAAACCACACAAGAGAGGTAAACCAGCCTAGGTTGCCCATAGCTGACAGGCTCACAGTAGAGAAGGCAATAGGCATTCCCACAATGGGATTCGAACCCGTGACCTAGGCCACAAGTTCAAATGCCCTTACCAACTCTACCAGCAGATCGAGTCTTATTTGATACTACAGTAGGAGACAGCTTTTGTATGAGGAAAAATATGTCAATTCAAAGATGAATGTCTATTAGTAAATTACATAAATATTTAGAGTCCACTCAACTCAAGAAGTTGTGAACAAAATGAGACTGATCAACCGAGCATTATTGTTTAAAAGCTATTTAATTTTATAAAATATACAAGTAGATTAAAATAATTTTGACCATTATTGATTAAAAATCATATACTTTAGTTAAATATAATTATAGATTAAAATAATTTGAAGTATATGATGGTAAATAATATACACTAAAACAGCACTCGAAAGCGATTCCAATTAGCATTTAGTAGCCATGAGTTAGTGTGTATTCTTGTTTGTGATGTAAGCATTAATAGATGAAGTGAGAGCAAGACTTTCATTCATACATATTAATTTGAATGGATTAACTTAATACCAACGCCTTATGATATTTATTCTGAAAGAGTAGTTTTGATTAGCTAACTCATACACAATTCCATTCTATAATACTATGATATGATTCTATTACATACTTATAGAAAAATAAAATAAATAGAAAATATTTTATATAAGATATTTTTTAAAAGGACGAGTCTTTGCATTAAAGTAAATAAAAATATTTAATCCATGATCCTTTGTTGTTTCATTAAATAAATCTGAAAACGAATAGCAAAATTCTAAACAATATTCTCACCATTGATATAAGAAATATATGAAACAACGTCCTTAGATAAAACTTTTTTGTAACTTATTAGGTTTTTAAAATTTCTCTCATATAATGATCCTTCATTTTAATTGAAATATCATCATTGATTGTTGTTCATTTTTATATGTACCCGGAAGAAGTATAAAGATAGGGTCTTCTGGAATTACGAAAAAATAAATGTTAATTTTGAATTGATATACTCTTTGATTTTAGATTGCAAGTTATTTAATGACTCTGGTGTCATTTTGACCAATCTATATCTTAAGTGGAGTTTAATACTAAACCAAATTACTTTTCTGAATATAAATGGTTAAATGTGAAGATTTTAATTATAGATATTTCTCGAAGGATTCTACGTTCTATTTTCATTCCTGACTTTGAGTTTAAGATATTTTGGAGTTCTTAATTGTATGTACATCTATCTAAGGTCTCCACCTTACATGCCGATATGTTTGATAGTCTTGCATTAACAAGAGCTTGAAATATTCTAATGATAAAGCCATGTTCATTTCAAAATAGTGAAAAAAATAAGAGGAAACACATAACAAAATATTCTCGATTGAGTTTGAAATTTTTAAGGAATTATGCACCTTTGTTGTAGATTAATTGTTGATATGATTTGATTAATTTTTTCATAAATATAAGAAGTTATAATTACACAATGAGAATTAACCTTGCATGTTCAGCCTATTCTTATAAAAGGATTATTTATTTTGAAAAATACCAGAAGTTTTGTAACACCTCATTTTTGAAAAATCATGCATAACATATATATTTTTGCATATAAATACAAATTTTATTTATAGTTTATTATTGCTCATTCCTTTAATGTTTTAGACGAGCTTTTCGTTTAATCGAAAATAATGAGCTAATGTTTTCTCAAGTTTGAAAAGTCTTGCAGGATAGCTACCTGAAGAGACCGAGTTCGATCGTGATGCACTCGACATGCATATGTATTTATGAACGAACGAAAAATAGATAAGTTGCATATAAAATAATTTCAATAATTAGTATATATATATATTGACTAATGTGTTCAATAATAAAGTAGATTTCTTTTATTATATTGTTATGTGCAACAATTATGTGACCTAGATGATGAATTAAATTGAAAGAAAATGCATGCATAATTACCATAATTATATTTAATTGTGTATGACACCTTAGATGAAAATTACACTCAACCTCCCATACCCCATCAAATCCACTTAAGGCTCAAGACTACTAATCATTTTTACATTTTATATATATAATGCAAGAGATAAATCGTTACACATCTTTATATATATATATATATGTATATATACATATATATATATATAATACAAGAGATAGATATAAATGTATAATACATGTATTGTACAAGTTTATACATTATAAATAGGCAAAATGACCATTAGGATCATTTGCACCTTCAAAACATTCTCTGCGCTTTCTCTCCCTTCTCTTTACACCTCAAGTCTCAAGAAAATCTTCACTTTTTCCTTCAAAAGTCCTCTTTTCCAAAAGAATAAAGAAGCAAGAGCATAACAAGTAGAAAGGGCGCAAGTGTACTAGTATTCAATAAAGTATAAAGAACATTTTGTTGAGCTTTCAAGAGGTAGTGATATTGCATGTATGATCTTAAGAGAGATGTCTATTATTTGATGAGTTTTGTTGCATGTGTTGTTTTATATGGTTGATTGTCAAAATATGTCCTTATTTGGAGTTAAGGGTGCTAATTCATGTTGAAAGAAGTATTGCATGTATGATTCCCTTACCCCAAACTCATTGCATGTATGATCTAAAGATGAATGCCCAAAAAGTGAAGAGTTTTTATTAAATAGCTTGTTTTATGTTGTAATACCTGGTAAATTAATTTAAATCACAATAATAAAATGTAATAATAAGTTTAGTAAAGTGAATATTTACGTAAATAACTAAATATTAGTGGATAAAACTTCTAACCAATCAAGGGGTAATATGGGTAATTAGTAATGTTAGCCCTAATCACTGTAAGACTAGAAATATAAGACCCTTTGACCTAAGGTATGAGACGGCTGAAAAGGGGGGGATTATTGGAGGAGAATTGCAAGACAAAAAAAAAAACTCACAGATTGGTGGCTACAAGAAAATAAATTTAGATATTGATTCCCGTCTCTCTCAACAAGTTAGTTATTAGAGTTTTTAGTTAATTTTGTCCAAATTTCTAATTGGATCCATATTGAATAATTAAATCTCATATGTTCATTGAGTCATATACTATGTGAATGCACAAAAGAAGGTTAAATTGTGAAATATTATCCTAATTTTTTCTGTTTTTAGGAAAGTGTTAAGAATGTCATTCAACAAATAATTCATAAACCGACAAGAACTAATAAACGTGTATCAATTAATAAGTTTGTAGTCAAATGGATATACATATGCACTAAAAATAATAATATTAAAATTATTTTAAAATTATAATTTGAGAATTATTTTATTTTAAAATAATAATTAAGAATCATGATATATAAATCAATTTTCTTTTTATCATTTAATAAAGTACTAATTATTTCACTCTATTTATGTAAAATCATCGAATTATTAACATGTATTCTTAATTTTAAAATATTGTTAGTATAAAAATTAAATCCAAACATTTTATACATCACACGTTTAGTTTTCACGTGCAACGGAGGTTCACTTAGCTAGTAACAAACAAAAGCATCAATATTCTTAGTGGTAGACAATTATAACAACAAAAGAATAGTGTACAAAGAATAACAAAGAAAGAAAAATTATATATAAATTTCATGACGAGGCGAGGCATATAAAGTTCTAATCTAAATTATTTTGTATTTAGAATCAGAGATTGTTTTCAATTCTCTACTTCAACTTTCGGAGTACCCACCTCTACATGTGAAATCATCTGTCTTTTAATTTTTTGGTAAATCAAAATCAGAAGTCAAGTCAAGTAATAATATAATAATTGACGTGAATGGAGAAGATAAAATGATCACATCCAATATATACATACAGCCCATGTAGCAAATAAAAAGGAATAATATTCATCACTTCACGTCAACATTAAAGTACAAACTACAAACATGAGTAACAAAAAAACTGATTCCTTCAGCCCATTACCATTACTTGGTAGATAATTTTTAAGAGCATGATCTAAACTACTACTACTACTAGTACTAGAGAGAGTGGTAAGGCACATAGCCCAACACGCCCGTCAAATTGTTTACCAAATCACTGCACCTCATTAGTAGATTGAGCATCTCTTGCGATATGTCATTTATAGGTTGTTGCTTAAATCTAGTAGACCCTTGCTCAATATTAATGCTGGACTTCAATTTTGGTAAATTAGTCTTATTATTATTCATGTCCAAAACCTCAATATTTTTATTCTTATTATTACTATTACTACTAATTTCACTAGTACTAAAATGAAGCTTCTCACCCTCAACATTGCTTTCGAGAACAAACTTGACCCTGGTCGTCCCTCCTCTAGCTCCACCTTCTGACTTCTTGAGGCATGACTTGAGCTGCTCCACATTCTGAATTTGTTGAGCTGCTGCTGCTGCTGCAATTCTATCACTTTCTTCCTTCTGAACCTGCTGCTTCATTGGTTCTGATTCAGCAGCTCCCTCAGCAGCACCTCCAACTTCCCTCACGTACGATCTAACATTTGTGTTTCCAAACAAGTTGCTACTTCCATATGCGAAATTCAAAGCAGCTTCAGCATCAATTCTATGGTGGTACACCAGACGGCACGTGTATGATTTCCAGAAGACTCTAGTTGCAGAATGATCCAACGGCCCAAAACGTGCAAATTTTGCTCTCAGCTCTGCCCCCGATGGAAGTGCTGCTCCTTCTGGAAATTTCATAACTAGCATTGTCGGATTGGCCCCTCCTTTTACATTCTGCATCATTTTCTTGCTAGATTCTACTTTTACTGCATGCACATTCTTAGCCAGATGAGAATCACTAGTAGATCTCTGGGGAATCTTCATTAATTTGGAGTCGTCTAGTTTCTTCTTTTTCCGAATTTCTTCAATGGCATCACTTTTCCTTTTCTTAATTTCTTCATCAGTCTTCTTCTTTATCTTAATTTCTTGAGAGACATCATCAGTCTTCTTCTTTTTCTTAATTTCCTGAGCGACACCATCAGTCTTCTTCTTTTTCTTAATGTTTTCTAGATTATCAGATGGAGCACGTTTCCTCCCACCTCTGGTTGGATCATCAAGCCTGGCTGAAGGTTTAATAATCTTGTTATTGATTTTCTGAGCAGTAACAGTAGTAGCAGGTAATATGCTAGAGTTGCCTTCATTTGCCTCATTTTCGGGTGGTGGTGATAAAATCAAGCTCTTCTGGTACACAAGTGAGCGATATTTCAGGAAAACCTGACGGATGACGGAAGGGCAACCCCTCCCGTGACCATGAGTGGGATTGAGAGCAAGAGCTCGTAAATCTCTAACTACCATCTGAAGCTCTACTTTGTCAAAGTCAACTGCTTGCTGTGATTGACACGAGGAAGAGACATCAACAGCATCCTTCTTCTGAATGTCTGATGCCATTACACCATTACTGACAGTAACAGGTAACTGCTCACCTGTTTCAGACATTATATCTCTTTTTTTCTTCTTCCTCTTCTCAATAAGCTTTGCATTATCAGTACTTAGATCCCCAGCAGGTCGCTTTTGTACCTTAGCTTTTTTATTCACCCTTTCGGAAGGTCTGATGTCACCAGCCATGGATGCCTGATTCTGATAGTCAGTAACACCAGACTCAGAAGTATGGTGTTTCTCAGAAAACCCTGAATTTGCTTTCTTGCTCTTTGTTTTAATTGGTTCATCTCGCCGCTTAAATAGATATTTGTCCTTCTCCATTTGATCCTTTGTTTTTGTAGGTTTTACAAATGTTTTCCCCTTGCTAAGGGCTTCAGCAATCACTAGTCGGCCACGCAAAGGAGCTGCAAATTACCCAATAAGAAAAATGAGGAGACCATATAAAAACAAAAAAGGTAAAAAGAACCCAGATCTTAAAAACTTAAATACTGGCAGATTTCATCTGCTAAGGAATTCAAGTAAAGACCATAAAGTTGCAGACTATAGGCAAAGAAAAGCTTGATTGTTCTGCCTTTTTTATGCCTAACAAAATAATCCAAAATTCACATGCAGCTTGATTTCAACAAAGAGTTTAAAATCAATCAAAATTTCAAACAAATTGGCTGAGAAACTGCGTCAGCAGTCAGCACCGAGATTTGAGAAGATAAATCTCTTATTAACCAAATAAAATACAAGAGTCGGTATACCAAGTGAGATAAGAACTACAGAAGTGTATTCCCAAACTAATTAGCACATTTTGTGCTATGTTAATTATAGAGTGAGGCAAGACAAATTGGGAAAACATGTAAAAGGAGCTTCTGCTAAGATATTCATAGAGCTAATCAGTTAGATTGCCCAAGAACGGAGACAAAATGGTGGGAAACGATAACTTTTTTGTGGGGCAAGATAAATATTGCAGACAATCACTTCAGGCTATGCTGGAAGAGACAAAATTCTGAAAAACTTTCATCCCATTGCAATACTCATAGGAGCAACCTAAAGGACAAGCTCAGTAGAATGCTAGAATCTATTTGAACCCAAATAAACGATGATTTGTTCAACCAAAAGGTCACCTAAAATGCTGCTTTGACATTTACATTGTAAATACATAATAACATAGTGAGGTCGCATGGCTTGAATTTGTTTACAGAAGTGTCCATTTCATTTCTCACACATTTCCTTTACACTTTGATCAAATTGACCTACAATATAGCAAATCAACATGAACAACGTTCATGAGGTGGGCATCATCGTTATGCACCCAATTCGTCTTGCATAAACTTCCAAATATCCTAGGAATTCAGCTGAAATTCTTAGGTGGATAGAGAAATAAAATTTAAGTAAAAATAAATTTAGGTAAAAATTCATCTTATCGAGTTCAAGCTAAGGGCACTTGAACCCACAATTAGCAGTTTTTTATTTTAAGTCATCAAACTTCAAGCACTATCCAGTTCCATTATGCCACCAAACTGAGTGAACATTAGACTAAGTCAACCCAACTCCACCATTCGTTGAAAGAAAATACAAGTAATAGCCATCCTACTGAGTTCAGGATAAGGGCTTAAGCACTTGAGCCAGTAGTTAGCAACCTTTTTACTCTGTTTTTTCAGATTGTGCGATTATTAGGCAGAGGTCACCCAACTCCAAATCGGTTGAAAGAATGATAGGTAACAGCCATCTACTGAATTCAAGATAAGTGCTTTAAGCACTTGAACCGGTAGTCAGCTTCTTTTACTTTTTGTTTAATCAGAACATCAAGCAATATCAAGTTAACCCGTTATGCTATCTACTTTGAAGGAATATTATCACATTCTTGAAATGCAAATTTATTAATCATTCAACTGAGGTCCATCCTGATACTAGCAACTACGGCTCCAATAAGAGTATATGGGATTCTTCTGAAATGTCTTGTGTACATTACCACCACAATCTACTAAATGAAAGACAGATGATAACATCAAGCACTGGTTGAGCAAATTAAGGCAACATGATCTTTTGATGCTCTCTTAAAGACAGTTATTCATAAATAGCACACTATCTTACAACGTGAAAACTGAAAAGTAAGTTGAGTAAGTGGGTATTAGGTGTATCAAGCCAAGGGAACTCTATGGTCACATTCTTCAATACACATGTAATGCAATGACCTCAAAATTTGCCAGCTTAGAGATTTTATATGACCAAAATGAACTAGGAAAAGTTCTGAAATGGATGGGTTCCGCCTATCTACATTAATTAGTTTATTTCTACGATATATGAAAGCAATGTCTAAGTCGCTAGCAAACAGCTCAAAGAGAAAAAAGGACGACTCCTTTTTCCCCCACCAAGTTATTTAGCTATAAGGGAATTTATGATATCGTTATTTTTCTATTACTACAATCTGGCCATATCATAGACATAACTGAGTTATATTTCTTGCTCGTATGGTGTAATGAAAGGAAAACAAGTTTCAAATATAGAAGGCAGACTGCATAGTGCAATGAATAACTGCATGAAGTAAATCCCAAGATATATCTTAAGCATATCATAAGTCAGAATACCTTTAGATGGGTCAATAGCCACTGGAGCGGTGGGCCGAGAAGGGCGAACTGGCATAGTTCCAAAAGCCTGAGCGTAAGTCTCATCAAACTCCTCAAACATTGCCTTTCTGCACGCCAAAACTGTGGCCTTGTCCTTGATAAAATCAATGCTTGAATGTTGGCTATTCATGGGTGCCAAGGCCAATTGATGGATGAAAGAAAGCAATTCCCTAGGTCGAAAATCGTTTCGGGCTTTATTTATCTGACTCAAACCATAAATCCCTCTCTCGTAATCCCCCACATCCACAACAAAGTATCCATCCACACTAGACGGCCAGAAATTAAACTGATTTCTACAGCGGCAGGCCAAACCCAAGCTACTCCTCCTTGATAGCTCATCTAAAGCTTCCTCCACTGCCTTCGTAAAGGACCGCAAATTAGTTTGGCGGGACTTATCTGCGAAGTTCTCCTCAAAAGGAATTAACTCCGCTGGATCAAACCAACCATAGCTGCTGTCCCCAAAAAATGCTACTAACACGTGGCCCTCAGTCTTGCTTCTCCGAACAGACGGAGAAGCAAGCGCCTCATTATAAATGTGTCCCGGCCACCACGGGTGCGATTTTACCTTTCCCCACACCATATCTCCAATTTTGTACCCGTGACCCACAGATTCACCCTTATTTTCAGCGGCAAACTCATCAAATGCAGATAAAATAGAATTATAATCCTCAACTATGCTCTTATTTTTCTTATTGTCCACCTTACCATCATTTTTACTGTTCGAAACCGAAGAGCTAGGCTGATTTTCTCCTCCACTGGCATCACCAGATCGATTTTCCTCATCTATATTACCAGAAACCCTAGTTTCATCTGATCTACCAGCAGCTTCTTCTGAGGAGGCCATTATCAAACTTCCGGCGTTGGCGCTGGCGCTGGTTGAATTTATAGTTGGCTCTTTATCGCCGTCAACCGGCGATTCAAAAGCGCCATCGTTGCAGCTGCTGCTCAACATTGATCCCAAACGTCAACAGTGATTTTTAACCAGAAACCCTAAACGACAATCCGAGCAGGAAATATAAACAAATAGAATCAGAGAGTTATATGAATATGATTTGATATGAATGAACCCTAGATAGGAGGTAAAAGATGTGCAGTGGCGAAGAGTGTGAGGCGGCTTCACAATCACAAATGGGGAAAATGGCAATAATACTAATCCAAAATGGGGGGGTTTGGTTGGCCCCCTATTAAATTACGTAAAAGTTATATTGTAACTTGACATTTTACACCTCAATTATTTAACCCAACCATAAAAGTAATTTCACTCACTTTTTTTGGAATAAAATTTACTAGTTTTTGAATATTTTGATGGATATTAATTATTACTTAGTTTTATTGCTACGGGTTTTTTTTTCACAGTACATCTTTAAATTATATTTAAAAAAAAATTATATCTCTCTTCTTCTCTACTCTCGAAAATTATATCTCTCTCCCCTCATAATATGAAAATTAAAGAAATCTATATCGCCTTTTCATAATTTCATAATTATTGAAACTTCCCCTGAAACAAAATTTTTATGACAAGGGAACCCCTATCATTTTTTTCGAACAAATTTTTGCTAATGTCATAAAAAATATTTACGATTTTTCTATTTTATTCTGATTGCATCCGCAGTTGATGATACCAATATTCTTAGAATGTATACCGAACAAAATACTTTATATGTAATTGTAATAGTTTAAAAAAAAATTTGTGTCATTTTAATTATTTTAGTTATCAAATTTATATTCATCACTTAAATATTATCAAATGCTCTATAGTTGGTAATTTATTTTATAATCTACATTGATATTTTTTAAATAATAGTAAATTAGTAAAAGTGAACTATTATTCTCAATTTCATTTCATTACAAGTATATATTAATTTATTTTGATTTCCTACATTTCTATACAAAATAATATTTATTTATTAATATATACACCATATAAAAAATAATATACACCATAATGTTTTATTCTCAATTCATTTCAAGTTTGAGACCATTTTCATCAATTTGAATGTAAATAATTGTTTTATAATTTTATAGTGTATATTTTTTTCCGAGGGAACTTTTCAAGGAGATTTGAAATTTTGTCTTGAGGATTAGACTTTGTCAAATTAGGGGTCAATTGGTTGGCAATTCCAACCCACAAAAAATTATTTCAGAGCAAAAAATCGCGAAAAAATATTACTTATTTGGTATTATCTTAAAAAAAATTCTTCAAAAAAATCTCTCAACATTTTAGATAATCTGGAAAAAAAAATTTGAAAAAAGAGAAATTTGACTCTAACTATTCATGATTTGATAGTTAACTCAATTGATTTAAAAGATTTTTTCCGATTATCTTTTAACTCAAAAAATTAAATTAATTACATATTCTAATATAAAATAACACAACGTTTAAAATAAGATCCATTATGACTATTTTTTGACATTTAAATCGATGAGTTTGACTAAAAATATTTATTATAAATTATATTCAAAAATCAATTCAAACAAATTTTTCACAACACAAAACATATTACATCAACTGTAATCATTACAAATTTTTCTCCAAAAAAAAACTCATCCAATCACACATTTTATAATCCCTAAAAGTATTTTTTTTTCACTTTTATCATGAAAATAAATTCTCGAAAATGGATGTTCCATCCAATTGGTGTCTTATTTTTTCCATAACAATAAATTCAACTGTGAAATATTGTAATCAAAAACCCATGAAATTCACAAAGAAAACTTTTTTACAAATCCATACCAGAAAATTAGTGCATGGGCATTCGGTTAGATGCCATTAAAAAATAGAAACACCCATAATTAGGGTTGGCAAATGGGCGGGTTGGGTTGGGTTTGAGTCGGTTCCAACGGTTTCGTTCTAAAATGAGTTGGGTTCTTAAATAGTTTTTAAGAAGGAACCAACTTAACTCAAAAGGGAACCAAAATCAACCCAAAAGGAAACCAAGCCCAACCCGACTCAATACCTTATATTTTGTTCTTTAATTTTAGAGTGTTGACAAGCAAGCGATTTCGACCTAAGTTGAAATTAGTTGGACCCAACTTAGAACCAAGTTGGAACCAATTAGAAACGAAATAAAATTTTCTTAGAAACCAATTCAACCCAAATTGAGTTGGAACCGTTGGAACCGTGGTTTCAGATCCATTTTGCCACCCCTACCCATAATTAATGAGATTCAAACATACTTCTCCAATCAGAATCAAAGTCAAATCTTGAAATGAAATAAAAAGTAAAAAGGGAATAGAAAATAAAACAGCAAAATTGCCCTTTAGAACGTCCATTGCCCATTGGTAACCCATCTTCATTATTGCACCCATGTTTCTTCGCACAACTCGGACATCTTTTCAAGATTCACTTCTTATTCTTAATATAGGATTGCTTCAAATTTGCAGGACATCTTTAATCTGAAAGCCCTGATTCTGCTGTGTGTATTGATGGGAAAACGATAATTGAGAAAGTGGGAGAATTATTGTGGATGATCAATAGATAACATTTCTGCTATTTTTGTCACTGGTTTATTGCAATTTAGTGGAAGGTTTGATATTGTGAAATGACTAACTATTCGATAATAAATATATTAGTTTAGTTTATGTATATCTTTCCTTATGTTAAAATTATTTTGATTTATTTTAATTCTTAATTGTACTTAGGTTTCCTTGTAATCTCTACTTATAATTCATTATCAATAATACAATATTTATAAATTATATTTGATGCGGGAACAAATAATAATGTCACGTGAGGGTCACGTGGGGATGGGATCCGACCCGGCTCACGGCAAACCAGATTAGGTGTTTTTGGAAGGTGGGCTGCACTTGATAGTATCAATCTGCCTACATACCTACTTTCATAGGATCAAGCCTCTTCGTAGTTCGAAAATATCGTACTCTTCAATCTCGTGGATTTGGAGAGTATTCAGTAATTCTAGTTTTCAGAGTGGAAACCAGATAATGATCAGTTTAGCTAATCAAGATGGTATTTATAACAAGCTCTGGTGGGCCATGGGCTCGTCTTACTGGGCCGTGGGCCTGAGTCCCATTGCGCGACCCATAACCATAATATATTAATGTTGCTTTTAATAATTATTTTATTAAATTACTGAAGTACCCCTATTCATAATTGGGGACTGGTGGATCACGAATCAATTAACAGAAAATAACAAAGAACTCTACTAGATTTCTCTAGCCCCGGCCGTTCCTTTCTTTTCAAAATCCAAATTCCATAATAATTCTCAAAACAATGTTTTTGCCCTATTAACCAAAATTGCAGACTCCTTGTTCCACAAGGAAACAAGTAATAAAAAGAAATAACATAATAACAGAATAAATGACTAATAAAGCAAATAAAGCAATAAATGATTAATTAATCTAAATAATTAATTAATCTCGTGTGCGTCTCGTGTAAACCCGCCAAGGCCCGTGGTCCTGGGTTCTCGGACCCCGCGTTTGCGGGTCGGGGTCTTGCGTCATATCAACTTCCTCGCTCTCCAGAACAGCCTTGTCCTCAAGGTGGAAATAAGGAAACAGCTGTTGAAATTCCTTAGCGTCGATCCATGTTGCATCTTCCAACGGTTTTCCTTGCCGTTCCACCAAACATTCACGAGTGTTAATCTCTCCAGCCCTGCAATTCCTCCACTGCAGCACCCTTAGGGGTTCAAATAATCCCGACTCGCTTATTTCCAAAGTGGGTGGAAGCTCCGACTCCACGGGATGCTCCCCCAAAGCTCGTTTGAGTTGCGAGACATGAAACACGGGATGAATGCGACTTGTTTTCAGTAAACGCAGCTCATATGCAACAGCCCCTACCCGACGGATCACTTCATACGGCCCAAAGTACTTGGCGACAGTTTCGAGAAGGCACGAGATGCAATGGATAGTTGTCGGTAAGGTCATACCTTCAAGAAAATCCAATCCCCAACTTGAAACTCGACGGCGCGCCGATGCTTATTCGCATAACGAGACATCTGTTCGCTTGCACGAGTCAAATTCCCCTTTAACTGCTTTAAAATCATATCACGACTCATAAGAGTCTCCGCCACTGCTTCTACTCGGCACTCATCAGGTAGATAGTGGTGAATAGTAGGTGTTTTATCCCACAAACCACCTCGAAGGGTGTAAGTTGCGCTGCCGTTTGGAAAGATGTGTTATACCAATATTCAGCCCAACTCAACCAACCAGCCCACTTACGGGGCTGCTCCGAGGTAAAGCATCGCAGATACGCCTCCAAAATCCGATTTAATACCTCCGTCTGTCTGTCAGTCTCCGGGTGATAAGCTGTACTGTAATTAAGTTTCGTGCCATATAATTTGAACAATTCCCGCCAGAAGGTACTCAAAAAGAGAGGGTCTCGATCGCTTACAATCGACCTCGGGATCCCATGTAGCCGAACAATTTCTCATACAAACACATCGGCAACCCCTTTAGCTCTGACCGGAGCTCGTAGGGCTACAAAGTGACCATATTTGGAGAGCCGATCTACTACCACGAGTATACAAGAAAACCCCATCGACTTAGGTAAGCCGGTGATGAAGTCCATAGACAAATCCTCCCATACTAAGTTCGGAATCGGTAATGGCTGCAATAATCCTGCTGGTGATTGCGCATCATACTTGGATTTTTGACACGTCAAACATGCAGCCACGTAATCCCGCACTCTCCGGTACATTCCCTTACAATAAACACTGGATGCCAACCGTCGGTAAGTGCGTAGCACACCTGCGTGCCCCCCATCGGTGTATCGTGGAACTCATGCAACAATTTCAGAACCCACGGCGAGTTCTCAGATAGAACCAATCGACCTTTGTGGAATAATCGATCGGACACCACCGTATACCCCAGTTTACTGTTCGGGTCCTTTTCCAGTGATTCTCGGATTCCCTGAATGTGCGAGTCTTGGCGCTGTTCTTCCAGTACATCAACCATATCTGCCCAGACAGGACCACTCAGCACCGTCAACTCGCCTTCGCCACATTCTTTTCGTGACAAGGCATCAGCCGCTAGATTGGACGCCCCGGACTTGTAAACAATCTCGAAATCATAGCAGAGAAGCTTCGCCACCCAGTTCTGCTGAGACGGTGTGGCGATCTTCTGATTCAAAAGGTGTTTGAGACTGTGGTGGTCTGTACGAACCACGAATTTCCGGCCAATCAAGTAGGGTCGCCAGTGTTGGACTGCTAAGACTAGCCCAATCAATTCCCTCTCATACGCTGATTTGAAGCATGAGGTATCGGAAAATGCTTTACTGAAATACGCGATCGGACGTTTAGCCTGCATGAGCACCGCCCCTATACTCGTGCCTGAAGCGTCACACTCGATCACAAACGTCTCCGAGAAATCCGGCATAGCTAAGACTAGAGCCGTGGTAAGTGCGGCCTTGAGGGTGAGGAAGGCCTCGTTGGTGGCTTCGGTCAAACGAATCGGCTCGGGCTTTTCTTTTTCAACAATTGAGTCAATGGCTTAGCAATCAAACCATAACCCTTGACAAAATGACGATAGTACCCCGTCAGCACCAAGAATCCCCGAACTTCCTTGACTGACCTCGGAGTTGCCCATTCCGTAACTGCCGCTATTTTATTAGGGTCCATCGAGACCCCAGTCGCCGAAATAATATGGCCCAGGTATTCGACTTGCGATTTCGCGAACGCACATTTCTTCTGATTCGCCACTAACTTGTGATCCCGAAGAATGTTCAATACCTGCGAAAGATGTTGAACGTGCTCCGAGGAAGAGCGACTATAAACCAAAATATCATCGAAAAAGAGCAATACGAACTTACGTAACAAGGGCCAGAATAGGTCATTCATGGTTGCTTGAAATGTCTCCGGGGCGTTGGATAACCCGAACGGCATGACAAGAAACTCATAATGACCACTATGAGTATGAAAAGCAGTTTTGTGCACATCTGAGGGCCTGACGCGAATCTGATGATACCCAGACCGGAGATCGATCTTGGAGAACACTGTCGCTCCGGCTAGTTTATCTAACATCTCCTGAATGACTGGTATTGGATATTTATCGGGAATGGTGACTTTGTTGAGCTCCCGATAGTCAACATAGAACCTCCAGCTCCCATCCTTCTTTTTGACGAGTAGGACTGGGCTCGAAAATGGACTCGAGCTCGGTCGTATGATTCTCGCGGTCAACATATCTGACACTAACTTCTTGATCTCGTCCTTCTGCGCATGCCCGTAATGATACGGCCGAACGGAGATCGGTCCTACCCCCGGAGTTAATTCGATGCGATGATCCGACTTCCGTTGGGGAGGTAGCCCCTCCAGATCGCCGAACACATCAGCAAACCGAGCCAGCAACTGCTCAATTTCCCCGTCGCACACCCTGCTCACGGTCACGGCCCAACAGCTACTGGGCTCCATCAATACGGCACTAAGCTCCACATCCCGTGCAGTGAATAATAGTTTGAGGGAAATTTCAGAGCGATCAGACGAACCGTCGCCACGGAGTGTGATGGGTACACCGTCGTGGTCGAACGTCATATACAACTTATTCCAATTAATTTTAACTTCTCCCAACGACGCGAGCCACGAAATTCTCAGAATTAAATCCACACCCCCAAGCGGAAAGACGTAACAATCTGTGTCAATATTCATGGACCCAAGATCAATAGTCACGCCTGAGCATAACCCGGTGGCATTCGTGCAACGCCCATCTCCTAGCCTCACACCAAAACGGCTGGTGTGATCAACTTCTAAGCATAGGGAAGACACCAACTTAGTCGAGATAAAGTTGTGGCTGGCACCACTATCGACTAGTATCGTAACCTCTTGACCGCGTACCGAGCTGCACAACCACATAGTGCGCGGGCCGGAGATTCCTACCGTGGAGCACAACGATAGTTCCACATCTCCGGTCTCGAGATCGCCCTGCTCTCCCGGTACTTCGCTACACCCTTCCGTCAATTCGATCTCCTCTAATTCCAACACCGGGGCCTCATGGTCTGCCACGAGCAAGACCCGTAATGATTTCATGGGACAGTCGTGTTGCGTCGGATGATATGGGGCTTTGCATCGAAAGCATAACCCCTTCAGTCGTAACTCCTGTCGCTCCGCATCTGTTAGCCGACGGAACGGCGCCCGCACTGGACCCGTAGCCAAACCACCCGGTTTATTAGGTCCGGAAAGTCGCGCCCCAGTGGTAGCGGTCGTGGGTGGTCTCGGCACTGGCGCGACTTCTGACTTGGGAAACCCGAGACGATTGCCACGGGGATCGAGTATTTCCGTCCCTTTTGTTTTGGACCCGTAGTGCCGTCTCTATATTTCGAGCCATTTTCATTGCGGAGTCGAGATCCCCCGGGTCTAGAACACGAACCTGAACCCGAATTTCCTCCTTCAAGCCATGCATGAATAACCACAAAAAGTTATCGTTCGATAATGCGGGAAGTTGATTTGCTAATTAGGTGAAGTGGTTGATATATGTAGCCACCTCACCTGTTTGTCTTGTGGCGGCTAGACGTTCATACACGTTCCCGTCACATTGGTCATCGAATTGGGATATTAGCTCTTGAGCCAACTCTAGCCACGTGAATTGTGGCCGTTTCCGTTTGTACCAACGGAACCAGTTGAGGGCAGCCCCTTCCATGGCCACCATAGCCAACAAAATTTTCCTCTCTTCTTCACACGGGTAAAGGTCAAAGTGTTGATCCGCTCGGGCCACCATCTGAGCGGGTCCCCCCATCGAAGGAGGGTAACGGTGGTGCTTGTAGATTACTTTCGAGTCCAACAGTCACCACGGATGCTACCGGTTCCGTGGCCGATTGAGGTGGCACGCGGTTATCGGCTAGCGCCTTCACCATGTTCATCAAATCAGACATTCGTGCCTCCATCCGATCCATTGTTCCCCTCGATTGCGTTTGTTCTTCCGAAATTACGCTCATGTTTTCCTCCATCAATTTCAACGTAACTTCAAAAGTGGACATACGGGTCTCCAAAGTACTCAATCGTGTATCCACCATCGTCGTCGATTTTAGATCCGGCAGGTCGGACCAATTGGTGGATCACGAATCAATTAACAGAAAATAACAAAGAACTTTACTAGATTTCTCTAGCCCCGGCCGTTCCTTTCTTTTCAAAATCCAAATTCCATAACAATTCTCAAAACAATATTTTTGCCCTAATAAACAAAATTGCAGACTCTTTGTTCCACAAGGAAACAAGTAATAAACGAAAATAACATAATAACAGAATAGATGACTAATAAAGCAAATAAAGTAATAAATGATTAATTAATCTAAATAATTAATTAATCTCGTGTGCGTCTTGTGTAAACCCGCCAAGGCCCGTGGTCCCTTGTTCCTGGACCCCGCGTTTCCCCCGGGTCTGGGTTTTGCATCATATCACGGACCCATTATATGCCCCCACTCCCGAGTGCTCGACTGCGTGTGCTCTCGGGTTAATAAGGTCGAAGAGATGGAAATATTGTTATTATTAATGTGAGTATGTGAGTAGAAAGTCGAGCGCCCGCGTGCAGCAAATGCGAGGTGGGGCGTGCCCGCTGGGCGCGCGCCGGTGTGAACCCAACCCCTTAGAAGGGGTAGGGCTTTCCGACCCCCTCGAGCGAGGGTTGAGGCCGCGGGGCTTAGACCGACGTGGGTCTAGGCCGTGGGGCATCCCGACCCCCTGAGGGGTCGGTGCTGCGACCCCGACCCCCTTGAGGAGTCTGGGTTGACCCAGGCCACGACCTATACCTACGTCGGTAAGCTTCAATCTTTAGTAGGTAGGTGAGACTAGGAACTTGATAGGGAGGAGCTCTCACACTTGGAAGTCTCAAACCTCATTTTCGTTTAGAGGGGGTTACTCGGGGTAATCTCGTTCTCGAGTCTAAATTTTATTGAAGGGAGCTCTTAGACTTGGGAGCCTCATACGTGCTCGTAGGGAGGTTACCCGGGGAAACCTTGACCTCAAAGCATCGTACTTGCTCGTAGGGGGTTACCTGGGGTGACCTTGACCTCGAGTCTAAATTTTGAGGAGAGCTCTCACACTTGGGAGCCTCTAGCGTTGTACGTGCTCGTAGGGGGTTACCCAGGGGTGACCTTAACCTGTAGTCTAAGTTTTGTTGAGGGGAGCTCTCACACTTGGGAACCTCTAGCCTCGAGTAATTAGGGGTGCCTCTCTTGGCGGCCTCAGGTAGTAGAGGTGCCTCTCTTGGCGGCCTCCACACTTTTGTCTCAAAGAGTGTTGTGAAGCTAAAAACCAAGGGCTACAACTTTGTTGTTCATGACAGCCTCTAGTTTGGTTATGCGAACTCCTATATTCGCACCGATGGGGTGTCCATGCCAAATTTGGTTTGTAGAGGTGCGATAACTTAAGGACATAGGGGCATGAGGAATGAAAACTTAAGGACATGCGTACATGTCATCTACATGTCATGCCCCTAGTGGCTATGTCCCCTACTCATGTGATAGACGTGCACTTTTTTGATAGTGCGTGGTGATGCATAGGAGTGCTTGATCGAATTATCTCATGTGGGGTTCTCTTACAGTTGGGAGCCTTTTCCATTCGGTAGGGCTTCCAAGCTTGGGGGCCTCCAACCTCAAAGGGGGGCTTTCGCGCATGGGAGCCACGTACCTCTGAGGGCGAGGCGTACCACACTTAGGAACCCCAAGCCTTATTCACGTTCGTAGGGGCATTACTCGGTGCACTCTCATCCTAGAGTCTATGTTTTGTTGAGAGAGCTCTCACATTTGGAGCTTCTATCCTTACACTTGCTCGTATGGGAGTTACCCGGGTAACCACTACCCAGAGTTCAAGTTTTGTTGGGGGGAGCTCTCACACTTGGGAGCCTCAGACCTCATATATGCTCATAAGGGGGTTACACATGGTAACCTCGACCTAGAGTCCAAGTTTTGTTGGGGAGAACTCTCACACTTGGGAGCCTCAGACCTCATATATGCACATAGGAAGGTTGCACGTGGTAACCTTGACCTAGAGTCCAAGTTTTGTTGGGGGGAGCTCTCACACTTGGGAGCCTCAAACCTCATATATGCTCATAGGGGGTTACTCGTGGTAACCTCGACCTAGAGTTCAAGTTTTGTTGAGGGGAGCTCTCACACTTGGGAGCCTCAAACCTCATATATGCTCATAGGGGGGTTACACGTGGTAACCTCGACCTAGAGTCCAAGTTTTGTTGGGGGAGCTCTCACACTTGGGAGCCTCAAACCTCATATATGCTCATAGGGGGTTACTCGTGGTTAGGGGTGAAAATTTAGCTCGATATTCGATACTCGATTCGAGCTCGATCGCTAAAAGCTCGGTTCGAGCTCGGCTCAACATTTTATCAAACCAAGCTTGAACAACTTTTTCTATTCGATAAATTTTAAAGCTCGACTCAGCTTGGCTCGATTAGCAAAAGATAACAAAAATATGTACAAAATATTCAAACTAATCGAGCTCGACTCGATGAACAATCAAACTAAATTCAAACACAATTTTTAAAGCTCGATTGTAATTCAAACAATTTTGAGCACTTATGTGTTCGGCTCGACTCAACTCATTTTCACCCCTACTCGTGGTAACCTCGACCTAGAGTCTGAACTTAGTTGGGAGAAACTCTCACAGTTGGGAGCCTCAGCCCCTATTTATGGTCCAGAAGGGGGTAATGAACCCCCGCGAGCTTGGGTTTAGATACTCGATAAAACTTAAATGAAATAATTTTCCTTTGACGCATACAAGTCAATGTGAAGGGAAGTAAAATAATTGTTATTACTAATAGTGTGCTCGAAAGGGCACATAATCAAATGTCTGGCTCTAGGCCAACTCGATACATGCTTGGAAATAAATAGTCAATTACTAAAAGTGTGCTCGAAGGAGCACCTTTTTTAACACTCGGCTCTGGGCCGACTGTAACACCCCATTTTCGAAAATCATGCATTGTTTTTAGCATATAGATACCATTTTTATGTATAGTTTATTATTGCTCGTTCATTTAATGTTTTAAATGAGTTTTACGTTTAATCGATAATAACGAGCTAATGTTTTCTCAAGTTTGAAAAGTCTTGCAGGATAGCTACCCGAAGAAACCGAGTTCGATCGTGATGCACTCGACATGATTATGTAATTATGAACAAAAAAATAGATAAGTTGCATGTGTAAGATATATAATTCCAACAATTAACACATATATATAAATTAATATATATATATATAATTTAACATGCATATACATATACATATATATATATATATATATATATATATAGATAAGGTCATGTTTATATATGTGGGAATAGTAGACATGCATGACAAGTGTCTAATTAGAAGCCTCCACACCATTGCATGTATTAGGTGTCAACACCTTATTCTTTCATACAATGACTCATCTTGAAACCATTTAATGAAACTTGTTCTATGTTTTTATTTCTACACAAACATCTCTCATCTCTACAATTCTCTCCCTTCTCTCTAACACTCCTACTCTCTCTCACTCATCTCTAACACCCCTACTCTCTCAAGGCTTCACTTTCCCTTCAAAAAATCATATTTTTCAAAGGAGTTAAAGAAGCAAAAATCATAGCAAGTAGAAAGGGGAAAGTAAGCTTAAAGTGTACTAGCCTTCAATAAAGCATAAAGAACATTTTGATGAACTTTCAAGAGGTAGTTTCCTTTCTTGTTACAAATCTTTATCACTTTCTTCCTTAAGAACATGATTAGGTTGCTAAATATTGTATTGCATGTATGATCAAAAGAGGGATTTCTAGTATGTGATGATTTTTGTTGCATGTGTTGTTTTTATGTGGTTGATTGTCAAAATATGTCTTTATTTGAAGTTATGAGTGACAATAGATGTTGAAACAAGTATTGCATGTATGATCCTCTTGCTTAAATCCATTGGATGTATGATCTAAAGATGAATCCCCAAAAAGTGAAGAGTTTTTGTTAAATAGCTTGTTTTGTGTAGTTGATCTTCAAATAAGTGTCATTTTAAGTGTTGATGGTGTAAAAAGATGTAGAAATAGGCTTTGCATGTTTAATTCTCTTACCCAAAATCATTGCATGTATGATTTAAGAATGATTTTCTACAAGTATGATGAAATTTGTTGGATATTTGGTTAAATGTGATAGATCCTCAAAAATATGTTATTTTGAGTGTTGATTGTGGAGTTGCATGTTGAAATTGACTTTACATGTTTTGATTATCATGTCTAAACTTGTTGCATGTGGAACAATATGAGGGTAAAGTGGTTTTATTGTGGATGATTGATTGTAAAACTCGAAAGTACATTTTATGAAGGAAATATGTGAGTTTGGAAAATTATGAAGAATCCTGAAATTTCAGTCTACTTTGACGATTTTTATAAATTTTTATATTTTGAATTTTAGAAAACTGTTTTAGTATGTTATTCTATATTATGTTGGGAGTCTATGGTTAAAATTTGGTAATTTTTGAAGTAACACACGAATTATAGTGAATTTTCAAAGATGGTGCTGTTTTGAATGAATTCCTTGTGATTTTTTTAACTCTAGAAGAAGATGTTTATAAAATCGATCGACTTGAATCTTTCAAAGCTGTTTTACTACATTTATATACATGAAGTTAGAATTTCATATTATAAATTTCAGAATGTTTTAGTAACTATACGATTTATAGTGAATTTTAGAAGATTGTTGGTTTTAGAGCATTTTCAAACGAATTTTGATTATGATAAATATTTTATTAAAACTTTTGTGGTTTGAATTTATATCCACTGTTTTGGCATGACTAAATAAGGATTTTTCAGTAAATGCATGATTAATTTAATAAATTTTGAATGAATATACGAATTATGAAATTGTTACAATGAGGAGTGCATTTATGTCATAAGTTGCTAGTTTAAAAATCAATTTGTATTGCTATGATTAAAAGTGTTATTAAGCATTTTTGAGACACATCCATGATGATGACTTATGAAGATATTGAAGTATAACATATATGTATATACATGTTTTGAATGTGTTTTAAAATCTAAATGTTGATGAACGGTCGAGTGCAGTACGAGACGACCGGACACTTCAGGAGCCATCCTCGCATCTTAGTGAAACGTCAAGTGGGTAACGTTTATTTTTACAGTTATATTTTAGAATAACTCTTATGTTGATTGAAATGAAACGACATGATAAAGTACCAGGTTGACGAACCTTGGAATTACGCCAGGTTGACGAACCTTGGAGTACCAGGTCTTCGGACCTTGGAGTTATGCCAGGTCTTCGGACCTTGGAGTTATGCCAGGTCTTCGGCCCTTGGAGATGATGCTTTTGACATACTGGTTACTCTTTTCAAAGTGACAGTTAATAACCGTTATCCACTAAGATTTCTCAAATCTTACGTTGCTCAACTTAATCTTTTTCAGGTCCAGCTTACGACGAAGCGGATGAGTAGCCGGCTGTATGGACTTCCCTCTAGAAGCATATATATTACGTTTTATTTTAATGAGTATATATCAGATAATGCTTGGTGTTTTGGAAACTACTGTTTTCGATAATTAAGTGATATTTTCATATGTTTATTATAACAAGGTTTTGATTTACAAATGTGGGTATGACACGAGTTAGTTTTGTACAGTTAGCTTTTAAAGTTAAGAAAAAAAAAATACTCGTGTTTTTAACGAAGTCTTCCGCTGTAATTATTTACGAATTATTTACAAAATCTTCCGCTGTATTTATTTACGGGATATTTTATATTTCTTTGGAAAATTCTCAAAGTGACGGTGGCAACTCGACTCCGATTAGGCTGGGGTCGGGGTGCTACAAGTGGTATCAGAGCCGAGGTTGGGTTTTTTCTTCCTCGGACTGTAAATCAAAACGTTTTCTTTGAAACAATGTTTAACTCAGAGAGTTTCTAAAAAATTTAGAATTTTCCTTAAATTGATATGTCAAAGAGTTTAATAATAGGGAGTCCGCAGCGTGGCTAAACATCCGAATCGTACCAAGGTAAGTATATGTGTAACGTTTTAAAGTTGTCCATGAAAGATGTTTTATGTTAAAGGTTGCATATTAAAGGTTGCATATGATGTTTTACGTGCTATGTTACAAGTAAGATTTGATGATGAACATGAAAAGAAAGGAATGAATGTTATGAGCAAGTACGAAGAAGTATGCCTTACAAATGATTATTTATGTCTTTATCCAAACTTTGCCTTTATGTTTGAACGAGAAAATTGTTTTACAAAAATGCATACATAATTTTACGAATGCACACCCCGAACTGTTTATCTAAGCCCGAAATTTCGAGGACGAAATTTTTAAAAGGAGGGGGGATTTGTAACACCCCATTTTCGAAAATCATGCATTGTTTTTAGCATATAGATACCATTTTTATGTATAGTTTATTATTGCTCGTTCATTTAATGTTTTAAATGAGTTTTACGTTTAATCGATAATAACGAGCTAATGTTTTCTCAAGTTTGAAAAGTCTTGCAGGATAGCTACCCGAAGAAACCGAGTTCGATCGTGATGCACTCGACATGATTATGTAATTATGAACAAAAAAAATAGATAAGTTGCATGTGTAAGATATATAATTCCAACAATTAACACATATATATAAATTAATATATATATATATATAATTTAACATGCATATACATATACATATATATATATATATATATATATATAGATAAGGTCATGTTTATATATGTGGGAATAGTAGACATGCATGACAAGTGTCTAATTAGAAGCCTCCACACCATTGCATGTATTAGGTGTCAACACCTTATTCTTTCATACAATGACTCATCTTGAAACCATTTAATGAAACTTGTTCTATGTTTTTATTTCTACACAAACATCTCTCATCTCTACAATTCTCTCCCTTCTCTCTAACACTCCTACTCTCTCTCACTCATCTCTAACACCCCTACTCTCTCAAGGCTTCACTTTCCCTTCAAAAAATCATATTTTTCAAAGGAGTTAAAGAAGCAAAAATCATAGCAAGTAGAAAGGGGAAAGTAAGCTTAAAGTGTACTAGCCTTCAATAAAGCATAAAGAACATTTTGATGAACTTTCAAGAGGTAGTTTCCTTTCTTGTTACAAATCTTTATCACTTTCTTCCTTAAGAACATGATTAGGTTGCTAAATATTGTATTGCATGTATGATCAAAAGAGGGATTTCTAGTATGTGATGATTTTTGTTGCATGTGTTGTTTTTATGTGGTTGATTGTCAAAATATGTCTTTATTTGAAGTTATGAGTGACAATAGATGTTGAAACAAGTATTGCATGTATGATCCTCTTGCTTAAATCCATTGGATGTATGATCTAAAGATGAATCCCCAAAAAGTGAAGAGTTTTTGTTAAATAGCTTGTTTTGTGTAGTTGATCTTCAAATAAGTGTCATTTTAAGTGTTGATGGTGTAAAAAGATGTAGAAATAGGCTTTGCATGTTTAATTCTCTTACCCAAAATCATTGCATGTATGATTTAAGAATGATTTTCTACAAGTATGATGAAATTTGTTGGATATTTGGTTAAATGTGATAGATCCTCAAAAATATGTTATTTTGAGTGTTGATTGTGGAGTTGCATGTTGAAATTGACTTTACATGTTTTGATTATCATGTCTAAACTTGTTGCATGTGGAACAATATGAGGGTAAAGTGGTTTTATTGTGGATGATTGATTGTAAAACTCGAAAGTACATTTTATGAAGGAAATATGTGAGTTTGGAAAATTATGAAGAATCCTGAAATTTCAGTCTACTTTGACGATTTTTATAAATTTTTATATTTTGAATTTTAGAAAACTGTTTTAGTATGTTATTCTATATTATGTTGGGAGTCTATGGTTAAAATTTGGTAATTTTTGAAGTAACACACGAATTATAGTGAATTTTCAAAGATGGTGCTGTTTTGAATGAATTCCTTGTGATTTTTTTAACTCTAGAAGAAGATGTTTATAAAATCGATCGACTTGAATCTTTCAAAGCTGTTTTACTACATTTATATACATGAAGTTAGAATTTCATATTATAAATTTCAGAATGTTTTAGTAACTATACGATTTATAGTGAATTTTAGAAGATTGTTGGTTTTAGAGCATTTTCAAACGAATTTTGATTATGATAAATATTTTATTAAAACTTTTGTGGTTTGAATTTATATCCACTGTTTTGGCATGACTAAATAAGGATTTTTCAGTAAATGCATGATTAATTTAATGAATTTTGAATGAATATACGAATTATGAAATTGTTACAATGAGGAGTGCATTTATGTCATAAGTTGCTAGTTTAAAAATCAATTTGTATTGCTATGATTAAAAGTGTTATTAAGCATTTTTGAGACACATCCATGATGATGACTTATGAAGATATTGAAGTATAACATATATGTATATACATGTTTTGAATGTGTTTTAAAATCTAAATGTTGATGAACGGTCGAGTGCAGTACGAGACGACCGGACACTTCAGGAGCCATCCTCGCATCTTAGTGAAACGTCAAGTGGGTAACGTTTATTTTTACAGTTATATTTTAGAATAACTCTTATGTTGATTGAAATGAAACGACATGATAAAGTACCAGGTTGACGAACCTTGGAATTACGCCAGGTTGACGAACCTTGGAGTACCAGGTCTTCGGACCTTGGAGTTATGCCAGGTCTTCGGACCTTGGAGTTATGCCAGGTCTTCGGACCTTGGAGTTATGCCAGGTCTTCGGCCCTTGGAGATGATGCTTTTGACATACTGGTTACTCTTTTCAAAGTGACAGTTAATAACCGTTATCCACTAAGATTTCTCAAATCTTACGTTGCTCAACTTAATCTTTTTCAGGTCCAGCTTACGACGAAGCGGATGAGTAGCCGGCTGTATGGACTTCCCTCTAGAAGCATATATATTACGTTTTATTTTAATGAGTATATATCAGATAATGCTTGGTGTTTTGGAAACTACTGTTTTCGATAATTAAGTGATATTTTCATATGTTTATTATAACAAGGTTTTGATTTACAAATGTGGGTATGACACGAGTTAGTTTTGTACAGTTAGCTTTTAAAGTTAAGAAAAAAAAAATACTCGTGTTTTTAACGAAGTCTTCCGCTGTAATTATTTACGAATTATTTACAAAATCTTCCGCTGTATTTATTTACGGGATATTTTATATTTCTTTGGAAAATTCTCAAAGTGACGGTGGCAACTCGACTCCGATTAGGCTGGGGTCGGGGTGCTACAAGTGGTATCAGAGCCGAGGTTGGGTTTTTTCTTCCTCGGACTGTAAATCAAAACGTTTTCTTTGAAACAATGTTTAACTCAGAGAGTTTCTAAAAAATTTAGAATTTTCCTTAAATTGATATGTCAAAGAGTTTAATAATAGGGAGTCCGCAGCGTGGCTAAACATCCGAATCGTACCAAGGTAAGTATATGTGTAACGTTTTAAAGTTGTCCATGAAAGATGTTTTATGTTAAAGGTTGCATATTAAAGGTTGCATATGATGTTTTACGTGCTATGTTACAAGTAAGATTTGATGATGAACATGAAAAGAAAGGAATGAATGTTATGAGCAAGTACGAAGAAGTATGCCTTACAAATGATTATTTATGTCTTTATCCAAACTTTGCCTTTATGTTTGAACGAGAAAATTGTTTTACAAAAATGCATACATAATTTTACGAATGCACACCCCGAACTGTTTATCTAAGCCCGAAATTTCGAGGACGAAATTTTTAAAAGGAGGGGGGATTTGTAACACCCCATTTTCGAAAATCATGCATTGTTTTTAGCATATAGATACCATTTTTATGTATAGTTTATTATTGCTCGTTCATTTAATGTTTTAAATGAGTTTTACGTTTAATCGATAATAACGAGCTAATGTTTTCTCAAGTTTGAAAAGTCTTGCAGGATAGCTACCCGAAGAAACCGAGTTCGATCGTGATGCACTCGACATGATTATGTAATTATGAACAAAAAAAATAGATAAGTTGCATGTGTAAGATATATAATTCCAACAATTAACACATATATATAAATTAATATATATATATATATAATTTAACATGCATATACATATACATATATATATATATATATATATATATATATATAGATAAGGTCATGTTTATATATGTGGGAATAGTAGACATGCATGACAAGTGTCTAATTAGAAGCCTCCACACCATTGCATGTATTAGGTGTCAACACCTTATTCTTTCATACAATGACTCATCTTGAAACCATTTAATGAAACTTGTTCTATGTTTTTATTTCTACACAAACATCTCTCATCTCTACAATTCTCTCCCTTCTCTCTAACACTCCTACTCTCTCTCACTCATCTCTAACACCCCTACTCTCTCAAGGCTTCACTTTCCCTTCAAAAAATCATATTTTTCAAAGGAGTTAAAGAAGCAAAAATCATAGCAAGTAGAAAGGGGAAAGTAAGCTTAAAGTGTACTAGCCTTCAATAAAGCATAAAGAACATTTTGATGAACTTTCAAGAGGTAGTTTCCTTTCTTGTTACAAATCTTTATCACTTTCTTCCTTAAGAACATGATTAGGTTGCTAAATATTGTATTGCATGTATGATCAAAAGAGGGATTTCTAGTATGTGATGATTTTTGTTGCATGTGTTGTTTTTATGTGGTTGATTGTCAAAATATGTCTTTATTTGAAGTTATGAGTGACAATAGATGTTGAAACAAGTATTGCATGTATGATCCTCTTGCTTAAATCCATTGGATGTATGATCTAAAGATGAATCCCCAAAAAGTGAAGAGTTTTTGTTAAATAGCTTGTTTTGTGTAGTTGATCTTCAAATAAGTGTCATTTTAAGTGTTGATGGTGTAAAAAGATGTAGAAATAGGCTTTGCATGTTTAATTCTCTTACCCAAAATCATTGCATGTATGATTTAAGAATGATTTTCTACAAGTATGATGAAATTTGTTGGATATTTGGTTAAATGTGATAGATCCTCAAAAATATGTTATTTTGAGTGTTGATTGTGGAGTTGCATGTTGAAATTGACTTTACATGTTTTGATTATCATGTCTAAACTTGTTGCATGTGGAACAATATGAGGGTAAAGTGGTTTTATTGTGGATGATTGATTGTAAAACTCGAAAGTACATTTTATGAAGGAAATATGTGAGTTTGGAAAATTATGAAGAATCCTGAAATTTCAGTCTACTTTGACGATTTTTATAAATTTTTATATTTTGAATTTTAGAAAACTGTTTTAGTATGTTATTCTATATTATGTTGGGAGTCTATGGTTAAAATTTGGTAATTTTTGAAGTAACACACGAATTATAGTGAATTTTCAAAGATGGTGCTGTTTTGAATGAATTCCTTGTGATTTTTTTAACTCTAGAAGAAGATGTTTATAAAATCGATCGACTTGAATCTTTCAAAGCTGTTTTACTACATTTATATACATGAAGTTAGAATTTCATATTATAAATTTCAGAATGTTTTAGTAACTATACGATTTATAGTGAATTTTAGAAGATTGTTGGTTTTAGAGCATTTTCAAACGAATTTTGATTATGATAAATATTTTATTAAAACTTTTGTGGTTTGAATTTATATCCACTGTTTTGGCATGACTAAATAAGGATTTTTCAGTAAATGCATGATTAATTTAATGAATTTTGAATGAATATACGAATTATGAAATTGTTACAATGAGGAGTGCATTTATGTCATAAGTTGCTAGTTTAAAAATCAATTTGTATTGCTATGATTAAAAGTGTTATTAAGCATTTTTGAGACACATCCATGATGATGACTTATGAAGATATTGAAGTATAACATATATGTATATACATGTTTTGAATGTGTTTTAAAATCTAAATGTTGATGAACGGTCGAGTGCAGTACGAGACGACCGGACACTTCAGGAGCCATCCTCGCATCTTAGTGAAACGTCAAGTGGGTAACGTTTATTTTTACAGTTATATTTTAGAATAACTCTTATGTTGATTGAAATGAAACGACATGATAAAGTACCAGGTTGACGAACCTTGGAATTACGCCAGGTTGACGAACCTTGGAGTACCAGGTCTTCGGACCTTGGAGTTATGCCAGGTCTTCGGACCTTGGAGTTATGCCAGGTCTTCGGACCTTGGAGTTATGCCAGGTCTTCGGCCCTTGGAGATGATGCTTTTGACATACTGGTTACTCTTTTCAAAGTGACAGTTAATAACCGTTATCCACTAAGATTTCTCAAATCTTACGTTGCTCAACTTAATCTTTTTCAGGTCCAGCTTACGACGAAGCGGATGAGTAGCCGGCTGTATGGACTTCCCTCTAGAAGCATATATATTACGTTTTATTTTAATGAGTATATATCAGATAATGCTTGGTGTTTTGGAAACTACTGTTTTCGATAATTAAGTGATATTTTCATATGTTTATTATAACAAGGTTTTGATTTACAAATGTGGGTATGACACGAGTTAGTTTTGTACAGTTAGCTTTTAAAGTTAAGAAAAAAAAAATACTCGTGTTTTTAACGAAGTCTTCCGCTGTAATTATTTACGAATTATTTACAAAATCTTCCGCTGTATTTATTTACGGGATATTTTATATTTCTTTGGAAAATTCTCAAAGTGACGGTGGCAACTCGACTCCGATTAGGCTGGGGTCGGGGTGCTACAAGTGGTATCAGAGCCGAGGTTGGGTTTTTTCTTCCTCGGACTGTAAATCAAAACGTTTTCTTTGAAACAATGTTTAACTCAGAGAGTTTCTAAAAAATTTAGAATTTTCCTTAAATTGATATGTCAAAGAGTTTAATAATAGGGAGTCCGCAGCGTGGCTAAACATCCGAATCGTACCAAGGTAAGTATATGTGTAACGTTTTAAAGTTGTCCATGAAAGATGTTTTATGTTAAAGGTTGCATATTAAAGGTTGCATATGATGTTTTACGTGCTATGTTACAAGTAAGATTTGATGATGAACATGAAAAGAAAGGAATGAATGTTATGAGCAAGTACGAAGAAGTATGCCTTACAAATGATTATTTATGTCTTTATCCAAACTTTGCCTTTATGTTTGAACGAGAAAATTGTTTTACAAAAATGCATACATAATTTTACGAATGCACACCCCGAACTGTTTATCTAAGCCCGAAATTTCGAGGACGAAATTTTTAAAAGGAGGGGGGATTTGTAACACCCCATTTTCGAAAATCATGCATTGTTTTTAGCATATAGATACCATTTTTATGTATAGTTTATTATTGCTCGTTCATTTAAAGTTTTAAATGAGTTTTACGTTTAATCGATAATAACGAGCTAATGTTTTCTCAAGTTTGAAAAGTCTTGCAGGATAGCTACCCGAAGAAACCGAGTTCGATCGTGATGCACTCGACATGATTATGTAATTATGAACAAAAAAAATAGATAAGTTGCATGTGTAAGATATATAATTCCAACAATTAACACATCACTCACATATTTCATCAAAAAATATTCTCCGTCTTATTATGAATTCAAAAAGTCTATTTATAAGCAAAAATACGAGAGCTCTAATTTGGAAAGAAATCCTAATAGAAGTAGGATATCAATCCAAATAAATATTCTACCTTATCTAAGCAACTAGTTAAATCTATTAAAATCTAAAATAAAAGAAAATACAAAAACAACTAATAAATCTAATATATTTCAAATATATTCACGTCACTAAGTCTGCATGCCTCGAACATGCTTATGCTTTGTAAGACTGAGTAAGGCGCGGCTACACCCCGACGAGGAGACCCCCGACGCAAACATAATTGGAGATTGAAAGATCTAGTTGCATGGCGACATCAATTGACATTTGTACACTTCAGCTCAAATCGATTATCTACTCCCGAAAGTTCTCGCGATCGAGGAACTCTTGGGAGTAGGGGCATATAATGGGTGTCTGCTAAGTAGTAAGTGTATTTCTGTACTTTAATAAAGCAACTTATATGTGCATTATTAATATATTACAATAATGGGCCGTGCAATGAGGCTAGGCTTACGACCTAATAAGACAGTCCAGTGCCCAACAAAGGTACTATAAATACCACCTTAATCAATGAAAATCTCATTTATCTGGATCACACTTTAAAATTTAAAAATACTTAATATTCTCTAAGTCTTCTGAGATCGAGTAGTATAATATTTGCAAACTGCGAAAATAATTGATTCTATCAAAGTAGGTATGTAGACTGTTATGAGCTCAGATCTCAATTCATTAAAACGCTAACTTATCTATCGTGGATCAAATTAGATCCCATCTACACGTGTAATTCATGTAATATATATTTAATCCCGCATAATACTATATATTTATATACATCACGTTATATAAATATTACACCACTTTCAACTACAAAGTAATTGTTTAGTAACTTTGTACTATATAAAAATAACCAATATTCATCAGCATCTCAAATTCTCAACCATATTTACAAAATAGAATATTAGTACTGCACAAGTGTCTAAGAGAGATTTGATATTTTGATTTCTTTTAAAAATGAGATAAATACTTATAACCATCTGTAATTACCTAATTCTGTAAAAACATCCCTACAATATAAAAATTTAATTTTTTTTTAAAATTATACACAAATCCTCCTTTGAAGATTTTTACCAACTAGTTTTTTAATAAAAGATTAAAATCTATTAATATATATAGGAGGCCTCTTTTTGACTTTTATTGACCATTTTAATCGCATTAAAACACAAATTCTAATTTATACTATTTTTGAATTAATTTAATATATAAAATTAATTATTAACTTTCTTCCCAACTTAATTGTCCACTATCTATCCAATAATTAACTTCTTCCATTATTATTATCCAATTTCCACATTTTTATTTTTACATATGCCCACTTCCAATTCTAACATACAGATTGGATTTTCAAGAAATATTGAACAGGTGACACATTTACGATGCTCTTTTCTTTTTGTGTATTATTCTTTCTTTTACATTACAATGTGAAAAGAATATAGAATATAATTTCACTTCTTTAATGTGGGTTACTAGATTTTTTTTTCATAAGCGTGTTTATAGGTACAGGAAAAAGACAATTCAATTTGCAAGTAAATATCAAAATGATATGCAAATTATTTCTATTCAAAGGTAAGTAAAGGATAGGAGAATCTGAAAACTATTTGTATATCCGCGACTCCACCATTTTACATGTAACAAAAAACCATCAACATAATAAAATTTGACATTGAAATTTGATAATTCTTTATTATAATTATATTTTACATTTTGTTTGGTTGAGTGATTGGTGCAGTGCGGAATTGATTATGTTTTACTCTTTTCTTCATCCTCCTCTTTAAACATTGGCTTTGCTTTTATTCGCACACATAAAAGCATAGGATGCATAACCTGTTTTTACTTGAGTATGTTAATTACCCATTTTGATGATGGTAAAGATTAAGACTAATGACACCTGAAATGTTAAAAGTTGTGTTATAAATGATAATTTATACTACAATGCTAATCAGCGGTCATCACAATCTTCTATTAGATGTAATTTTTTTTTTTTGCATATTATCCGGTTCATGAAATTTAGTACTTGGATGATAACCAACAATATATTCATATCATCCATGCCTCTACAACTTCTGGAATAGATAAATGTCAGTTTTGGTGAAGAAGATAAAATTTTTTTGAAAAAGAGTTTTCGAGAGGGAACATGGATACACGCCTTATAAGTATATGTTATATTTAATTGATTTTGTAATTACAATGCGCAAAGATATTTCTGAAAATAATCTTTGATTTTATGCTAAACATATAATATTAGTTACACACAAATTTAAGAGACATTTATGAATAGTCTATATAGTGTTTATAAATAATATAATGTATTTTCGTTAGTTTTATGTGTCTATGAATATTTTTGAAGCTCAATATTAGTAATATATTTTATTATTTTTTCATTTACGATCAATATCTTGAATTGATAAAAAAAAAGAATAGAACCAAATTGAGACTTTTAAAATTCAAAAAAATTATTATAATCAATTTTTTATTAAACTCTGTGCAACACAGTTATACAATAATACCTTTAAATATTTAAAGGAACTTACACAATATATATATTGTAATAATTTTCCACCTTCTTCCCAAAACTCTGACCTTAAGATACAATTCCCTTTTTCCATCATCTCCCACAATATGAATTCAGTCCTTAAAACACCAATGGCAATACCGCAACAAAAAAAAAAAAAATTCCATGATCACCGCTGTTACTTTCTCTCAAAGATGTGCACCTTCAATTAATTAATCACTGATGCTCTTGTCCCTTTTTCTTGTGAAGTGTGAACGGCTGATTTACAGTGATCTTTAGAAGTTGGAGGTGAGCGGCGGAGGTCATGGTGGTCGCCGGTGTGGGTGGAGGCCGAACGGAGGTGGCCTGCGGTGGGGATGTAGTGGCTCAGTAGTATGTGTTGTGTCTAGTGTACATTATTGGGCTTATTATTGATTTTTGTATCACAAGGATTTGATATAGTACATGGCGTCGTAGAGTATTTATTTCTTTTAGAAACCGCGTGAGAAAGGGTACTATTAATATAATAATTTCCCAAAAAATTAGCAAAAGAAGAAGAATCTGAAGAGACAACGTGAAAGCATTTTCCCCTATAAACAAGTACTACCACCACTCACCAACCATTTCTCTATCTCTTTCCATAAGTCCTTCAAATCTGAGTAATCAAAATCCATTCGTTTATTTCATTCACAATAAACAATGAGCGTAGCATTTGTGGACGGCCCAACGGTGGTCGATTTCGTGAACGATAAGCAAGCCTTCGAGAAATGGGTGACGGAGAAATTCAAGGCGCTGGATGCGGACAACGACGGCGTTCTGTCGCGCGACGAGCTCCAGAAACGATTCGGAAAGCTGGCGTCGATGGAGTTCGAGTTGCAATCGAAGGAGGAGATCACAAACCTTTACGACGTCGTGTTCGAGAAATTCGACGTGGATCGAAGCGGTACCATAGATCCGGCCGAGTTCAGAGCGCTGATGAAAGAGATCTTGCTTGCTAAAGCGCGTGGGATAGGTAATTCACCAGTGTTCATTATTCTTCAGGAAGATAGCTTGCTTATGAAGGCTGTTCAACGTGCCAACAATCCTTGACTTTTTTTTCAAGGGTAATGTCACGTTTAATCCTAGAGTTTGGGATTAGAATCACTTTGATATCGTTTTCATTTTTTCTATATGATTATGGTTGGGATTTGGGTGGATTTTGGTCTTTTGATGTAATTCATATTTCTATTTGATAATTTGACCTAATATATATTTGTACTTGATTGAAATTGTATTATTTATTTGATTTGATTTTTTTTTCATGGTATAATTCTGAGTTATTTGCATGTAGTACTAGCTGTATTGAATTTGGGTAACAACGTTGTGTGGTACTATATTTTGGCATTCATAATCCTTATCTACCTGAATATGTGATAATGTATTAATCGATATAGATGTAATTTTTGGGATCGTTAATTTATAAAAACTAGTAATTATATAATCTTATTTCGATAATTCGTATAGATAAATATTGTTCAACTTAAAAATATTTTGTACCCAGAGTTTTTAATAATAACTTAACTACATGAGATTTTGATGAATGAAATGTTGAATCAGTATCAAAAGAAACTAAATGAACACAACTATATAAATTTTTATGTCGTTCTTGAATTTTTTTTTTTCAATTTGATGGATTAAAAATTTAGAGTTCTTTGAATTTACAAGTAGGGGTGTAAATGAGCCGAGCTCGAGCCGAGCTTGGCATTTTTTTCAAGCTCGAGCTCGAGCCTTACTATACGAGCTCGAAATCGGGCTCGAGCTCGTCGAGCCCAAAATTTTCGAGCTCGGGCTCGAGCTCGTGAGCTTTGGTTCGAGCTCGAACCGAGCCCAAGCTCGCGAGCTCGAGCCGAGCCCGTGAAATTTAGGCGGGAAAATTCAAATTTCGAATTTTTTTAATCTTTTTTTAATTATTTTATGCGGAAAAATTCAAATTTCGAATTTTTTTAATATTTTTTAATTATTTTATGTATATTTTTAATTATTTAATATATATTTTTTAATTATTTAATATATATTTATTAATATAATAATAAAAATAATAATATATTAAAAAATAAAAAAGCTCGCGAGCCCTTTTTTTAGAAAGGATTAAGCTCGAGCTCGAGCTCGATTAAGAGTTCGAGCTCGTGAAGCTCGGCTCGAGCTCGAAAAACTCGAGCTCGAGCCGAGCTCATTTGATCGAGCTCGAGCCGACTCGCGAGCCGGCTCGGCTCGACTTACACCCCTATTTACAAGTTGTTTCTTTATAACTCAAACTTTGAATACTCACGTAGTCTTCTTGTTTCTTCTTCTTTTTATTTTTTATTTCAATTCAGAAAATGCACTAATATGTTTCTTGTTAAGACCAGTGGCGGAGCCAGGAATCGAAAGTGGAGGGGGCGAAATGTTAAATTTTTTATTTGGGGGGGGCGAAATGTTAAATTTTTTCAAAAATACACATGTAAAAAAAAAAATTTAAAAATTTAAAAATTTGGGGGGGGCGGCGGCCCCCCCCGCCCCCCCTAGCTCCGCCACTGGTTAAGACCAATAAATGTGTTTTCATTAGGAGTGTACACAAGTCGACATAACCCATTCGCGAACCACTCAAGTCAGGCCAATTTGTTGAATATAGATTTTTTAAATAATAGATGACGTTTTGATAATATTACAACTTGTCAGTTTCAAATTAGGTAGTGGATGTATTAATTGTTACATGGCTCACCCGTTATTATATGTTATGTGTGTATATATTGTTAACTGTTAGTACCGGATATTAAAAGAAATATATACATATACATTTTTAGCGATGTGATCTTATTAATAGAGTTAACTTTTATTTTGGGAAACATATTGAAATACCTTGTTTGAACATTTGCATTTTTCGCTCTACTTTCCTAATGAAGAAAACATATATTTATATATATAATAAATTTATATAATATTAAAGAATTTTCAAGCATTATCATGATAATATCATTTTTGTTTGTTGTTATTCTTCATACAACCTACTAATAAGTAATTTTTCTAATTAAATCTACAAAAAATACATATGTTATTTAAATTGCTAATTATTAGTTGTCACTACAAATAAGTTGAAAGAGATGTAAATGAAGTTCGATAACCTAAGATGCTCATAAATTCAAAAAAAGATATATAAATTCAAAACCTCAATAGTAATTTTACTATGTATATTATTAAAACTAAGCTATAATTTTTTTGAAAAATTAAGTATGATTAACATAAAAGATTGAACAAATTTACAAATATTAAGTTTAATGAAAAATTATACTATATTATATTCTGTAAATACAAAAATTTACAAAAGAACTAAGTACCTGAACAAATTCTGATGAAATCATTTTTTATTTGTTTCTTTCTCATATGTATCTGTTTTTTATGGAATGAAACATTCTCTTCTTTTTTCTCAACGTCTTTGTGAGTTTAAATTCCTTATTTATTATAACTACAAATCTTGTACTCTTCTTGCTTCCTTCTTAGTCACTTTTTTCCAATAATTTTCAATGATGCACGGGACACGGTACACGACGCTCGACACGACACGGACACGAAATACGACATTTTAAAAATAGTATGACACGACAGGACCTCGAAACTGCTAATAAAATGTGAATATATAAATTAATATACATATATATGTTCATTAATTCATGTAAAAGTATAAAATTAGTCTTTTTATTTTAATTTAAATGTGACTAGTAAGTGAAATAAACTATAAGAATGACTATTGTCCATTATAAATTTGTATTTGATTTGTACAGTCATATATGGTTGAAAGAAGAATAAATACTTCAGTTTTCAAAATCACAAAAAATAAGTGAAATAACATCAAAGGTCACAAATAATGCATACATAGTAGACATACCTTTTAACTGTGTTCATTACGTTGTTTATATTTTATTTTATTTTATTTGACAAATTAATTTTATATTAGACACGGTATCGGACGAGTGTCGTATCCAACACGACACGTTGTGATTTTTTTAAATGTCCGTGCATCACAGATAATTTTTAATATCGGTTGATTACATTCATCTTGAAATCACAAATTGTAACTTCACGTATTGCCTGTAGGAGTCATTATGAATGTATAAATTCAATTTTATAGATCGATGTAATTGTACTTCTTTATTATTATGGATATATAAAATGTATTTAAAAAAAATTATATACTCTTTTACATGAAACATAATATTATATCTTCATATATTTATTATATATAAGCAATTCTTTTAATATTGAGGTCACATAATTTATTTCTAAAATACTATAAAGATTACTTGTACCTTACTTTGATTGGTTCTTGCAATTGGCATAATGTAATGAGAACTACTTTTTGGGAGACAAAACAAATTTTAAAGAAAAAGTATATTATGGGCATGCGAATTCAAATTCCTCATTTTTTTAGAAGTTTGAATTATATGTATTTTTATTATAATCATACACCTTATTATTATTGCATAATATAATACTAGCGTGTAACCCGTGCTAATGCACGGTTTATATTAATTTAAATATAATTTTTAAAAAAATATTATTTTGTTCAAATTTGAAATGTTTTAATGTCATAATTTTATCTGAGAATAAAATTAAAGACCCTTTTCGCAAATATCGTGATACAAACTAATTATAATTTTAATAAGCTAATAAATAATAGTTAAACAATATAATAAGAAAGTCAACAACAATGAATTGAATGTTTATATTGAGAAATTAATATATTATATAAAGTTTTAAAATGATCACATTCATAAATTATGAAATAATATAATGTCAATAGTTATCAATTAAAATGACCCAAATCTTCTTTTCTCTAAAGTGATAAAGGCTGCAAAATAAAAAAAATATGTCATGAATAAGTATATATAAATCAAAATAGTAATGAAAATAATTTATTAGAGTTTGTTTTATAGCTTCCTCGTGAATTTGGTATGGTTTTGAGATAAAAAAAACTAATATTACTTACCCTTTATGCACGTAGGCGTCGTAATCTTTCGGGAAGGTGTAAACATTCTTCAGACCAGTCCACAGGTAAAATAAAATAAACAACACAACGAACATTTGGCCTCGCAAAGTTTGGTGGGACAGGAATAATAAATGTATATGGACTATTATAAAATTTGCTAATATGGTCTTGTAACAGCTTTCTACCATTGTCCTGTAAGTATTATTTATTTGGTTAGTAAAACTTTTATTATATATGACAGATTATTTAATCTCAAAGAAAATTGTAGTTGTACCTTTTCTTCCAAACTCTTGAAATAAGAAGCCTGTTGATGAAACATAAATTCAGCTTGTTTGTTTAGTAACTTCAAATCAATAATTCCACTGTTGTCTTTTACACTAAGTCTAACGCAAAACCTGAATTTAAAGAACAAACCAATTTTGTCAAGAACTAATAAGATAAAAGTGCAGTGACAAATGAAAAAAGTACTACCTTATAGTTGCATTCACGATATCATTGCACCTTAGACATATGATCTTCCCATAAATAGATTTGCAATTGTCTTGGCAACGTTCACATGTCGCATACCATAAATTATCAAGATCAATCTTCTCAATACTTGCAATAATCCGAAAAAATTTGACCTATAAATAAACTACATAATTAATTCATGTGCCATATTTTTAAATTATAAAATATAGAAAAAAAAATCTTACATTTTCTTGATGTCCATAATCATGTATCAAGATTCTCTTAGCATTTGAAATTTTTAAAGACCTTGATATTGTAAAGCTAGATGTACGTAGTAGTGAGACTAATTTTTGGGGCCTCCGTTCTTCAGCAAACCTTTCAAGATTTCAAATACAGATTGTTGGTAAATATAAAATAATTAGAATACAACTAAAAACTTCATTAAATGTATTCTCACCAACTACTTAGACAATCTGTAAACCGTGTCTTACGGTTGATATATAATCTGCTAAAAGCGTGTGTGTATATGCAAGGGCCTAAAACAATAAAAGTGTTATTAAAAACTAATTGAAAAAAGTGATGTAAAAATTGAACTAATTTACCTTCAAAATTTTTAATGACAACACCACATGCCAACAGTGTATTATTCTTATCAATTGTTTTTAATAATATATCTCCTTCATCGGTTGTAAATTTACCACATAGTACCATGCGGACAAATGTCATCCTGACACACAAATAATTGATATTATTAGCCTAAGTTAGAAAAATGAATACGAACACAATAGAAGAACTTACGTCGTGTCAAGAAGTATAATTTCTCGCATGAAAGAGTCATTATGTGTTACATGCGAATGTGTAGCTTGAACAACCAATCCAAAAATATCTGTAATAATCTCAATAAGTTACTTACACAAAACAAAGTATTTTACTATCAACAAAGTATATGTTCACTTACCAATTAGTTGATCGTCCAAATTCACATGATCTCCAATATCTTGCAACCTCACAATTTGATGAAAATGATGAAAACAAACAACCGTTAAATCTAATATCTTTTCGATCTTTGCCTCTTGTCCTAATAACACTTGATATTGATGCGGTACTATTTTATATTTTTTATCTGCCATTATCACTTGCACATCATGGATATTGTAAATGTTTCCCTCAGTAAGATTTGAAATGAAATAATCAACATTAGTACCGTATGCAACACCTTGCATGAAAAAACCCTGACAAAATGTGATATACATAAGTGTTTAATAAGAAATTAATTGACAAAATTTTATAAGTGATAAGAATATAATTTACTAATATAAAAGATATTATATTAATATGCATACTTACTTTCTGATCAACAATTACTATCTTTAGTGCTCTTATCTTATATTGATGTGTGCATACATCTATCATTCTGACCACACGAACTTTGATATGAAATCTAGAACTGTATGGATTTAGTAACTCCAAAGATGTATATGTTATATGTGTATCACCTACAATCAATAATGATTAATATATCAACATTATATCGATAATAAAATAGGGAACAATGCATGAAATGAACTTATAAGAATATTGATAATTAACTAATAAAAATTATGCACATGACATACACAACTCGGATATGCAATTAGTTTTTTTTAAGGATTTAAATAACATATCTAGTAACAAAATTAAAATTTAGAGGTCAAAATTGAATTATAAAATATATATATAAAATTACAATAAAGTGATTAACGAACAGCATCAAGTACTTCATGATATACAATATTTTTGGTACAATTATTAGGTACTCCTGGTCTATTACAAATGAGAATCTTCAAACCAAAGGGATTCGTTACACGCGACAATGCAACATATAATTGTCCATGAGTAAATATAGGGTTCGGCAAATATAATCCTACTCTATCAAGTGTTTGGCCTTGACTCTTGTTAATTGTCATTGCAAATGCCAATTTAATTGGAAACTGCCTTCTTTTCATTGGGACAAAAGTTTGAGATGTTGTTGTAGTCAGAATAATACGTGGAATCAGAACTTCTTCACCTATATGAGATCCAGTGATTATACGCGCCTCGAGAACCTTCTCACCCATTTTTAATATTATAAGTCGAGTCCCATTACACATACCCAAAGATTGATTAAGATTTCTGAGAAACATTATTGGTGCACCTTCCTTGAGCTCTAGACAATGATTAGGAATGCCAGAGACATTTATGGAATGCAATAATTCTGAAGGATTTATAGTTTGTTCATGTTCACTTGTTTCACCAGGACACAATGTGTCTGCACTATGAAATTTTCGAACTTCACCAGGAAGCATGGACGACATCATAGAATTGATTTCATCAACATCACTATTTTTCGGAGCCAAAATGGCTCTTTCTTTCAAATAAGTAGAATCCTTGTACCTATTACTCAATGCCGGATAGGTTGCATCTATTAATTTCATCAAAGAATTATCACACTTTTCTATTAGAAATGCTTCTGGTATTTCGATCCAATCCGATACACCACCATCATCAAAATGTACGCATTTTATTTTTCCATCTCCAACATTGTTTAACCAATCAGCAAAACTCTGCAACTCATTGAGTGATTGTGTTGAACCGTCATGTGCAATCAGACGCATGTTTATCTTTAGATGCATATATATGTGACATATGTGATAATATAAGTCCGGCACGAAAAATGTTGTTAATGATGAGTTACATTCAAGATACAATAATCCCATAAATAAAACTACAATATACTCTATTTTAAATTAATAATTTATCTCAAATTAGAACCTGGTGTTTTGGCTAATTTTCAACTCAATATAAAGCATTTGATACTGACTTTATAGAATTCTTGATACGTCAGGAATATGTCTTAATTGGCCAAAGTTATAACTAAGTACAGGAATAATTAGTGGCAACTTAAGTCTACTGTGAATTGTCAATTTATATGTGAATACACTTCTATTATTATAAAGGTTTATTTATTCATTTTCTCGATAAGTTCATAGCACCTAACCATGTTGTTAATAGTGCAAAGGAGTATGTAATTGGAAAACACGATGATGGAATATGGTTTCTTCCATGTCATGGTCTTAATGATTTATAAAAAGAAACTAATGATTAAATATTAAACTACAGTTCATTGCTTAAATAAAAGTTATTAGCACTAAATACCTATATTATATTATTAACAAAGTTAGGTAGAAAAAACAAAAAGAAATAATGGTTGAACTGGAAAATCAAACATAACTATAAGTGATAGAAGCTTACTGTAAGTGATAATAAATCCCAAATAAAAGCTTTTAATTTTCCAAGCCTAAATACCAAAGAAAAAATAAAAGTGAGACAAATAATGAAAGATTAATATAGAAGATAAAAAATCAGAAGTATAAAAAATATAATTAACTTGAATTATAAAAAAACTTCCAATGTTAGATGCAAGCATGAAAAAGGAAAATATCAATTAGGATTTATTTGAATAACTTAAATATATAATGATTAGATTTTAATTAGAACCAAAATTTCAATAGGGCCATTTTTTTTTTGGAAATTATGAATAAAATTATGGTAACAAAAACTTCCAATGTTAGATGCGAGCATGAAAAGGAAAATATCAATTAGTGTTTTAATTACACCCAAAATTTCAATAGGGCCGTTTTTTTTTTTTTGAAATTGTAAATAAAATTATGGTAAAAAAACTTCCAATGTTAGATGCAAGCATGAAAAAGGAAAATATCAATTAGGATTTATTTGAATAACTTAAATATATAATGATTAGATTTTAATTACAACCAAAATTTCAATAGGGCCGAATTTTTTTGGAAATTATGAATAAAATTATGGTAACAAAAACTTCCAATGTTAGATGCAAGAATGAAAAAGGAAAATATCAATTAGGATTTATTTGAATAACTTAAATATATAATGATTATATTTTAATTAGAACCAAAATTTCAATAAGGCCATTTTTTTTGGAAATTATGAATAAAATTATGGTAACAAAAACTTCCAATGTTAGATGCGAGCATGAAAAGGAAAATATCAATTAGAGTTTTATTTTAATAACTTAAATATATAATGATTAGATTTTAATTAGAACCAAAATTTCAATAGGGCCATTTTTTTTGGAAATTATGAATAAAATTATGGTAACAAAAACTCCCAATGTTAGATGCGAGCATGAAAAAGGAAAATATCAATTAGTGTTTTAATTACAACAAAAATTTCAATAGGGCCGCTTTTTTAAAAAAATTGTGAATAAAATGATGGTAAAAAAACTTCCCATGTTAGATGCAAGCATGAAAAAGGAAAATATTAATTAGGATTTATTTGAATAACTTAAATATATAATGATTAGATTTTAATTACAACCAACATTTTAATATTAAAAAAATGCAAAATTTTAGAAAATTAGATAATAGATAATAGATAATAGATAATAGATAATAGATGTGGGTATTATTTCATGCCCATTACCAACCAACTTCTTATATAGAAGTAAATTAGTCATCGATTGTTCTTTGAGTAATACTTCTTCAAGTAACTCTTCATTGATGAGTGGTTGCCATTTGATATATAGTTCATATGCCCTTAAAAAGTGATATTACAATTAACAATTAGTAGTATAAAAGGATAAAAACATAAAACTGATCAAATTTACAATTAAAAGTCAAACAAATAAATTAGAAAGGTCATGAAATCTTACATAAAGTGAAAACATATTTGGCTGAAACTAATCAATTCATAAATATAATAAAAATAATAAAAAATAATGGCATAAAGTTAAAAATAAATAAATTAGAAAGGTTATAGAATCTTACATAGACTGAAGGAATATTTGGTTGAAGCTGAAACTAATCAATTCATAAATATAACAAAAATAAGAAAAAATAGTGGTATAAAGTTAAAAATTTATGATGAATCATAGATAGTATTGAGGATGACTGAAACTTACTATGAATTTGTTGTGATGAACAAAGATGAAAAAGGAACCAATGCAGTGACGAATTCTTTGTAAACTTTTCCAATTTTTGGCGTTTATATAATTATTAAAATTCAAAAGTAGAAAATCATTGTAAAACGTAGTTATTGGTTATTTAATTAGAGGTAATGACTTTCCATTTTCTTTGCTGTTTTTATGTTAATCACACAAATTCGTGGAATCTTATTATAAAATTAACCATGAATAGGAAATTGCCATTTTTATTTTGGCCTCTTAATCATTTTGGGGTTGTAAATATTAATTGGTAGCAAAATATGTTATTCCTTAAATAATGATTTTATTACAATTGATTTATGGAATTTATATACATCATAAATGCCAACCAATCAATAACATCTTTTTTAATAAATAAAAAAAATTCAAAATTAGGAGAAAAAAGATACATAGCAAAGTGGGTCCCACACCGCTTTGCTATAATATATATATATAGATTTTTAGCTTTTTTGCCATTAAAAAAATATAAGGACACATATTAGATACATAAAAAATTTTAAAAATTTTAAAAACAGCTCTTTAAAATAGACTTTAGCTAAACAATTTCTAAATGCAAGTTTATTATTTTATCAATTCATTTAACTCCCTGTATATATGATCATAATTCATTCGATCACAAAACAAATACGAATGTTCTAGTATTTAGTAAATGGAAACAACTTGATACCTACATCGATTTTAACCGATGAATTTGAAAATATTAATGCAATTTAATAGCTTGGTCTTTTTTTCTTTAACAAGTTCCAAATCTTATTTTTAGTATTTTGAATCACAATATTTTAATTACACAGTTTACACTATAAATTGTGTTCAATCTGATATATTTTTTCAACTATACTTATTTAATTTTATATATAACTATATATCAATCTTTATGTCCATCATTTTCATATAATTATTAATCAATAATTATTTTCTCCAACTAATATTTTTCCATTTGTCTTTCATGGTTTACAATTATTTCACCCACCACACATCAACTAATCATTATTAATATACAAATACACAATACATCACACCATTCTCATATTCACATATGAATACTTCTAGTACGTATTTTTTGAGAAATTTTCAAAATTTTAATTTAAAAACATAGGCAAACATTGTCTAACCTTCTAATAACATGGACTGATTTGATCTCTTAATTAGAGAAAATTTTCCATTAATTAATTGGATAGGGCATGAAATTTGGACACACAAAAAGATGACAACAAAGTCATTGGCCTCGTTAATAAGGTGGACTATACCTATCATTTTTATTAAAATAATTAATATACATGAATACAAATATATATTGTTTAATTTGATACATTAAAAGGTTAAATATTGATTTAACTAAATTATTATTATTTAAGTACTAGAATTATTTGAAAAATTAAATAATGATCGATTAGAATGATATAATGAATATTTAGAGAAACTAATTCATGTTGAAATTTACAACTCATATAGTAATTATAATGCATGTATTTAAATATCTCTCAAGTAAATTCATGTTTCACGTATAGATAAATACAAAACTTTCAGGTAATAATAATGATATTTCAACATGTGCAATTAACTATTTCTTTATATTCTAACAAAAAAAAAGTTAACTATTTATATGTCTCTTTTTCATTATGTATAATAATTAGTTGGTAAACTGTGTATATTGAACCGTATTAACACTCTCTTATAATAAAATTTTCAATAATATATGTATTTAAACATATGTCATAAATTGCTCTCTTTCACTTTTCCATATTTTATAAAGAAGAGTGACCTGGCATGCTTCTACATCCATACATAGTGGACTCTATGTAAATTCAATGAAAACATATTAGTTTTATAGAGTTCTAATATAAACAATTAAATATGCACCTTACTATTGTAAATATATAAAACTTTTTTTTATTAATTATTATTTGACTATTTTATCATTAAAAGGTAAATTGCATGAGGATATATTAGGTAGATCAAAATTTTAAAAAAATACCGATACTTTTGTAATAGAAAAGATTTAGATGAATATTTTATATTAATAATATTGTGTATATGAATAATGATGCATAGATTGTGAACATTTGTAATATGGTATGAGTAAAATCAATGACAAAGTATAAAATAAGTAAGAGTGATGATATATATCACCCTTTATATGTCACTTAATTTTCACCTCCTATGTGGCTATCCTAATCATCATCCAACTCAAATCTATTCATCTTCCAACTCAATATTTAGGTTTCTTTTTTATTTTATTTTTATTTTCATGATCTTTTAGATTTTGTTCCTAAAATTTCTCCTACTTTCTTGCCTTATCCACTATCCCACTATCCATGCATACACGTTCCATCTTCAAATCATATTCCAAAATCAAACTCTTTCTTTTGCTTTGCAATAATCTAGATCAAAGTTTAATTAATGGTTCAAGAGGAAAATACACCAATCCTTGATGACAATAACTTGGATGAAATATTTAGCACACCAAATTCTAAGGTAAACTAGCATAATTCAATTGATTGTGATTGTGATTGTGATTTACCTAATAGTACGATAAAATTCGCAGAGTATTTCCATGGATGAAATATTACCATCATTAGGTGTTAAGGAGAACCATGATATGTCACGCTCGGATGATGAAGATATGGATGAAGAGGCACCAAATGTTGGACTTTTATTTGAATCTTATGAAGCAGTATATGAATTTTACCAACAATATGCTATTAAGAAAGGATTTGGCATTACAAAAATAAGATCTGAACCTAGAGAGTTCGGGCTAACGAAATCATTCAGTTTGGCGTGTTGCAAGTCAGGTAAGCCTAGACATACTGCATCAAATGATTTTCGAAAGAAGCCTACTACGAAAACCAATTGTATGGCTAGGATAAAAGCAAGACTAAATGATGATGGAGTATATTTCTTGTCTGTTGTGATTTTAGACCATAATCATGAACTTAATCCATCTATTTCACACATGTTTAGGAGTAACAAAAAGTTGGATACTCCAACCAAAAAGAGACTTGAGTTAAATGATCGAGCAGGGATTAGACTAAGCAAGACTTTTAACTCATTTCTTTTGAGAATGGAGGTCATGAGAATATGACTTTTGGAGAAAGAGATTGTAGAAATTATATGAATAAGTATAGGCGTAAGTTGTTTGGTGAAGGTGATGCAGAAGCTTTACTCAATTATTTTATGCGAATGCAACAGAAAAATCCTAGTTTTTTTTATGCTATCGATGTTGACGAGGAAAATAGAGTGAAAAATGTATTTTGGGCGGATGCAAGATGCAAATCAGCATATGAATCATTTTGTGATGTTGTAACTTTTGATAGCACATACCTAACCAATAAGTATGACATGCCTTTTGCCCCATTTGTCGGAGTAAACCATCACAATCAATCAATATCGTTTGGATGTGGTTTGATCTCTGATGAAAGTACTGCAACATATATATGGCTATTTAGAGCCTTCTTGGAGTGTATGTTTAATGTCCAGCCGAAAGCTATAATAACCGATCAATGTGGAGCAATGAAGAATGCTTTAGCTATAGTTTTTCCCAGTACTCATCATCGTTTATGTGTGTGGCATATAATGAAGAAAGTTCCAGAAAAGTTGGGAAGACATGCTCTTTATCATCAAATTTCTCAAGTCCTACATCATCTAGTGTATGATTCTTTGCGAGTTACTGACTTTGAAGAGAATTGGAGAAAAATGGTAGAAAGTTTTGGCTTACAAAGCAATGAATGGTTAAAAGGGTTGTTTAGAGATCGAAACCATTGGGTTCCAGTTTATGTGAAAGATAAATTTTGGGCGGGAATGTCGAGTAGCCAAAGAAGTGAGAGTATGAATCCATTTTTTGATGATTATGTTCATAGTAAAACTACTCTTAAGCAATTTGTTGAGCAATATGATGCAGCAATGCAAAAAAAGATAAAAAAAGAAATTGACGAGGATTTCAGATCAGCCAATGCAAGACTCCCTTTGATCACCAATCTTACTATGCAAGCACAAGCTGGAGATGTCTACACCAATGAAATTTTCAAAGAATTTCAACATGAAGTTAATGCCCTGATATATTGTAGTAGTGTAGCACTTGTTGGGCAAATTGGGTTGGCAAATACTTTTCAAGTTAAAGATGTTTCTAAGAATATTAATCAAGCAATTGTACTAAGAGAGCATTCAGTGTATGATGTCACTCTTGATATTAGTAAAATGGAAGTGCATTGTATCTGCCAAAATTTTGAATTTCGTGGAATATTGTGTAGACATGCAATATGCATTCTAATTGATCAGAAGAAAGATACTCTTCCACCTCAATATATTTTACCTCGTTGGCGTAAGGATATTAGGCGCCCACATACAAACGTGAGGATATTTTATGATGATTTTGAATCTACTGAAGAAATTATGCGATATGAGAAGTTACATGCTCGGTTCATGGTCCTTGCACGAATGGGGGCAAAATCTCCTCATATGTTTAATAATGCTTTAAAGTGTGTGGATGATATGGAAGAGAAGTTGCGAAGTAATGATTGCCTAAGTACACAAAATCTCCTTATCTTATACGTTGGGTTCTTAGATCATTATATCTAATGGGTCCTTCGTCGTATCCACATCAGTTTGGTATCAGAGCAATCTGGTATTGATATGAATTTTGTTTTTCTTCTTATTTTGTTCAAGTGTAAAAAAAAAAATATCGAAAAAAAAAATACAATTTGTTGAGTTAGTATTCTAAAGAATCAGTTTCAACAATTCCTTGTTCCCTACATCTATAAGACTAAGGGGTTGTTGAAAGTTTAAGATATTGTTTAAACTTGAATTTTGTTCTCAAAATTAGAGTGGTAAAAGGCTTGTGTAGTGAGTTCATTAGAGGGGAGGTAAAAGCCAAAGAGTGATACACGAGTGGATTGTGAGGTATATTTTTGAGTGATACACGAGTGTTTTGTGAGAAAATTATATACCATGACGGAAACACACAATAACCAATAAGAAGCCTTCACACTTCAAGCTATGGAACAACAATTTGCAAGATTGAGTGTGGTCCTTGAAGGCATAACAGATCGGTTAGAGTGATTAGAACAACATGCTCCAAGGGAACGTAGAAATCCTAATGCACCCGAACAACGAAGATATGAGGAGTGGGAAGAGGAAGAAGAAGATGATGATATTGGGGCTGCTCATGAATTCCAAAGGCGAAGAGGTAGAAGAAGGAGAAATGATGAAGTGGATCGAGACTTGGGAAACATCAAAATAAACATCCCTACTTTCCATGGAAGAAGTGATCCAGAAGCCTACTTGGAGTAGAAAAAGAAGGTAGATTTGATTTTTGACTGTCATAATTACTCCGAGGAAAAGAAAGTAAGACTTGCGGCTATCGAGTTCACCGACTATGCAATAGTATGGTGGGATCAGCTTGTTACAAATCGAAGGCGATATGGAGAAAGGCCGGTTGCTACATGGGCTGAAATAAAGTCAATCATGCGTAAGAGGTTTGTGCCATCTCATTACTTTCGAGAATTATATCAAAAACTTCAATCTATGACTTAAGGTACAAAAAGCGTGGACGAATATTATAAGGAAATGGAGATTTCTATGATTAGAGCAAATGTTGAAGAAGATCGGGAGGCAACAATGGCTCGTTTCCTAAATGGGTTGAAAAGAGAGATTGTTAATATTGTGGAACTTCAACACTGTGTGGAGCTTGAAGACATGGTACATACAGCCATGAAAGTGGAAAGACAACTGAAGATGGAGGGTTCTCTACAAAGGAGTTATCCGCAACGTTTTCAATCTTCAAGCAAGATGAAGGAAGGAGTAATCAAGACTACCTTTGGAAATACATCAAAGTCACAAAATGAGACATCACGAGTCAAGCCTAGCGAGGCTGAAAAAAGAAAAGGTAATATTACTTCATCTTCTCGAAGTCGTGATATTAAATGCTTTCGTTGTCAGGGACATGAGCATATTGCATCTGAGTGTCCAAACAAAAGAATGATGATTCTTAGAGATAATGGAGAGATTGAATCTGAAGTTGAAAGTGAAGAAGAGAGTGACGGGGAAGTGGAGAAAGTTAATGCTGAATCGGGAGAACTTTTAGTGGTAAGAAGAGCTCTAAACATGCAATCAAAGTTTGGAGAAGCGGAACAACAAAGAGAAAACATCTTCCATACAAGATGTTTGGTGCAAAAAAAGGTATGCATGTTGGTTATTGATAGTGGGAGCTGTACCAATGTGGCTAGTATGGATATGGTGGAGAAATTAAATTTGTCTACATTAAAACATCCTAATCCATATAAGCTTCAATGGCTTAATGAATGTGGGGAAATTCGAGTTACTAAGCAGGTTTTGGTGCCATTCTCTATTGGAAAATATGAGGATGAAGTTCTATGCGATGTGGTACCAATGCATGCAAGTCATATTCTTTTGGGAAGGCCATGGCAGTTCGATCGGCGAGTGGTATATGATGGGTACCTTAATCGTTTCATATTGAAGCATAAAAATAAAACCATCATGCTTATATCCTTAACTCCACAATAGGTCCATGAAGATCAAATCAAAATGTCTCAAACAAGAAGAGAAAAAGAGATTGAGGGAAGAAAGATAGAAAATGAGCAACAAAATGTGAGCAAAAAAAAGAGTGGGGAAAAAAATAAGAGGGCTGAATTGAGTGTTCCCGAGGGAGAAAAGAAATTGGAAGTAAGTGAGGCCACAAAAAGAGTGAATTTTTTTGCTAGAGGGAGTGAGTTAAAAAGAGCTTTTGTTGAAAAAAAGAGTGTGTTGGTGTTGGTACATAAACAATCATATTTGAGCACTAACGAACTAACATCTTCTTTGCCTAGTTCTTTTGTATCTCTTTTACAGGAATATGAAGATGTTTTTCCGAACGAATAACCGAATGGTTTACCACCATTGAGAGGTATTGAACATCAAATTGATTTCATTCCCGGTGCAACACTTCCAAACCGACCAGCGTATAGAGCTAATCCCGAGGAAACAAAAGAAATCCAAAGACAAGTGGAGGAGTTGATGACTAAAGGCAAAGTTCGAGAAAGCATGAGTCCATGCGCTGTACTGGTGATTGTAGTCCCAAAGAAAGATGGAACATGGAGAATGTGCACAGATTGTCGTGCCGTCAATAAAATCACAGTGAAGTATCGCTACCCTATTCCTAGGTTAGATGATATGCTTGATGAATTGTATGGTGCTTTAATCTTCTCTAAAATTGATTTGAAAAGTGGATATCATCAAATACGAATCAAAGAAGGTGATGAATGGAAAACAGCTTTCAAAACAAAATATGGTTTATATGAGTGGTTGGTAATGCCGTTTGGCTTAACTAATGCACCGAGCACTTTCATGAGATTAATGAACCATGTTTTGCGTAACTTCATTGGAAAGTTTGTTGTTGTGTATTTTGACGATATCCTTATCTATAGCAAAAGCATAGAAGAACATATTGATCATGTGCGAATTGTGTTAGACACCTTAAGAAATGAATCTTTGTATGCCAATCTTAAGAAATGTTCTTTTTGCATGGACAAAGTTATTTTTCTTGGTTTTGTTGTAAGTGCTAATGGAATTGAAATGGAAAAGACAAGGTTAATGCTATTTTAGATTGGCCAACTCCTAAAAACATTGCTGAAGTAAGAAGTTTTCATGGTCTCGCTAGTTTCTATCGAAGATTTGTTAGAGACTTTAGTACCATTGCTGCACCATTAAATGAAATTGTGAAAAAAGATGTTGGATTTTATTGGGGAGAAAAGCAAGAGCATGCATTCAATCTTTTGAAAGAAAAACTCACTACTGCTCCAATTCTTGCATTGCCTAACTTTAACAAAAGTTTTGAACTTGAATGTGATGCATCTGGAGTAGGTATAGGGGTTGTTTTAATGCAGGATGGAAAGCCGATTGCATGCTTTAGTGAGAAGTTGAAGGGAGCTCAATTGAACTATCCAACTTATGATAAGGATTGTACGTTTTGGTAAGAGCATTGGAGACGTGGCAGCATTACTTGTGGTCTCGAGAGTTTGTTATCCACACCGATCATGAATCTCTCAAGTACCTTAAAGGGCAAGGTAAACTTAATAAGAGGCATGCTAAGTGGGTGGAATTCATTGAATCATTTCCCTATGTGATTAAGTATAAAAAAGGGAAAGAAAATATTATTGCTGATGAACTATCAAGGATGCATGCATTGATCACTACATTAAGTTCTAAACTTTTAGGTTTTGAGTCAATTAAGGAACTTTATGCTAATGATTCTGATTTTGCTTCAATTTACTTGGCTTGTGAAAATGGTGCATTCGAAAAGTTCTATAGGCATGAAGAATATTTATTTCGTGAACGTAAACTATGCATTCCTAAATGTTCTATGCGTGAATTGCTTGTTAGAGAAGCCTATGGGGGAGGGCTAATGGGGCATTTTGGAATATATAAAACTTTGAGTGTTTTGAGTGATCATTTCTTTTGGCCTAAAATGCGTATTGATGTTGAAAGAATTTGTGAAAGATGCATAACTTGCATGAAAGCTAAATCAAGAGCGCAACCACATGGATTGTACAAACCTTTACCTATACCAAATGAACCTTGGGTAGACATATCCATGGACTTTGTTTTGGGTTTACCAAGAACAAAGAAAGGTAAAGACTCTGTGTTTGTGGTTGTTGATAGATTTTCAAAAATGGCACACTTCATTCCATGTAATAAGACCAATGATGCAACTCACATTGCTGATTTATTCTTTAAGGAAATTGTTCGTTTGCATGGAGTACCAAGGACTATAGTGAGTGATAGAGATGCAAAATTTTTGAGTCACTTTTGGCGTGTTTTGTGGGGTAAATTAGGAACTAAACTTCTATTTTCTACTACATGTCACCCCCAAACAGATGGACAAACTGAAGTTGTCAATAGAACATTATCTCAATTGCTTAGAATTTTAATTCAAAAGTATTTGAAAAATTGAGAAGATTGTTTGTCCTTTGCTGAATTTGCATATAATAGAAGTGTCCATTCTGCTACTAATCACTCTCCATTTGAAGTTGTATATGGTTTTAATCCACTAAGTCCACTTGATCTTATTCCAATACCTATCGACGAACGTGCAAGCCTTGATGGAAAAGCGAAAGCTGAGATGATTAAGAAATTGCATGAAAATGTGAGACTCAACATTGAAAAGAGAACTGAGTAGTACGTCAAGCAAGCTAACAAAGGTCGTAAACAAGTCATATTTGAGCCCAGAGATTGGGTTTGGTTACACTTGAGAAAGGAGAGATTTTCAGGCAAGACAAAGTCAAAATTGCAACCACGAGGAGATGGACCATTTCAAGTGATTGCACGAATCAATGACAATGCCTATAAACTAGACCTTCTAGGTGAGTACAGCGTAAGTGCAACTTTTAATGTCAATGATCTTTCCCCTTATTTTGGTGATATAGATTTGAGTACGAATCCTTTTGAAGAGGAAGAGAATGATGGAAATCAGCCCATGCAAAACAAGACAAACAAGATGGATCCTTTGATCGTGAAAGATGGGCCAATTACAAGGGCACGTGCAAAGAAGATCAAGGAAGCCATAATGATTCTTGTAGCTGAAATAAAAGATCAAGTCCAAGAGGCCTCTTCAATGGGCCAAATGAAGAATATTATTCAAGTTGGTGGGCTGGAATTTTAATGAAGAGTTGGGCTTATTTCTTATCCAAAATTAAGGCCCAAGTTGAAGGATGAGTTGGGCTTATTTCTTATCCAAAATTAAGGCCCAAGTTGAAGGATTTTCATCCATATTCCAAAGGCATATAAAAGTGTCTCTTCAAGATAATTAAATGTATTAATTAAGTCTTTTAAAAAGAATCCTAGAACATAGTAGGCATCTTTTGACTAGTGTTTGAGTGAATAAATGTGGTCAAAAGTGTCATCAAGATGTTTAGGGTAAAAATGGTCAAAAGTGTCATCAAGATGTTTTCAAGCATCTTAGGAGTCTTTTGTAGCCTATAAATAGGCCATGTAAACATTTGTAAATCATCAACAATTTTAAGTACAAAAATTCCTTTGAATTTACTATCTCTTGTGAGAGTAATTTCTTTTGAGAACTTATCAAGATTCTTGAGCAAGATCTTGTGGCGTTCAACATACCGAGGTTCTTGGCTCATTCTATAGCCAACGGATCGAGGTTTTTAAGCTTAATATAAGATCAAACCAGATTTCCGATTTTGGGGAGATTCTTATCTTATACGTTGGGTTCTTAGATCATTATATCTAATGGGTCCTTCGTTGTATCCACATCAGTATATATATTATTGTTCTTGATCTCGCAGTTATGTTTTAATACTTATAAAAAGTTGACATATCTTAATGTTACTTATAGGTCCATAATAAATTAAAGAAACAAGATTCCAATTCTATTGTATGTGGAGGAAAGCGAGAAAAGATATTATACAAATATAATCGTATTGGAGCTCAAGATGATTCGAACCAAGAGTTTACCGTTTAGGATCCATTAGTATATTAAATTTATATTATTTAACATTTATATCATGTCAATGGAATAATAAAATGAAGATTAATGTAAATTGTTGTACGTGTCACAGTCTTTGAAGCAAAGTGTAGATGGAAAAGATCAAGAAATGACATCTCCATATCACCCATCTATGTCTTTTAGGAACAATGAGATACTTGGGAGCGAGAGTTTAGAAGTTCATCAAGTGGACAACCAAAGCTATGATAGTATTGCTGGAAATGACACTGATTTTTTGCAACTTTTACAGGTATCCTTCTAATTACAAGTATTCTTCTCTTTTAGAATTACTAGGGAACTTACAGTGGTAAGCACCAAGTAATTTAATTCTCTTTTGTTCCCATTTTAGCAATTTGGAAGATTTACTTGAAGGAATATAAGCAAGGTGCAACTGAGAAGTGATCGAGATAATTACCAGTTGCGAAGGGGTTATTTTAGTAATGTATCTTGAAAGGTGATTTTTTTTGGTATACAGTAAAAAGTAACCATGTATTATCAATTTTGACAAATAATTTTTTTCTTTAGCTGTTGCAAGTTGTTCTATTTGTATTCTCTATTTCGAAACGCTTCTTGGCTGGGTCAATTTCTGAAATTCTGATTCATCTATGACTTACATTGATTGAAACAAAATTTCTTGTGGAAGTTAACTGTTATAGGATATCAGCTGATGCTTTTGTAGTTTTGATTTTGGGTTATTGGATTATGAGTGTAAGCCTAATTAGCTGCTTACAATGTGATATTGCATGTTTTTGTTAAGAAGGATGTGATTTTGTTGGCGATGGGGGTTTATAATATGATGTTGAAGTCAAATTGTAGGATGGGTTGTGATACTTTTAGTGTTTTGATTGATGGGTTGTGCAAGAGTGGGATGACTCAGGATGCGCTGACCTTGTTTGATGAAATGACTGAGAGATGGATTTTGCCTAATAGGATTACTTAAACAGTGATTATGTCGGGTTTTTGCAAGGCGAAGAGGACGCATGACGCTCATAGGCTGTTTAATTTGATGAAGAGTAGTGCGTGTAGTCCGGATTCTAGTGAAAGGCTATAGTTGATAATAATGCACATCTTTTTCTTGCATAATTTGAGATCTTGATTTCATATACAAACAGAGCAATAACGAAAAATTTTGAAAAGAGAAAAAAAAACGAAGATCAAAAGGGTGTGTTATGTGCCAATTTGAAATAGCGGTCAATGGTCAAATAATAACAGAAGTAGGCGGGTAAAGTCGGTTAGGTTGAGCTGAAGTCGGTTAGGTTGAGCTGAATTAGTTAGCCTTTCATTCTTGTATAAAAACACGTTTTACTGAAGGAATAAACAACTTTGATCTTTTGAAGAAATTCAGTCTTATCTCTCTCTAATTCTCTAATTCAATTGAGCTTAACTCTCCAGAATTGATTCTTGTCTCAATTCTCAGATTAACCTCTGTTGTTCTTCCCAATCGAATCAGGCTACATCAGGGTGAATCTCTCCAAATATATAGGAATTTAATCACTTTCAAAGGGAAGAAGACGAAGCTTGATAAAGGAATAAACGATCACGAATCCTCGAATATTTTCACTAATTACTTTATCAAAGCACATCTAAGATCAACTAACAGCTACAAATTTAAAAAGGTGCATCTGAGTTTCATGCTAAAACTTCTGCAAGACAAATCATACTGCATTTTCTAAGTGGGAAAAATCAGCCTGCACTCAGTCTGGTTCAAATAATCGAGAGCTAGAATCATGATGAAGTTTTTAAGGTGTAATTATATTCTATTTTGATATCATATATGGGACCTATATGCTATTGAGTAGCAATACATATAAAGTAATTTTCTAAAAGTTGATTCTTGCTGTGAACTGGTAACATTCAGAGGTTTGTGGTTTAAATCATTTTCATTTATAATATCTGGTTGTCTTAATTAACATGTGTGAGAAATGTATTGAACTCTGATTGTATGCAAACTACTTTTGTCATATTTGTCGTGTTTCAATATGCTTCTTATGATTTCATTTTATTTTGAGAAATCTATGCATTCTCATGATGACAGTAGCCCAATACATTTCATAAGATGATAAAAATAACATTTTTTTCTGCTACAATTTCATGGAAGGTGACAATTTTATTTCGTACTCAATCTAAGACAGTGATTATTGCATTACTTAATTATATCATCCTCATCTGAGATTCCAATAAGGCTCGAAAGCATAGTTAATCGGCTTTGATGAAAAATTAATATCTGGTTTAAGGGGCTATGGGAAAGAATTTAACAATATCCATTTAATTAGGTAAATTAGATTTGATGAGCATAATTAAGGATTTGAGGAATATAATTTTTAGGAATTAAATGTTAGAGAAAATAAATATAAAAAGAAAAATAACAATTAAATTCTAAATGGGATAGTGACTTGGATGATGATTTGGATTGCCACATAGGAGTCCTATGAAAATTAAGTGACATATAAAGGGTGGTATATAGCATTTTCCAATAAGTAATTGCCTCAAATAGTTAAAATAATACCTTCATTTTTTTATATATTTAGCTGTTAAATCCACCCAAGAAATCGGGGAAATATGTGACTTATTCAGAATTTGTTTTAATAGGGAGAAATGAGTGGTTGATGAAGGAGAGGATTGATGTGTACCTCGGGATCCCCCAAAAAAGTGGAAGAACAAAGTGTGTATAAATAGAGAGACACTAGAGAAATGAAGATGTAAATAAAGAAAAGGAACAATTATACAATATATATATAATATATATATAAAATAAAAATAGAAATAATGGGGAGATCAACATCAACATCAAGGGTACAAGTGATGAAATGGGTTGTTGTTGTTGTGATGATGATTTTGACCATAAGCAGCCGAAGCTGTGCGGTTGAGGAGGACGTCGGAGAATGTATACGCAACTGCATGGCCAATTGTGGATTGTGTTCTCTCCCTTGCTTCTATAAGTGCAATTGTATGTATCTTCAATTCTTTTTCTTTTTCTTTTCTTTTTCAATTATATAATATATATATATATATATATATTCATCTCACCTAATTAATTTTTGTTTTTTGTGTGCAAATTAAAAGGGCCTTTTGAGGCTAAGGGCATATCATCAGGAGGATCGTCGCCAGTAGGTGGACCCAAACACTAAAATGCCTTTCAATTATTATTACTATATATATTATATTAATCAATGTTACTGGAGTCTGATCATCATTTACTTTGTACTCTTACTGTAGCATTTGCCTTATATATATATATTATTAACATCAATAATGGTAACGCAAATCTCTATTATCATCATCTTATTTTCATTTCTGCAATTTATGTAAATTTACGTTTGCTAATATGAAGGGCACTAATTATATTTCATCTTATTAAAAGAAAACGAAAGAGAAATGTTTCCAATGAAAAGTGAAAATAAAAAGAATTATTTATTCATCATTATGCAACTCATACCATTATCATTATCACTAAAGATTTGAAACGAGAACCACAATTGATCCAATGAGACTGATGAAATGTGTCACTTCGATTTTAGAGGCAATAAAAGATCAACAAATTTGAGGGATAAAATCATTGAACAATGGTTAGAATAATAAAAGTGAAACACAAATTCAAATTTTAGGGACGGTGTAACATTTTATTTAATTTTGAGCACCAAAATGATATAAAACTGCATATAGACTATTAGTAACATTTGCACTTCCCATTCAAACAAAACCAACAATTCTGATTATAAATTAATTACCTTTGATTAAACTAAGAATTAACCATTTACAATTTATGAAACTTCACTCGGAGCTTTTTAAATTGACAATGTATTCTGATTCCAATTTATTATTTAAAATTGTCAGTTTTTTGGTATCTCTAGGAATACTTTTGGCAAATCAACATGTCTAAATAAAATTCTTATACAATTTATTCTTTTAAAAAATTCAAAAAACAAAGAACAAAAAGAGATTTCTTTCAATATCAAAGACTAAGAGGCTTCAAATTGTTGTATCGATTCTGCTGTTCTTAAGTGGATGTATCAAGTTTTAGAAAAGAAGTACAATATCTAAATTCTTAATTGACAAAAAAAACCTTCCTATGCTTCCGTTATATTAGGACTAAAGTAAAATTAATGTTTAATTCAATTTCAAAGATTAAATGAAAATTAAAAAAGTGTAATAAGGCTTTTAACGATAAAATTAAGAAGTGGACTTCTTCATGGGTTGGTTATTTCGGATCATGGGCTTTTATTTAATCTTGGTAATTAAATCAAAGTGAAGATATTTGAAATTGGGCTTTCGGAAAATGAGAAAATCTTAAATTATGATATTAATTAATTCTTTAAATTAAATAATATTGGAGTTTTGGAAATAAAATTATTTTTCATATTTAACTTAACTGAGGGTTGTCGGTTACTTTTGTTCACCCTCCAAAACAATATTTAGAATTAAGTTTATTGTTTAGAAAAAATATTATTTGTTACAAGTTAGTTTCTTTAGTGAGTTACTTCCTATTTGTAACCGTGACAGAGTAGAGCAGTTAATTTTCCTAATTTGAAATTTTCAAATATAAATTTAATCTAAAAGAGCAGTTAAGTTTTTTTAATTTCAGTTTTGATCCAAATATGTAGATCACTCTCAACTCCAAAGAAACAAATACAAAGCATCATCAACCCACAGGAATGATAACAATGGAGAAGCAGATGATGATACCAACAACAATGCCTCTTTTTCAAGTTTTTTTCCTTCTTATTTTATTTTCGTAATAATTTTTATCTTCTTTATTTCTATTTATGTTTTTTGAATTAGGAGCTCTGATGTGCCCCATGCAATCAAAGTGCAAGACAAATTGCAGACCATTATAATATCTCAACTTTTGCGGTAAATTTTTGCCTAATTTTACCCATTTTATAGACTTGAAATTGCTCATCCGGCTATTAAAAAATATAATTATTGCGTCATAAGAATTTAATTTTATTGCATTTTTAGACCAATTTGGTTACTATGTGCACTATGTAATAATTACATGAATGAGTTATTATATGTTATTTTATCAAGTTTGATTGAACTTTTCTTTAAACATTCAAAGGCTAATATTTGATTTACTCAATTTGAATGGTGACCAGATAAAATAAGGACATTGGAACGAAGTGTAGCAATGTCCAATTTCTGGAAGTCTCCTACAATCTCATGAAATTGCTTCCCTCTATTTGATTATTGAAAATCAATTACTTATGATAACTTGGGTGATTATTTGCTAACATTTATTCATTTTCAGTAATATATGATTCGTGTTTTAAGGTATGTCTTTGTACTATTTGATTTATTTATTTTTTGGATATATTTTAATACGAATGACTGTAATTTTTATCTAATCATATTTTTCGTGTTTTGTAGATTATAATACGATGTGTCACTAAGTTTGTGAACGGAGCACACGTGACATCATCATTTGCCAAATTCAGTAAGTATGGTGATCCCAAACATTTAACTTGTATTTAAAAAATTATACATATGTATTAGTCCGATATTTTATGATTTGGAGTTATTTTATTATCAACTTTCAAGTTACAATTCACTACCATAGTTGCAAATTTAAATTAATAATTTGAATCCCTTAATTGTAGTGGTTCATTTTTCAATTTCGCACGTAGTAATCATTGGATATATTTCGTAGGTAATAAGTACTTAATTAAAAAAAATAAGATGTTTACTCAAATTATTAGCATTTAATGTCCATTGTCCAGTTACCCAAGTGCAGTAAAAAAAAATATTACGCAAATCATGCTTATTCTAATGAGAATTGAAGTTGGTTTCTTCATCTTTTTGTTTGTGGGTGAACAAGCATTAGTGAATCATAGTCTTTTATAGCTATTTATTTTGAAAAATATGGTGCTAAGTTTGTGATAAATTAATTTACTCTATATAAGTTTCATACTTGGCGTACAATTACATCTATTTCTCCGGCACTTTAGGTAAATTGATGGAAAATTGAAGTTCATAGACTTAATTTATGACTTCAATTTTTTGTAATATAAGCACTAAACAGGTAAACTTTGGACAATTTACATTTTAATTTTTATTTTTATAATCTAGGATACTTAATTAAATATGACTATACTGTATTTATCAACTTAAACTCATGCAAAAGGAAACTAAGATTTATTTTAAGTTCAGAAATATTTAATAGGAGAATTGCATTATATTTATGTTAGAAGATGTTTGGCTAAGTTTATTCAAATATTTATAAACTTTTACATTTAGTCAAAAAATATAATTGGTCTAACCATAAATTTAATGAATAATGAAAAGTATTTATGATTTACTATATAGTGTTTTACTATAATGTCTTTTTGTTAGTTTTGTGTATATATGAATATTTCTGATGCTCAATATTAATAATATTTTTTTATTTTTTTTCATTACAATCAACGTCTTTAATTGGTGAAAAAAGAATACAACCACATCAAGGTTTTTAAAATTCAAAAAAGTTTTTATCATTAATTTTTTTTAATTCAGGCCGTGCGTAGTATGGGTTACACGCTAGTTCTTAAATAAAGACATTAAATTTATGCTTAAAAGTGCATGATGCGAGCATGAACTACTTTTCTATTGTTTAGTTGTATACTGTGTGGTTTGTTGCATGATCATCTAAGAAAAGATAAATCATTGAAAATATGTATAAAATAATATTAAAAATGAATCAATAAGCCACAAACAATTTTAATTGCTTGGTCATTGTACTATATATATGTATAAAAGCAGCAAATATGCCAATGCCTTATTAATCCGACAAAGTAGGAAATAAGATAGGAAAAATTAAATCAGAATCCATATTAACAATTGAAATATAGAAAAGGTAAAAGAATAAAAATCAATACATGACATATCGCACAAGGAGTAATAGTATGTGAAATATTCTTCAAATATAAAAGTTGAAACTTCGTTTTAAGAGTACAATTTTAGAGCAAAAACTCATTTTTTGCCGCAATAATAAATAATAAATAATTTATCAGTTATTATTTAATGAGTATTTATCATTACTCATTAGATAAAATACCTATTTTATTACTAACAGAAAGTAACTCAATTTTCATTATTTAATAATCTATAAAGTTAACTAAATGCTATACTCCTACTTAGGAATTAATTAATTTCAAATAATAGTCAAGATAAGATATATATAAATAAAAAGATAAAATAAACATTGAAAAAGAGGGCATAACCAAAAATTACATTACAGCTGGGTTAATGTGTAATGACATATACCACTACTACATACAGTTGAAAATAGCAGCAGAAGGAAATGTAGACAGTTAATCAGACAAGCGTCAACTCATCAGATGTTGTAGTAGTAATGGGTTCTTCTTCTGAATTGAGAAGATTTCGCAATGCCACTAAATCTTCTCCGGCATTGCATATATATGCAGAAGCTTGTCTTCCAGACAGAGTCGCACCTTCCATGCTGTCTATGTAATCCTATTTATTACAAACAAACAATAATGTATTTTATGTCATATATACACACACATATATATATATATATATATAATGTTAGTAATGAAGTTTTACCTGTTTGGTGTATGATCCGGCAAGGAAGAAATTGTTTACTGGCGTCTTCTGGTCGGGCCTGAATGGGTCTTTACCTGGTCCTTCACGATATAGTGACTGTCCTATTTTCACAACTGATGACCATGTGATTTCCAGACCTTGGGACGACGGAAACAGAGCCAAAACCTGCTTTGAAACCCGCTTTATAATCTCATCATTTAGTAGAGGCATGTATGGGTCTCCAGGCGTAAGCACGCATCTAACAACACCAAATAACAAGGTTGTTTCAGCCAAAACAAATCATTCTCCTTTATTCACCAAAAAGTCTAGAACCAAACAGGGACTTACTGAAGCAATGAGCCTTGGCCCTCACGGTAATAATCCTCCGGGGAAGTTAGTGCAAGGTCTGCAAAGCACGAGAAATCTGCATCTGGAGTGTAAAGGAGATTGTCTAATCCCGCAGCTTGTCTCAATTGCCTGAACATCAATCACACACTTGTCAAAAACCAAACTTGTACAAATTGAAGCAATCAATCACAAATGAACTATATCTTATCTTACCGTGCACGTTCTAAATCCCTTAACTCAGTAACCCACCCATTATATCTCAGCTGCACTGTCACAACAGGCACTCCAACCAGTTTATAGATATTATCAAAGAACTCCAACTCCCTCCAATTCTTTGGGAGTAATCTTTTAATTCCAGGTACATCACAAGCTGCATTTATTTACATATAATAACTTTATTATAATCTCAAGTCCATAAGTAGATGAGAATACACACGCATGTAAGGTTAAAACCAAACCTGCTACATAAGCATCAGCCTTTACGGTTTTCTTTTGAGTAGCCTGAATAAAGGGGTAGCTGTCAGTCAATGCTCATGCATGGTCAAATACTATTAAAGATCATTTCATCAACCAATACACATCATTATTCAATATACCTTGGACATGGCCAGCCCTGTTACGTATAACCCTCCATCAGAAGATCTATCATAAAGAATTTCTCTGCATCCCCACCTCAAATGGAACCTGCCTCCCTTGTCCATGATATACTTTTTGATAGGACCACTCAAATATACGTCTGGAGAACCTTTGAGCATGCGTAGTAGGGATGCCTCCGTCTTAGTAGCGAAAAGTGAAAATATAGTGAGCATACAACGAGCACTAATGTTGTCACAGTCGATAAATCCTAGGGCATAAGCAACAGGGTCCCACATCCTCTGGATACTCACGCGGGTCCCTCCTTTCGACAAGAACCAGTCTGAGAAGCTTATCTGTCAGTGAATGCATAACCAAGTTAACGATATAAACATAAACCTCCAAAAAAAAAAAAACTCATATGCTTCTTTAATTATGAAAATGCATGGCCCTAACTTGTGTCACATGATAGCTTGGCCACAAAGAGTGGGTTCATATAGGAAGTAAAACAAAATAAGATAGAAAACATAAGGATGAAGGGCTTTGACAATAGAGCTATGGCAGTAATTATCTTTTCTTTTTCTCATTTCCGTTTTTCTCTATTACATAAAGCATAAGCATCCTATTTGCGAGCAAGAAAACAGTGATAAATGATGAGCAGAACTTATGAATCCTAGTACAAGTGTTAAAAGCGTAACAAATGAACACTGCTCGCTGATATTATTATTTGCAATATGGACAAAATCGAATATATTGCTTTACTTTATGTATGATTTTATAAGGCTCTGTCTAAACATAGATTGCACCAAACTTTGTGACCAAGCTATTGTATTGAAAGAAAGGAAAGATATGGAGCTAGACTATTAGAAAGAACATACATTATCGAGATCTCGTATGTCTCTCATTGCTCCATCTGGGTCAACGAGAGCCCTTACAACTGGACTAAGGGCAAGAGCCAACGCATTTCTTGCTTTGTCATAAGGCTGCAAATCAGAACATGAAAAACATTTAGACAAGAAACTGGTTTAGAAAGTTATATTTTCATCTCTTTTTCTTTCTCCTCAACTTGTTTGAAAATACTAAAAGAGGAGGGCAAAGCCTTCTTAGTACGTACCATAAAAAAAGAACAGGCCAGTACAATGCAAACAAACTAGTACGTAGGACCTTGTATGTCAGTGTAATTAGATACGATAACTGATGCAGCTCGTATTAGCCGTATTTTTATTATATTAGGATTTTATTTTCTTATCTTTTTAGTATTTTTGTTTAGATAAAATTGTCTTTAGTTAGTTGTTTAGAATAAATAAGAAGGAAATTTGATTTGGGTTGATATCCTTCTCTTATTAGAATTCTCACCCAAATTGATATATTTTTGCCTATTTGTTCTTCAAATTCATTAATCATATAAAATATTCCCGTTTGTGGCGTCACCAAGCCCGAACAACAACTACAGTTTGTAAACGTTTTTTTTCCTCTGATAATGAATCAAATGCTTTAAGCCTTAAAAGCAAAATGTGATGATGCAAAAGGGAGAAAACCTTTCATTTATGTCGGAGGGTGTACACGACATCATAATCAAGACAACGACCAGTTATTGTATCTTAGGTTGTGTTTGGCTTGATGTACTTGGAAACGATGTAATTGAAAGTTACAATGAGTTCTAAATCCTTTGGCACTCAATTTGAGCTATTTTCCAAATTGTTGCATTGGAATTCGAAACCAGCTAATTTGGGAGTCACTTGAAATCATTCCTCTAAATCATTTCCTAAAATCGAAATCCTCCCAACCAAACGCAACCCTACTGCTTCTCTGGTTCAGTATACAGGATTTAACTCTACAAGGAACAGTGGATTGTCTGACAAAGTAACCAAGACAGAGAAGCAAGATGAAAGGCAAAAAGAACAGAACCCATATCCTAATCTAAAAGAATAGGATGGATGTTATAAACATAAAACTAAAAAAAACAGAGAACGAGAATATATATCAAGAAAACAGCATGAACGTCAGAAGCAAAAAAATAAAATACGGGGTGCTATGAGTACCTTCAGCTGATTCGTTGTCAAAAATGCATTAATACCATGTAATGGTGCTCCAATTGGAAAACGGAAATCAAGTTCTGCAATTAGACATGCAATGTATGGCAAGATTCTGTTTAGAGAATGTTTTTTACATTACATGCAAAGGGCCATTTACTTCGAACCAATGGATAGATTATTTGTATATTAAGTAGCATTCATTGTACCTCCAATTTCACCCCCTTTGTTGACAAAACTGTGAGTATGATCCTTTACAAGGAGATTTTTACTGGCACCTACCTGCGTTACACAAATTTGGCATTCGGAAAATATGTTAAGATCATTTACACTGAACTCATTAATCTGCATAAAGCAGAATATCACAACTTTAAGATGCATAAACATTGACATCAGTAAAACTCTTATAATCAGGTCATATCCAGATTGAGACTGCCCAAGGCAACATTACTCTTAAAAGCAAGTTCTAAATTTATGGTTCCAACCCAACCTTTGGGTTCAAATGTTCTGAGTTGGTTCCATTTTGCAGGGACTTATGAGGTTCTGGGTCCAAAATGCGCTCAACTCAAAAATCAATCTTATAGTATTGTTTTTGCACTTTCATAAAACGACTCAAATATATCCATGTAATGCAAAATGACTCAATGAATCTTATAGTAATCCTGCAGTAATATATTGCAATCATCTCTAATTATATACAAGTAAGCAAAATGATTCAAAATATCCTTAAAGGACAATAAGACAACGACAATCACAAAAATGGTCAAAATGTTTCTAGATGACAAAAACAAATATGAGCACGTAAAGTGACTAAAATATCAACTAGGCCGTCATAAAGCATGCAAAATGTCAATATTCCCCTAGATGGTTAAGAAGAAGACATACAATGAAGAATCACAACGTATCACTAAAGTTGCTAAATGATATGTGGATGTAAAATTACTTAACACACTGAAAGTGTTAAAACAACATATAAACATGCAATATGACTATTTATCATATAACCGAGAGTAACCCAAGAGGACGAACATCCCACAGAAAAACAAGTACTACCAAATAAGCGGAATCTATAGGAAAAATGATGTCATAAGGAATCTCACCATGAAAAACACAGTAGACAGCTGTGTAACCATGCGGAAGGAGATGGATGACTTTTATCATAATTATTATATTCAAGAAATATACGCTCTATTTAGACATGAAAGCTATAGCCTAAGTAAGGAAAGAAATCAATCAGATTCCGCGATATCTGTCTAATTATATACAATCCTATTCTAATAGTTTTGATGAAGCCTCTGCCTAACCCAACCCAAATCAACCCCAAGAAACAACCATTAGACCATGGACTACATGGAAACTTGTATTCAAGATAGTGTAGGATAAACCTACTCAAGATCTTTTTCTAACAAACCATGACACTCTAGTTATAAATTAAAAGAGAAAGTTAAATTAAGTGAACAATCGCAAGCACGAGTTCAATGAACAATCTCAGGTGGTCGAAGGCACAAATTGCCAGTTGTCATGGAATATTTGATGAAATTTCCAAAATGTCCATGCAGCGACTGATTGACTGTGCAAATCTACCATGAAAGTGGCTGTTAAATAAAACATATACTGCTCTCATGTCGCAAAAGTGGTTTAGTAGTAAGACATCTTATAAGAGATTTAACTGCAACACCACTATTTAGCAGTAGGAAAGGCATTTGTATAGGTCTATTCAACTTTTTCGTATTATAAAGAAACACCTTGTTTATAATTAACATAAAATTGACCCACTTTGCTTTAGGTCAATCTTCCTTGCGATATGGAGAGACGAATATTAGTATCTAATTTTCGATTACTTGACCTACAAAAGATCATTCATGTGCATGATATTATGCAAAAAAAAAAAAAAATGATTTTACCTTCTTCATCAAGCGAAACAGATTATTGTAACACCCAAAGAAAACATGCAGCCCCATCTCAATGTGATTTCCTTTTTTGTCCACAAAAGAACCCACTTTTCCACCAATGAAAGTCCTTGATTCATATATATCCACCTGTGTATCAGAATGTTTGATGTCATACACTAAAAACAAAACTACCAAACAACAAAATATGTACAAGAAGAAACGCAACAAAAATTTGTTACTCAAATCTATTGGTCAATGACATTTCACAAAAGAAACTTTTGATAAATTACTCCTTTTTCACATACTAAAAGAGTTGTAGTTAAATAAACAGTGGGAATTGGAGAGAAAACCTCATGGCCTTGATCTAAAAGCTCGACTGCTGTCGACATGCCAGCAAGCCCTGCCCCAATTATAGCCACTTTGAGCTTAGGTCCTCGATAATGTTCAGGTTCTGGTGGAAATAAACCTTTTGGAGCTGAAACCAAGACATTCAGAGAAAATTAATAAAAGGGCCCTTTTCAGTTTCACAGTTTATAAATGAAAAAGAAAACATGATAATTGATAAGAGAACCAGCAAAACCGCAGTGATAGAAACAGGTAAATAGCAAGAAGGCGCAATTGGATGAAAAAACCCAATTCAATCACACAAACAACAAACTTATTAAAAAAAGATTGAAACAGATAGTGGTGAAGAGTTACCTTTAACGCGCATGTCAGAGACATTAGAGTCCAAATCAGAGCGAATTGTGAGCTTTCGCCTCCTGATGGAGGCATGGCGATAGCGTACTAATCCAGCGGATCCAACTGGGAATTGAAGAGGGTTTACGTTGCCAAGAGAAGCAAAAGCAGAGGAAGAAGAAGTAGCAGCCATGGCCACAAATAAAATTTGAACAGTAAATTCACAAGCACACAGAATCAAGAAGACATGAACATAGATAGATAGATGGGAAAATAAATAATAAATGAAATTTGGCGAACAGGTGGTAATTGAATTGGTATCTTTTGCCGAACAGAAGATGTGAATGTGATATTTGTCTGCGACTGAAATGGAGTGGAAATGAATGGGCTGTGCTAAAGTTTGGTATATTTGATGGAAATGGATTATGTATTGTGTAATATGCTGCTGTTGGATGTTTGTGGAACTCCCACTTACAACATTATTTATTTGATTTTAATTACGGATTAGGTACCTTTTGGATTAATAATAGCTTTAACAGAAAATAGACTCCATATAATATAAGATAACAAATTTTCTTTGGGTTACAACACGTTTATTTTAAAGGAAAAACTGTAATTATCGTCTCGTAATTTTGCTCGATTTTGATAAATTTTATTTTCATTTTTCAGATTTAGCGTTATAATTTTTAAATTTCTCTGATTTAATCTCATTGTCCAAAATTTCACGATCAACTCTAATAGTTAATATGATAATCTTTTTCTAAAATATATGCATAAATATACTTATACATGGATTATATTCAACCTTACAATTTTTTTACTCAATGCCATGTATCTTCATATACAAAAAAAAAAATTCAAAAAGTTTGACCAAAATGTTGACTAAAGGAGTTGATTGTTAAATTTTTAAACGTAGGATTGAATATGGAACATTTTTAAAAAATATAAGTCTAAATGTGAAAAATATATAATGGTATTACAAAGTTACGGAACGAAAAGAGAGTGTTTTCCTTATTTGAAGTAAAAGGCTCTTTGAACTCCTTATTGATAGATAGATTCTTTATAATAAATCCCTAATTATGAAAGCTGCCGATTAATCCTATTGAAAGGGAAATTTGCATTTTACAAGTTGAAAGAGAAAAGTAGCAATTACACATCAAATTATGTTAGTGAGACATTATTTTGAAGTCAAATTTGGAGTTAATAAATAGGGAAATCATGCAAATTAGCTGCCGATTTGTTAGAACCTATTTGTTAGATTTCTAATATCCCCATAACGGCAATGTTATAAGCAGCTGTTCGTTAATGATGTCATTTCATTAAACAAAAGTAAAAAATTATTAAAACCCATCTTATTATAAAAGTTTTGCATCAAAAAGCTAATTGAAAATAATTTTTAATCCAAATAACCAATCCATCAACTTTTGGTTCAAAGACCCTCAGCTTTTAGGGTTAATAAATTTATGAACTTGTCGTTTTTTATTTTTTAAATTAAAAATTAATTAATTATACTTTTATTATGAGGATTTATTCATTTAGAACTTTTATCTTTATGTCCATACTATCGTGATATTAATTTTGAATTTTAGAATTTATTTAAATATTTAAATTATTTTAATTGAAAAAGCAGTTGATCAATTCTTCATTTAATAATGAATGGCACTTTAATTCAAAAGGCTGATAATCCTAACTTTTGAATTTTTGGACTGAAATTTTTGTAAAATGAATTTTTGAATTCAAAAATTTGTCATAGATTTCTTGGATACAAGAATTTATTTTAGGGGTTTAAGTAATTTTTCTCTAAAAATTAAGGAAGATGAAAATAAGAAATAGTTTTAGTGATTAAATGACTCACTTAACATGTGAGGGGCTCTCATTCAATAACGTAAACTCTAATTCTAAACTACTAAAACAAAAGACAAAAAGATAATGGTATAATGAAAGTAAATAAAGTCATTGTATAAATCGTAACGCAAAATACTACAACAATATTGCAGTAGTAACTAATATATATAGTGTTTTGCATTATTTATCATTTTTCAGTTTTTTCATAAATAAGATTAAATAAAAAATACCGTATATGTAATATTTTGTGTCGCATGTTTTGGATATAGTGTCATTAATATTTCACTAACATAAAGAATTACAATACTAATGGAACAAATACAATTGAGTCCACATGTTTGAATTATATCCAATCGTTGAAAATTAAGAAGTGATCAATATAAGATATATTAATACAAAATATAAAAATATATTGCTACCAAAATGTCCCAATTCCTTGCAAATATTTTTTAAAAATTTCAGAACAAAACAAATATTTATTCACAGCTAATAAGAACACTTTACATGCTGTTTGAAAATGAATAATATATTAGTATTCCACTAATTACTATTAGAGCTCCACTTTTTTATCTTATGAAAATTACAATACTATCACATTAGCCAAAAATTTATAACACTATTATGACTCTCAATCCCCAAGCAAACATTTTCATCTTGCTTTCGTATAAGACCATCACCAACCCTCTTTATTAGCGTAGGTTGTGATGATGTCTGGCGCTGTGTATTTTTTGTTTAATTATTTTTAATACTTTAATTTTAGTTATATTTTCAATTTAGTCTCGTAAGTTTATAAAGTTAGAATTGTATTCAATTTAGTAATAATTATTTCTACTTATATTTTATTCAATTATACATTAATTTCAATTTATAGTTTAATTATAAGTAAAAAACAATATTATAATTTATATAAAATGCATATTTTATTAGTTTAAATTATTTCAATTTAGTCCTTCAAAATTTGTTGTTGTGTATATCATTTTTAATAGTGTGGATAGTAAGTAAGTTGTTGCAACAAAAATTGGTTTCGGTTACACTTGTAAATGTAACTAAATATGTCATATAGCTACACTTACACATAGGTCACGTTTTATATTAGTGTGATCGAGTTGGCCGTAGTCTAAAGTTACTATTACACTTAGAAATGTAGCTAATTATAATGCATATGGTCACACTTAAAAGTGTAGCTTTTGACTTTTTGTCACACTTTCAACTGTAACTACAAGTAAATTAGGCTACAATTTCAAGTGTGACAAAAGATACTTAAAACTTACATTCTGAAGTGTAGCTCAATGTTACTGAAGGTTACACATGGAAGTGTGAAAAAATCATAAGGTTATACATTAAAGTGTAACCAAATGATACCTATGATTACAAATGAAAGTGTGACAAATAAAAGCTACAATAAACAAAATTGTAACCAAATGATACCTATGATTACAAATGAAAGTGTGACAAATAAAAGCTACAATAAACAAAATATTATTTAAATTGATTTCAAATCCTACACTTATGCATATGTCATTAAAAGATACCAAGAAAAAAAATTCTCATTATATATATTAACAAAACAACTATTCTACAATTCGACAATTATCATCTAAAAAACTTAATCTTAATATCAACAAGTATATCAAAAATGCTAAACTTCCGCACGAACAACCTTTAATCCATCTTCTCACCAGGGCATTTGTTCCGTTTTGATCGAGAGGGTCTAACATTCTCATTAATCTCCAGAGCCTGAATCAACCACCATTATTAACCCTCATTAATCTCCAGCACCTGAATTAACAACCATTGTTAAGTAATCAAAAGGTTACAAATGATAGGAGTAACTCACGAGCAACATTGAGTTCGAAACTTCTCTCCTGAAACGCAAAGCAATAATTTCACGAATTTTCTTTTCGAGAGTCCAATAGTGGGACCAAAAGGGATTTTTTTTCTTGGATTATGACTGTTGGCTAACAAGATAGTATAAACCAACTGCTCGGAGAAGGTGTTTAACAAATCAAATCCAAGTGGATAGTTTAGAACAAAACATGAAAATAAACTTCTAAACAGAATGCATAAATAAACAATTAAGGTAATGCTGAACGCATAATTTGATGCCAAAATGAAATGTAAATAGAAAAACAAAATGATTTCAATCTGCGTCGTCGTCAGTTAGAGTTGAACTCAACATCAGAACATCCATAAATTAATAAAGAATGAAATATGAGGAAGAAGGGTACATGTTGTGTGAGAAAATGGGAGAGAATTTGGGGATGAAAAACTTGGGGAAAATTAGAAGAAAGGAACGTGATGGAAGGAGGGTTTGGAATTTAGGGTTTTGGGGATGATTTTTTGACCAAAAAATTAAATTTGGGATTTGGCTCCTTATATTCCCCCAAATTTTTATTTTATAAAAAATTATAAATAAAGGAAAAAAATGGTTGTAGTTACAGTTAAGTGAGACGATAGAATGCTTATGCTTACACTTTTTTAAAAGTGTAAGAAAAACATATGTGACTATAAATCTTTTTTTTTTTTGTAGTGTTGTGTCATTTTTAATATTTAGTATGTTAAGTATTTCAAGTTAAATCAAAAGAAAAAGTTCAACTTAATGATTTGGTCTTTCATTAAATAATATATATAGTTGTTAATTAATATATGAAATATCAAACTGCAATTAAAATAATATTTTATTAGTTAATAATAAAGTAATTTTTTTATTATAAATTTTATTAACAAAGTATATTTGTTGAATGCAAATGCACAAAATGTAAAAGTTTTGTATTTTATTTGTGAACGATTGTAACATTATAAAATAGAAGAAAAAATGTTATTCTGAAATATTTCTTTTTGATGCAGAGAATAATGTTATGAAATGGAGTAGATTTACTATAATACAACAAATTGATGTAATTTTTGTACCAATTTGACGTGAAATGGTTTTTTGGATTGAAGATGACCTTAGGCTACCAAACTTTTTTTTTTAACTAAAACCTTCAATAAAACAAAAGAGAAAAATATAACGTAAAAGGTAGCCGAAAAGATTGGATTCCCATTACAAAAACCAGGCAAGCTTGAGAAATCATCAAATAAAAAACTTTTATCCAAAACAAAATTAATCAATAGATCCAACAAATCTCTAATACTATAAATTTTACTTCATTTAATGATAAAAGAATAGATTTTGGTTGTATAACAAACATTGAGTTAAAGACTAATAAGAAAATAATAATGAATTGGCAAATAAATAATTATATAAATATATATGAACCGAATGAAAATGTACTAAGATTTTGAAATCTATAGAAGTAACAACAGTAATATGATCGTGATAATTGAACTAGCGAAACAATTACAATAATTAAACCCAAAAAATAAGAAACTTCACGTAAACATATAATACAGAGTAATCCCATACGTTTGAGAATATATTAATTAATATATAATGTATATTTTTGAATTAAAAAATTTGGGGTTATAATAGCTCACATGATAACATAAATTATCTTTGAAGCACATTGTAGAGAAACTGTAATGAAAGATTTGGAGACTGGCAGAGAAAACTACAAAATTTGTTGTAGGGAGATGTGTGTTGCCAGAATTCAGGTGAGGACTCACCTACCTTCTTCATGTGAAAAAGATGCAATGCCTTTGTCAAATCTTGGATCACCAAAATTTGATTTCTCTGTTTTATTAATTTTAATCAAATTAATAAAAAAATTAATTAAACAAATGTAAAAAAACGTGAAACATTACCAAAAGAATAGGTAGAGTCGAAGGAAAATTTAATTGATTGCACAATCAATAATTGAAAAACTATCACTGCAAAATTCCCTAAATATTTTCTAATTAGATTACTCAAATTTATAATAGTATAGATAGAAAAAAATTAAAAAATAAACAAAACAATACGAAACTAACATTATAGAATGAGGAATCAAGAAAAACCGAAAAGGTAACGCTATAAGAAAGATAAAGTAGCATATATATAGGATTTTCTATTCCAAATTCTTGTTTCATCTTTTATTTCAAATATTTAGGTGTTTAACACGTGTTAAATATTTCTACATGTTAAACATAACTTATAATTGCACGTGTTTTTGTTACTCCCCAAGAAAAATCACACGAGATTGCAAACAATGTACAATCGATGCTGAAACAATAATGTACCACTGGATGGAAAAATGTATAATAAATCGGGTCAAATATATTATTCACCACTTGTGAATTAGGGATGGATATATTGACTCGATATGATATATAATTCCCCTCAGTATATTAAGTTACATAGGATAATGAATAAAACAGAAAACCCTAATGTTTTTGAAAAGAAGTAAAAACAATAATATAAACAAAAACAATTACATATAATCTGGAGGTAGATATGGCGCAGAAGGGATATAATTAGACGATCTTTCATCTTCTTCTTCTGTTATTGACAATGGTGGTGCTGAAGGAACAACACATACCCATGGCCATGGCGGTTTAATTCCACAAAACATGTAGGATAAATATATAACCCCACTCGCCTTCCCCGATTTTGAAAATACTGTAAACGCCACATCGCTATACAGATAGTATTGCTCAACTAGATCACTAATAGGCAAACGAACTTGCCCTATCGTTTTGTCTGCGCTTATTGTTCTTCGATTCTTTATGCATATTGTCAAATATTTGCTCAGTTTCGACCCGTCGATATTGAATCTCATCGGAAACCACCAGAAGGGATGTGCGCCGCCGTGTCTGTCCACCGTTGTTCTATGTGAGACGCCGGAGCCGATGGATACGACGGCGTAAAGATGCAGTTTTGAGAAGTAATTTGTATGCTTGAACACTTGTGCCGATTTCACCTTCACTTCTAAGGCTATGTAGTTCATGTTTGTTTTGGAATCCCAGAAGTTTTTGAAGATGAAAAAGGTGGAATTAAATACGTACGGGGATTTATTATTTTTTTGAAGAGTCGTACAAGAATATGGAATCCTTTTATTGGTAAATTAATGAGCCCATTTCCCCTTCTAATTCTAGGTTCATGTATGACTCTTAACAGTCTTAATTTGTATGTTTGCGAAATAGCATATCTTGGTTTTACCAGCCGGATCAACAAATTTAGTATTAAATTTATGAGAATCTCATCTTAAATCAAACAAAACAATGTATCTATAGATACACAAATATTCTTGTGTTAAAAAAATTCCTAAATAGAGTGATTAATTATGGTAAGCTGCATTAAATTAAAAGACCAATATTATATAGAACCATGATTTTAATTTTCCTTCTTTTCCATAGAAAATTTCGAAAAGTTTCCATTTTTCAACTAAGTAAAAAGAAATTATGAAGTAGTTTCGAAATTACCATGTGTCTAAAAAAACTCGTAATGTTTCCATTGTTTGCATCGAAACATTCATTATTTCCATAGTTTCCACCAAACACTGAAAGTTTCTTAATTCTTTTCCGGATAGAGTATAATGGTGAATAAAATTAAAAAAAATAAAAACATAAAAGAGTTACAAATCTAACAATTATTAAATTAAGTTCAAAATATAATCAAATAAGTTCTAAATAATTAATCAACGAAATCATAACAGTTTTGTTTATATTAAAATACGCACGTAAGAAAACGCAAAAATTAAAATATTACAATTTTTCTTATAACGATATATTGGTTATTAAATGATTATTTTAACAAAAACATAATACATACTTATATGAGCAATTTTTTCTTTTAATAATTTAAAAATATATACCGTAACACTTTTATAATTTTGTATTTTATAGGTTAAGTTGCTTGAACTTTGTCGATTATATCGCTAAATTTGAATACAATATTATTACTTAGTTCGTTATTTAAATTTTTATCAACTATTGGTATACTTGTATAAATTTTGAAAAAAAAATATTAATTTTGAAAAATGAATAAAGATTTTTAGAAAATCCTCAAAAATGTTTAGAATAGTTTTTGTAAATATCTAGATAGAAATGCTCTAGATAATTAATTACAATTGTTAAATCAAGTTGATCACACTCGTACATTGAGGTAGAGGAGTTGAATAAATAGAAGACTAGCGTGTAACCCGTGCTACGCACGGTCTAAGTTAATTTAAATGATTTACAAAAAGTGATGCATTATTAAATTTTAATTTAAATGTATAACAAATCAAACATTCTCTTCAAAATTTCCTTTGAGCATTGTTGATACAAAAATAGAGAAAAAAACATGATTATCTTTGTACATCATAAATGCTTATAACTTAACAAAACAACATTATCATAATTTTAGGGAACTACAATATGTTTTATAGACCCAAAAAAAAAAAAAAACATTGTGAAGTCTTGCACAATAGAATTATACTTTTATTTATGTCAAGCCTTCAAAATGCAAAGAATTTTTTTAATATAAATATATAAAGCATACAACTTTATTAAAATAATTTAATAATATTTCTAACAACTTGTTCAAAAAATTACAATAGTAAACATAATTTAGTAACTAATGTACTTTTTTATGTTAAAACTTCAAATCAATCATATTAGTTCACACTATATGTAAGGATATGTTAATAGATATCATTGATTATAAAATTAATTACAACAACTACTGTTATATTAACACAAAATATACAGGATTTCAAATTATTCTATGGGAAAAATAAATTAAAAGAGTGAAGATGTGGAGGATAAGTTATACTACTTTCAAATTGATTGTGTGTAAACTCTAGTACTTACACAATATTGTTGGACAATAGGTACTGTGTTTGGCCAACTTATTTTTTATTAGCTTATAAGACCAAAACATCATATTTTTTTGGTTTTATAAGCTCTTATCAAAAGAAATTATCCAAACAAATTTAAAGAACTTATAAGCTCCCAAACATTTTATAAAATGTTTAAAGAAGCTTATAAGCTTAGCCAAACACCCTCAATAGGCATCGTGTAAATTGCAAAAATGATGAACATTTGTACAAATTTCATTTTTCAAATTAGCATCAACATGGAATAAGTTTTGGGATTTGTATAAATATTAAATTTTAAAATAAACTACAACTCACCTTCACAATGAATGACCTTTATCGATCTGTCAATTGAAAAATAAAATTAATAGTAATGAGAAATTTGATAAATTTTAAATAAAAGATTGAAGTATGCAGATTACATGTTCTAATACTAACCTTAACTATTTAAAATATAAAATAAATTTGATTCACCTTTTGAATCAAATCAACTTTAACACAATATTAATTGAGAAATAAAAATATCAAATTAAATGAAAACACCATCGTCAGAACCACGTCAAATCCAGATATAACATACTCAAAGAGAAGGAATTCGTAGAAGGATATCAATGTTTGTTGACATCTTGGCAAAGCTTGGTCACATGCTGGAATCACCCTTGATCTTTCGTGAAGACTCCCACAGGAGATAAATTCTTTCTTTGTATTTTCTTCTTTTATCATCATCCTTACAAAAAAACTTCAAAAATTATAACATAGCTAGAAACATTACAGTCCCCTGTAATATTATTTGAAGAAAATATATAAATACTCTTTCTTCATCGAAATTCAAATGAAACATCAAAATACATAGTTCAAAGACATGACATCAAACAGAATATTAATTATAATTATTATCCAACAATCAATGAAAAATTGAAGATTAGTGCATTCAACATATTACAAAGAATCTGCATATAGCTATTGGAAATTGAGTGAGCTTCTTTTATGAGAAAGCTCGGTGAAAAATAAATCATAAATTTGGAAAATATTTTAACATACCTTACGTTGTGCATACTGGTATCATCTCAAATGAAAGAAGAGAAAATGCAATACATAATAAAAAGTAGAAAATGCAGCCTGATAATCATGAAAAGGATGCCCAGATTCGTGGTAGTGGTAACAATTGCATATTGACATGAATAAGTTTGTGGAGTACTGGAATTTAAATTTGCATTTGAAATGCTAAACCGCTTGGTAACCAATATTATCCTCTCTTCTTTCTTTTTTTCAAAATTCAAATTTAAGAAATAACTGCACGATCATTGATAATGAAATTAATTCAATTTTTTTGAATTTTGATAAGCACAAAATTAACAAATAATAGAATTGAAGTTTTAATAGATATATATTTTTTTAATTTTGAAAAGTAAAAATATAATATCATAGTGGGAAATTGGTTATGAAAGGATAATTACAAATTACTAATTAAAAAAAATTCAAAATTCTGAAAAATTAGTATTTGGGGAAAAAGTAATCGAAACCTTGTTTTAATATAGAAGATAGAAAAGATAATAGATAATAGATATGTATCCCATGCTAATAGTGGTCAAATTTTAACTAACCTATTCCGTTATTTGCGAATACCTTCATGAGGTATTCTTTTGCCAAGATCCTCCTTAAACTATTAAAAGTTAGCATCCACTATCTTTGCATATAAAAAATTTAGTATGCTATCCTTATTAATCATAAGTCTTTTCCTACTTCAATTTAATTTATTGTTTGTTGATATTATTATTGTAAAGATAAAGTAAATATAAAAAATATAAAGAATTAATCATCACTTTGTAAAACTTATAATTTAAAGATATATAATATGATGTAAAATATGAATAGGTAGATATCTTACTTATCAAATAACAAATTGCAATATATTTTAATTTTTAATGAAGCTTTCTAATATCTTATAAGAATTAAGAATAACGTGCAATACTTCAAAAAACTGTAGGTATATTTTTGGAGCAGAAAATGATACAAATTTATAAATATAAAAGATTATGCATGTTTATAGAAAAAAAGTAGAACCCTAACAACTCAGTTAAAAGATTATTTCAAATATTAAAATATTAATTTATGCATCATATAATTAAAACATATAAATAAATATGGAAACAGACGTTTAAATTTATATTAAAAAAGATTAATGTATTGCATGGTGAGTAATTATTAATAAAAAGTATTTGTCCATTTAGAACTATTTAAATTTTGGCTTAATTAAGTTAAGTTTTCTTTCTTTTTGTTTCTCTATGTAAAAGGAAAAATGAAGAAAGAAAGCAAAAACAAAAAAAAAATTGGATGAAAAAACGAAAAAGTTAAGGTAAAAGGGGTGATATTAGATTTTTTATATGCCTAACTGTGGATACTAAATTTTGATATATTACATGGAGGTCCTTAGCAAGTAAGGTATATCAAAATATGTGATGCATATAACCCATAATCTATTACATTAATAAGTTTATATGAAGCCATAAGTAGCAATGAGTTGAGTTAGTACATTTCAATTTGAAAGCATTTAATTAAGAATAAAATAAAAAAACATGATTATAATACAAAATTAATGAAAAAGTTATTCAAGTCTTATCATAATTCACACTTGCCACAAAAAATTATATATAATAAAATTTATGTGAATACCAGTAAAAATATAATTTATTACATAAAATCTCAATGACTTTCATCCTTACTTTGATTTAGCAGAGATCAATAAGCCAAGCATAACTCTCATGAAGGAAAAATCCAGTACAATAAAAAGTGAAATAAATATATTGAAATAAATTAAAGGAAATTAAAAGGCTAAGAATATTGTATATGCTAACAAAAACAGAAAATAATAGCCAAAAAATTGGATGATTTTCATCCATCCTTTTGATTGAATAGTTGAAATAAAAATACAAAAAGAAATTTTAACAAAACAAATAAGCTAAAAAGGAGAGAATTGAAACAAAAAAATAATTGCAGAATTATTTTCCAAAATTTGTCGAAATTCATTAATGAACACGAAAGACAAACGAAAACAGAAAAATGTATCAACTTTAACAATTTGGAAAAGAAATACAATACAACGTAAAAATGTCAGAAGATTCAAACAAATAATAAATACGAAATGAAAAACTCAATGCTGCCCAAATTCTAAAGAAAAAAGAGAGAACTATATTAGAAATTGGAAAAATTAAAATAAGAAAAGTACACAAAATCTACTACTTCAACAATTTTAAAGAAATAATAAAACATATGATTAGGTGCATTAACTTTTATATAAAAAATATTTAAAATTTACACACATAAGGTATATATATACATTTATCGGAGAAGCTAATCAATTATTTTCAACTGATATAAGAAATATTTCAAAATAATAAAATAAAGTAATAGAATTATAGAAAAAATAAATTAAAGAAAAATGAATCTAAGTAAAAAAACAACACAAATTATAGAACCTGAATATAAGACATGAGATCAAGAGCTAGAAAATTTGATGTATGAATTTTAATCCAAAAAGTTAAAGACTATGAGAGGAAAATAGTAGAGATGAAAGAAGAGAAGACCATATATATAACTAAATAATATTAAATAGTGGCCAATTTGGTGGCATGACTTAATATTTTAATTGATATATTTTAGCAAGTTACCATTTATGATTCAAAATTACTTCTTATGAATATATTAATTATATTTAAATATTGAATGAAATTAAATGATAGATGTGAATATTTTGAAGCTAAAAAGGTAAGACTTAATATTTTACGGGAAATGAGGATTTTTTATATATAAAAAATTTAAAAATTCTAAAAAATTAAGATTTGAGTTTAATTTGGTCAAAGTTAATCCTAAATAGATAGCTTTTAGTCTTTTAAAAATCATAAATTTTCCGTCTTTGCAAAATCTTTTCTGTAAAGAAAATCAATAATCATAAAAATCCTTTATTTGAGTCAAATATTGCAGTCAATTTTAATCAAACATTTTGCTATATTCAATTTCTAAATTATAAAAACTACTATATATAAAATAAGCTATAGTTGGTAAGGTTTGACAATTTAATTAAAGCAAAATTTAATATTAAACAAAAATCAAAATTCTAGAAAATTAGTATTAGTATTGCGGGTCCCACACCGCTTTGCTATAATATATATATATATAGATATAGATCTTCTTTCTAATCTTTGCTATGGAAATAGGAGTGTAGATGAAAAAGTTGTTCGATTATTATCCATCTTCATAATTTATTTTGATTATTGTTGAACTTCAAAATTTGTATTGGAGTTTGCTTCATTATTTTTAAACCGGTCGAACTAAATCGGTAGGTGGTTGTAAAAATATTTTGTTGCAAAAAATCATCAAAATTGTATGGCACCGTAGTTTTACCGTCAAAATCATTCAACCCGATCATCGGTCTTGAAAATCGGTTGGATTTTGAAATTTTATAAATTAAAAGATAAATCGGATTTTCCACATGTCTGCTACGTCTTATTTCACGTTTTCAACCATAAAAATTCATAAAACTTATGTTGCTCTAAACTATAACAATATTTATGAACTAGGCTCAAATGAGCTTTAACCGAGTCGAAGTTTTTAATTCTTTTTTCTGTATATATTTTGTCATTTTTTTACTAATCAACCGAGCCCATATTTACTGAATTTTGCATACAACTGCTTTTCACGTAAGATTTGTAGGACAGTTCTCAAATGTTGTTCATGTTCTTCGGGAGATTTTGAATAAATTAAAATATCATCAATGAAGACAATAACAAATGTATCAAGATAAGCTCTAAATATATTATTCATCAGTGCCATGAATACAGCAGGCGCATTCGTCAGACCAAAAGGCATCACTAAAAATTCATAATGACCATACCTGGTTCGAAAAGCTGTCTTTGAAATATCGGTTTCTGCGATTTTTAACTGATGATACCCAGATCTCAAATCAATCTTTGAGAAGATACTAGCGCCCTGTAGTTGGTCAAATAAATCATCCACTCTAGGTAACGGATACTTGTTCTTCACTGTAACCCGATTTAACTGTCGATAGTCTACACATAATCTGAATGTGCCATCCTTTTTCTTAACAAATAATACTGGTGCACCCCATGGTGAAACACTCGGTCTAATGTACCCCTTCTCGAGTAATTCATGTAGTTGAGTTTTCAGTTCTTTTAATTCAATTGGTGCCATTCGGTACGGAGGAATAGAAATTGGTGACGTACCTGGTTGCAATTCAATGGTAAACTCCATATCCCGATTTGGAGGTAACCCTGGTAGGTCATCTGGAAACACATCTGGATATTCTCTAACCACGGGAATATCTTCAAGTTTCGAATCGCTTAATCTAGTATCCACGACATATGCTAGATATATTTCACACCCATTTCTGATCAGTTTAGATGGTCTCGATGCAGATATTATACAAATAGGTGTAGTTTCATTATCCCCTTTATATACTATACTAATATCATCAGAAAGTTGTAGTACGATTTCCTTAGTAAAACAGTCCAATTTAGCATGATGCTCTGTTACTTATATATAATTATTTTCATCTTTCAGAATAGAGAGAAATTTTACCACAGAAAGAGGTGTATGTATATATTTCTCAGGAATTAAATGAAGTTTTCAGTTGATCATGACGAGCTTTAATTTTCTTTTGAGAAATATCAAGAAAGTATGAATCTGATAAAATTATGGTCAGTTTTCCAGAGGGTTTTTGGCCTTGATATTACAACAATGGCGGCTGCTGCATGGGATGCCCTAAATCCAGACGAGCATGCAAAGGTAAAAGGAAATAATAAGTACTTACTAATATATATAATATTCATGTTGTTTTCCTTTCGTTTATAGGTTTGTTTATCCTTTTTCAGCTTTAATTTTTTTCACATAATTAAGCTTTCCACAGTTGTTGTAAACATATATTAATTGGATTTTTCTCTGAATAGAAAATTCTAAGTAAATATTTTATCTGTTGTTTTTGTTTACTTCAATTTTTTTGAGCTTTTTCCTTTTTCAATTTGCATATGAGTGAATCCATGATAAAATAATATTCTTAATTTATAATATATATATCTATATATATATATATATATCAACCTTTTTTCATTCTATTTCTGGTTTGTTAGATATAGCCGTATAGGAAAACTTACTCTCTTATGTTACTCAAATATAGTTTATGGATCTTTCCCAAATTGAAAATCAGAAGTTATCGAATATAAGAATTATTGTTCCACTTTGGTTCTGTATTTTAATGAAATGGGATTTAAAGAGATTTTAACAAATGATCTCAAATCGAATTGAACAATGAGCAATATGATTTGTATTTCGATCCTATATAAAAGAGACAAAAACGGAGAATTTAAGCATTAATAAAATCAAATCTTGCATCTTCACCCACAATAGCTAAGTCATTCAACGATATCATAAATCGCTCAAGAAAGCCTCTAAGTAACGTTCTGCACGCATTAAGAAATGAACATTTATTAAGTTGATGATAAATATGTGATTAAGAATAATTCCCAAGTACCCAGAAAAATTCAAAATCAAGTGAGAAAGCATAAAAATACAGCATCTAAAGTGCACATGATAAACGTAGACGACCTAGCATCTCATAAATAGGATCCGCATATATTCTATTTCAGATGTGATTTATTTTTTTTACACAATTTCAAAAGCTCGATAGGTACACATGAAAGTTTAAACCAAGAATAATATGGTTTTAACTTTTATACAAGAAATTGTCACAATATAAAACATAGAGAATGAGAAAGAAATTATCAAATTGTACCTAATAGTAGCACTTGCGGGTTTTTAGTGGTGTCCGAAAACAAATATAGGGGACAAAGTGCTACTTAAATAAATTAATTTATAGGCTGTATAATCTCTTTTGTGTGTAAGAATTTTCAATGGTAATCCATCATATATGATATCTATAAGAATTTTCTTTTCACCTACTTGCCAAATTGTTTTCTTTTCTTTATATTTTCTCTAGTATATTGTTTTCATTTCCATTTCCTCCCAAATTTTCTTAATTAAAAAAAAATAACAGTCTCGTTTAGGGGGTATTCACGAGTCGAGCTCGAGCCAAACTTTTCAAGTTCAAAAAAAAAATTTAATTTTTCTTTTTTGTAAAACAATTATTATTAATTTAATATATTTCATATATAATTAAATATAATTATAATTTCATATTATTATTTATCATATGTTATTATAATATATCATATTATATAAAAATATGTGAATAAATATTTATTTTATATATATATATATATATTAATTAAAAATTATTTTTGTATTCCAATTTTAGGCTCTAGCCATTTTCGAACCACTCGTGAACACCCCTAATCTCGTCAATTAATGCTTAGTTATTTTATGGCATTTCTAGATTATCTCACACTCATGAATTCTGTTAATAACTAAAACAAAAAGAGGAGCAGTAGAAAAAATCTTCTCACATTCATATCATCATTTAAAACTGTTAACTATACAGAGCTGAAAAAAAGGAATTCAAATAAAAAAAGTATAATATAATAAAATTCCAAACAAACAGAACAAATTCTCTAGAAATCAAAATCACCGCCACCCATGTCGCCCATGGCATCACCATATCCATCAGCATATGCAGAAGCATCTCCAACCATTTCTCCAACCAGCAATCCCCCTAGCAATCCCGCCCCTAATCCCATCCCTAATCCACCTCCCATTCCCATCTTATTCTTCTTCGGTTTCTGCGCCTGTCCGTAAACTCCAGGAGGTGGGTATCCATATCCATACCCCTGCTGCGGCGGTGGCTGATGATACCCGTACCCACCCATCTGCGGTGGATAACCCGCCGGAGGACCACCATACTGCGGCGGCGGCGCCATGTAACTCGACTGCGGCGGCTGCGCAGGATATGCCGTCACGGGCTCATCGACGTGCTTTTTCGCCTCCTGCGTAAATTTATCCCCGAATCGGTATGAGAATCTGAGCGATCCCTTTGGTTTTCCGGAGGGGGTGATGACCTGATAATCGACGGTTTTATCTTCGTTGTTGGGGGAGTCAGGGATGAATAGCTGGTGAATTGGGATGGTGACAGATCCGATTTCCTTGTCCTTGCTGAAAGTGCTCTGGGCCTTGAGCTCGAAAAGGAGATTAAGGCCTGGTTTGGTGAGATAAGGCTCGTCGACGATGAAATCCATGGCGTGGTTCCATTTGGGGCTGGATCCTGAATCCTTGTCGACGAATGTTTTCTTCATCGATTGTGGGTAGCCGGCGATGGAGACTTGGGCGTAGACGTCCATTTTCGAGAAGAGTTTGACATCTTTTATGTCTTTGGCTGATATAATCGTGATGTTCAGAGGTCTGTATTCCATTTCTGTTTTGATTTGATTTTGGTTTTTGCAGAAACGAAACAGAAGGCTTGAGAGAAATTTGATATGGAACGATAGGGATATGGGGGTGGCGTTTATATAGATGATGATGAAGGATTTGTGAAAAGGAAAGGAAGCTTCGTTTTAAACTGACTATAATTATTTTTATTTTTATTTATTTGGTATTCGAGAGATTTTGGACGTGTGATGAGAATAATCTTGAACCGTCTATTTACGTGATAATTAATTAATTAATTAATTAATTAAATAAAATTTGTGTTACCTAAGGAAAAAAGAGTTTCTAGATGAGGAGGGATTATTTGGACGTCCCATTTGTTCAAAGCCCCGCGACAAGAGCAAATCCGCACACCGTAATCACATACAAACGCGTCAAGAGATTCATTGCTTCCTTCTCGGAATATTTAATGGGATAGGTCCATTAAATACATCTTAATTTAACCTTTTATCTTTCATATTTATAATATGATGTTTGATTTAATGATTTTATCAGAATCTTTCATATAGCATTGTGAAAAATATGTGTGGATATTGAAATTTTGTGTCCAATTAAATAAATGATGACAAATATAAAATGTGATATTAAGTATCAACTTAACTCTTTTATTTGATATTTTAGAAATTTTCTAATTTAATTCTAAATTAAATAATTGATTTAATTGATATGTCAATATATATTTTATTGGTAAATCAAATCACGCCACATGTCAAATCAAGATGTTTCGTTCAATAAAATTATGTCATATTAAAAAATCCACAACTAATCAAATCACGCGATGTATAAATGTTGACCATGATATTTTAATCAAATGATATATATCTCTTTAAATTAATATGAATATTAAAGAGATAATACTTAGGACATTTATCTACTGAATAAATCAACCAATCAAATGACTCCAAATCTATTGATATTATCTCTTAAAAATATAAAAATAAAGAGATAATTATTAAAAGAAATCAAATGATTTATGATTGTGAAATTCATCAAATCTTAGCATTTGATTCGTAATTATGGTGCTAAATCTACGAAGTAATATTATAAAAGTTCAAATCAAGTTAAAAAAAGATCAAAGTTACAATTTAGCTTTAATACAACAAACGCTATGTTTGATCTGAAAATAAGTTGTCCAGCCCTCTCATTAACTTTATAAACATTTAAATCAACTTTGGAGAAGATCAAAGCCAACCCCAATATTCAAATAATATTTTCGAAGGAAGAATTATAGAATTAAAAATAGAAATTTGTACTTTAATTTTTTTTTGATTAATATAAAATTTATTTTTCATCATTTTTGTCTTTTTGATTTTCAAAATAATACATTTATTGCGTATAATATGACCTGAAACTTTTATTCAATGAGGCATAAGGCCAAAATTCTACTTACAAGACCTATCGTTATAGGTTTGGTCGGACAGACTATATATATATATATATATATATATTTATTTAAGTATAAGTTGGTTATGGGGATTAATATTCAACCATATCATATTCAATTTATCTAAATTGAACATATGTAATAATTCACAAGTGCATAATTTTGTTTTTATAACTTCTATACTCATATTTTTCTCAACTTGATTTTAACCTGATTACAAATTAAAGCTTTTTTCTTATTATTTTCCAGAAGAATAATTAATTTCTCCTTTTACTCGTACTAAATATTTCTTATCCGCTATGGAATTTGAAGAAATGAGATTGTTTCAGGAAATTCAGTATACCAAATTATTTTACCTAAATTTCAAATTTGTAATTAAGCTTTTCTAACTGCAATAGTTTAGTTAATATCCATTTGGATACTTGGTTATCTTATTTACGTTAATTAAAATAAAATAACACACGTCCCTTCGCTATTTTTTTCTTTTCCTGTTGAGTACTTAGTTTTAACTTTTTGATTAAATTATCACTTCTCGTTAGCAATTATCTTTTGAATCTGAAGTTTTTATATAATTTGAAGTTTTTTGAGAAAAGGTATGAGAATACACTGTGAAGTGTAATGAATATATACAAGTAGCTATTATATTGAGATATATTAATGTTATATTAGTATATGAATTTTTCACATGATTTTCATGTATAACACCGTGAAGACGCTAATTCATTGTATATCACTTAATATATAAATTTTTATAGATTTATTATTGATCTTTAATAAGGTAAAATATCTATTCGTTAGGTAACATAATTTACAAAAACGGTAAGGTCAAACAAAGTATAGTTTTTGCATTAAATTTTTTTTAATCAAAATAAAGAAACTTATAAATAATAAAAGTGGAATATATCATCACTAAGAAATCTAATTGTGATCATATTAACATATATAATAATAATAAGAGATTAAAAAACGGGAAAATTATGATGGAAATGAGAATAGTATTCTACTTTTGTTTTGTAGTAATAGATAGATAGTAGTGGGTTGTGGAATTGGAGCATTAGAGAGATTCCTTCTCCGTGTATAAAGCGAGTGGAGAATATATATATATATATATATATATATATATATATATATATATATATATATATATACTGTGTGTGTGTGTAGAATGCGGACCTTTAGGATTAAGCAAAGCGTGTGCACATACAATATACTCTCTTTAATTCACTTTATTCCACTTTCCACTTGGGAGGATGAGAATATAACTATATTTTTTTTTGGCTAAGTTGGAGGAATAGAAGTCAAACCAACATCTCTCATCTCTCTTGGATTGTATGGGATTAATTAATTGACATGTCCAATTTCCAAAGTCTTTTCATTTGACCAAAGTGAGTTTAGAAATAACAAATGTGGTGTTTGGATAAGCTTGTTTATAAGAAAAATACGTGGTAGTTATAGTTGATATGTTAAGGCTATGTTTGTTTATGTTTTGGACGTTAGAAATTTATTTTGAACGGCATTTATATATAATTTTTGTTAAACATTCTACTAAATCTCATCGATTTAGATATAAAAAATAAATATAATAAATTTTATTTTTAATATTGCATTTCTTTGTATTAGAATATTGGTTAATTTGATTTTCGGTGTTGAAATATAGTTGAAAAAATTTATTTTAATCGAGGTGTGAGCTGTCAAATAGTAAATAGTAAAAACTTAGGCCTTGTTTGTTTATGTTTTCAAATTTCATTTTCATATTTTTAAATCACAAAATTTAAAATAAATTGAACACACTAAATTTTCATCTCAATTCCCCCTTTTTCAACTCTACTTTCACAATCTCCTATATAACTAACTATCAATCATATATACATCACTTCACACATTACTAATCAAATAATTTATTATAATCTCTTTTTCACTTTCATTAAGTACCTTTTTATTTTTTATTCATATAATCATTATTTACACCTCAAACATAATTATTATATACATCATCTATCAACCTATCACTAACATTTCTTACAACTTTCAACATACTTTTCAAAACATAAATAAACACCTACCATTCTTACACAAATTTTCATAACACGCGATTCCCGAGAAAAATTTAGGCCTTGTTTGTTCATGTTTTCAAAATCCATTTTCAACTTTTTAAATCACAAAATTCAAAATAAATTTAACATACCAAATTCTCATTTTTTCGACTCTACTTCCCAATCTTCTAAATAATTAACTATCAATTATATATATAATATTTCACACATTTACCAATCAAATCAATCATTATTTCACTTTATCTTTCACTTTATAATTTTTTTATTTATATTTCTTTATTTTTTATTAACATAATCATTATATATACAATTAACACAATTATTATATATTTTGATACGAATCTTCCCAAAATGGGTTGGCTCATTGCGGAATTTTCTCAAGATCTAAATTTGCGCACGAGTTAAATGGATTGATAGATATCCTTAACTCGAATTCGACTGCGACAACGAACCTCGGTATAGAGACCTCAATCCGATGAAGTCAACGAATACGAACCTCGGAACGAAATTATGATGACGCCCAAATGGGATGGAAAACCGTTTGATAAGTCAGAAACGAACGCCACGTATATAAAATCCGATAAGTTCAGCAATCGTTTTTGAAGAACGACGAGAGTTAAAACTTACAAATTTTACTCAAAAATATTTTCTACTTTATTAATGAAAAACGTAGCCTATTTCTAGGTAAAACAAAAATCTTAATTTGGGTAAAAATCCTATATAAAATGATATTTTCCCAAATCTACTTCCTACTAAAATAAACTTTGCTAACTAGTAAACTTACCAAACAAAAGGGACCTAATAAAAGAAGGATATCAATCCAAATTGATATCTTTCTTATCTATTTTATTCTTTTTTCTTATCTAAAAATTAACTAAATATATCTAAATATTTTTAAATATAAAATATAAAAATAATAAAAGGAAATATAATATCCCTAATATTATTCATATCATTCCCCTCCTCTTGAAGGGGATTTCTCCTCAAATCCAAAGCGTGATTTGTATTCAGTATCGTTGATGCATTGTTGAATTTGGACATTATGACCATTGCGCCTTTGTTCACCCACGTGCTTTGGCTCACTATCTTTCTTTACCCTCACTTGATCTTCATAGACTTGTAGTGCAACTATAACTTGTTCGATCACTTTGTCTCACCACTATCGTTGATCCATTGTAACTTGTATAGTCAAAAGAGATCAGCGTAATTTTTCCACCATAGATGTATTAGCAATATTTGCACAATTATCAGCATTGATAGTCATATTCCTTACCTTATCTTCGACTACCTTCGCGTGATCGCTCAATGTTCATCTCGAAATCAAAGTCAATGTATCATGAGCTATACACATTTCACTCGAATCCTCCAATGGTGGCATCTTATTCGTGCCGGAACCTTGATCGTTTTAGTTTTTATGGTGTCTCGTCTCTTGTTTGTGCTCTGTCTTTGGTTTTGGTGTGGCTTGTTGCTCTTCCTTTTTCTATTGGTATGATTCCCAAGCATGTGTATTTGGGTGAACACTACCCTTCCTCTTGAGTTGGCTCTCAAATCAATCTATCCTCTCGTCGAGGCATTTTACTTCAATTCTTATCAACCTCACCATCTCAGTCTTTAACCCCTCCATGAGGAACTTAATGTCTATCACTCCTTTTATATTTTCAGGAAAACATTCATTGGACATTTTAATGTCAAAGTGCCAATAATTTTTCTTTTCTTTTCGATTTCTATTTTTGAATTTTTTTTTGGATTTCTTTTTCCTAACATTTTTTTTATGATTTTTTTTTTGCAAAATGAGACCGTACGTACGATAATTAACTAGACAGAAAAAGCTAGAACAAACAATAAAGAAAGAAAAAAAAACAAGGATAATTTCTATTTGATTTAGAAAAAACTTCTACCTCAAATAAGATAACTGCCTGTAGGGCCTTCCAGAAACTACGTGGCAAACCTAGCTCTGATACCACCTGATACGAATCTTCCCAGAATGGATTGACTCATTGCGGAATTTTTCCCAAGATCTAAATTTGCGCACGAGTTGAATGGATTGATGGATATCCTTAACCCGAATTCAACTGCGACAACGAACCTCAGTATAGAAACCTCAACCCGATGAAGTCAACGAATACAAACCTCGGAACGATATTATAATGACGCCACAGATGGGATGAAAAAATCATTTGATAAGTCGAGAACAAATGCCATAGATATAAAATTCGGTACGTTCAATCATCGTTCTTGAAGAACGACGAGAGTTAAAACTCACAAATTTTACTCAAAAATCTTCTCTATTTTATTAATGAAAAACGTAGCCTATTTATAGGCAAAACAAAAATCTTAATTTGGGTTAAAATCCTATATAAAATGATATTTTCTCAAATCTACTTCCTACTAAAATAAACTTTACTAACTAAGTAAACTTACGAAACAAAAATGAACCTAATAAAAGAAGGATATCAATCCAAATTGATATCTTCCTAATCTATATTATTCTTTTTCTTTATCTAAAAATTAACTAGATATATCTAAATCTTTCTAAATATAAAATATAAAAATAATAAAAGAAAATATAATATCCCTAATATTATTCATATCATAATCATCCATCAACCGATCAATATTGATTTAACATATTTTATAACTTTCAACCTATCTTTAAATCCATTAACAAAAGGGTCTAATTGGTTGAAATGTCCATCTCCGATAATTTATTTTTCATGATAAAAATGAAAAATGTGGACTAGAAGATGAAACTGGATGAGATTTTTTAAGAGAAAAATAGATAATGATTGTGGTTGATGTGATATGTTTTTTATTGTGAGAAATTTGTTTGGGTTGATGTTTAAATATAATTTTTATTAAATGTATTTAGTTAAACTCATTGATTTAGACGTCAGAAAATACTCACAATGATCTCATTTTAAACGTTGCATCATTTTGCATTAGAATATGTAATTAATTTAATTTTTGGCTTTAGAGATCTGATTATTAGTGAAGAAATTCGCAGGAGAGAATCGGGTATAACTTCGGGTTCAGTTCTGGATACAGAAAATAGAGGCAGATCGAAATCAAGGAATTCGAACAGGGGTAGGTCAAAATCAAGAGGAAAAAGTAAGACGAGGAGAGACCTGAGTTCGATTAAGTGTTGGAACTGTGAGCAACTTGGCCATTACAAAAGCAAGTGCACAGCACCCAAGAAGAATGAAAAATCAGCTAATGCTGCAACTGAAGACATTAGCGACGCTTTGATATTGAGCGTGAGCAGTCCATTGGAATCATGGGTTTTGGATTCTGGAGCATCATTCCATTCTTGTAGTGATGCTGATATAATGGAACGGTATACTTCTGGGGATTTCGGGAAGGTTTATCTTGCTGATGATGAGCCTTTGAGAATCGTAGGAAAGGGAGATGTTCGGATCAAAACCTCGAATGGCAGCGTATTGCAGTTGCGTGATGTGAGACACATTCCTGGCCTGAAAAAGAATTTGATCTCTGTAGGGCAACTAGATGATGCTGGATACGTTGTGACCTTTGGTTGCAGCACCTGGAAGATAACCAAAGGAGCCATGATACTGGCTCGAGGTAAGAAAGAGAGTACATTGTATATGACAACCTATACTAAAGATTGTATTTCTCTTGCAGGAGAAAACAGTGATACAAATTTGTGGCATTGCCGTCTTGGCCACATGAGCGAGAAGGGGATGAAGGTGCTTTGTTCGAAAGGAAAATTGCCAGGCCTCAAAACAGTTGAAGTTGGTTTATGTGAGGACTGTATATTCGGAAAACAGAAACGGGTGAGTTTTTCGAAAGGAGGCAGGACCTTGAAGAACGAGAAGTTAGAATTGGTGCATAGTGATTTATGGGGACCTGCACCAGTTACATCTCTTGGTGGTGCGTCATACTACATGACTTTCATTGATGATTCCACGAGAAAGGTATGGGTTTATTTTCTAAAGCATAAATTTGACGCTTTTGACGCTTTTAGAAAATGGAAAGCCCTTGTAGAAAACAAAACAGGTCTGAATGTGAAGTGCCTGAGATCTGATAATGGTGGAGAATATGAACTCGCTGAGTTTAAGGAATATTGTGATCTGAACGGTATTCGCATGGAAAGGACTGTGAGAGGAACCCCTCAGCAGAATGGGGTTGCAGAACGTATGAACAGGACATTGAATGAACGTGCTAGATGTATGCGATTGAAGTGCGGGTTGCCGAAGATGTTTTGGGCTGATGCAGTTAACACTGCTGCTTTTCTGATTAATAGAGGACCATCAGTTCCGTTGGGTAATGGCATACCGGAGGAGGCTTGGAGTGGTAAGGAGGTAAATCTGTCCTTTTTTCGTGTATTTGGGTGCGTTTCATATGTTCATATTGATGCTACTGCTAGAAATAAATTAGATGCTAAATCTGTCAAGTGTACTTTCATTGGATACGGTGGTGATGAATTTGGTTATAGATTTTGGGATGAATAGAATTGTAAGATAATTCGTAGTCGAGATGTTATATTCAATGAACAAGTTTTGTACAAGGATAGGTTGGAAGCACCAAAAATTGATGATACGAGTACTCAGGCTAAAAACCCGAGGTTATTGAGTTGGATATCTCTAACTCGAGTGGGAGTAAAGTTACGCAGAATGATGAGGTAGCTATTGAGGCAAAACCGAGTACTCCGACACTTCCGCTGTGGAGATCTAGCAGACAGCGTCATGCACCAGATAGGTATTCGCCTTCTTTACATTACGTATTGTTGACTGATAGTGGTGAACCTGAATGTTATGCAGAGGCTAGTCAATGTGAGTATGGGGACAAGTGGAAACTTGCGATGGATGACGAGATGAACTCTCTAAAGTCCAATGATACTTGGGAACTTGTTGAGCTTCCAAAGGGAAAGAAAGCTCTGCATAACAAGTGGGTTTACAGAATTAAAGAAGAGGCGGATGGAAGCAAACGTTACAAGGCGAGACTGGTTGTGAAGGGATTTCAGCAGAAATATGGTATTGATTATACTGATGTTTTTACTCCTGTTGTGAAATTAACCACTATTCGATTGGTGTTGAGTATGGTGGCTGCAGAAAACTTGTTGTTAGAGCAGATGGATGTAAAAACGGCATTCCTTCATGGTGATCTTGAAGAAGATATTTATATGATGCAACCAGAAGGGTACTCGTCTGAAGGTGACATTGAGCTAGTATGTAAGCTCAAGAAGAGCTTGTATGGTTTGAAACAAGCTCCTAGACAGTGGTACAAGAAGTTTGATGGATTCATGCATGAGATTGATTTTGTGCGTTGCAATGCCGATCATTGTTGCTACTTCAAGAGGTTTGACAATAGTTATATTATTTTGCTATTGTATGTTGATGACATGTTAATAGCAGGGTCGTGTACTCGAGAATTGAGCAAGTTGAAAAACCAATTGTATGAGCGATTTGCTATGAAGGATCTAGGAGAGGCAAATCAAATTTTGGGTATGCGAATCAATCGGGATAAGTTGGCAGGAAAGTTGTATCTTTCGCAGGTTGAATATATCGAAAAGGTTTTGAAGAGGTTTAGTATGCATGATGCAAAGCCGGTAAGTACTCCGTTGGGTAGCCAGTTTAAGCTATCGAACAAGGATTCGCCTAGTAGTGATGAGGATCGGGCCTATATGAAGAAGACTCCTTATGCTTCGGCAATTGGTAGCATAATGTACGCGATGGTGTGCACTAGACCGGATATTGCGCATGCAGTGGGAGTAGTTAGTAGGTTTATGGAAAATCCGAGAAGGCAACATTGGGAAGCGGTAAAGTGGATCCTAAGATACTTGCGTGGTACTACGGAGAAAGCCTTATGTTTTGAAGGCAAAAGTGTCGAATTGGAAGGATTTGTCGATGCTGATTTAGCGGGAAGTGATCTTGATAAAAGAAGAAGTACTACGGATATGTGTTTACTTTTGGTGGTACAACGATTTCTTGGGCTTCAAAGTTGCAAAAGGTTGTGGCTTTGTCTACTGCAGAAGCTGAGTATGTAGCAGTGACTGAGGCTAGTAAGAGATGGTATGGTTGCAAGGTTTTTTGAGTGAATTGGGGAAGGAGCAAAAGAATAGTATTCTATACAGTGATAGTATGAGTGCTATCCACTTAGCAAAGAATCCAGCGTTTCATTCGAGAACTAAGCATATTGAATTGAAGTATCATTACATAAGATATCTCTTGGAAAGGAAAATCTTGCAACTGATGAAGATTCGAGGTGATGAGAATCCTGCTGATATGTTGACTAAGAGTGTCACATTTGAGAAATTGAAGCTATGCATGGCTTCAATTGGCCTCAGTAACTAAGAAGCGAGGCTTGGCACTGCCGGGACCATTATGGGCTATTGGATGGGAAGATCGAGAGATGATTACTATTGAGTTCAGTCTCCAAGTGGGAGATTGTTGAGTTATGAGCCTGAAGGACTCTAATCCTTTTGCTATTAGGACTCTAATTCTTTTCTTATTAGAATTAGTAATTCTTCTCCTATTAGGATTATATAATCCTTGTCCTATTAGGGTTAGGTATCTTGTATTATAAATAGCCCTATTCTCATTGTAATTTTATATCATTCGAAACATAGTGAAAATATCCTGGCTTGGCAGTGTCCCCAGACATAGTCAAAATTGTTTTGACGAACTGGGTCAACAATTCGTGTGTTTTATCGTTTTTCTTTCTCGCGTTTTATTCACAATAGTTGATCATATTCCTAACAAATATGTTTCGGGGAAAAAATTTCCATCAGCATGTCTAATTTAAGCTCTTCAGTTTAGTTGGCAGGAACTTGGAGCATTATGACAAAAACAGGCCAACAGTATCAGTTGTTATAGAAAAGAAACAAATCCATGTAAAATGATTGCTTCATTAATTATACTCTTTCTTATGATAAGCCAGATAGTCTACAACAATGCTTCTTCCACAATGGTACACTAGACTATAATTTTATGTGACATTAAGAAGATGGCAAGTAATAGCTAAAATATATCTGATGAGCAGCATTTACCTCTGTTGACGAACGAAAAAGGAATTTCTTGAGGGCAGAAATTGCTCTGTCAAGCTGCCTTCTCTCATGGACATGATAAATTCCATATCTTCTAAATCATGTTTTACACAAGAGAGCGGCGAATACGTTATTATTTGCTCAAAATGCACAATCTAACCATTTACTTTACTTTATTTCTTCAAGATTGACAATTCTTCACCATGTACAACTAAGCATTATATCACCGCTACTGAGGAACTGTTCTTGTGTGATTTTAAAAGAATTATGTGCACCAGCAGAGAGCATGAAACATGTTAAAGACAAACCAGATCCATGTGACCACATAAATGCTTAAGTACATACTCCAATATTAACCTAATGTGAAATTATATAGGCAACATGGCAAACTAGAGTCAACTTGGAAAGTAAGATAACAAAACCATACCATATAATAGAACACCATCAGAAAGGTACCAGAACAAATTTGTTGCCAGTCAGAATCAACAGATACTTTGTACAGACCTAACGAGTCAGCCATCACTTGAAACAATTCAGGGAACTCAAAAGGTAGCTGATACACATAATGCCAGCATATACCCAAATCATGTTATATGAGCATAACTCGCATGGAAAGGTGAAATTCGAAAACTTATTTTCAATTTCACAGATGCAAAAAAGTTCTCTTTTGTATAACATGCATTAACAGAAAGTATGCACAACTAGATATTATTCCCAAGCTTTTTACTATAACTCAAACACAAAATAGAACCGAGTTACAGTCAACTTAGACACACCTATATGTCCAAGAACTGACGATAGATAACCCCAGAAAGAATCTTGGAATTCTATGAAGCCAAATCTGTTCTTGTTGATTTCAATGAGAGCAACAAGTGCTACTAATATTTCTACAACTAAGAAATAGATATCTCTGGGAGATCTCCAAGAGTCGACCCTACAAAAGCATACTATGTTGAGTTATACAAGGGTACTGTTATAAGCATATTATTCCATTAAATCATCATCATCATGAATCCTTTAAAGGAATCTACCTTGTTTTGGGATATCATAGGATCTTACACATGTTTTAAGCTAAGTCCAAATCCAACTAACTATAACTTCAGATAGTGATGTGCTGTTACATTACTGCCACGTGTACTAAAAATATCCTAGTCAACTGTTTAGACCATACGCATCATCATTGATATAAAAATATTGAACTATTTTATGATTATTGGAGTCATTGATCTTTGAAGCTTTTCTACTCGACTGCGGTCGACTTTAAAGTTGTCTCTTTCTTTATTCTTCAAGTTTGGTGTTGTTAAGCTTTATACTATGCTCTAATTCTGTGCTTGCGGCTTATATCTTTACCTGATACACTTCTATTTAAGTTATAAAGAAATCGATTGGGTACTTTACCCTATTTTTTAATCAAATTTGTATTATCAAACCCCAACATGTTTTCCTGGACCCACGCAGCTGAGCTTAGATCACTCACAAATGCAACTAGAAAAGTAAGGCAAGCGACATTAAATTTTAGAAGGACAACGATGCAACAAGAAGTAAGCAGGTAACTGATTTATCAGCCCTCAATTTCAAATTCAAGAAACCTGGACACCATATCTTGTACAAGAGTTCGTGGAAACAAAAGCTTATATCATAATATCTGATAAGCTCCAAATATGAATTAGGAGTAACAAAGTGATACGTATTAATAACTAAGAATATAAACTAAAAATTTCTGAAATATTTTTCTTCTCCTCATTCCTGGAAATTCAAATGAACTCAAATACATAAACAAGAGCCCTAAGAACAAGGAAGCACTTCCCACTAAGTTACCACTAACTTAGTTGATTACAACCTCTAACAGAAACTAGAAACTACTATGATTAATTAAATTAAATTAAACAAACGTGGGTCAAGCTGTTAAACAATAATTTAAGTGGGCTTTAACACTAATTTGGGTTTTCTGCTGGATTAGCCCAATGGCATATCAATACTCTCCTCCCCAAATTTGGTCTTGTCCTCAAGACCAAGTTGTGATCGGTGCCCCAAGCGCAGGTGTGGCTGAAATCCCGGGATCGAGTGGCTCAAATTGGATGTCAATAGGGAATTCGGGGTCCGCAAGGTCAACCGTAGAAAGTGTGACGATAGCAAGAAACTGTGGTTTGGCGCATTGATGTCCGAGCTGGAATTGTTCGTCGCAATTGAAGCATAGTCCTTTGGCCCGTCGTTCTTGCACTTCAGGAGATAGGCGGCGGTAAGGAAGGCTTGGTGTTTTTGGTTTGGAAATAGGTGCTATTAGGAGTGGTGTTGGGTCACCAGAAGGTCCAATGGTGGTCAAGGGTGGCGCGGAAGAGTGAGGCAGAGGGTTGTTGTTTGTGGATTGAAATGATGTGGTATGAAAGCGGCTAGAGCGAAATTTTGCTTCGATTAATTTCGCGAGGCCAATGGCGTCGGTAATAGTTGGAGGGCGAAGGACGGCGAGTTCAGTTTGAATGTCGTCGCAGAGGCCGGAGACAAAACAATTGAGAATGGATGACGGGGTAAGGCCCATAACACAATTGCACAATTGTTCGAATTTGGTTTGATAATCTTCAACGGAACCCGATTGGTCGATGTTTGAACAAAGCAGCTTCGGGATTGTCGTAAGAAGTTGGGCCAAAATGAATGGCGAGCGCGCGGACGAAAGAATCCCACGATTGTAGTTGGCCATTGGAATGTATCCACTTGAACCAACTTAGAGCAGGGCCTTTCATGAGAAAAGCGGCATAGTGTAAGCATTGGTGCGGAGAACATCGTAAAATACGTAGTATTGATCCGCTTGAAAGAGCCAATCAAGGGGATCCGAACCATCGAAATGGGGCAGATGGATACGTGGGATATTGATTTCCGTTGGTGGTGGATTGGGGGGCATTTGGAAGAAAGGTGTATTTGAAGTGTTTGTGAATGGAGGACATGGGATACGTGAGGTGGAAGCAAGATCTGGTGATGGTGGCTTAGGGGCTGTTAGGTTGGAAAGCATGGCGAGTATTGATTCGTGACGTTTTGAAGCTTCGACATCTCGAGTTTTGGCTTCTTCGTTGAGCTGTTTGTATAGAGGTTATCAGTCGTGTCGAGTTGTTTTTGTACGGAGCGTAGGGTGGCTGCGATTTGAGATACCTGATCTTCCAAAAATGGATTGGGATTGTCGATTTCGCGACCGGGAGGCATGGTTGGTGAATGAAAGCACCAATGATAAGCTCCAAATATGAATTATGAGTAACAAGGTGATACGTATTAATAACTAAGAATATAAACTAAAAATTTCTCAAATATTTTTCTTCTCCTCATTCCTGGAAATTCAAATGAACTTAAATACATAAACAAGAGCCCTAAAAATAAGGAAGCACTTCCCACTAAGTTACCACTAACTTAGTTGATTACAACCTCTAACACAAACTAGAAACTACTATGATTAATTAAATTAAAATAAACAAACGTGGGTCAAGATGCTAAACAATAATTTAAGTGGGCTTTAACACTAATTTGGGTTTTCTGCTGTATTTGTTGGGATTTTGATAAGATAAAATATTTGAAGGATTGACAAGAAGGAAACGATTTGTAAAATATAAGAAGCTTTGCACTAAGCTTTATATTGTATTAATTTTCTTGATTTTTTGTGCTTGTTGTTCTTGAAACTACAAATGAGAACCCCTCTATTTATAATGCACCATGGATAATTCTAGACTACAAAATACAATGTGAACCTATGATTTTTCAAAATGTAAAACTTTGATTTCAAAGTTTGAAACTTTGATTTCCAAAATCTGTAGCTTTGATTTCAAACTTGTGTAGCTTTGATTTCCAAGTTTGAAACTTTGATTTCCAAAATGTGTAGCTTTGATTTCAAACTTGTGTAGCTTTGATTACAAATTATGTTTTAACAGTATTAGCCCAATGGGCATATCAATATCACTAACTTTGACCTCTCATACTTCTCAGGGATGCTAAAAAAAATGCAATTATAAGCATTGAACAATACCTGGATGCCATCTGGTAAGTTCATCGAAGAAAGCATCAGCACTGGCTGAAGTTAATCTCTAGTCTCCAGCGCTTTGGTGCAACCTTCGCATAGAACGGCGCAAAACCAAATCATTGCTCACTCATAATCAAAAGTAAAAAAAGATGAATGAAATCATGTTTCACACACTCGATGTTGTATAGCGATCATCAAAAAATATCATCGACATAGTCCAATCAATAAACAAAAGGGTAAAATGGATAGATGATAACCACCTCTGACATCATTTCACATTATAAAATTAGAAGTTAAATTCTCTCACCTCAATAACACGACCAACAATTATGTCACCAATCTCAGGCTTGTACTTAGCACACACAAAATACAAATAAGAAATTATCAGGCAAAAATAAATTTTCACAAGTGAAACAAAAAAAAGACCTGTTTTTCAATTCAAAAAACAAACCAACCTCGCCCTCAAAGATCGAACATAAACAAGCTTATTGACGCGCTCCACCGCTCCACATTATTTGTTGTCATACGGAACATAATGTTTCATATGGCCCCTGATGGTTCCTATGTCGACTTTGACTTGGATGAGGATGCTGCTGAAATCTCCAGACTCCTCATCAACGACAAGGAATTTCTCAACTTTTTGAGCTCAGTGTCTTCCTCGGGCCAAAAAGCCCATGGGTAATTATCCTCATCCGCAAAAAAGGGCATCGGAATAAACATTGGACACTGAGTTTCTCGAAGATCCCAAGCCTCGAAATCATGCCATTGTGTGAAGCAATAAAAGCGTCGGTGTCGATTGGAGTAGATAAAACTCTCGTAACATCTTGCACATTTACGGTTAAAATCCAATGCTACGAGAGTTTTGATTGTGGATGAAGTTATGATTGTGGATGCAGTTCAATTGTGGATGTAGCAATTGTGGATGAAGTTATGACGAGGAAATGTAACGAAGATGGTTCTGAAATTTGCGTAATTTGTCAAGATGGTTTGTTGAGTCAAGAAGATGATGATACTATTGGAGTGTTAAACTGTGGACATAAATATCACGTCAAATGCCAAGAAGTGGCTACAAGTCAAAAATCTTTGTCCCTTATGTAAAAACACCGGACTGTCCATAAATTGAATTAAGACCAATTAGGGTATATAGTTGGGTAGATGATAGATCATATTTTCTTGAATTTTGTTTGTGTAGTTAGAAGACCATGTTTCTTTGTTTTGTAGTTAATGAAGATAATATGAGTTGTTTTCAAGTGTTTATTTGTTATTTTTTGTTAATCGAGCTGAGAATTAAAATTCATCGAACAGAAAAATTGTTCAAACTTAGTTTTGTGAAATATCAAACCAAAATTTTAGCGATCGAGCTCAAATTAAAGTATCGAATAGCAAGTTAAATTCAGTTCAACCTCTTCATTTACTTATTTTATTTTAGTTGTCTTTATTTTGAGATTTTGATAGTGTTTTCCTCTTTAATGTTATTTCTTTAATAATCATGGGAAGCACTTTATTTTTATCGTATATAATATTTGAGTAATACAAAGCACTTTAATTATTATTATTTTATTTTAGTTTAAATATTGGATAATTTTGATTGTGATCATAATTCAAATTGTTTTCATGGATATTTTATTAAAATTATTTTAAATATCACACAAATGATAATTGGATTAAGATAGGAGGGTGTTAGGAGAAAGAAGTACATATATTTTAATCGTAATTATAAAAGGGACTACATTTACCCTATTAAGCTCAAACCAATTTCTTTTCCAATGTATAATTCTCTTTTAGGTAATTCTTGGAAGTTGGAACTTCTTTTTGTTTTTGTCCATATCTTTTATGCACAGTGGTGGGGGCCCACTAGTTATCAAACAAAATTTTGATTTTTCTCAAAATGATTAAAGGCTTCTGTACGACTGTACAGAACTAGGGGGTAGAATAGGGTTTGAGCCTAACTAGGGTCTTAGCCTTTTAGGAGAAAGGATAAGTATGTGAATATATATTACAAAAGGTTTCATTCTGCCCCCTTGAACTATTGCTAAACTTAATATTAGCCCCTTATCTTTTAATGTATTCGCTTTAGTCATCTAATTTATTAAAAAATGACTTACATTTTTTATATTTTTGTAGACACTTAAATATCCTTTTATGAAGATTATTGTAGCTCAAAAATAAGGCAAGTTAAGTTAAAAACATTGTCATACTAATATTTTATTTTTAATATAATTCTACTAAAGAGTAATGTTAGTTTCTCGTGATCATACTTATAAACTTTACCTAATTTTAAGTAATATGAAATAAAATGTTACATAATACAAACCAAATAAAGAAAAAAACAAAATTAAATCTTGTTGGCAAATTTTTTCCATTAATAATGATCATCTCTGTTGAGTATTGTGTTTTTCTTTTTTCGGTTATTAATTTCTTCATTTCTTATTTTATTTTACTTTGTGTTTATTTTGAGATTTTGATAGTGTTTTCCTTTTAATGTTATTTTTTTATAATCATGGCAAGCACTTTTCCATTAATAATGACCATCTCTGTTGAGTATTGTGTTTTCCTTTTTTCGGTTATTAATTTCTTCATTTCTTATTTTATTTTACTTTGTGTTTATTTTGAGATTTTGATAGTGTTTTCCTTTTAATGTTATTTTTTTATAATCATGGCAAGCACTTTATTTTTATAGTATTATATATTTGAATAATGCCATTGTGTGAAGCAATAAAAGCGTTGGTGTCGATTGGAGTAGATAAAACTCTCGTAACATCTTGCACATTTAAGGTTAAAATCCAACGCTACGAGAGTTTTGATTGTGGATGAAGTTATGATTGTGGACGCAGTTCAATTGTGGATGTAGCAATTGTGGATGAAGTTATGACGAGGAAATGTAACGAAGATGGTTCTGAAATTTGCATAATTTGTCAAGATGGTTTGTTGAGTCAAGAAGATGATGATACTATTGGAGTGTTAAACTGTGGACATAAATATCACGTCAAATGCATCAAGAAGTGGCTACAAGTCAAGAATCTTTGTCCCTTATGTAAAAACACCGGACTGTCCATAAATTGAATTAAGACTAATTAGGGTATATAGTTGGGTAGATGATAGATCATATTTTCTTGAATTTTGTTTGTGTAGTTAAAAGACCATGTTTCTTTGTTTTGCAGTTAATGAAGCTAATATGAGTTGTATTCAAGTGTTTATTTGTTATTTTTTGTTAATCGAGCAGAGAATTAAAATTTATCGAACAGAAAAATTGTTCAAACTTAGTTTTGTGAAATATCAAACCAAAATTTTAGCGATTGAGCTCAAATTAAAGTATCGAATAGCAAGTTAAATTTTCAGTTCAACCTCTTCATTTACTTATTTTATTTTAGTTGTCTTTATTTTGAAATTTTGATAGTGTTTTCCTCTTTAATGTTATTTCTTTAATATTCATGGGAAGCACTTTATTTTTATCGTATATAATATTTGAGTAATACAAAGCACTTTAATTATTATTATTTTATTTTAGTTTAAATATTGGATAATTTTGATTGTGAACATAATTTAAATTGTTTTTATGGATATTTTATTAAAATTATTTTAAATATCACACAAATGATAATTGGATTAAGATAGGAGGGTGTTAGGAGAAAGAAGTACATATATTTTAATCGTAATTATAAAAGGGACTACATTTACCCTATTAAGCTCAAACCAATTTCTTTTCCAACTATTTGTATAATTCTCTTTTAGGTAATTCTTGGAAGTTGGAACTTCTTTTTGTTTTTGTCCATATCTTTTATGCACAGTGGTGGGGGCCCACTAGTTATCAAACAAAATTTTGATTTTTTTCAAAACGATTAAAGGCTTCTGTACGACTGTACAGAACTAGGGACGAGAATAGGGTTTGAGCCTAACTAGGGTTTGAGCCTAACTAGGGTCTTAGCCTTTTAGGAGAAAAGACAAGTATGTGAATATATATTACAAAAGGTTTCATTCTGCCCCCTTGAACTATTGCTAAACTTAATATTAGCCCCTTATCTTTTAATTCGCTTTAGTCATCTAATTTCTTAAAAAATGACTTACATTTTTTATATTTTTGTAGACACTTAAATATCCTTTTATGAAGATTATAGTAGCACAAAAATAAGGCAAGTTATATTAAAAACATTGTCATACTAATATTTTATTTTTAATATAATTCTACTAAAAAGTAATGTTAGTTTCTCGTGATCATACTTATAAACTTCACCTAATTTTAAGTAATATGCAATAAAATGTTACATAATACAAAGCAAAAAACATAATTAAATCTTGTTGGCAATTTTTTTCCATTAGTAATGACCATCTCTGTTGAGTATTGTGTTTTCCTTTTTTCGGTTATTAAGGGGTTAATTGGATGGCAACCTATGTTATGAAAAAAATTGCTTAGGATAAAAATTTTGGAGAAATTCTTTTGTTTAGCATGTTTCGAAAAAATTCTTTAAGAAAATCTCCCAAAATTACAAATAACACAAAAAAATTTTTGCAACAAATTAATTTTACTATTTATGATTTGACAGTTAATACAATCAATTAAAATAGCTTTTCCGACTATTTTTCAAAGTAAAAAATTAATTTAATTACATATTCTAATACAAAATAATGCAACGTTTAAAACAAGATCCATTGTGACTATTTTTGGACGTCTAAATCAAAGAGTTTGACTAACCACATTTAATAAAAATTATATTTAAATACCAATTTAAACAAATTTCTCACAATAAAAAACATATCACATCAACTACAATCATTACTTATTTTTCTCTTAAAAATCTCATCTTCCAAATCACATTTCTCATCTTTACCATGAAAAAAAATTCTCGGAGATGGATATGCCATCCAATTTCTTCATTTCTTATTTTATTTTACTTTGTGTTTATTTTGAGATTTTGATAGTGTTTTCCTTTTAATGTTATTTTTTTTTTTATAATCATGGCAAGCACTTTTCCATTAATAATGACCATCTCTCTTGAGTATTGTGTTTTTCTTTTTTCGGTTATTAATTTATTCATTTCTTATTTTATTTTACTTTGTGTTTATTTTGAGATTTTGATAGTGTTTTCCTTTTAATGTTATTTTTTTTATAATCATGGCAAGCACTTTATTTTTATAGTATTATATATTTGAATAATACAAAGCACTTTATTTATCATTATTATTATGTTTTGATTTTTATATTGGATAATTTAGATTGTGATAAAATATAATTTAAATTGTGTTAATGAATATTTTTTTTGTTTAAATATCACAAAGAAAAGATAATGGAATTGAGATTAGGAGGGTCTTATAAAAGAGAAAGAAGTACATATATGTTTATACTTTATATAATTATAAAATGGAGTAGTAAATACAGACTATACAGTTACCCTAAAAACTCAAAACATATTTTTTGCCAACTATTTGTATAATCCCGTTTCAAGTAATACTTGGTACTTGAAAATGTCATTTTTCAGTTTTTGGCTTTTCTTTTGGGATTTTTGTCCATATCTTTTATGCAAAGTGGATATTTTGGTCACACTCCCATTTTTCTTTCCTTTTTCTTCTATCATCTAATTTCTTAAAGGATAACTTGCATTTTAAATATTTTGTAGAGATTTAAATATCCTGTTTAGGCTATGTACATCAGGTAGTCAAATTTTCACTTTCTCTTTCCTGCCACATCAGATTCCCTACCGCATTCCCTATCACATTTCTTTCAACTCCACAGCAGCTAGTCAATTAAAGTTTTTTTACTTTTTCTTTCATCCACATCACTAATTTTAATAATTAATTTTATAGTTACAATTAATTTTAATAAAAAATAATTTTATAGTTACATTTATGAATTAAATATTTGAAATATTTATTTTTTAATATGGAGTAAAATATTAATTTTGAAAATATGGAGTAAAAACCTCAAAAAAAAAAAAACAATTAGGTGTCCAAATGACACAAACTTAGGCTCTATTTATAGAGCTTGAAAAAAGAAAAATAATGGTGAAATTTTTTTTTAATCTTGCATAATTAATACTCAAAAAAACGATTTACAAAATAGGAGGAAAAAAATAAGGATGGGACACGTGGCAGCATCCCATTGGCTGCCTTTTTTTTCCCTACCAAATTCCTTGTAGGGAATTTTTCACTTCCCCATTTTTTCCCTACCAAATTCCCTACCTACTAAATCCCCCATTTCCATTTTCCCACCCATTTCCGCTCTATTTCCCCTCCTGTTGTACATAGCCTTATGAAATAATTTATAATGTAACTCATGCTACGCATGACCTAAGTTCAATAATAAATATATTACAAAAAGTTATTTGAATTTTAAAAGACTGTTCTCCTTTCATAAAAGTCAAGATGAGATGTGGACGGTAGATGCCAAAATACTAAAATACAGTGTTAATATTGCGAATCAAAAATATTTGTAGGTACATGAAAGTGACGAAAATACATTATCATTATTTATAAAAACTATATCATAAAATTATAAATGTCTCGGAAAAATTTAAGCAAACTAATATATGATATTACAATTCAAAAAATAGACATCGGACGTATTTGTTCAACAAATGACATAAATTAAGAACAAAATGATGTATATATTTTCCAATATCTAGTAAAATCTTTTAGAGGCAAAAATAATGAATAGATGAGGCAATTATATAAAGAAAAAAATTGTTTACCCGAGTATACTTGTATCGTTAGCATACTTGTGTGTCAATGTATGAATGATATATCTTATCATTAAAGAAACACCTCCCTACTGCAAGAGTTTCTTAAGAGGAATATAGAAATTAATGAAGTTTAAGAAGTTCAAATGTTAATAAATAAAGTATTACATATAGTGAATACGTGAATATCGTTTTTTAATTTGTTGCGGGTACGTGCATAAATTTGAAGATACCACTCGTTAATTTAAACTCAGACTTTATTCCAAACCGTTAATACATGAAAATTTGAAGATTTTGAACTTGAATAAGCTATATTTTGACAAATTTAATTTTTATGCCATATACTTTGATATTTAGATAAAAAATATTTTTAAAACATAATATGCCATGTGTGCTTGCACAAATGTTCAATGAAGAATGATGCGCATGGATATTTGCCTAACTGAATGCACATAATTGAACTTAAAGGTTGTTATAGATCTAACCAAATAATATAAAGTTGAACATCTTTGTAGTTAGGAAATCCCCAATATATTTGTAATGTAGACTGGTTTCTCTTTGCCAACCTTTATCTTAATTTATGCTCGAGCTATTATGCCTGAAGAGAAGAACTCCTACAAAAAAGAATGAGTTAAAAGAAGGAAATGAGTTAATATCAATGCACAAAAGAAAATGTGTCATATTAGAGTAGAAAATAATATAAAGCAAAGCACACCATTAGTTGAAGCAAATATATATTCCACCACAATGCCCATTAGAATACGTGAATCTTGAAAACTCAATCATATATATAACAATAGATATGTTTTTGTGATGCCGAAACAGCAAACCGTTTATATTTTTGATTTTCGATGACAGATGTTTAAAATACCATAGTTATATATTTTTGTAACCGAGCTCTCTTTGGTCATCTTACTCCTTATTTTTATGTCTTATTTTACTCTCTTAATTAGTATTATGTGAATGCCTGCTTTATTGATAATTGAATTAGAGATATAAATGTTAAATTTAAGTAGTTTGTTTAGTTTCACACTTCCAAATTTTTTTTTGTTTGCTAATATCTATCACATTTTGATACAAAAAACCCAGACACGGTTCCTTTTATTTCCATAAAAAAAAAAAGTTAAGGAGAAAAACAAAGAAACCTAGTCTAATCAAGAAAAAAACATCAAGAATTCGTGTGTCTATGATTAGAATACGTGAATCTTGAAAACTCAATCATAAATATAACGTATAATAAATTAATAACTAATTCGTGTGATGATTGCATAATGCATATAATGACCTAATCAGTCTAAAAATATGAAAATAATGCTTTAACTATATATTTATTGGATGTGACTTTGATTAAGCATTCTAACAACGGGATGAGCAATTTCAAGTCTACAAAACTCGATCAATTCTTAAGAACAGAGAGAAAAAAGCAGCACACTGGATATGGGATTCCCTATGGTAGTTCAACACATAGACGTAATCCTAGAATAATTTCTAAAAAAATAGTGAAAATCGAAAAATGTTTTATGTGTACCACGATAACCACCGAATTCATTCCCGACAAAAAACTCAAGATTCATATTATAATCACCATAAGTTCAAATGAACGACATCAAAATAAAATTAGGCAAAAACTACAAATTATATTTGGACTATAATTTATCTTTCACTTTCAACGGCATCGGGACATAAGCAGAGCTCCTAATTCAAAGAGAAAAGAATCAGAAATAAAGAAGTGACAAATTACCTATGTTTTCGTAATTTTGATGTGGCTTGTCATTTTTCGCTTCTCACATTCCATGCTCGGTCATATTGGCCCTTCATTTTATTATCTGTTCCTGAAAAATCAAAAGAAGATATAAAATAATATCCAAATATTGAAAAATAGTAATTTGTACCGGCATGTCACGGGTTTGTTGTGGCTTTGTATTTCTTTCTTCAGATATGAGAGAAATATATATTTTTGGTTGAAAATTCAAGCTAAGGAAAAATTAAAGATGTTTTAGATTGAATGCAAATTTGAAAAGTTTAAAATTTGAAAATTACCGCTCCTACTGTACCGCTACAAAGGAAGTTGATATTGAGGGAGTGGTTATAAATATTTATATTCAATTAATAAGTAATTTTTAGTAATCACCAACTAATGAAAAATTTTCTTTGGAATTAAATTTTTTAAAATTCTAAGAAAATTCTATTTAGATTGGTCAATAAAAAGTCAAACACTTCTTTGCTATAATTGTAATACCCGGTAAATTAATTTAAATCACAATACTTAAATGTAATAATAAGTTTAGTAAAGTGAATATTTATGTAAATAACTAAATACTAGTGGATAAAACTTCTAACTAATCGAGGGGTAATATGAGTAATTAGTGGGTTATCATGATCTAACAAATGTATATACATACATATTAGACATGATCATGTGAAAACTAAGGTATTGAAATATAAATTACTGTTTATGCTTGGGAAAGTGGTAGTGGCCTTACTTTGCTTAGAACTTATTAATTTATTGAGGTATATAATAAGCTATAGAATCAAGTGGAAGGATTAGGTGTATTACATTATGGTTATTCATATTAGATTATAATTAGAGCCTTGTTGATGGAAATTAGGTATGCTTTAATAGTTATGATACTTAGTAGATTTATTTTCTTTTAGTCAATTCATGATTATGTTAGGAGTGTTCAATAGCAATCATGAATCCAACAAATAGCTTAAAGAATAGCAATCATGAATTGAACAAATAGTTTAAAGAATAGCAATCATGAATCCAACAAATAGCTTAAGGAATAGCAATCATGAATCCAACAAATAACTTAAAGAAGAGCAATTGTGGGCAATGAATTTTTTTGTACAAATAGGATTAGGATTAGTGTATGATAGGAAACTATTTTATTAATAAAGAGAATTTCTTTGTCAAATGCATCAACAAGTGGCTACAAGTCAAGAATCTTTGTCCCTTATGTAAAAACACCGGACTGTCCATAAATTGAATTAAGACCAATTAGGGTATATAGTTGGGTAGATGATAGATCATATTTTCTTGAATTTTGTTTGTGTAGTTAAAAGACCATGTTTCTTTGTTTTGCAGTTAATGAAGCTAATATGAGTTGTTTTCAAGTGTTTATTTGTTATTTTTTGTTAATCGAGCTGAGAATTAAAATTTATCGAACAGAAAAATTTATTCAATTAATTCAATCACTGATGCAAAGATAATTCAATGTTTTATAGATAAATTGGCTATAGTTATTAACAAGCTCTAATAACCTAGTATTTTCTTAAGTCGTCGATAACCAAAACAAGCTCTTTGATTACTTCTCTTACCAATTCGACAACCCTAAATAAGCTCTTAGGATTTAGCCTATCGATAGCATTCACGTACTAGAAAGACACCAATTCTAGCCAACAAACACATAAGCTCTAGACCAGATTACTAATTCCCATAACGACTAATCGAAAACGATTAAATAATCAACGTCGCTAACTGCTACAAAATTAGGGTTCACCAGTCACGGATTTAGTCCTAAATAGCTAAATACGATTTCAAAGATTAAATAATTGATCAGGTCATCTAACCTATTGAAACATATTGTCAACAGAGCTCAGAGAAAAAGTAAATACCTAATAACAGAGAAATCATGGCACAATTCGATCTCACGAATTTTAAAGAATCAAACCTTGAAGAATCCTCGACTAGAAGTATGAGCTTAGCAGCTCATAATCGAACGTGTGCAGAAAATAATAAAAATCGAAAGCTCCAGAATTAAAAGGAAAAACGATGCTCGAATTAAAAACGGAATTAAAAGTGTCTTGTGGAATAAAATTCCACATACTTATAATAGTAGAATCCTAATCTAAAAGGTAACTAACCAAGATTAGGATCCTAACAAACTAAACAAAATAAAATCTTGCAGAATCTAAAAATAAGGAAATAAAATCTAAACAAATAAAAGGGAATAAATCCCAACAAAGTCTTGTAACAGAAATAAAACGGGCATAACATCCGGATTTGACAGCTGGATAACCGAATCTTGAGTCCAAATCTTGAGACTGAATTTTTCCCGATTTTTCCGCTTTTCTGGTTTTTCAGACAGAAGCAATTGGGGATTTAAGCGTGGGCGCGCTTAATTCTTGTAAGTCTTCTGCTGCCTTTTTTTTTTGTCAAACTCTTTTCTTCGTCATTTTTCCTCTTTTTCGTATCATTTGATTCTTTCTCCTTTTAATCTTCATAAATCCAATTATCAACCTAAAGTCACAAAATAAGGAGAGTAAACGTAACAATCAACCCAAATATAGACATGTAAAATATGCACAAAATACGACTTAACAGGAAGGACACATGAAACTATATTGTGATAACAAAGGAACAATAAGCAAAGCACATAACACTGCACAGCATGACGTTCACAGCACATCGAAATTAACCGACACTTATGAAAGGAGAACTTTCTGTGACGACACCTATGACCTATGTACCATCAGATGATCAACTAGTTGATGTCATCACCCAGGTTTTGTTTTGTCTACAGAGAGATTACATACAATTGGGTAAGGAAAATATAATGTCACCAACTTGAAGGGGTGAGTACTGGAAATCGTAATGGTCTCTAAGTTTCTTTCTTTATTATCAGTTTAGGAAAGATAGTCTTTTATTGATTAATATGAAGCCTATTTATAGGCTCCCATTGTACGAGTACATAACCTTCAGGAAAATTGCATCAATTAGATATCATAATCTCTGGAAAGTTAAATCTGTAGATATATAATATCACTGTACCTGAGTACTTTACATATTATTAGCTCTACATTAGCATCAGTTGTAGATTATCCCTGATTATGAGAGTGTGTTCAAATACAATCAGGAATTGGTTCTCTGATTCTGAGCCTAACCCACAGACTGATGGCCCTGATCCAGTCTATATATTTGCTTTAGTCTTGTTCAGAAAAAATGAAGAACACTAAATCTTAGAATATCTCTAATTTCTACAAGTCCAATACATGATATTTTCTATTTTATTTCTGTTTATAACATAGCGTTTAACGGTCTTCATGCAACACTGCAGACTTGATTCTCAATGAAATTCTGCCTCCCAACGTACTGAGAATACTCCAGTGAAAAGTTAAAAATGAAAATGACTCAGAGGTTTGAACATAAACAAGCAGTCACATTTTCAATGTCAGTAATTAATGAATCAAACTCATACCACTCTTATTGTTCCCACAACCTACAATGAACCAATTCTCCCAAATATAGTTAATTTAACATAAAAATGTACTTAATTTAACAAACATAATTTCCAATGCCACATAATTTTGTTTATTTTGATTTCTGGATGAAAAAATACGACCAAAATAAAACACTACATAAAAATATGGAGTTTATCCTTATTTCGAAATCTTTCTCCCATTTCTATGACTTTTTGACAAAGATAGGTGCGCCAGACGGGTACGACAACTTGAAAATAACGAAACAAGATCGAGAGACCAAAGTTTGAAGCCATGGTTCTGATCCCATGTTAAATAATATTGATGAGTCCCCAATTATGAATAGGGGTACTTTAATAATTTAATAAAATAATTATTAAGAGCAACATTAATATATTATGGTTATGGGCCGCGTAATGGGACTCGGGCCCACGGCCCAGTAAGACGAGCCCATGGCCCACCAGAGCTTGTTATAAATATCATTTTGATTAGTTAAACTGATTATTATCTGGTTTCCACTCTAAAAACTTGAATTACTGAATACTCTCCAAATTCACGAGATTGAGGAGTACGATATTCTCGAACTACGAAGAGGCTTGATCCTATGAAAATAGGTACGTAGGCAGCTTGATACCATCAAGTGTAGCCCACCTTCCAAGAACACCTAATCTGGTTTGCCGTGAGCCGGGTCGGATCCCATCCCCACGTGACCCTCACGTGACATTACTATTTGATCCCGCATCATTTTGGCGCCATCTGTGGGAAACCAGATCCAGTCACTGAGAATGCAGACCAGATCCCGAGAACGTACTACTGAAGATAGGATGGGCAGTAGCCCCTCAACTGGAGGGGTTATGAGAAGTGCTCCTGCCCCAGCACCTCAGCCAAACCCTACTGTGGGAGAGGCTCCACGTCCACCTCCCCCATCAGCTGCTCCGAGGGTGGTCCCTTCCCTTGCAAGGGTGATCGAGATCACTCAGGAGGCACTCATGGCGTTGGTGGAGGATGCCTCTATCAGGGCAGCGGCTCAAGCAGTCCAGCAGTATGCTTTAAACCACCCCCCTCAAGGGGAGCCCCAGCCTGCTGCCAAAGCAATCAACTCCCCCTCGAAGGAAAGGCCATGGGGCACGCGTCGCTCACCTATCCCTCAGAGGTTATCTCCCCGGAGGAGTGACGCTCCGCGATCTCGCGCGACACCTGAACGTGCCAACCGACACCAGACTCTCTCACCCCCGCGCCGAGGTCGGGGATCTCCGACCCCTGCGGGAGTGGCATCGAGACACTCAGGTGTTCCAAGTGCGGAGAAGACCCATGGCTTACCCAACGTTAGTATTGACTCTTCTCAAGAGCGACCCCATAGGGGCCGAGACAGAGAGCGTAGTTCTCAAAGGTCCCCTCGCCGAGGTCGGAGGACTTCGACCCCCGAGGAAGCCCAATCACGACGCGAGTCTCGTAGGTCCCCCGCCAAGCTCGCAAGTCTCACGTTTCTAACGAGGCTCATTCCAGGCGAGAATCTCGTGGGTCACCTCGCAAAGGTCGGAGGTCCCCGACCCCCGAGAAGAGCTTCCTCAGGCGGACTCTTAGTCGACAACCCTCACTTCGGGGGGAGGCAGCTTTACCGCGGGATGCGTACGAGGAAATGCGAATGGCACCCCGGGTGGTAGCGCCACCGAGAAGGAGTCCTTTCTGCCCCGCTATACTAGCTGAGGCGATTCCGCAAGGGATGAAAATCCCTCATCTCGGCGAGTACGATGGCACTGGAGACCCCCAGGAACACTTGGAAAAGTTCAGCGCAAAGGTCGACATGTACGACCTTAGCAATGCGGCTTATTGCAAGATCTTTAGAACTACCCTCACGGGTAGAGCTTTGTCTTAGTTCAACCAGTTGCCCTTCGGTACTATTACCGGATATGAGCAGCTGACGCGAAGGTTCTCGCACCACTTCTCCATGAATAAGAAATATCCCAAGACAGCGTCGCACTTGTTCACCGTCGTGCAACGCGATGGAGAGCCCCTCCGAGACTATGTGCGACGCTTTTCGGCGGCAGTATCAGAAGTGCCTCATGTCAACCACGAGCTGTTGTCCAGCATCATGCAGCAAAATCTCTGCTTAGGCAGATTCAGAGACTCCATAGAGGAAAAGCCTCCATCCACTCTGGAGGAGCTGCTCGCCCGAGCGGAGAAGTATATACGGATCGAGGAAACGATCGGACCCGCCAAAGCTGAGGCAAGTGCAAACAAACGAAAGGTCCGGGAAGATAACAAACTTCAGGAGCCTAAGGAGCGCAAGTATATCCCTCTTTCAGTCTTCTCCCAATACACCCCGTTAACGCTATCTCACGAGCAAGTGTTAGCCATAGCGGAGCAGTAGGGGATAGTGAGCTGGCCAAAGAGGATGAGAGACAATCCTACCAGGTTGAAGTCAAATGACTACTGCCATTTTCACCAAGACAAAGGGCATACCACCGAGGACTGTCATCACTTGCAAGTGGATATAGAGAAGTTAATCAAGAGAGGTTATCTGCAAGAGGTGGTCTCCACAACTACCGACAAAGGGATGGATAATCCTCCTGTCAATGGAGTGATCCCTTGAGGAGCTACCAGCACTATTAGGTACAATGCTACTAGCCGCGAGGCGGAGCTTTCAAGACTTATTTATTTATTTCCAAAATTATGTCGAGTCGGTGTAGCACCCCGACCCCAGCCTAATCGGAGTCGAGTTGCCACCGTCACTTTGAGAATTTTCCAAAGAAATATAAAATATCCCGTAAATAAATACAGCGGAAGATTTTGTAAATAATTCGTAAATAATTACAGCGGAAGACTTCGTTAAAAACACGAGTATTTTTTTTTTTCTTAACTTTAAAAGCTAACTGTACAAAACTAACTCGTGTCATACCCACATTTGTAAATCAAAACCTTGTTATAATAAACATATGAAAATATCACTTAATTATCGAAAACAGTAGTTTCCAAAACATCAAGCATTATCTGATATATACTCATTAAAATAAAACGTAATATATATGCTTCTAGAGGGAAGTCCATACAGCCGGCTACTCATCCGCTTCGTCGTAAGCTGGACCTGAAAAAGATTAAGTTGAGCAACGTAAGATTTGAGAAATCTTAGTGGATAACGGTTATTAACTGTCACTTTGAAAAGAGTAACCAGTATGTCAAAAGCATCATCTCCAAGGCCCGAAGACCTGGCATAACTCCAAGGTCCGAAGACCTGGCATAACTCCAAGGTCCGAAGACCTGGCATAACTCCAAGGTCCGAAGACCTGGTACTCCAAGGTTCGTCAACCTGGCGTAATTCCAAGGTTCGTCAACCTGGTACTTTATCATGTCGTTTCATTTCAATCAACATAAGAGTTATTCTAAACAATATAACTGAAAATAAACGTTACCCACTTGACGTTTCACTAAGATGCGAGGATGGCTCCTGAAGTGTCCGGTCGTCTCGTACTGCACTCGACCGTTCATCAACATTTAGATTTTAAAACACATTCAAAACATGTATATACATATATGTTATACTTCAATATCTTCATAAGTCATCATCATGGATGTGTCTCAAAAATGCTTAATAACACTTTTAATCATAGCAATACAAATTGATTTTTAAACTAGCAACTTATGACATAAATGCACTCCTCATTGTAACAATTTCATAATTCGTATATTCATTCAAAATTCATTAAATTAATCATGCATTTACTGAAAAATCCTTATTTAGTCATGCCAAAACAGTGGATATAAATTCAAACCACAAAAGTTTTAATAAAATATTTATCATAATCAAAATTCGTTTGAAAATGCTCTAAAACCAACAATCTTCTAAAATTCACTATAAATCGTATAGTTACTAAAACATTCTGAAATTTATAATATGAAATTCTAACTTCATGTATATAAATGTAGTAAAACAGCTTTGAAAGATTCAAGTCGATCGATTTTATAAACATCTTCTTCTAGAGTTAAAAAAATCACAAGGAATTCATTCAAAACAGCACCATCTTTGAAAATTCACTATAATTCGTGTGTTACTTCAAAAATTACCAAATTTTAACCATAGACTCCCAACATAATATAGAATAACATACTAAAACAGTTTTCTAAAATTCAAAATATAAAAATTTATAAAAATCGTCAAAGTAGACTGAAATTTCAGGATTCTTCATAATTTTCCAAACTCACATATTTCCTTCATAAAATGTACTTTCGAGTTTTACAATCAATCATCCACAATAAAACCACTTTACCCTCATATTGTTCCACATGCAACAAGTTTAGACATGATAATCAAAACATGTAAAGTCAATTTCAACATGCAACTCCACAATCAACACTCAAAATAACATATTTTTGAGGATCTATCACATTTAACCAAATATCCAACAAATTTCATCATACTTGTAGAAAATCATTCTTAAATCATACATGCAATGATTTTGGGTAAGAGAATTAAACATGCAAAGCCTATTTCTACATCTTTTTACACCATCAACACTTAAAATGACACTTATTTGAAGATCAACTACACAAAACAAGCTATTTAACAAAAACTCTTCACTTTTTGGGGATTCATCTTTAGATCATACATCCAATGGATTTAAGCAAGAGGATCATACATGCAATACTTGTTTCAACATCTATTGTCACTCATAACTTCAAATAAAGACATATTTTGACAATCAACCACATAAAAACAACACATGCAACAAAAATCATCACATACTAGAAATCCCTCTTTTGATCATACATGCAATACAATATTTAGCAACCTAATCATGTTCTTAAGGAAGAAAGTGATAAAGATTTGTAACAAGAAAGGAAACTACCTCTTGAAAGTTCATCAAAATGTTCTTTATGCTTTATTGAAGGCTAGTACACTTTAAGCTTACTTTCCCCTTTCTACTTGCTATGATTTTTGCTTCTTTAACTCCTTTGAAAAATATGATTTTTTGAAGGGAAAGTGAAGCCTTGAGAGAGTAGGGGTGTTAGAGATGAGTGAGAGAGAGTAGGAGTGTTAGAGAGAAGGGAGAGAATTGTAGAGATGAGAGATGTTTGTGTAGAAATAAAAACATAGAACAAGTTTCATTAAATGGTTTCAAGATGAGTCATTGTATGAAAGAATAAGGTGTTGACACCTAATACATGCAATGGTGTGGAGGCTTCTAATTAGACACTTGTCATGCATGTCTACTATTCCCACATATATAAACATGACCTTATCTATATATATATATATATATATATGTATATGTATATGCATGTTAAACAAATGGTCTCAACAGATCTAATATTTGGTCTCAACGGATATATTTAGAAGCTGTGTATAAATAGAAGTTCAAGAACAAAAAGAAAAAGAGCAACATCGCAAACACACTTAAAGAGATTCGAACAAGTGAAAAAATTCACGAGCTTAAACGATCACATCTTAAGTCGAATTCCTCTCTTGTTTCTGAACTTCACCCTCAGAAAAATTCGAATCCTGAGCATCTATTCAAATCGATATTTTTCTATCTCTTTCTCAAGAAGAATTCAAACTGAAGAAAATATCAACAAAGTTGTTTGACCTTTGCCAAACAAACAAACCTATTTCTGAGTGAAATTAGGCATCCTCTCTTTCAAACTGTGTGTGAGGAAAGTTGTAGGATATCTGTAGTATTTCTGTGTGAGAGAAGCAGATCACTAAATATGTTCTTAGAGGCAGACGCTTGTGTAGCTAAGGAGGAGCTCAAGACATTTTAGTTTAATCATTGTATTGGAGAAGACTCTGTGTGACTCTTCAGATTCAGAATAGTGAATTCCTTCGTGAGCGAAGAAGAAGGACGTAGTTGGGATTACACCACCCAGCAAACCTTGCAAACTGTGTCTTATTTACTTATTAATTTATTTCTGTTCTTTATTGCACATTCATTTAAATTCATCAATTTAGTAGAGATTACCTGTTGCATAAAAGAATTAGAGGGTGTTTGGCTAAGCTTATTTAAAACATCTTATAAGTTCTTAGAGCTTATAAGATGTTTTGTCTTATTTAAAAAATAAGCTCTTAAGTGTTTGGATAAAATAAGTCTATTGGACTTATAAGATGTTTTCAAATGTTACGAGAGAATTGTGCAATATAAAAATAAATATTTTTTCGGAGAAAGGTATTGTTGGAAAGAATAAAATTAACTAGGTTTATTTTATGTCTTTAAAAAAATATAAACAACATCTCAAATTTAAGATTTTGAAATAAGTTGGGTTTTGCCAACTTATTTTTTATTTGCTTATAAGACCCAAACATCTTATTTTTTAGTCTTATAAGCACTTTTTAAAGAAAATTATCCAAACACTTTCATAGAGCTTATAAGCTCTCAAACATCTTATAAGATATTTAAAAGAACTTATAAGCTTAGCCAAACACCCCCTTAGTGCAGTTTCCATATATTCTTATTAATTGTGTCTTTGCCTAATATAAACATTACATAAGCCAAAGACTGATTATAGTGCATTTAACGGTGAATCTGAGTTCAGATCACTACATCTCTTTGTAGTCGCCTTAACTAATTCTAAGTTAAACTCTCTTACCAAGTCTTTGTGCTCAAGTTTTTTTCAGATCATTACTGAAAAGAAAAACTTGTCTTTAATCTCACGATTAACACAAAATCAGTAACAAAGGATCATAGTCTATTCAACCCCCTTCCCCTTCTAGACCCTTGTCCAAATCACTTGGGACCAACAAGTGGTATGAGAGCAGGGTGATTTTCAAAGTCTTAAGTTTCCAGGCCTAACAGCTTGTTCAGATCTGTGTTAAGCAGAACTTTTAATATTTATATATAGTTACTTTCACATCTCAAAATAGCTTTTACTAAGATTCCAAAGTTAGTTGAAACTAACTATGATTCTTGGAAAGTTAAAGCCTTCACATATCTTTGCTCTTGTGATAACGAAATGGGTGACGTTATTATAGACGACCCAATTAAAATTATGATGATCATTACTAGAGCATCGGAAACAGATGAAGCTACACCGGATTGATATGCTAAAAAACCAAAGATGGAATGGGATGTAAATGAGCGGCATAGAGCAAACTTAGACAATATCGGTCGAAATGTGCTTTATACTGCAATCGATGACAATGATAGCCTCTTTAACAAAATCAAAGGATGCACTACAACTAAAGAGATATGGAATAAACTCACCATGATCTGTGGTGGATCGATGCAGATGAAAAAAAATAAGTTGGAGATTGCCACTGATAAGTTCAATCACTTCAAAATGATGCCAAATGAAACACTGGATCAGCTAGACACCAGGTTCACTGCTCTAGTAAATGAGTTGATATCTCTTAGATCAGAGATGAGCAACAATGCATTAGTGAGTAGAATACTCAGAAGTCTACCCACGAAGTTTTTGGTCAAAACTACGGCTATGAGGGAAATGCAATCACTAAGCGGAGTAGCCCGAACTCCAGAAGATGTCTTCTCTGAACTTACAACTTTTGCGTTCGAGATGAGATCAGCAAGTGATGCAAATGACTTGATTGTTGAAGCTGGTGCTTTGGTCGCATCCATAAAGAATAAAGGAAAATTAAAGGCGTCTGATGCTGAAGAAGATGAGGACATGATGGCCATGTTTAACAAATTCAGGAAGTTCTACAAATCTCAAAGAATGAGAAATCAGACCAGTCTAAAAGGTCAGAACTCATATCAGTTGCCTCCTCCTCAAGCTCAGTAGTATCAACCTTTGAGCATTCCGTATCAAGCGACTCCTCCTCAACAATCATTCCCTAACGTGATATCTGAGTCACGAGGTAAAGCAAGAATAACAAATGAAATGAAGATGAAAACTAATCTTTGTTATAATTGCAGCCAACCAGGGCATTTTCAAGTCAACTGTCCATATCCAAATATTTCCAAGCGTAGCAAGCAGGATCATGTGGATAAAAGGAACTTCAGGAGCAACCTAAGACAACAAGGCATGCTTGCAGAATCTGAACCTGTCTCTACACCTGAAGATAATTTGGAATTTTCTGAAGAAAGCGATGATGAGGATTTGAGTGATTCAGTACTCATATGCCTCATGGCTAAGAATGATAAGAACTCTTATGAATCTACTGAGTTGCCTGAAGCCATTGCTGAAAAAGGAGTTTGGTACATTGATAGTGGATCATCACGTTACATGACTAGATCCAAAGATCTCTTAATCAACTTCAAGCGTACTAATGGTCCCAATGTCATATTCGGTGACAACTCCAAAGGCAAAACTAAAGGAACATGTACTTTACATAAAGGAAACATCAAGATTATTGACGTTTTTTATGTTGAGGGTCTTAAAAATAATTTATTAAGCATTAGTCAATTATGCGATAAAGGCTTTAATGTTGATTTCTCTAGTGACTTCTGCTATATAAAAGATGCTAAGACCGATTCTATTAAGTTGAAAGGGAAATGAACAAACAATATATACTTAGTAGATTGGGATTCAACTTCTAACAACAATCCTATGTGCTTCGTTGCTAAAGATAATGTAGAAATGGGTTGGTTGTGGCATAGAAGGATGAATCACCTCAACTTTAAGACAATCTCTCAACTGTCAAGTTTAAATCTTGTAGAGGGATTACCTAAAAGTTAGTTTCAGAATGATCGCTTATGTGATGCTTGTCAAATGGGCAAACAAGTTAAAGGATCTTTTAAAAGAAATCAACATTTGTCAACTAGTGTAATACTTGAATTACTTCACATGAACTTATTTGGACCGGTACAGATACAAAGTGTGAGTGGTAAGAAATATACGCTGGTGATAGTTGATGACTTTTCTAGATACACTTGGACTGAATTTCTAGTATCTTAAGATGAAACTTATGTCAAGCTAACAAATTTTATTAAGCAGCTTCAAAATTCAAAAGAATTGAAAGTAGCCAAACTAAGGAGTGATTGAGGAACTGAATTCACTAACCAGTTTGTTGAGAAGTTTTGTTCGAAAAATAGAATTCTTCATGAATTCTCAGCTCCTAGAACACCACAACAAAATGGGGTTGCTGAACGGCGAAATAGAACTTTAAAGGAAGCAGCAAGAACGATGCTTGTAGAGTCTAAGCTACCTCAAAAATTTTGGGCTGAAGCCATCAACACAGCTTGCTACACTCAGAACTGGTGTTTGATCAACAAGCAACATGCAAAGACTCTATACGAACTATGAAAGGGACGTAAGCCTAACGTTTTCTACTTTCATGTCTTTGGTTCAAAGTGTTTCATTCACACAATAATGGATCTCAACAACTAAAGACTTTTGATCCAAAAGCTGATGAAGGTATCTTTCTAGGATATTCAAAGATTGGAAAGAACTTTTGGATTCTAAATAAATGATTGTTCAAAGTTGTAAAATTAATTCATGATGTGTTTGATGATGCTAATGTAAGCTTAGTATGGTAACATCTAAGGATGAAGGAATAAATGATTATAACTATCAACCTTCACTACTGGATGTTGAAGAATCAAGTGATGAGGAAGATGAGATCATTGTACCAATTCAAAAAACCAAGGCCTCTATGATTCCTGATGTAGAGAATGTCAGAAATGCTGAAGATTGTGAGAAGAACACCCATCAAGAGCATCAAATACTCGAAAACTTTGAGAATCAGTTGCATATTGCTAATGACTTTATCTTGTTTTCTGAATCTTACAAACCTGACAAGAGATGGTTAAGGGATCATCCTCCCAAGCCAATCATTGGTAATAGAGAAGCTAGTGTTAAAACACGGTCTGCAACTCTCAATGAAGCCATGTTTGCTAGTTTTCTATCTCAGATAGAACCCAAAAAGGTGGATAAAGCGTTAAGCGATCCAAGTTGGATTAAAGCCATGCAAGAAGAACTCAATCAATTTTAGTGATCTAAAGTATGGATGCTTGTTCCCAGACCAGTTCATCAAAGTGTCATAGGTACTAAGTGGGTTTTTAGGAACAAAATTGATGAAAATGGAACAGTCACTCGAAATAAAGCGAGACTAGTTGCTCAAGGATACTGTCAAGAGGAAGGAATAGATTTCGATGAAACCTATGCTCCTGTGGCAAGACTTGAAGCGATAAGGATGTTTCTAGCGTATGCAGCGTTCAAAAAGTTCACAGTATATCAAATGGACGTGAAGAGTGCATTCCTAAATGGTAAACTTCAAGAGAAAGTCTATGTTGAACAACCTCCTGAATTTATCAACGCTCAAGGCTATAGTTTGTTTTACAAACTAGATAAAGCGCTTTATGGTTTAAAACAAGCTCCTCGAGCATGGTATGCCACTCTTTCTATTTTCCTTATCAGTAAAGGTTTTTCAAAAGGAAACATTGACACAACGTTATTCAAAATCATTGATAATGAAGATATTCTTCTCGTTCAGATCTATGTAGACGACATTATTTTTGGCTCTACTAATTCTTATCTTTGTGAAAGATTTTTCAAAATGATACAAACCCAATTTGAAATGAGCATATGATGGGAGAACTTAAATTCTTCCTTGGTTTACAAGTTAAACAACTCTCAAACGGTATTTTCATAAATCAAATGAAATATACTAGAGATATGCTAAAGAAATTCGGGATGGAAAACTCTTCAAGTTCTAGCATTCCTATGAGTCAAACACTTTAAGTTGGACAAAGATGAAAATGGCAAAAAGGTAGACGTAACCAATTATAGAGGCATAATTGGATCATTACTTTACCTTACTGCAAGTAGACCTGATATAATGTTTTCTGTCTGCATATGTGCACGATTTCAGAGTGATCCTAGAGAATCACACTTAATTGCTGCCAAGAGAATCATCAAGTACCTCAAAGGAACACAAAATGTGGGACTTTGGCACTCAAAGGAATATCACTTTGAACTAATTGGTTATTCAGACGCAGATTTTGATGGATGCAAGATTGATCGAAACAGTACAAGTGGTACATGTCAATTTCTTGGAAACAGATTAGTTTCATGGCATAGTAAAAAGCAACAGTCAATTGCAACATCAACTGCTGAAGCAGAATATGTAGCGACTGGTAGCTGTTGTGCTCAAATTCTTTGGATGCGGAAACAACTTCGTGACTATGCTATAATACCAGGTCCGACGCCTATCTTGTGATAATCAAAGCGCCCTTGCCATGACTCAAAATCCTGTTCTTCATTCCAGGACTAAACATATTGACATTAGGTATCGTTTCTTGCATGACCATGTTCAAAAGAAAGATATCGAAATGTATTTCATTAGTACAATGCTTTATCACTTTAAGAAGTTAACTAGGTATGATCGAACTTTATGTGTAAACATCATATAGCATCATATTTTTTTTAGGCATACTTTTAGGGGGAACATTGTTTTTAATTTTTGCTAAAACCTTTAGATATGTATAAATTTAGGGGGAAACCTGAGTTTATGTGTTCATAAAGTGTAGATTATCGTAAGTGACAAAAATGAATTTCTTATGTGTATGCATGTCACTAACAATTAATCAATTTCAAAATTATTTTTCTCTAAGTCACAATATTTACTTTTGTTCCAGTAAATACTTGCAAAATATTTTACAAAATCATGCATTGTTTTTAAAATATGTTAGTGACAGCCCCAGTAGATTAAACGTTCCTATGTTTGAATCTCACGTGCTCACTAATAGATATGTCTAACCAATGACTACTCTATAGCTTTTGGTAGATGAACGCATGTACCTACGCCAAATACGTGTCAATGTATTAAAGGCTCGTACATCAATCATTCCATATTTCAAATGTTCTGTTTGAAAAAGTAATTGTGCACATCAATCCATACATTGAAATATGCAGTGAAATATCTTTTCCTATGTCAGAATTAAATGAAACATCGTATCTCATTTAATATGTACTTGGAAATCTTTTTTTTTAGATCTTATTCTCTTTTCTTTTCTTTCTTGACCATGATTCTTTGTGTCTATAAATATGAGACTTTGTAGAAGGATAGTTCATTCTATTTCAAACACATGTTGTGGCTCTCTGCAAATAACCTTCTCATACTTTATCTTCTTCAAAGCATGATTTCAAGAACGTTTGGGTCTTCTTTCAAAACCAAGGGAAAACACTACCAACATTTTCTCTTGAGGATCAGTCAGCAATGTTAGTCACCTGGACTAATGTTAAGGAGAAACCTTCTCAAATCTCCACTGACATTCTTTCGAAATTTTCCATTTTCCTTACCGAAAACTTCAAATGATTCTCACATTCATCATTTCCGATGAAAGACGAACGGGCGGATGTGCGCGCTGTGGAAGCCAGCATAACCCTCTCCACCTGTCTAAAGGAGTTTATGAAGAACTAGTATCCCGTCCTATATTGCATATACATATGGATACTAGAATAACACAAAGTGCAATGGTTGTGCTGTTAAACACACAGTTCATGACCTTCGTGTTTTATCAACTCTTGGTAGAAACACTATGGTGTTGATGATATCAAGAAGGGGGAAGAAAAAGAGGAAAGGAAAAAGGGCTAAAAAAGGAAGAGGAAGACTTCGCTAACAGATATGGCTGTGGTAAGCCTCTCTTCTATATTCTTTTTGTATCTTTTGTTCCTCAGCAGGGAAAGAAGCAACTGTGATAAAGTGGACTTTATTATAGCCCTTTGTCACAAGCTCTTCTTCTTCTTCTTCGTTTTTTCCTGTTTTATGTTTTTATTTTTGTAGGCTCCTTGTATCGCTGATAGAATATGTTGTAATATATAGCATTAGCATTTTACTCTGTTCTTACTTGTAAGATTTTAATGAGAATAAATATTTCCTTGCTAAAGCAATTTTTTGTTATGCGATACAAACTGCAAAACGCTAAACTAAAACAAACGCTAACAACTAAAAACTAACTGCTAACCTTCCTAACTTCTTATCTATCTGTTCTATTTATAACTCTTTATCGCTGACTTACAATCATTTTTCTTGTGGTTATTGCTCTTAAAATTATAAAAGAGCTTTTCCTTTCCAAAAGGTTGAATGGTCTTGACATTATCAAAAAGGGGAAAATTGTTAAGAATTTCTTTGTTAGAAGTTTTGATGATGACAAGATAGGACTTAATGTTAGACCCCTGAAAATGTAAGTTTTGTTTTTCATAGAAGATCATGTATCAAGCGATAGGATGTTTATCGAGTTTTAACTTTTAGATTATGTGCTTTTTTGTTTATCCTTTTCGTTTTGCTTATCTTAACGCTTAAAACGTTAGTAGAATTTTGAGTGAGTCTATTAATGCAAAGAAGTTTGAAAAAAAGCAAGAACTAGCGACAATCAAAAGGTCATCCGTAATATCGTATATCTCAAGCAACATTGTTCTACAAGTGACTATCCATGTCCAAGACTGACGCTGAGTTACTGATATAGACTACACTCAGGTGTACTGAGCTACCTACGTACTTATATATTAGGATCAAGTCTAAACGTAGTTCAATGTATTAGTTATGGTCATATATGAGGTTCTTAACTCGATTTAGAGAATAGGAAACGTATTGTCAGATGATACTAGGTAGTCTAGAGGTACTGTTCAATTGGTCAAAAGTCCTTTTAATATTATTAAATGGGGCTATTTATAGGTACTGTACACATTATGCGGATGATCGCGAGATATACGGGATATCTTACATGTGTCCAGGGATACACGTACTAGATCATCCGGGTATGGGTGGTACTTGACCTAGTCTAGGATAAACACGCAAGTTATGTTGTGTTTTGCAAATAATGACATCTTGATTAGGGACATCTCGGCAAATACTCCACAGTAATTATTACTAAGGTCGTAACTTTACGAGGTTGGCCTCTACGAGGCTATTCCCTATATCATTAAGTCCCCAAATTTATTGGTTAATTATACGCATTAATCCATTAATTGCTGCTTTATCAGGATACGATCTTTTAATGATTTTTACTGCGGCGTATCAGAGTCCTCGATGTATGCACCATCATTATTTTGACACGTGTCTTACCATACGAAACGTCTGATCATGCTGACCGTTGGATCCCTGACAGCCAGGCAATCCTGTCCATTCCTTTTGGCGGTGATATATAGTATAAATAGACTGATTTCTAAGTCATTTTTACCACACTTCAACTATTTTTTAAACTTTGTGCTAGGCTCGTTTTCACAGCAATGTTATTGACTAGAGACTCGTATTTCTCTCTTACGAAGTTAATGTATCAACACCTTCAGCCTAATCATTCGGTACATCTTCTTTCATCTCTTAAATTTATAACATGGATCGTTTGGGATTAGATGAGACTATGAACGTCGTAGATTCTGATGTCAGTTCAAGTTCAAGTTCTGGGTCGTCGGACTCTTCTGATTCAAATGACGAGTCGATTGATATCACAGCTCCCTTAGATCCTATAGATCCTGTAGATCCTTTAGATTTAGAAGGAGATGATGATCTTAATCGCGATCTGTTTGTCAATTCCCTCGAAGAAGGGAATAGGGTTAAGTGGTTGGATATTCAATCCACCGTTAGCAGAGGTCGTATTCAACAAACATTTAGGAAATATCATATTCCTTCTAATTTCAGTGCTTTGATTCCTAGGTCTTCAGATCATATACATACTCCTCCCCGCAATTATCGTTCATTCCATATAGCACATCTTATGGCGGGTTTACGCTTCCCTTTACACCTTGCCATCGTAGACATTTTGAATCATCTTCGTCTCTGTCCCTCCCAATTATTACCCAATTCATATCGTCATCTTATTTATTTCATAGTACTAATGCGAGTACATAATTCCGAACCTAATATAAGAAACTTTAACAAATTTATGCATTTAAATTGATGCAAGTCAAACTCAGACTTAGGTTTTTATTATCTAACACCTCAGAAAGGATTTCGAGTGCAAGCTAATCCGAAAGATTCTTATGGGGCTTGGAAAGATAAATATTTTTATCTTGCTATGCCCGACGAAGCACCTTGGGGAGTGCTTCGTAAGTGGAATCTTCTCGTGCCTATGAGGTTGAGACTTGGGTCTCCAACCATTTCAAAGGATGAGATTAAGAATATCTTAGAATGGTACTATAGTACCAAGTTGATATCTGAGCCCATGCTCCGAGCTTGTGGGCTTAGTGCTGCTGATGTCGAGCCCGTTTCTGACATAGGTAGAATATTATTTATTTTCTTTATAAATTAATTGTGTATTTTACATCGAATTTATGTTCATTTCTCGTCTCTCTTTTTTTTGTAGTTATGTCGGCTCGTTTATCCCGGATGACAAAGACTCGAGGGGGTGCTTCTCAGCAAGCCAGCCGAGGTATCAGAATAAACGAACTAGCTGGAGGGAATAGCTCTGGTTCGAGGGCTACGAATCCAGCTTCGACCCATGTTGCACGGGGTCGTAGTGCTACCATCGCTCCCAGCCCCCCTATGGCCCCCGGAGGACTACTCCTCCCGAACAGAGTACGAGGGCACATAAACGCCCTCGTGCAGAGTCTGTGTCGTTGGCTACGTCTTCTTCGGGGCTGACCTTTATGGTTACGGGTCTAGTGACTTTGATACGAGCGAAGAAACTGGGATGCAGGAGATGCTCAATAAATTAGAAGCCTTATCACTGGCCGATTTCACGGAACAAAAAATCAATGAGCGGCCACCTCTCAATAACGAGTCAACACCGCAGAATCTACAACCTCGTGTGTACGAGGATAGTAGTGTATTGTTGGATCCTTCCGGAAGTGTTGCGATGGAGTTGTACAGTCACTCTCTGCTTCCTTGGGATAAGGCGATGCTTCTGAAGCATGCGCATCCTTGGGTCGAGAAGATAGCAGCTTTACACACTAATCAGGTACAATGCGATTCTATTTTGGTGTTATATTTCTCATATTCTGATTTCTAATCTATATCTCGTCTTTGTCAGGTGAATTTATGCATACACCAACTCTCTCTAACTTGTTCGCATTACAAAAATGAATGCACGGAGTTGGATAAAAAATTAAAAGGAGTGCAGGCTGATATGATAGTTCATAGGGACGAGGCGAAAAAGGTAGAGGAGAATTTGAAAAAGGCGGAGGCTGATCGTGATTCAGCACACGCGAAGCTCGTGGAAGTGTTGGCAAAGTTAAAGAAGCTGAAGGCAGAAGACTTGGAACGCCAAAAACAACTTCTCTTGGCTCGTAATTGTATAGAAGGTGAAAAAAAGAGGTCGTACGAGCTGGGATTGGCTGACGGGATTAGACAGCAAGATGCTTTAAACATGGTGACTCGTTAAAAGTCTATAAGGGATTTTCTAAAGTCCACCCAGTTGGACTGACTAATGATGTCGAAGGCTATGAACGACCATCTTGATGGATATTATAAGTCGTTGGATTATTTAAAGAAAGAAGGAATTCTAAATCCAGACTTTGACATCGAAGAATATGTGGCCAAGCATGGTTATGACGAAGCTTTACGACCTTCGTTGAATCCCGAGGAGGTAGAGGAGTTCGTTGATTATCCTGAATTCGAGTCCATCATACAAGCTGTCAATAATAAAAAACAAGCCCTTCAATCTTGAGCAAGTACGACATTCATAAGGGAGCTGGAGTCGACCGTGGATAGGGGGACTTCTATTGATGAGAATGTTCCCAATGTTGCTCAGGTTGAAGGAAGTCACATCGATCAGGAACGAGTCCATCCCGCTCCAATTTCTACGACTGAGTTGCTAGAGGGTGAAATGTCAATTGATGAGCCTGCTGCAGTGAACAAGGAATGACCTTTTATGCTGTTAAGTTTAGTTAATTTATAATATTTAAGCATGTATTAATTTTTGCTTTATGTTTCTTTGGATATTTAAATTGTTCGAACGATTCCGTCTTATTTATTTTGAAGTAAGAATGTTTTGTTTCTGTCAAGTATCTTGCTTCGTTCAGTTATGCATAGAATATTGTGTTTTTGTCAAGTATCTTGCTTCGTATATATCTATCGTATTCTAAACAAAATTGAGCTATTATGCATAGAATCGTCGTAAATTATTTACATTCCATGATCGAGGCAAATCTTTCCGCTCCATATCTTGTTATATATAAGTCATATTTTTTGTGACTTTCACAATTTTATACGGCCCTTCCCAATTGGGTTCAAGTTTCTTCACGGTCTTTGATACTTCAACTTTCTTTAATACAAAATCCCCCACTTGAAAAGTCCAAAGGTTGACTTTTCTATTGTAGGCTCGTATCATCGTATTTTTGTGCCTTAAAATATTAGCATAGGCTCGATCTCTTACTTCCTCAACAACATCCAATTCAAATTCCCTCTGCCCTGCATTAAGATCTGGGTCGTATGAGTGCACTCTATCCGTCATTACTTCGATTTCTGCAGTTATTACTGATTCCGATTCGTATACGAGGCAAAATGGTGTTTCTCCAGTAGACGATCTGGGTGTTGTTCAGTGAGCCCATAACACCCCTAATAATTCGTCCGCCCATCGTCCTCGTTCGCCATCAATTCGAGTTTTAATATGTTGCAATAAAATACGATTCACAACTTCCATTAAGCCGTTAGCTTGAGGATGTCCCACCGAGGTAAAATGTTGGCTGATCTTTAATTCGTTACACCAATTGATCATATTTCTTCCATTGAATTGTGTTCCCTTGTCAGAAATTAACACTCGCGGAATGCCAAAATGACATATAATGTTTTTTCATATAAATTCGATCATCACGTGTTCTGTGATTCGTGCAACAGCCTCTGCTTTGACCTGTTTTGTAAAGTGTTCTGTTGCTACAATGATGAATTTCTCTTGTCTTTGAGTTGGCGGAAAAGGACCTGCATGCAAATGAAACTGATGAAATTGTTCTTTTCAGGAGGTTCGTATTAAGTAAATTGTAAAATATAAAGAACCTAGGATATCAATTCCCCATTGATCGAATGGATAAGTAATTTTTATTGCTTCCATCAGGGTTCCCGGTTTGTGGATCGTATTCGAATGCAATTGACATTCTTTACAGCGTCGTGTGAATTTCACCGCATCCTCGACCAATGTCGTCCAGCAGTAGCCTTGTCGTAGGATTTTTTGAGCTAGTGATCGACCCGCCAAATAATTTCCACAGCTTCCCTCGTGAATTTCTCTCGTAATAGAGGTTGCCTCGTCAGGAGAGAGGCATCGTAGTAGGATTCCAGACATAGAACGTTTGTATAGCGCATTTTCTACCATAGTAAATCGAGTTGACCTGTGTCGAACCCTTTTTGCTTCTGCCTTATCCTGCGGGAGTTCTTTGGATGTGAGATACCGAACAAAGGCAATCTCCAATCATCAATACCATCGAGTAATGGCGCTGTAACAATTTTTTCCATTATCTCTGCCTCGTTCGATATCAGTATCATGACGGTTCGGCTTCTTATACCAACTGATTGATTTCCAAATTTTGCTAGTGCATCAACTCTCTCGTTTTCTTCTCTCGGTATTTGTAATAGTTCCACTTGTACAAATTCTTTCATCAGTTCTTGGACTCTTATCAGATATTTACTCATCGTTTTTTCTCTAGCCTCGTACATGTCTCCAACCTGCTTGGCAACTAATTGCGAAGCTGTGAATGCATGCAAGTGGGTCACTCCTAAAGATATAGCCAGCTTCAATCCTGCAATCAGTGCCTCATATTTCGCTTCGTTGTTCGTGACATCGAAGTCTAGCTTAATTGCTAACTCCATGTCTTCTCTCGTGGGCGATTGCATCCGAATTCTGGTACCACCTCGTTTTGCCATTGATGACCCATCAACATGCAGGAGCCAAGGTTTTGGTACTGTAGATTCGTCAGTTATGACGCTATTCACCGACATTTCTGAGAGAAAGTCAATGATAGCTTGTGCCTTGATTGCTATACGAGGTTTATATTCGATGCTGAATTCTCCTAATTCGATTGCCCATTTGGTTATACGACCTGAAACGTCCGGTTTAGACAATAGTTGTTCAAGGGTTGATTTGTCAATACAACGATGTGGTGGGAGTGAAAGTATGGTCAAAATTTTCGAGCTGTTGTGATAAGAGATAAACCCCACTTCTCTATAGTCGTATAATTTAGCTCCGCTCCTTGCATCAATTTACTGACATAGTAAATTAGACGATGGTCCCCGCCCAGATCTCGTACGAGGACTGCACTTATAGCCACTTCTGATACGGCCAAATATAAGAAAAGAGGTTCATTGGGGATTGACTTTGTTAAGAGCGGTTGTGACATCAGATATTGCTTCAAACTCGTAAAAGTTTTTTCACATTCATCGGTCCATTGAATTTTTTTCATATTTCGTAGGATTTTAAAAAAGTGGAGACCCTTATCTGCATATTTTGAAATAAAACGGTTTAGGCTAGCCATACAACCTGTTAACCTTTGCACATCTTTTATTATTTTTGGTGTCTTCATTTGTAATATAGCTTCGATTTTTTCAGGATTAGCTTCAATACCTCATTCGGTGACGAGATAACCTAAAAACTTTCCTCATCGCACTCCGAAGGTACATTTCGTTGGATTGAGTTTCATACCGTATTTGTTCATTATGTGAAACGCTTGTTTTAAATGTTTAAGGTGATCTTGTTCTTGTGTGTTTTTTACGAGCATATCATCAATATATACTTCCATTGAATGACCGATTTCTTTTTCAAACATTGTATTTACGATTCTTTGATATGTTGCTCCGGAATTCCTTAATCCAAAAGGCATTACATTGTAGCAATATACGCCCTTGGCGGTTATGAACGATGTTTTTTCACGATCTTCTTTTGCCATCATTATTTGGTTAAAGCCTTGAAAGGCGTCCATCATACTGAGTAATGCACACTCAGCAGTGGAATCAACGAGTAGATCTATTCGAGGCAAGGGATAAGGGTCACGAGGACAAACTTTGTTCAAATCTTTGTTCAAATCAGTAAAATCAGTACACATGCACCATTTCCCATCTTTCTTTGGAACGACTACAACATTTGCTAGCCATTCAGTAAACTGTATTTCATTAATGTAACCTACATCTAGAAGCTTCTTCATCTCAGCCTCGATGATAACATTTCTTTCCGGACCGAAGTTCCTCCTCTTTTGCCTTACTGACTTTGCATTTGGGTCGATGTTCAGACGGTGTTCGATGATTTCAGGATCGATGCCTTTAAAATCCACAGCCGCCCATGCAAAAATGTCAGCATTGGCTCATAGAAAGGTCACGAGCTCCTTTTCAATTATCGGGCTTAACTCTCCGCCGATCTTGGTAGTTTTTTTAGGGTCATTTGAAAAAGAGTTGCACGACTTTGTGCTCAGTTGGTTTTACCGAAGTGTCTGGCGCTTCAGGCTTGTATTTTCCCCTATCTTTTTTCTTTTTCTCGGCCTCACGCCACTCTTTCTCCTCCAGGTCAATCTTTGAGATTAGTTATGACACCACCGTATCAACGACATTGATCTCGGGAATCTTTCTCTTCCTTTTTAGAGTCCTTGGTTCCAATGAGGTCGTATAACACTGACGAGCCTCAAGTTGGTTTCCTCTCATTTCACCGATCCCGTTCTTGGTTTTGAACTTCATTTTCAGATGCAAGGTTGATACAACTAGCTCAAATTTGTTCAACATAGGTCGACCAACTATCATGTTGTTGGCAAATAGTGTGACAACTACCAAGAAAGTTACCTGCATTGTTTTTCTCTTTGGTGCGACTCCCAGAGACACGTCGAGTTCGATTGACCCTTTAGGCATGATTTGCGACCCTGTAAACCCCATGAGTGGAGTGTTTATAGGTCGTAAATCGACATTGTCGAGCTCCATCTTCTTTAATACATCCCAGAAGATTATGTCCGCCAAACTCCCAATATCGACCAGTACTTTGTGGATCGCATAATTTGCGACATCCATCATGATTACCATCGGGTCATTATGGGGCATCATCATCCCTTCAAAGTCCTTGTATGTGAACATGATCGCCTTGTCTCCGCGCGCCACAGTTAAAATATCTTAAGAACCCTGTCGACAACCTTTGGTTCGTATCTCTCTCAACTTCTTTTTTCGTGCACTCGAAGAATCGCCACCTTCCAATCCTCCAGATATTACGTATATGTTTCCTCTGTAGGGCTGATTCCTCGTTTCATAGTCACGATGCTCATTTTCACGGTATTGATTCGCATTTTCCCATCTATCGGGGCGATCTTGCCTTTCATCTCCGTTAACTCTGCCATACTTGTCTCGTCCCTGATTCGTTTGTCTTTCCCTTGAACGACTTCTTGGTCGATCCTCTCGGCGTGTGTCCGCTATTTTTCGCTCGACAAAATCACACAAATAACCTTCTCGTATCAATCTTTCTACTTCATCTTTCAGTTGATGGTAGTCTTCAGTATCGTGTCCCCTTTCATGATGAAACTCACAATATTTGTGTAAGTTCTTCTTACTTGTGTGTCGTAAGGGCTTTGGCCTGATGATTCGTTCTGCATGCCGAGATTATTGGATAGCCATCAAAGCTTGTCTCCTACTAGCATTCAAAGGAGTATAATGCTCGTATTTAGAGACTCGTTCATGGCGAGGTTTATGGGACTTATGATCCCGACGATCATTTTTATCCTCATTTTTATCTTTGCGCGGCTCGTTTTTAGAAAACTATCTAACATCTTTGGAGTATTCATCCCCCTATCCCTGCGCGGATAGTTTGTGGGGTGATTTCTCTCGGTGCTTTTTAGTTCATTCATTTCTTCTTGGTTGATTTATTCAGTGGCTAACTCCATCATCTCCTCGTGGGTCTTTAGAGTTTTTTGAGCTATTGCGTTGGTGAATGGCCCAGCCGACAAGCCTCGTAATAGGATCCCCACCATCAACTCGTGGTTTAATTCATGGGAAATCCAAGAGTTCTTGACTGAACCGATGAATAAACTCTCTAAGAGTTTCCTTTGGTTCCTGTTTTAGTCCCATTATCATTGATATGGACTTCTTGGTTCTCTTATTGTTGGCGAAATAATTTTCAAATTTTCGGTTCAGCTGGGAATAAGAGACAATTGAGCCTCTGGTTTGACTCGTAAACCATTCTTGAGCTCGTCCGACCAAGGTCGACACGCATATCCTCACATTTACTGTATTAGACTGATCCTGAAAAGACATTAATAGTTCGAATGAAGTAACATGGGGTATGGGGTCTCCAGTACCATCATATTTTGGCAGAGTAGGCATTGAAAAGTTCTTATCTGGTAGTTCCATCATGATTTCTTCGGAGAATGGAGCATTACGGGCCATTAGTGCCGTAACATTTCTTACTCGCCTGGGCACATCTTCCACAATGTTAAGGTCGGTTTCCTTTGTTCTCTCTGATTCTTTTTCCTGGTTGAGATCGTCCTCGAATAGCCTACGAGGTACTATGGGGGCCTTTTCGGCTCAGGCCTGCAACATCTCTTCTACTTGCAACTGAACCTTACGGTCCAGCTCCTCCTGAGTCAATCTGATCATATTGCTTGAGCCAGCTCCAACAGTCCTTGCTAGCGGTGTTTCTTCCATGCTCGTATCTTGATTATCTATTGCAACAATTGAGTTCATATTTCCAGCGATCTGCAAATATTTTTCCACAGAATGCGCCACCTGATTTAGCTCGTAAAATGTTTAAGGCCAAATCAAGCCGAGGCTCGTATAAGACCAAAGAGGGTTGTATAACATATAAACTGCACTCAGGTGTACTGAGCTACCTACGTACCTTTATATTAGAATTAAGTCTAAACATAGTTCAATGTATTAGTTATGGCCATATACGAGGTTCTTAACTCGGTTTAGAGAATATGGAATGTACTGTCAGATCGTACTAGGTACTCTAGAGGTACTGTTCAATTGGTCAAAAGTCCTTTTTTTATGACAAGGAAACCTGCAGCCGCTACCGTTAGGTGCGCACTGGGTAAACCCCGCTCTTGTGTAATAGCCTGCAAACCACACAAGAGAGGAAATCAGCCTAGGTTGTCTATAGCTGATAGGCTCACAGTAGAGAAGGCAAATAGGCATTCCCTCATCAGGATTCGAACTCGTGACCAAGGCCACAACATTCACATGCCCTTACCAACTCTACCGGGGGTTGGTCAAAAGTCCTTTTAATATTATTAAATGTGGATATTTATAGGTACTGTACACATTGTACGGGATATCTTACACGTGTCCAGAGATGAACGTACTAGATCATCCGGGTATGGGTGGTACCTGACCCGATCCAGAATAAACACGCGGGTTATGTAGTGTTTTGCAAATAATGACATCTTGATTAGGGACTTTTCGGTAAATACTCCACAGTAATTATTACTAAGGTTGTAGCTTTACGAGGTTGGCCTCTATGAGGTTATTCCCTATATCACATATAAAGTCACAAAACAAATATTTCGTTACTAAGTCCTTGTAGCAATTGTCGTCATAAATAATTCTCTAATTATCGATAATAACAATTATACACATCACATTAAATTCATAAACATCTTATTTATAGTATTTTTTTGCTTGTAAAATTCATTTGTCTCAAATTCTAAAGGTAAAAGAAACAAATATATATGAAGCGTATGGATGTTAGACATGACTCGGACACTAACTTGTTGATAACAAAATTTTTAAATTTTGAAATTAATTGAAAATAATAGTAGTAAATTATTTAAATTTCATATCTACCTAAGTAAATGTTTTTCAAAATCATTACGCTTTGAATTCTGCCTCAAAATATTTAATTCACAAATTAGCCAGTGTTCCAACTTCTTGCAATCATAGAACAAAAATTTTGTACTAGTTCACTCAAATTTTCAAGCACAAAAGATAAAATTAAAAGCGAGGAGCGAAAATGAAATTAAAATCAGGAAGATATATAGGTCAATAAGTGGAGGTGACAATTTCAACAAATATGTTAATAACTAGGGATGTAAACGAGCCGAGCTCGAGCCGAGCCCGATGATTTTCTCGGGCTCGAGCTCGAGCTTGAAACTCAATATATGAGCTCGAGCTCGAGCTCGAGCTCGAGCTCGTCGAGCTCGATTTGGAGGGCTCGAGCTCGAGCTCGATATTACCTAACTTAGTTCGGCTCGGCTCGCGAGCTCGATTCGAATCCAGGCTCGCGAGCTCAAGCTCGCGAGCCCGGGCTCGAATCCAGCTTGTACTCGAGCTCGAATCGCCCCAGATTTAAATCCAGCTTGACCTCGAGCTCCAGCTTCCTCACAATCTTTAACTGAGCAATTTTCTGAAGTAATTCAGCCACCATCAGATTTAAATCCAAACACAAGGAGGCGCCCCAGAAAGCAGAGTAATCCACGAGAAACCAAAAAAACTAGCTACACAACACCCGAGTTTATGAAATCCAAAAACCTACCTTTAAACCCAAAATTCCCGACGATGAAGAGAGGCAGAGGGAGTTGTACGATGGCGAGGCCCGCGAGAGGTGAATCGAAGATGAGAATTTGAAAATTAGGGTTTTTATTTGTGAAGTGCTTGTTTGTATTGTCTTCTTCCAATTTTAAGTTCTGTACTTTTAAATTCCCAAATGTCACACTTATGATTTATTTATTAATTATTAATTAGGGTATTTAATATAAAAAAAATTAAAATTAACAAAAAGCTCGCGAGCCGGGCTCGCGAGCTTTTTCCAGTGTGTGTTAAGCTCGAGCTCGAGCTCGAGCTCGAGCCGAGCCGGCCTGGCTCGCGAGCCGGCTCGGCTCGGTTTACACCCCTATTAATAACCAGAGAAATAAAAGTAACAAGGAAAAAAAGAGATAGCATTGCAAAATCTGTGCAGGAATACTAACACCATTAACTCCTAAGAAAATGGTGATTTCTTGCAGATTTTTTAATAACGAGGGAGATTTTTGGTTATTTTATTGTTATACTTTTATTTTATTTTGCATTTTTAGAATAACATAGATAGATCCCTTAAGTTCATTTGATGCAACAAGTTTGGGATCACTTCACATACTTTTTTCAAAATCCTCTATTTGACCCATATCAAATATAGTCAATGTCGAATAAATTTCATGATCCTATTCGCTCCATCTTCCTATTCGTATCATTTGGTATTATGGATTGCACGAAATGAATGATGCAAAAAAAAAAAAAAATCCAATTAAAACTCAGAATATTATTATTATTATTTTAATTAGGGATCACATGAACCTAATCAACAAATGTAACTTTTGAAAAATACGCATTGGATTCGTGATATAGAAATGTGACGCAAATTTGGGATATTTTTATCAATTTTAAGACACCAATTCTGAGCTTTTTCTAGTGTATTGGATCAGATTTTAGCTAGGGTGGATTAAATTCAATATAGACATAGCAACATGGGATAACCTGGGCACCGCTCGACTAGGGGGTTTAGCTCGTGCACGAGTATAAATTTTTTAGTGTACTATATTTTGAGAAGCATTACCAATATAGCTGTCGAACTTGATACTCTTTAAAGTGGATTAGAATTTTTTTTTGCCAAAAGTTATATGATGGGATGTGAATCGAGTTAGACACACTTAGTAAGGATCGAACCAGCTAATAGGCTAAAATCAAGAAATACATTTCTATTTAATCGAATCAATCAATACATTCGTTCACACGTGATTACAATCAATAAGAATGATTCTAGGTTACAATCAGATTGATGCCAATAAGAATGGAAAAGAGGAATTTGAGAAAGGAAAGCTCTGAGAAGAAAAGAGTAAAGGGGAAAGAGTCGTACTCTATGCTACTCAACTTCCAAATTATGAGATTTCATACTTGTTTCCCACCTTTTATACCCTTTCCTACTTGCTTGAATGACCGATCTACCCTTGTACATTTTATCCTTAATCGCATTTCATATTCCACTTTTAACTCGATCCTGACAAATCTCCCCCCTTATAAGAGGTTTGTCCCCAAACCTCTACTTGAAGAAAGGAATAGAACCCAATCGTAAGCTATCAAACTCTTTGAAGTCCTAAACTCCAAACACAAATTCTAGATTCGAGACACTACCATAGGCAATAGTTCTTCAGCAATAGTAAATGCAGTTCCCAATAATGCAAGCTGCTCTAAATCCGTCTCGGCTTTAAAAGGTAGGGCCTCCTTTATCTCTGTCACGTTGTCATCTTCAGTTGGGCCATCTAAAGCTTTTACCAAGACCTCAACATATTTATGAAAAAGTTGGGAATTTCTTGTCAACACGTTTCCTCCAAAATGCAGGATGACTAACCGAGTTAGCTGCTCAACTATCTCCTTGACAACAAAAACGAACCTCATTCCACAATCAACAAGTATACGATCAGCTGAAGATGCAAAAGTAGATAGCGGCGATGCAAAACGAGTTGATAAAGGCATGCTCTCATCACCTCCAACCAAATCAAGAACCACCTTTCTGGCCCGTCAGAAATTCAATTCAAGGACTTCTTCAACGTATGCTTGCACACATACACTAGCCGCACGTAAAGCAGAAGATGTCTCAAATGATGGTGGCAGCTTGTAAGCACTACACAGTGGTGGTGGCTCGGGTGGTGGAAGTGGTTGTTCCGGCTGCCTTATTAGGCACTTAAGTCGAACTTTTGCTAAGATTTGGTTTATTAGACCTTTCTCGTTCGCAGCCGCGAACTCTTTCGAGACCTCATGATTTCCAATCACCATTTTAGCAAAAGCAGCACCTGCATTTGCTAATCCAACTCTCCTCACTCTATTAACGCCACAAATATCTACCATTGATGGAAATATCATTGAATTCAATATTCCTACATAAGGTTCAATCTGATCGCTAGCCACAGTCGATACAATTAACTTTGAAATTTCAAGAGGAATAAACCTAAAAGAAGATGACCTTATTGATGTCCCTCTACTACCCCCAAGACTTACACCTCCAAGTTTATCTACATGAGCCTTACTGAGAAAGACCTCCGATGTTTTGTTCATGACTCCAATCGCTTTGCCTCGTTCATCTTGAAGCACTAATGTACCACGCTGTTGCCTTGCTCCAGAATAGCACGTGAGGACATTTTATCTTGCCATAGGTTTGAAATCATCACAACTCTCAATCTCTTTCTCACAAGTTGATACACCAACTCCCGTCATCACCAATGTTTGCACAACATTCGAGTGAGCAAATCGCGACTCGGGACTTTTCTCGAACGCCTCGTTCTCGAACACCTCTGCTAAGCTTCGTTTTATTGCTTCCATTTGTAGCTGCATCAACATTCTCATTTCGCTAATTAGGTCTTCCTTATGTCTTGCAAATCTGATATCGATTGAGGCAGTGATTTTTCCAATTCTTGTTCAAGTTTGTCCAGTCGATTCGATTCGGCTCTATTTTGTGCCGTCATCAATTGCCTCGAATTTTCCCTTGGATGGATTGCTTTGATGGCCATTGGTTAGGATCGAACCAACTAATTAAAATCAAGAAATACGTTTCTATTTAATTGAATCAATCAATACAATCGTTCATACGCAATTACAATCAATAAGAATGATTCTAAGTTACAATCAGATTGATGCCAATAAGAATGGAAAAGAGGAATTTGAGAAAAGAAAGTTCTGAGAAGAAAAGAGTAAAGGGGAAAGAGTCGTACTCTGTGCTACTCAACTTCCAAATTATGAGATTTCACTTGTTTCCCACCTTTTATACCCTTTCCTACTTGCTTGAATGACCAATCTATCCTTGTACGTTTTATCCTTAATCGCATTTTTTATTCCACTTTTAACTCGATCCTAACACAAAAGTTATATGATGGGATGTGAATCGAGTTAGACACACTTAGTATTATTCACCTTGTCAACTCCAAAATAAAAAATTTACCTATGCACGCAATTCGTTTTAACACTACTTTGCAGGTGATTTTTGTTTAAAAAAAAGAAAAAAGAAAAAAGAAAAAGAAAAAAGAAAAAAGAAAAGAAAAAGAAAAACACTTGCGTTTCATTTACAAAAGTGGTGCAAACAGTATGCTAAATGCTGAGAAAATAAAGCAAATAATACTAAAACCCTACTACACCAAACTTTGCGCCTCTCATAAACCGCCATTTTTGTCCCGTCGAAGCATGTCATCAGTTGAAGAATCTGATGTTGGAATTCTCTGCTACATCTCTCACCTCCCTGGCTTCCGTGGTATTCTCAAGCAAAGGTTAAGCTTCTTTCACACTTTTTTTTGGCCTTTTCTACTGTCTGCACAGCATGCATTTGATATCACTTTCTATGTCTCGAGTTGTTTCCACGAACTAGAAGTAATTTATGCGGAAAAAAAGTTTGATTCGAGTTCAGTTGTTGTGGAATTTGTATCTTCGGATTCGATTTGGTTGCCACCAATTAATTCATGAATGTTATGTTTATATCCTGCAATTCCTAAATTTAGACGAAATTCAGTGGATGCAAGGAGGGGATACAAGCAACATTGTCAAATGTACCATGCCAGCTTTGAAAGTTGTAAACTGATCAATGTAGCAAGTAATTACCATAAAATACAGACCAAGGTTGAACCTCAATTGGGCAAAATTTTTGTTGTCAAACAAATGCAAGCCTTATAACGAATATCTGAATTAAGACCATAGTATACGTAAATGGATTGTTTTAGAATATGTAAATAGCGACACCTTCAAAATCCTGATGATAATATGGTTCATAAATCAGTGATCTTGTGGAGAGGGTATGAAAATGAGTCGGAGAGTCAGTGAGAGAGTTAAGCCGTAAATTACTTGGACAGGGGCCAATGAGAGTTTGTTCCATGTAAAAGAAATTTGTCAACCGACCATGTGTAGTTTGCGAAATATGATTTCTGTGCTTTATTCCAGGACTCCCACCATAACCTGGGAACTGACTGGCATAGCATTAGGGAGTATGGTGTAGATAATTTTATCTGTATCCACACTACTGCAAACCTTTTATTTTAAAGAACTTCTATGCTGTCAAACTTGAGTTTGAAGAAGCTATTTGCATGTCCATGTTGATGGTTCTTGTGTGGTGGGTGCCTTATGCTTTATACAATCAAATATGTCCCCAAGTTTAATTTATTCGGCAGTTTGTCCAGATAGCTGTGATATTTCTGTATTTGTTCACACAAAAATATTGTGTATAACATGACTTCATGTATGCTTATTCCATATATCACATTTTTTTATTAATTATTCAAGCTGTAACTTCTGGGTCATTAGTCTAATCAGTAAACCAATAATAGTAATAATTCAAGATGTAACTTCTGAGCCATTAGTCTACAGTAAACCAACAAATAAAAAGGCCCAAATTTATATATAATTAGAATTTAATTTACTTGTGTTTTACATCTTCCTCAGAATCATATGTTACTATTACAAGAAAACAGTGCAGGACTTTATGTTCATTGATTGTTTTTCCAGATATTCAGATTTTATTGTAAATGAAGTGGATCTAGCTGGAAATGTTGTTCATTTAAGCTCCCTGGGGGCTCCGTTAGAGGTCTGTAGTTTTCGGTGACTGCACAATTGATTCGATCTATCTACTTAAATATGATAAATTTTGTAATCATACTGACTCATAATTACATTTAATCATACTGACTCATAATTTGGTCTGATAGATTGCCGATGACAAAAAAATAAAGATAGCCGATCTTCTTGATAAAGATTATGCCCCCGAAATAGAAACTTTTAGAGCTCTTGCTGGTGAATCTGATGTGGAGAAGTTGAAGAACTTTATTGATCAAATTGGTTCAGGAGTCGACAGCAATGAAGAATCGATTGTTCTTTCTCCGAGCTCTGATAAATCCCACAGAACGGTTGTTTGAACAAGTTCATTGAAGTTTTACTATATCTTGGGTTTCATATATCATATCTTGCAATTCATTTAAAAAGCTATTGTTTTTCAGGCTATTCATAACTTCTTCAAGAACGGACTGAAGTTCCTAGTTACTGACACAGTAGATGGACCGGATTCTGTATCAAAATGCATTCGTGTGCGATTGAATTCAGGAAGTAATGGTGGAAGGGGAAAAAACTCCAGGAAAAGAAAAGACCGAGGAGATAAACCCTATGATTCTAGAGGTTCAGAGAGTTGGCCAGAACACACTGGCAAGTTTCTTCGGTGAGGTCTACTTGTTCTGTTAATTTTATTCCTCCAATACTCGTAATCTCTTTATTCTTTGTTTACTATACATGTCACTTCTTAACCAGGCTAAGTCCCAGATGAAAAAAAATCGATTATAGGTATCACATGGAAACACCAGAAAATATGAATATTTCTTTTGTATTTTCATCTATAATTGGATCGTTTGTAAAGAATCCAGTAAATAAGACAGATTATATAAAAACATTATGTGATTTAAACTAAATAGTGATATACCAAAGTAATTCTTAAGGCACATTCTTGGTGCTCACAGGAAAATGTGGATAAGTATTGTGTGATGTTTTGTTCCCATTTAAGAGAGAGATGAACTAATAGAAAGGTAGGGAGAGAGCATACTATTGAACTAAACCTCATTTGTCCCTTTCCTATACTAAAAGCAGAGGAAGTAGATTATGATATCTGTACATCATATAATGTTGAAAAGTATGTTTTACTTGTGTTATTGGAAATCAACCTATTTAGTAAAAAAGATAATTTAGTTATTGTTCCTATTGGTTCTGCTTAAAATCCCTGATTGCTGCATATCTCCCTTTAGCCTTCTGAAACTGAGTATTGTCGGTTGTCGGGTTTTTAGTTATGGTCTCATGGATGAAGGTATTCTCTCTGTGTTCTTTTTTTATTATTTCACTTTTGACTAAAATCTATGGCCTAAGAGGGTTCACTGGAGAACAATGCCCGCCCTTATGTGTTTATATTTTCAAAAATTTGAAAAGAATAGGGGTGGTTTCCATAATTCACCTAAACCTCAAGGGTTGTCATTGTAATTATTTCAGTAAATTACTGTTTAATTCAGTTATGCTAGCGCTTTGCCTGCTTTTTATTCAGGCTTTTAACAGTACTTCTATTCATCTCAATGCAGTCTGTGCCTCCAGTAACGTTCCTGAAAATAAAAAAGCATATTTTACAAGTATGCTTGGGCATCTTTTTATTTATCCTGTCTTATTCATGTATATTACTGGATTAAACTGTGGTTTAGAATCCATTGCGTAATGGATGCATCTGCCCAATCCTGAATTGTTGTGACAAGTTTTGCACTTTTAGTTCAACAACAATTTGTAAATTTTCTAAATGGACCAGTCTCATAATTCCTTGTTTGGTCAATCCTAGCTCATGGAGTTTACTGGGGGACAACTAATACAGTTTTATTTATCCTAGGTTTCATCTTTACAAGGAGAACAAGGATACACAAGAGGCTCTGGGGCTTCTCGGTAAGATGCTTGGCATTCAGGTACTTTCAGTATTTACCCAAGCCTTTTGAATCTGCTGTATAATAGTTTTGCTTGATTGCTAACTTTTAGTATTATTGATCAACATGCTAAAGCAATGTATTGTTTTGATCTATTTATTTATTTATTGTGTTCTGTACTTTCACTGTTGCCTTCTGCATTTTTCTTCATATAGTGTAACTGTTGAAGTTAATATTTCATCAACCTCATTTGACAGCCAAGGTCTTTCGGGTTTGCTGGCACAAAAGATAAACGGTCAGTGTCCACTCAAAGGGTAATTTCTTTCTCCTTTAATCCATACAATAGAAATAACTTTTTCTCGGTATTTATAGTGTACACTCTTGCTTGTAATTTAACGAATCAAATATTTTACGGGATAGAAAAATGGCACCCGTCTCCATGCCGTTGATCACGCTAGTCTTTGCTTCCAAATGTTATTTTGTGCGTGTTTGCACTGCAGGTAACTGTTTTTAAGCAGCGAGCAAGTAGATTAGCAGCGCTTAATGAAAAATTATTTGGCATCAAAGTTGGAAACTTCTGGTAAGAACACAGCGATGAAATTTGTACCTGAGTATTATGTTAGTTCCACCGTATTGTGACTCTGAACCTCTTGCAGCTATGTTTATGACGGACTAGTTCTTGGGCAACTCCAAGGGAATCGATTCACAGTTACATTAAGGTGCGGTCATGTTTCAAGACATCAAAATGTTTAAGCACTTGAAACTATTATACTAAAGTTTTATGCTTATTGGATCTACTAATTGACTTTTTTGGATCTGCAGAAGCGTCACTGCTGAAAATGAAGATATTATTAGAGCATCTGCCACTGCCTTAGGGGAAAATGGTTTTATCAATTACTTTGGTTTGCAGGTATTTTATTGATTTATACATCTTCGCCGACTTTAATTCGACCTCTATCCATCTTGGGCTTTACAAAGTTTACAACACAATTTTGGGATTTGACTCCTGTTTTATTCTACTTGAACTTGAATAGCTTATTTGGCACGGAGACAATGAAATGACTACTGATTTAGGTGATACAAATCCAACTTTGGATGATTTGAACTGACCAAAAAACTGAACGTATTTGATAATTAGAAGCTTTTAATATGAAAGACTAAGTGAAATTAATTTGACATTATTTAATTATTACAAGCATATTTGCACTCATAGTACCATTTCTAAGGTTTGAGGGCCTACCTTAACCCACCTGTCGTTGCCCATATCATCTGCATAAATTTTTAGTTATTAGGACCTCACAGTAATACAGTATATTTGCTACTATAAAAGTACTTGTTATCCATAGAATTTCTTGGATTTTTTGCATACCCATTTTGACCCTAGTATCCATTAAAGAGTTAAAAAAGAACGGGCTTGATTAAGTTTATCTCTTTTGAGTAATATAATTCGGGTATAAAACCAAATTTCCTTTTTATATCAAGCTCTTTTTGAAAAAGGACAGTTTATCTTTCGTGTGAGTTATATCATACTCATTGGAATATTTGAACTTTTAGATAAAATTAATTTCATGAGCATTTTAACCATAAGTTAAGGATATGAAGGACTTTGTATGAGAAAGTTGTATCTATTTAAATGATCGTTTGTGCACAAATGCGAAGCAATTAAGGTGTTCTCTCATTTTATTACCAGTCATCCTATTCATATTATAATGCTAGGTAAAGACAGATATTTTTTTTGGAAAATTTCAATTTCATAAACAATAAAAGAGAGAAGTTACAAAAGCGCATAAGGATATGACGCTTATCTTACCAATCCAACCTACTAAAAGCCCATACAACCATAAAACGCATACAACCCTAAACCCTAAAGACAGATATTTCCAAGAAAAAAAAGAAAGATTCAACCTAAATGCTGATGATAAATAAGAAAAACAACTTACTATTTTATAATAGCGAGTTCATTTCATTCCGCTTCCTCTGATTTTCTCATTGTGTTTATCTTTACAGTTAACTATATTAAAGCACATTCATATAAGTAAACACATTATCTGATTCTCCTAGCTCATAAATCAAAAATAACATAAAAGTAATTGAGATGCTAATATTATATTATAGGATTCAATAATGTTTTCTGGTTACATATAATTTGATAATGTTTTCTGCAAAATATTGTAATTTACTGGGCTAGGCCTTCATGCTCCTAGTGATAAAGGTAATTGAGATGCTAATATTACATTATAGGATTCAATAATGTTTTCTGGTTACATATAATTTGATAATGTTTTCTGCAAAATATTGTAATTTTCTGGGCTAGGCCTTCATGCTCCTAGTGGTGTGCCTATTTGCAATATGGTCGGCTAGAGATACTTCTAATGGCGATTTAGTTTCTTTAGGTAGAAGATAACTTTGCCTTTCTTTCATTTGTCTTCCCGCTCTTCACGAACGTATCTTTTCACATAATGCCATCTACAAGGTGGTGCGAATTTAACATATTTGTGGGCACATCCAAATTGCTTGAGACTTCTTAGCCCAATCAAGCACACATATAAGACTTTTGGTAGTTCATATTTTCGACATTTCATACATTAATCTGTAAAATAAGTGTATGCCATAAAGAAGTAGATTATATTTTCATATTAATAATATTATCTGAAGTTGCACAATATGCTTCCTCCTTGGCGTTATACGTAGTCATTTTTTATATTTAAGGTACCCAAGAAAAGGAAGTATCTTGGATATCCATTTCTAGTCCAGAGAAGAGGGAATTACTCTAGCATTTGATGCATATGACAGCTAATAGTTTACTTGACATGCTTAAAGAAATCATTATGTGGATTACAGAGATATATTTTCATTGCATATCTTTCTGACCATCGGTTTATATTTTCTATCAAGCTCTTAACCTTTTGTCAAGGGTGGATGTTAAGCAGTAAAATCCTTTATTTTGATTTTCTTGTTATGCTTTGTGAGATTTGGAGCACTAATCCTCTCATGATGCATGATGCTTTCAGCGGTTTGGAAGCAGTTCTGTACCAACACATCTCATTGGAGCTGCATTACTACGTGGAGAATGGAAAGCTGCTGTTAGCATGATTCTTGACCCACGACAAGGAGATATCCTTTTAGATTTCTGTTAACGTGTCTAAATATTTTTAAACAAGAATGACCTTTTAGATGGTCAGTATATTTGTTTGTTTTACTTGACTAAGATGTTTGAATACAGAAGGATGTCACAAGAAAGATAAGAGAATATTACAAGGAGAGTGGTGACATTGAGGGAACACTAAGACAGTTACCCCGCCATCTGATTGCAGAACGCGCTATTGTAAGTTTCACATACTGTATTGCGTCAGTTTCACAACTAGTAAAAATTGCATAGGCGATTCTTGGTTTTGTTTGAGGGAAGAGAGGGAAGTAAGTATGAATATGCTGCTTTGCTGTTACTCTCTCTTCCCCTAGTGAAATGGGCATATATAGGAAGTGAGGCAGTAAAGGTTTAGACTGACTCTATAACTTTCTAATGTTTCCTGCCAATTTTCTCTCTCACTTTATTTTAATTCTCCCATTTTCTGTTGCCCACTTTTGTTTAGAGTTGCAAATCAATAACTCTTTCTTATACGATTTTCAGTAATTCAAAAAGTCAATTTATAATGAAAATGAAGATTGACCTATCTCTCACTTATATAACCAAAAAGAATCTGAAGAGTTTCATAAAGTCCATTCTTCTGCACCATAGCCATGTCGACTGTTTTTATGCGTGGACTTTGTTAGCTCAATAGCCAATAAAGCGTCAACCTTCAGCAAGGGAGTATAGATAAAGTAGACTTGTGAATATATGGATGGAATAGTTTTTAGAAATCAAAATAGGTAAAATATAAACAAAAGACATATGAAAGCAACAATCTGAGCTGTGTCATTGTTAATTGTCTTTTCCTGTCTCTGCTATTTTATCCTATTATCAGACAGTTTTTTTTTGACATATCCAGCTGCAGTGTTTCCAAAAATCTTCTGGAAATTGCTTACAAGCCCTATTGGGTATACCCAGGACACTCAGAATGATGTAAGTATTCAACACAAACTCGAGTTTAATTGAAAAGTTAATATGCATTTGCTTTTCATCTAGCATGGATCGAATTCTGACTTAGAAGTTACTATGGTTATAAGTTACTTTGATGCTTGGTGACAAACTATTAATAGCAACATCGTTTCATAGAATCCATTTTGTAGTAAAAGAATACCTCATAAATCTTGGTTAAACCAAATTTGAAAATTGGCCCCCGCTGCTTGTATTAATAGCTTTGAAACTGTGTTCCCTCTCAGGGCGGTGCCTGGTTTTGTGTCTTGTGGGAGTGAATTTTTTTCTCTACTCGAGTCAGGTTGACATGACCTTGAACTCTATTATGTTTGCACGAGCTTGTGAACTCATTAATATTATTAATTATTTTAAACTGTAATAAAATATATTTATATATTTCATAATATTATATAGAAAATAATTAACTGAAGAATACATATATTGAGCTCAAGTCTGTAGTATTGGCTCACCGAGCTCCATCGTAACTCAAATCTCTTACGCTCCTGGTTTAGATAGCAAAAATTGCAACTCATCTTTCATATTAAAAAAATCACTTACTGGGTAAATTATACAATGTGGTGTTACAATTTATTTAACTCTTTGACTTCATTAAGAAAGTATTTTATTCATAAAGATATTGAGCAAATCATTACGAGCTGTTGTACTCCAGACAGAAAAGGTTGAGGTGCAAACAATGACAACAATGGCTTCAGTCGCTGTAGTTAAATTTGGTAGAGGTGCAAAATCGAAAAAAAGAACAAAGGATAAAAGAAGAGAAATGTGCATACTATTAAATATTCTTCTCTTTGTAAGCTGTCATTTATTGTGTTTTAAACTTATAGCGCAAATAAAAGTGCAATCGGACCATACAATAAAAAGCAAAGAAGTATATTTAAGATATGCAATTGTAAAAAAGAAATGAATATAAAGTTTCAGTAATTTTTCTGCGGTGTATTTCTCTACTTTACAGTGATTAATATGACACTATTTTTGACTCCAGGTTTGTGCATAGTTATCAGAGCTATTTATGGAATCATGCTGCAAGCGTGAGAGTTCAAAAATATGGTATGCATTCTATAGGATTTTCGTCCTCTCCTTTGGCTGGAAAACATGGTTTAGCTGAAAGCTTTTCAAATCACTGAAGTTAAGTGAAAAGATTGAATAAGCTAACTTAACAAACTAACCTTGAAACTTCTAAGGAACGGTTTCTGTAAATCAGTCACCTTTACACTTGATAGAATTTGATGGAAACTGCGCACCATATCCTTACAATTGTTTCTCATACAGAATGATATTTGCTGTAGTAAACTCTTTCATGATATTAATTGCGAGAGGAACTAATCAAATAGAATAATATTTCTGTATGTACACCTGCATGTGTGTCTTGGTACAAAAGAACAAAAAAGGGGCAATCCAGCATAAGGATGCTCCCACCATAAATCACAAAGTGGGGCGGGGAGCTATAGAATTCAAAGTTTTTGAGAGCACGAGCACTATAGAGCGTCTTATATTCTTGCACTCTGCTTGCTACGTTCGAATCCTCTCACCCATAAATATTTAAACCTTTTACAATGATTGTGTTAAGATGAAAGGACAATGCAAATTAAGATAGCTAAAATCCCAAGCAATATAGAAATCGTCTTCTTCAATTCTCTTCCTCCCTCCCTCTCATTCCTTATTTTATTTCTTTGTTTTTGTTTCTTTTTTTTTTTCCTTCTTCCCTCTCCCAGTCTGCTGCTATCTCCATCTACAATTTTCTTTCTTCTCTAATGTTTTTCCTCCTAATGGCTCACCTCGGTCCTCTTATGCCTGCCACCTGTTCCACCAAGCACATTATTGGCCTTCAACATCTCTGCCGCCAACCTTTGTCCACATCAGCACTGTTAACCATGTCTGAAGCATTACGACATTAAACCCTGAATTAAGCATCATACGTCAGCGGCTTAATAAATTTAGTGACTAAGCGCACACTTACGCCTTGAGTTCGCTGGAGATCAAACATCCCACTGGTGCATCTCGGGTGGACGGCATATTATGTGACTTAGTTCCTACCATTCGATCGGGGAGGGGTACTATTAAGTGACATATTCCTGTTGGCAACACAAGTCTGATTCTAGTATTCGAACCCATGACCTCCAAATTTTGGTGAAGTAAGAGTAACTCTCATTTGGAGTTGTAAATGGCGCGCCATGGCGCACCCTCAATGCCATGAACCATGACATGGCACCAGCGTCTTGCGTTCGCCTTGAAGGCCTGAGATGGCGCGCCATTTCGAAGTCCCCTATAAGCTACCCTTCAAACTGTATCGATTAAGACACACGCATACTAACTAACTATATATATATATTATTTTAGCTTTGTGAATCTCAAATAAAGAGTAATATCAAATTTAGTTTTGGAAATTGCAAATAATTTGTATTAATGCTTCTGAGCATATTATTTTAATTTAATCCAATTGCTAGAAAAAATTAACACGATTAAGAAGGAAAATTGTAAGAGACAAATTAGAAGCTATTAGACAGTAATTTACACTTTTGACTATACAATCTGGAGAGCAAAAAGATGTGTTTCGTTATAAGGTTCCTTTTGAACCAAAACATATGTTGGTTTTTATTGTTCTCCCATACAATTTTGATCAATCTGGTAGAACATCATATTTTAACATCTCTTGTAGTGAATAAACTGTCAATCTCTGAACATTGTTTGTTGAGGTACTAATGCACCAGAGGTTTGATTTCGTAGTTCTTCTATTTCTATAAATATATGTAGGACTTCAGGTTGTGTTGGGTGATCTAGTGTACTGCAAAGAACAAGATTGTGAGAAAGAAATAAGATCCTCTTCTTTGGAATGTGAAAATGGCAGTTGCATTGATACAGACGTTGATTGTAATCTAGATGATATATCTTTGACTGACGTTTCTGGAGTAAGAAGTACATCTGTGAAGGTAATGTTCTTGAATTTTACACCATTTGTTTATAATTTCATATACAAACTAACGAGCTCTCTTTTTCTACATGAACTATTTTGAATCTGTTCAGTGTCAGTATGGCCTGTTGTTTGTTGCTATCTCAAATAGCTAGTTTGGGCTTATCTGAACTTTGTTCATTTGAATCATTCAACTTTAGACTTTAACAAAGTATGAAAAGATTTCAGGGATAGCCTTGAAATGTATATGATTGCTTATAAGATGTATTATGAAGTCATACACAATCCATTCTTACCAACTAAAAGTAGTAAAACATGCACATTGATAAAGGCAAAGGCAATTATTGCTTCCTTTGTTTTATGACTCATCAAAACTCATTTTCATTTGTTTTAACTGAATCATTTGCACCACTCTCTAGTATAGATGTTGAGTGTAGGTGTCCACACAACAAACTACAACATAAAAGAAAGCTGCATCTGTTTCCAGAATAGCCTTATCTTTATACCATGTCAAATACTGCACCCTTAACTTTCTCGTCCTCAAGGGGGCTCTCTAACCACCCCACTAATCACTAGAAAGAGGTGACTAATCCTGTTCCTCAATTATAGGACGATCTTTTCCCCATGAAGTAGGTGCTTGTATGTTTTTGTTTTTAGAGGTGCTATCTACTTTGAAGTTTATATCACCTCATTTGAGCTAGTTTCACCTCCTTAATTTATTCTCCTATTACTTGAAGCAGACCCATGGAAGTATATAGTTTACAATCTCCTTTTAACATATTTGAATCTTGATTTTTCAGGGTGCGCACTAGTCTCAAAATCATTTAGAACCTTTATGATTTAGCTTGTTTCCTTTAAGGGAGTCTAGTTCTTGTCAAGAGAGGGTTTGAATTTCAAAGAGTTCGGAAAATTTTCTTCTGCAAATACCCTAAAACCTTGCACCACATTTTCAGCAATGCTTTCCTATACTTGCATTTTATCATAAAACGAAAAATTTCTCAATCATGTTTCTTGACATCCTCTCCACATTCTTTAAAGCAGAGTTCAACTATGTGGAAAGAAAGCCTCATGCCTTCACTGGAAAAGGTTCGGGGCCCAATTGATTTAGTTTCTATCCAAAACATGTGGTAAAAGGATCTTAGGAGAATCTCCTAAATTAAATATTTAAAGAAGGCCTTCCATTCTTGGAGAAAAAGCGGTCTTTTTGCGGCACTATGGACTGACCCTGGGAAATTGATAAATTGGTTTTAGAAACCTCCTTTTCTGTTTGTAATAATAGACAAATTGGTTTTAGGAGTACTAAAGAATCATGCTTAAATAAATTGCATTAAGTGAAACTGGATCATACTAGGTCTGACTCTATTCTGTAAGTTTTCAAGTTTGGCTTTTGGCTGTGCTTCAAATATGGAGTCCATTGTATGTTATATCCAGCAAAAAAGTTATATTAGTACCAGTTGCAGTGTTTCTACCGGCAAGTCTGCAACATTAATTTTTCAGTTGTTTTCATCTTGCACTTGGGAATGTTTTCCTAATAGTATTCTTTCTCAGTGGTGATTCTTGGTTTCTATCTGTACCAGAATCCTAGCAGGAATATGTGCGAATTATTAAAAGAATTAATCTCAGTACAATATAATCAATTTTCTAGTTGTAGCCCCTGGGAGTAGGGGTATTCTGAGTGCGCTTGGCACAAGAGACCTGGGTTGGGAATAGGAGGGTGCTCTTATTTGGAGCTTATCTGCTTTTATTATCTCTTGCTTATCATAATGACAGAGAAGCTGTTCTAATTTGTACTCTTGAACAGGTAATAGGTGAGGAAGATATAGTTGCTGGGAAATATTCAATTGAAGATATTGTCCTTCCTTTACCCGGGTAAAGTTCAGCTGGAGCCTAGATATCTTGTATTACTATAGTTATTTTTCTCAGTTACATACATTTCCAACCTCCCCGATCCCCCCTTTATATGAATTATTCATATTAAAATGGGTACAACTTTTGTGACAGGTCGAGGATAACTTATCCAACGAATGTTGTTAGGGAAGTCTATCATGAGTTGGCAGAAAAGGTTAACTCTTTACTCACTTGTGAATAATCATGGATGCATAAACTCAAAAAGTATAGTTTCATTAATTATAAAATGTAATTGAGAATAGAAAATCATACTGCGGATAATCTGAAACTTTTCGAGCACATGCTATCTGATGCATAAGAAACTATGCTTAAGGCAAATTAATGAGAATATCATGTATTTAATCACCCCTCCCTGTGGGGGAAAAAGTAACCCTTGATAGGTCAAAAGAAACCGCAGAACGGCTAAGGATAATGAAACAGATTAATCCTTGACCATTGGTATGTGGTGAGTATTTAAAAGTACAGACCAAACATATGCATATGAAAACCAATTTTTTAAACTCCTTTTTTAATTTCAAACATCGGTTGAAGGTTTGATTTTTTTTCCTCCTTGTTGGTTGTTGCAAGTAAAACTGTATTTCACATTGGTTGGTGCTGGAGTTGGGCCAGGTAGTATCTGGACGGAACATCTTTTTGGTTATCTTTTAAGGTGTTCTGAACAAAGTGGAATTACTTTATATCAAATACTGTCCTACTACTAAAAGGTTCTTTTTCCTGTTGACAATAAATGGTTTTCAACTGCTGAAAGGATTTAAGCTTGAGGAAGGTATATAAGTCTTCTCACAATGGAACAAACATGATTTATTCACACATTTCAACTGTAGCTGAAACGTTTCTTGCTTATTGTTATGGTGTTTTTATTGAAGTGGCTATTTTTTTATATCTTTATACTAAATGGTGTCCTACTATGAAAAGGTTCCTTTTTCTTCTGTTAGTAGCTTATTAAATGGTTTTGAATTACTATAAGAAGTCTAACTTTAAAAAAGGGGTATGTAGAAAAAACACATGGGTTACTCACACATTTGTATAGGAGACATATGTGTGTGCATGTGTTCGCTTCAACTCTCATGTTGTATGGAAAGCATGAGAATTTGGTTCAAATGGCTGCAAAATTGTAATATTAGCAGATCTCATTTTCTATAAAATTTTGTATGCTAAGTGTTCATGGAATTTCATTAAGTAAAGCATATACCCAAAGTAATTTTAGACTTCCTAGCTCTGAATCAACAGTAAATTACTCCAAAAAGTCTCGATAGAGTAGTATTTGTACGAGTATTTACTGGCCATTTTTTCAATCTGTGTAGTGTGTCTGCAGGGTCGAATTAATGATTGGACAACTGTTTGAACTTTCTGCAACAGTTAAGCTATGAAACACTATTAAATATGTTTTGGGATTGATCTGAATCCTGATCTATTTAAGCCTATTTTTATCCTTATGTTTTCTATTCTACTTGTCTTCTCTGGGTGCTGCCTAAGAGCACCTCATATGAAATTATAAGATTTTGTTACTGGGGAAAATCAGTTCAGAGAGCCTTAAGTAACGACCCCTGAAAGATGCACAAAAGATGACATAATAGAGAGTACTACTTCCGTGTAGCTATATGACCTCCAAGAATATGTTCCTGAACTAAATAATGCTTTCGGCTAATAGTCTCCCTTTCTCTCTCTACTTCTTACAAATTGATGCGTTTACTTGTCTAGTTTTTGTTAACTTCTGACAAATGTTGATTGGTTTACTTGCCAGGATTCTATCAGCTTAATAGATTGTGCGCATAATTCCAAGTAAGTCCGTGACATTATCCTTAAAGTGTTGAATATCATTTTAATAATGCTTCAAGAGTTCGAAGGGTATGTTGGGCTAATTTGAGGGATAAGAATTTAAACCCACTTCAATGAGGAACTTGGGGTCAGAGGGTATCCCAAAAAGCAAGATGCTTATGTACAAAAATGTTGCACATAATGAAGGGCAAGGATTTGAACCATCCTAGTTGAGGATATAGGGAAAAAGAGGATTCTCAAAATAGTTGTTACTCTATTTTATGTCAAATTATTTTCATGTAAATGTGCATAACATTTCAACCTCATATCAAATGAATATTCTTTTGGCACAACTGTATTCTTTCTTCTCCCTCCCCTCCTCAAAGATCAGCACAATTATATTATATGACATCGACCCCTGTGCTTGCTTCCATTTCGTAGTCAATTACGGTGCTGTTCAAGTATGTCTTTACTTTTTTTGACGACACGTGGTCATGGTGCTTGCTTGTATAGGGAATTTTCATTAACCAACATGACTGGAGCATATAGGCGGGTATTTCAAAAGCCTAAGGACTTTGAGTGGTATGCTTGACTCTTTAATAATTTTGCCCTTATATTTTGTTTTATTTTACTTTGGAGCTTTATTTTGCTTACTATGCAGGGAATTGCTGAAATACACAGATGTAAATGTACCACTGGCAGAGACCGATTGGGACATTATTGTCAAGTCTCATGAAAATGAGCAAATCAATCTTCAAACTGGTTTTAGGCACACAACAGATAAGCTCAAAAATGATATTACGATTTTGGGAGGTGGTGGAGAAAAAGAAAGTGATGGACAGGAGGATATACAAGAGGAAAATTTAGGTGTCCCTAAGACACAGGAAAGCCAGATTGCTCTCAAGTTGAGCTTTACCCTCCCCGCATCTTGTTATGCGACTATGGCCATAAGGGAGCTGTTGAAGACATCTACCTCTGTACGCATCCAACATTAAACCCGCGTATTTCTGTGCCGATGTTTTTTAGTTAGCTAAATTACTGTCTATTTAATGCAAGCTTATAGGCTAGATGCTACTATAGTCTTCAGGAACTTGAGATTTTTTTATTGCTTTTTTGGATTTAAATAAAAAATTAAAATAACATTTAACTGTGGCAAAATCTGGAAAATGAAATTATGCATGTAGCTCCTTGTCTCGGACAATCATGTATTAGCAGCTCGTGTTTTTCATAGGGACTAAGTTAATTTAAAAAGTGTAGCCTTAATCATTATAGATCATATTTATAATGCATTTCTCTGAAATTTGATGTTAAATCTACCATACACTAATGTGATTATTTCAAAGCAACATAACATTTTTTAACTTCAAGGACATGCTACAAGGATGACTTACTCCTTTATGTGTTTTGCAGGTTGCCTTCCACAAGACGCTGAACTCAGAAGCATGACCTTGGAATCTTTTATTTTCTTGATGGAAGTTGGAAGAATGTGTAATATTGGGCCAAAGGTAACGATCTTCTCATTATTGGATTACTTAAAATATCAGATTGAAAACTTATTCTTCTTGATGCTGTACTTTGGAATTCTTTTTGATTTTACCGGAGTAACACTTTTATATTTTATCTTGTCACCTATTTTAAATATATATCCTGCCCCTGGGACAGAATTCTGCCTGGAAACTTGGAAGATCAGGTTATTATTTGTGATGACATGAGTAGAAGATTATTGATTTCAAATTATTGTTACAGGGATCACCTTTTATTTCATTTCATATATTGTTCCATTTATTTTATTTATGTGTATATATTGATACATTTGTTGCTGTCTGTGTTTTCACCAACTGAAGTTATGAAAACCAAATACTTTATTATAGATTAATAAGATGATTTTAATTCCTGGAGCATGCAAAGAGTAGTGATGAGAGAATACAATGGGCTACATTTATTTGAATGTATTCTTTCATCCGCTGTCAGTGACTTTTGCTGAGTTCCCCAGTTTTCAACATTGCGTGTTTTTCGAAATAGCTGACTAAAATAATGACTATTCTTTTAAAGCTATTTATCCGCGCATCAGATTTTGCAGTCCTTTTATTCTTGGTTATGAGCTCGAAATGCAGTGTGCTATATAACCTGACATGTTTGGGATTTTTCACAAAGTGGGTCTAATACCCTTATCCTATACCTTCTGATGCAGGGTTTGAATTGTCAAAGTCATCTAACATCCTTGAATAAATGCTCAGGAAAAATGTGTCTTGCCAACAATGCAGAATTGTTGAAAGGCGGGGAGGTCCTCGACGACTGCTCTTTGATGGTCAAGACATCGAATTTAGAAAATTACAGAATGTTGAGGGAAAACATAGTAACTTATGATTTTTCGTAGTCGCCAAATGTTTCAAATGGAAAATATTTATGGGTAGATTTAATGGTTCCTGATTTTGGATATTGGAATTGCTACGATCAGGTGTGTACTGTACTCTAATAACTTCGAGAAAAAAAATCTGTTTTCTAACAAGTCCTCTAAAATTTGCTTACTGCCCTTCTTCCAAGGATATAGTATATCATGTGGCCCCCACTCCCAAGTGTCATTTTCACCTAAAAGACGTTTGGGAGTGAGGATTTACATGACAGGTGATAGATACTTGAGTTTTCTCTCTACTTGTAGTATTTATTTTCTGGTCCTTTTTTACAATTGAAGGATATAAGTTCTTTTTCCTTTGACTCTCGGTGTATAAGTTTTGGATAGTGCAGCGGTTAAGTGGAGTTGTGCTCTTCTAATAGGTGTGGTGTAGTTTTGGTGCCTTTAAGAACAATTATTCTGATTATGAGATGTTGAGATTCTCTCATTAGCGCGAGTGCCTTGTACCAAGAATTTACATGTTTCATGCTTTTGATGGTTTTAGGAATTGTGAGGACTTTGATCCTCACGAGTCGTTTCTTGCCTTCTGGCTATGCTTGTATGATGTTGACCTCAAAGACGTCAACTTTGACTTCGTAAAAGTTTGCTTTGACTTCTGGGAAATCTTAGAAGGGGTTAATCTTGAGGAAGTCATCTGAACTCTAAAGAGTGAGTGGTATCTGGGAAATGTTAACCTCCAGGAATTAGTCCATGGCATATATCTGAAGTAAGGATAATTTCAATGTAGAATTGAAATGCTTTAATCACATGGGATCCAATTATTTAATTATTTCAAATGTTTTACCTTATCTCACACATGCGTAACTCTTAGGATTCCAATTTCATGTGATTATAGGTTCTAATTACTTAATCGGAATGGGATCTTTATGGATAATTAAAACGTGGGATCTTTATGATTAAATAATTAATCTTTAGGTAACTTTGGATTAAGGATAATTTAATTAGAGCTTAAAACTAACTAATTAATTGGATCAATCAATTAAAAAAATGAATGAAGTTGGCTAGCCCAACCCAGTAATTTCAACCGTTTACAGTGGGCCGTAGAAGAAACCCAGTAATTTTAGATTTATTTTGAATATTTTTAAAAACAGAAATACCAAATACCCATGATTGATTCGGAGCCAAATCAATAGATTTTTGGTGTTTCTTTGTTTTAAATGTTCATATGACGTATTTAGTATGCTTTGTTGTGTTTTTTTTGTTTGATGTTTATTGGACCAACGATCGAATAAATCTAAAAAATTAGAGTTTAAATGAAGAAAAATGTCGTCCAAATGAACAACAGAAAGTTTCGAGCTCATACGTCATTTGCATAAATGTTTAGACGTTAGGAATGATTAACTCCATAGCCGTCAATGTTTAAACGTTGGGTAATGTTACAACGTTAACCCAAAGACATTTGATATTAGAGACATAATGTTTAGGCATTGGATGTTTAAATACTAGAGTTTCAATTTTTAAAAGTTAGTATACATTACAAAGTATACCCACATATCTAATCCTATAAGCATATTGTTCATGCTCAGGTCTAAAGCTCAAACATACCGTTATAATCTGTAATCTAATTATTAATTGCCCAAAGTAAATATACCAGTTATCAGATTATGGCGTGTCATATTTGTATATATCAATTTCATTGATTTACCGTTATATACCTACGTCACAAGGCCCCTATTCCAAGGTGTATGATGAGCACTCTCCTTGTCAGAGCATGTGACACTCAAGCCGAACCTTAATGTACAATAAAGCTTCGTTGATTTATGAACTTGATTTAAGAGATTAAGTACTGGACTCTTCCAGTGCCACATTATTACCTCTAAAAGTTGAAGATATCTTGATGCACATGGAATTATTGCTCATTACTTATAAATTCCATAAAGAATTACATAAACAAACACAAATTGCATTATCTATAAATATAGTATCAAAGTTTGTAGAAAGTTTGTAGACAATATTGCAACTTTGGTACATTAGGTTGGCGTATATACGTTTTTGGTACTTTATTTTTAACCATTGGCAATTGAAATACATTATATTGAAAAAATCAGCAATTTCAGTACAAACTGACCGAAAATCACGCATGTGAGTCGTCAATTTGTGGAATTTTTCAATTTTGGCGGAAAAATCACAAAATTGGAGAGATTTTAAATATGTTTTTACCAAAATGTCCCCAATTCTCAACTTCCCTCAATTTAGCCTCATTCCACCCCTAATTTCATCCTCAAATACCCCCCAAATGCTTTACAAATTATTCAATTAGGGATAAAATTTATGATATTCATGAATTAGCATGTTTTGAATGATCACAACTGGTTTCATTGTTATGATTTTTGTTGAAGACTATTATACTATTAGGTATTATCATTACAAATAGTTATCTTTCATAATACAATAACAAATAAAGATTGTTTAAGTATATGAAATATTTTCACAACAAAATTTACGATTTGTCAAAAAATAAAATCATGCACATACTTTATCGGAACAGATCTTCTATCCCACAATGGTGTACCACAATAGTTTCTATTGAGTTTATAGAATACGTTTATATATGATGGAGTGAAAAGCGTGTTTTTATATTATTCCCATTGTATTAGTTAAGTAATATATATATGGCTGTTATGCCTTATGCCTTATGACTAGTTAAGTCTTTGTATTCTGATATCAGAAGGATTCTCTCCTATTCTTTCAATGGAATTTATCTTCAATTCTTTATCTTCACATGGCACCAGAGCCAAGTTTTTGGTTATCGTTGCCTGATTTCTTCTTCATCGCCGGCATTATCTCGTATATGTGGAGAATTTTTTTTTCTGGCAGATTTTCTCTTACAATCAAGAAATTAGATCTTTTAGGGTTTTTTCCTAATTGATTGATTTCTTCTTTTCTGGGTTCTTCTTCCGCGCGCATTCATCCGTATTTGCAAGAGGCATGTCTCATCCTGAAGATTCTCAACCGAAGACTGACATTACATCATCTTCGTCGAGGGTGCATATGATCGACTTCCACGATCCGATGTATATTCATCCATCAGACACTCCGAATCTCAATGTTACTGAAACTTTGAAAGGATCTGAGAACTACAAGATATGGAGTAGGGAGATGCTTGTAACGTTAGAAGCCAAAAATAAAATTGGCTTCATCAATGGTGTATGTCGAAAACCGGATGAATCTTCCCCGTTTCTTGCTAATTGGACACGATGTAATGCTCTTGTCAAGTCCTGGATACACCGCTCGATTTCTCGCGACCTTATTCATGGTGTGGTTTATGCCGATTCAGCCTTCTTGATCTGGAATGATCTTAAAGAGAGATTTGATCGCATCAACGGCGCAAGAATGTATTCTCTTTATCGCCAGATTAATACGATTAATCAAGGCTCTTCGAGTGTCACAGAATATTATTCCAGATTGCGCCATTTATGGGACGAGTATGAGTCCTTGATACCCTCTCCGAATTTCGAATTCAGTTGTTTCTCAAGAATATATAGACCATTGCGCCCAGTTAAAAATGATGCAATTCATAATGGGCTTGAATGATTGCTATTGCAATGTTAAATCGCAGATTCTTATGATGTCTTCACTGCATCCACATACACATGAGGGCAATAACAATGATACTTCCATTGCCCTTATGACTAATACTCCAGGTCACAGTTCTAACAAAAATGATGTCAAATGTGAGCACTGTGACGCACCAGGTCACACCAAGGACCGTTGTTTTCAACTGGTTGGTTATCCGCCAAATTGGGGCAGGGGTGGAAGCAGGAGAGGGGGAAGACGAGGAGGTAGGAATAATGCAACAGGTGGTAGGAGTAATTTTGCTGAGAATAGCAACACCCCAGGATAGAACTCGTGTCCCTCTTTCACTCCGCAGCAATATCAGATGCTCTTGAAGCTATTGGATCATAAAGGGCAAGACAGTAACTCTGCTGATGTGCAGAATATTGCTGCACCAAACTCTGCAAATTCAGGTATCACATCTAACCATGTTATACCTGGTGGTAATTTTTTTATCAAAATCATGGATCATAGATACGGGGGGGGGGGGGGGAATCAACACATGTTAGCTAATCCTGATTTTTTGAATGATAGCTTTAAATCCACCTCTAGTATAGTCAAATTACCTGATGGCAGTATAAGTAATGTCACTCAATGTGGTACTGTTAATTTGGGGGCAGATATTATCCTAAAAGATGTCATGTATATTCCTACATTTAGACATAATCTGCTCTCAGTGTCTAAGCTTACTATTGACAACCAATTACACATTAGTTTCTATCCCAATTTTTGTGTAATACAGGGCACATTGAATGACATGATAAAGTGGATTGGTAAGCTGAGGAATGGACTATACTATCTAGATCCAGTGACTGCAGCCTCAGATTACTCTAGTGCTTTGAATTCCTTTTGTAATAATGCTAGGCAAACTTCTATAATTCAGAATAAGGCTAACCTTTGGCATAGAAGGTTTGGCCATATGTCATTCAAAAGATTCAGTTTTATACCTGAATTAAGGATACATCTTGATAAACATGATTTGTTTTGTGATATTTGTCCCCTAGCTAAACATTCTAGGACCCCTTTTCCTCAAAGAGATACTAAGACTACTTGTATTTTTGATCTTTTGCATATAGATGTTTGGGGACCATATAGAGAGCATGCTTATAATCAAGAAGCCTATTTTTTGACCATTGTTGATGACTTTTCTAGAAGTACATGGGCCTTCTTAATGAAATTTAAATCTGAAGTTCAAGACATCCTTAAAAATTTCCTTTTATATGTTGAGACACAATTCTCTACCAAAGTTAAGATGATTACAACAGACAATGCCTGGGAATTTTTTAATTATGAATGTAAAAATTTATTTCTGTCAAAAGGCATAGTTCACCAAAGTTCTTGCATATACACACCCCAACAAAATGGGGTTGTGGAAAGGAAACATAGGCACATCTTGGATGTTGCTAGAGGGCTGAAATTTGTTTCTCATGTTCCTATGAAATATTGGGGGGGGGGTGTGTGTTCTCACTGCTGTGTACATCATTAACAGGACACCAACACCTTTACTTGATGGTAAGACTCCTTTTTCTGTTCTATATGGTAGGTCACCATCATTCTCTCATTTAAAGGTCTTTGGATGTTTATGTTTTGCTAAAGTCCTTAATCAAACTGATAAATTCAAACCAAGGTCAAAAGCATGTGTTTTTATGGGGTATTCTACTACACAGAAAGGGTATAAACTTTTGGATCTTAATACTAAAACCTTTTTTGTATCAAGAGATGTGATTTTCAAAGAAGATTTTTTTCCTTTCTCTGTTCCAAATAATACTGGAGATAATTAAAAATTTCCTGTTCATAATTCCCACATGTATTATAATGATTTTATTCTTCCCTATATGCATGATTCTTGTGATGAATTTCCTGTAACAGAGGGAAATATAGACACTGCAGCTGAAAATATGCACTGTTTTGGACATGGACCATATTCAGTCTTCTGAAACTGATTTGCATCCCTTATCTGATGTTACTCCTGATGATAGTAACTTGAGAAGATCCTCTAAAGTTGTTAAGGCACCATATTGGAGCAGAGATTATGTTACTCCCTCCTTAGGGGAATCTAATGTGGTTAGCTCCATTAAGTATCCTTTATCCAAATTTATTAATTACAACCAGATAACTAATGATTATAGAGCTTATTTGTTTGCTCTATCTAAGGATACTATACCATCTTCTTATAATGAGGCTAAAAATGATGAAAAATGGAAATCTGCCATGGAACTTGAGATTTCTGCACTTCTGAAAAATCAGACCTGGATTTTAGTAGACTTACCTCCACACAAAAAACCCATAGGTTGTAGGTGGGTATATAATATAAAGTATAGGTCAGATGGGAGTGTTGAGAGGTATAAAGCAAGGCTTGTGGCTAAAGGATACACACAATTAAAGGGTATCGATTATAATGATACCTTCTCCCCGGTTGCCAAACATGTTACTGTGAGACTTCTTATTTCCCTTGCAGCAAAAAACAAATGGCCTTTGTGGCAGATGGATGTCACAAATGCATTTCTCCAAGGTGATTTGCATGAGGAGGTGTACATGTCTATTCCTCCAGGCTTCAACACTCCATGTCAGACAGGTAAGCCACATGTATGTAAGCTCCTTAAATCTTTATATGTTCTAAAGCAAGCCTCTAGGCAATGGAATTGTAAATTTATTGATGCTATGAAGTTACATGGTTTTGAACAGTCCCTAAATGACTGTTCTCTGTTTGTTAAGGCTAGGGGGAGTAGCATAGTTATCTTGCTTGTTTATGTTGATGATATAGTTATAACTGGTAATGATAAGGATCTTATTGCTAAATGTAAAACCTATTTGAATGATACTTTCCATATGAAGGATTTGGGGGAATTAAAATATTTTCTTGGTATAGAGATAGCTAGATCACATAAGGGTATTGTCATGAATCAAAGAAAGTATGTTTTGGATTTGTTATCTACCACTGGAATGCTTGATTGTAAACCATTGAATGTACCTGTTGAACTTAATGTGAAGTTGACAAACCAAGTTGCTGATGATAAAGACCCTTTAATTGATAATATTGCAGAATACCAACAGATAGTTGGCAAGTTAATTTATCTTTGCATCACTAGACCTGACATAAGCTATGCTGTGCAAATGTTGAGTCAATTTATGCATTATCCCAGGAGGTCTCATTTTGATGCCATGCACATTTAAGGTATTTAAAAGGTAAGCCGGGACTTGGGATTTTAATGTCTTCACAAACTAACTTTGAATTGAATGTTTTCTGTGATTCAGACTGGGCTTCTTGTCCCATGTCAAGGAAGTCGTTAACAGGTTTTGCAGTGAAGTTTGGAGATGCTTTGGTTTCATGGAAGGTTAAAAAACAGAACACGGTGTCACAAAGCTCTGCTGAAGCCGAGTATAGGGCTCTAGGATCAGCCACATGCGAGGTTCTTTGGATACTTAGTGTTTTGAATGATATGAAAGTTAAAGTCAGATTACCAGTTCAAGTTTTTAGTGATAGTAAATCTGCACTTCAACTTGCTGCTAATCCGGTGTACCATGAACGATCAAAGCACATTGAAGTTGATTGCCACTTCATTCGCGAGAAGATACAAAAGGGGGTCATTGCTACTCATTATTTGGCTTCAAATCAACAACCGGCAGACCTGTTTACGAAGGCCTTAGTTGCTGGTCAATTTGAGTTTTTGCTTGCCAAGCTTGGTGTCAATAATCTTTTCGACAACAAGCTTGAGGTGGAGTATTGAGTTTATAAAATACGTTTATATATGATGGAGAGAAAAGCGTGTTTTTATATTATTCCCGTTGTATTAGTTAAGTCATATATATATGGCTGTTATGCCTTATGACTAGTTAAGTCTTTGTATTCTGATATCAGAAGGATTCTCTCCTATTCTTTCAATGGAATTTATCTTCAACTCTTTATCTTCACAGTTTCACATCATTGTGAGATTGACAAGTGTCCATTAAAAATAAATTATAAATAATAATTAAAATAAACTGACACTTGTCAATCTCACAATGATGTGAAACTATTGTGGTACACCATTGTGGGAAGAAGATCCGTTCCGATACTTTATAGCCTCTGACACATAATAAATTTTTGTTTTTCCTAATGAAATTCTCAAATGCTAACGCTCTCACGTGAAAATAAAAAAGAGAAGGAAAATAATGTGATTAAAAGGTATCTTAACAAACGCACAAATAAATTCACTAATTTAGGGGAGATTTCGAGGGTGAAATTATGGTGAAATAACGTTAAATTTGGGAAAATTGAGGATTGGGGGCATTTTGGTAAAAACATGTAAAATCTTTCCAATTCTGCAATTTTACCGCCAAAATTGAAAAATCCCCAAATTGATGAGTCTCTTTCAGGCAAAAATCCAAATTTCCAGTCAATTTGTACTGAAATTGCTGATTTTTTTAATATAATGTACACAAATTAACAATGATCCAAAATGAAGTACCAAAAACGTGTACAAGGCAACTTAGTGTATCAAAGTTGCAATTTTGCTAAAGTTCGTACAATAGAATATAGTGTCCTTAATAATTTTGTATACTCATTGTCATGAGGGCTCACACCGAAGAATGTTATCATACTATGGTTGACGTTCATGTTAGTTTGGCACTTTCCTCGACTCTCACTTTATTTGGATATAAGGACTTATACTGATATGATAATCATGACTAAAAAGGTTCATAATGATCAATTCATTCGTTCACAATTGGATTTTGAATTGGGTCCAAGGGACTGCCTAGGTGACACGCGCATCCTTAGTATCGTCCCATTGCCGATTGAAATGAACCTAATGAGTCAAACTTTCAAGGATATGAGCAAAGACGAGTTCTAGTTATTATGGAATAACTCACGAATCCACACTAGCTAACTTTACACAGTTTTAGAACGGGAAAATTGCATAATTGGTACCTCAAGTTGGCCTGTACACGAATTTGATACTTTAAATTTGACCACTTTCAATTTGGGTACCATATGTTCCAAAAATTGTCAATTTCAATACAAATTTCGCCGAAAAATCATTAATTGACCGGAAAAAGTCACGTGCGTGGCACGTGACTCTCAATTTGGAGATTTTCTATCAATTTGGAGATTTTTGTCATCAATTTGGGGATTTCTAATTTTCCCTCCAAATTGAACCTAATTATATATTAAACAAAAATAAAATGAAAATGAAAAAAGCCATAAAACGTGCATACGATTTTGAGGAATAAAAGATCCCCAAATGAACTTTCCCCCATTTCTTATCAACACAAAACGGTAACAAAAAACCCCAAATGAACACAAAACCATAATCCACAAATTATCGAAAATTCTCCCAAAATTTCACCATACCGAAGCCGAATTGAAGATAACATTGTGATTATAGAGGTACCCAGAAGTATATTGTGCAAAAATGGTGAAGCTTAGAAAACCCGAGTTGAACAAGATGCCAACTCCAACTTACGGTGCGTGTTTTAGGGTTGTGATTGAATTGTGTGTTCGTTTTTTTCCATGTTTTCGTTCTTTAGATTTACAAGTTGATGGTTCAGAGTTGTATTGTGGCTTGTATTAGGTTTTCATATGAATGTGGCTTGTATTATCCTCTGTTTTTCATTGTGGCTCAACTGTTTGAATGTTAACTTACAAGTTGATGGTTTAAATTTTTTGTCTGCAGATTTGAATACACAAAAAGTGACCTTAGCTATTCACTATTGTGGTGTATTGTTTGAGTATGACAATAATGAGTTGCAAGCCAATTATGAAGAAGGAGCAGTTTATAAATTGGATCACTATGATATTGCAAGAATCTGCTTGGATGGTATTAAAAATTTTTGTGAGAAAATGGATTTACCAGTTGTGTATGGATGTTATGTTAAGGTTGGTAACAAATTTAAGAAACTGAAGGATGATGCCCATCTATATCAGTTTTGTTTGGATAAATTACATGAAACCAGAGAAATAGATGTGTATTTGAATCATGATGATGGTTTTAGGTATCATTTTGATAATGTAGAGGCAGGAAAAGAAAGAAATGATGAGGGTGAAGAGGGTGATGAAGAGGATGATGAAGAGGATCATGATTATAGGCTAGTTGATGATTTTCATGACAGTGATTATGACAACATGAAGACTACAGATTCTGAAGATACAAGTGATGCAGAATTGGAAGATGAAGCTGATGAAGCAACTCAAAAAACAGCTGATTTGCAAAATGAATCAACAAATACAAATGCAGATTGCTTGAATTATTTTGGGGATGAGGACATTAATCCAAGTGCTGATGAGTTGGATAGTCAGAAGGGGTCAGATTCAGAAAATGAAAAACCTAAGGATGTTGCTCCAAGGGATGCTGCTCCAAGTGCTGCTGCTCCAAGGGCTGATGCTTCAAGTGTTGCTGCTTCACCTGAACCTTCAATGTTTGAACAATTGCAGCAAGGACAAATTGGGGCAAGAACAGGGGTGAGCACAGTGGTAAAAACAAGAGCTAGAGCTGCAGATCAACAAAAGAGAAAAGTTCCAAAATTTGAAGTTGCTGTAAGTTTATAAAAATTATTTACAAGTTCAATTTTCAATTTAAGTATCAAATTTGCTTCTGTTAGTTATTTATGCATTATGGTACAGAAACCTATTTGGAAGCCTACAGGGAAGCCTACAAGTTCAAGTGTTGCTGCTCCAAAGGCTGCTACTTCAAGGGCTACTGCTGCTGCTGCTTCAAGTGGTGATGCTTCACCTCAACCTTCAATGTTTGATCAATTGCAACAAGGACAAACATGGTTGAGCACAGGGGTTCAAACAAGAGCTAGAGCACCACTTCCATTAAACAACAGCACCAGAAAAGTTTATGGGAGCTCAATCATTGAACAAGGAAAGAAATATGTGAAGCTATCTAACCTTCCAGCAGAGATGGCTAAAAACAAAGGAAAGAAGAAGAAATGATTTTGTGGTTACCTTTTTCTGATTTGTGGTTTTGTTGCTAAAAATAGAGTTTTTATGGGATTTTGTGGTGAACATGTGGCTAAAAACAGAGTATTTATCTTTTATGTTTTGTTATTGAACATGGTTTGACATGTGGTTATGTTTTGTTATTGAACATGATTTTGTTATTGAACATGTTTGGTCTGTTTTGGAATGAACATGGTTTGGTTTGGTTTGGTTTGTTGATCATGGTTTGTATTTATATGCAATTTAATTGCCCATTCTATTATGCTATTTTGCCCTATTATGCAGTTTATTTTGACCTTAAACTGATAATGGTTTATCTATTATGCAATTTTGCCCATTCTATTCCAACCAATAAACAAATTTAGTGAAACTTGATATTAAAAACAAGATAATGTCATTCAAAATAAACATCAATACACAAGCACCAAACCAAATGTGCATTGTACAAAAACTTGATACATAAAACATAATACCCACAATACCTACATACTAAGCAAACCAACACATAAACAAAAACAACCAAGATACTACAAGAAAAAACTTCATCATTTTGTTCTTCGTATGTAGTCTTGCATTTACATCTTCTAATCTTGAATTTTCAAATCCTTTGCTTGCTATTATTGCTTCCATGTTTCTCTTTTCATCTAATAAAGTACATATTTGTTGTCTCAACAGCTCATTTTCATCCACCAATCTAACCTTTTCCCGGCATAATATTGGTATAACTATCGTGGACCTCGAGCACATTGGAGGATCGAGCCATTGAAAAAAATTGCAGCCATCATTCTGATTAAGCAAAAGAAGAAAAAACAGTAAGCAATAAACTGCAGCAATATAGTCAATGCACCCAGCATAGCAACTTGTTTCCGAAATGATAAGCAAAAGAAGCAAACTTAGGCAAAATACTTGGCATCCATTACTGTAATTGAAGACAAGCAAAAAGCCACTAAAATCTCAAGAATTGATAATGCCACACTCCAAAAATAGCATTCAATATCAAAATTACCTTCCAATTTTCGCAAATCTTCGACCTGGATTGACAACGGTCCAACTAATGCGCAAGGATGGAATTTTCCCGCATTCACATTGCTGCAATTCATGTGAAGATGAGGTGGAAGTGGAACTTGACATTTTAAGATAAACTTTAACTTGGTGTTGGTGAAATGAGGGATGAAATCGAGTTGAAATCGGGCTTTTGTGGATTAGGGTTTTGAGTTGATTTGGAACTGATTTGGGATTTTTGTGCGTTCAAGTGTTGATAAGAAATGGGGGAGAAAAGTTGCAGAAATGCTTAAAATCGTGCAACGTTTTTATGTTTATTTTTTGTTTTTGTTTAATATATAATTAGGTTCAATTTGGAGGGAAAATTAGAAATCCCCAAATTGATGATAAAAATCCCCAAATTGATAGAAAATCCCCAAATTGAGAGTCACGTGCCACGCACGTGACTTTTTCCGGCCAATTTATGATTTTTCGGCGAAATTTGTATTGAAATTGACAATTTTTGGAACATATGGTACCCAAATTGAAAGTGGTCCAATTTAAGGTATCAAATTTGTGTACAGGCCAACTTGACGTACCAATTATGCAATTTTCCCATTTTAGAACCATCCAAAGTATAATCTTATTTATTTAAGTTAACTAAATGGTATTTGTCCACAATGTTCAATCGTTCCTAGGGGCACATTAGGACGTCCATGACGGCACATTCAAATGTGTGTTGCTGAAGCATAAGTCCAACTTAAATCCCGTCATGTTGCATGACTTGTATTGTTAGGTTTTATAAATACCCTAAATTTGATTATAGAGTATTGTGCACAACAACCAAAAACACCAAACTCCTTCTCTGTCTACATAGCCAAATTTTTCAATCAAGGAGGAGAAGAATTTTCTTGATTTCATATTTGGAGTAATATCTGTCGGATATAAATTGTTAGTTAAAATATGTAAGTGAGTCGAGGCACGAGTTTTGATTACTCTCTCTCTTTAACATAATATTGACCCGCTCTTGGTGGTGACGGGATATGTCAATTTGTGTCCCAAGATAAAACGACTTCGAGACGAGAATGGAACCACTTCAAATTCTCGAATCTATCGAACAAACTCTTGTTTGAAACTCTTGTATTTTAAACACCAACTTTATATGTAAAAGAAACTTTCAAATTCACAAATTTAGAACTTGAAAGCAAAAGAGAGAAGAGAATGTATTTTTCGGATGAAGAAAATAAAATGTGAAGGGGACTATTTATAGATAATAAATAATTTTGTGTCAAAAGTTGTAACTTTCCATATTTTGTAGGAAGGCCCCAAGAGGTGTGTCTTTAGGACAAACACCCCTCCATAAAACCTTTTCATTTTAGCCCCAAGAGTTACATCCATTCAAATAATTAGAAATGATTTGGTATTGATGGGTGCACCATGCACCATCCTACCAACCAATCATATTTCTAATAAAATGGGAGCTAATAACATGCATCCGGCTGCACCAACAACTTTTAGAAATTATATTTTGACCTCAAAACTTTGAATCTCGAACAATTACATCCTTTCAAATTGGTCCCTCAATTTTCCGATTTGAACATTTTAGTCCTTAAACTAAATGAACTTTCTCTCTCATACAATCGCGGCCATCGATTGTATGTAATCACATATGTACCTATCGATAAATTGATTACAATTATGATCAATGTTTTAAGTGACTCACTTTATTAATTAATTTTTCATTCACTCGAAATCGGATTTGAGTAATTAAATACTCTAAATTTATCTACTCGAAATGTAGAATAATTTGAGCTCAAAAAATCTCTCTTTTGAGATACATAATCCACTCAAATTTGTGACGAAAATTGTTCGCAACAACTTTATATCTAACAATCCCCACATGAATGAAATTAATGCAAATGCAAACATGCAGACACTACGAGAGTTCAGGCGAAAGACTATTGCATCAGAATAGGTAGCTTTTGACTTTGAACCTTTATTAGTGAAATAACATCGAATTTACTTGCTCCCCAATGGACGCGATGCCTTGAATTGGTCAGCGTTTCGTGTAAACCAAGACAATGATACTCACACAATAGCCCTTCTACAAGGTTTGTTCTCGGTTGGTCTATTTTGGCCATAGAACACCACTTGGATTCATAAGTGTTTTAGTTTGAAGCGGCCCCACTTCACACTTACATAGATGACCTCCTATAAAGAGTATCCTAACATACCCCACTCTATTACGTCTCACAATTAGACAGTATAGAAATCAATAAAAGTTACAACTTAACTTTTTGCTACACTCTGTAGGTTGTACTTGTTTATCCTAGGAACGGGAAAGAGTATAATACTCCCCAAGTGCATTTTGAACTTTCATAATTTAGTTGTCCCATTGAACCGAGATCATGGGATCTCCAGTCAACAATGTTGGGTTTTCACTATGTCCGTTCTTAACTTGTAGTCTTTAGGCCCATTCCTCTTGATAGGCAGATTACTTGATTTCTTGGCAAACCTTTCGTCAAAGGATCCGCTATATTCTCCTTTGATTTGATGTAATCAATGGAGATTATGCCACTAGAAATCAACTGCTTAATGGTATTATGTCTCCTACGTATATGTCGAGACTGACAATTATACATACTATTTTCTGCCCTTCCAATAGCCGATTGAGTATCACCAAGTGTTGGAATAGGAGGCACATGCTTCGTCCAACACGGAATATTCTCTAAGAAATTATGAAGCCATTCGGCTTCTTCTCCAGCTTTATCCAATGCAATGAACTCAGATTCCATGTGGATCTAGCTATACAAGTTAGCTTAGAGGATTTCCACGACACGGCTCCACCACCTATAGTAAATACATAACCACTAGTGGACTTGAAGTCGTTTGAGTCAGATATCGAATTGGCATCACTATATCCTTCTAGTACAGTAAGATATCTCGTATAGCTTAAGCCATAATCCATAGAATATCTCAAATAACCGAGTACTCTAGTCAATGCTTTCCAATGATCACGACTAGGATTACTTGTGTACCTACTCAATTTATTTACAAAATAAGCTATATCAGGACGTGTACAGTTCATGATATACATTAAAATCTCTCAATTATTTGAGTATATTCTATTTGAGATATGGGTTCGCCAGAATTTTTACATAAATTGATTTTTGGATCTATTGGCGTTTTTACGGGAGGATTTACATGTTCATTAAACTTTTGAAGCACTGCCTCAATATAATGAGATTGCGATAGTTATAGTCCTTCAGATGTTTTAGAGATTTTAATTCCTAATATCACATCAGCTTTGTCCATATCTTTCATGTCGATTTATTTTTTCAACATTTTCTTAGTATTCATGATAATATAATGATTACTTTCCATAATCAACATATCATCAACGTATAGACAGATAAGGACATATGCGTGAGGTGTGCACTTTATATAAATGCATTTTTCACACTCGTTGATTATATTTTAAATGCATTAGTCAACATGGTATGATCAAATTTTCCATGCCATTGTTTTGGCGCTTGTTTAAGTCCATAAAGTGACTTAACAAGTTTGTACACCTTATTTTCTTATCCAGGAGCCACATACCCTTCAGGTTGCTCTATATAGACTTCTTCGTCTAATTCTTCATTTAAAAAAGTAGTTTTAACATCTATTTGATGTATCTCAAGGTTACGCAATGCAGCAATAGCTATGAGAACTCTAATGGATGTTATTCTCGTCACTGGAGAATAGGTATAAAAGAAGTCAACACCTTTCATTTGTCGGTAACCTTTAGCAACCAAACGGGCCTTATATTTATCAATAGTACCATCAGTCTTATACTTTCTTTTAAGGATCCATTTGCATCTTAATGCTTTACTACCTTTAGGTAGATCTACTAGTTCCCACGTATAATTTTGCATAATGGACTCAATTTCACTATTGATAGCTCAGAGCAGTGCATCTGGACTAGACAAAGCTTCTTTTATCGTTCTCGGTTCATTTTCTAACATATAAGTCATAAAATCATGACCAAATAATTTAGCAACTTTCGTCCTCTTACTATGACGTGGTTCTTCCATAATTGGATTTGTATCACTCGTGGATTCATGAGGTCTCTTTTTAGAACTCGATTCATTTCTTTCCTTATATGGAAATATATCCCCGAAAAAGGAGGCATTTCTTGATTCCATTATTGTACCTTCGTGAATATCAAAAATATCTGATTTATGTACGAGGAATTAATAGGCACTACTATTAAGAGCATATCCAATGAAAATGCAATCAACAGTCTTTGGTCCTATTTTAACTTGTTTAGGCTTTGGTATTTCTACTTTTGCAAAACACCCCCACACTTTCATGTATTTATATGAAGGCTTATTTCCTTTCCACAACTCATATGGAGTTTCACTCCTATTTTTATGTGGAATTTTATTAAGAATATAGCTAGCCGAGAGGATTGCCACCCCCAACATATTCTGGGGTAATCCAAAACTAATCAACATAGCATTCATCATTTCTTTCAGAGTTCGATTCTTTCGTTCAGCAACTCCATTAGATTGTGGTGAATAAGGTGTTGTGGTTTGATGAATTATTCAGTAACTTGTACAAAATTCGTCAAATGGAGCACCATATTCTCCACCTCTATCACTTTGGATAATTTTTATCCTTTTGCTAAGTTGATTTTCAACTTCATTCTTATAATGTTTGAAAGGTTCAACAGTCTCGTCTTTGCTTTTAATCAAATAGACATAACAGTAATGTGTGCAATCGTCTATGAATGTAATGAAGTATTTCTTTCCACCTCTAGTTTGCACAAACTTCAAATCACATATATCGGTGTGAATAAGTCCTAGAGGTTCATTGTTTCTTTCTATCGAATGAAATAATCATTTAGCTAATTTAGCTTCAACACAAATGTCGCATATATATTGATCATTAATTTTGAAAGTTGGCAACAAATTCAAACTTACTAGTTTCTTTAGAGTATTAAAATTTACATGTCATAATCTAACATGCCATATATCAGAATACTCAAGCAAGTAAGAAGAAGATTGAATTTTATTACTTTCCGAATCACGGAGTACAGTCATTAAATTCATTTTGAAAAGCCCCTTATCTAGGTAGCTTTTCCCTACAAATATCCCACGTTTAGTGAGTACAACACGTTCAGCTTCGAAAGCTAACTTAAAACCACCCTTAACTAGTCCCGCTCCAGAAATCAGATTCTTTCGAATGTCGGGAACATGAAGCACATCAATTAAGGTTAGCTCTTTTCCCGAAGTCATCTTCAACATGACCTTCCCTAGTCCCACCACCGGAGAGGTTGAAGAGTTTCCCGTGAAGATTTTTCTTCCATTAATTGGAGTATATTTGGAAAATATGGACTTGTCAGCAAATATGACGGGTAGCCCCGGTGTCGACAAACCACTCCATTATATTATCCACCAAGTTGGCTTCAAATACAACGGCAGTGAGATTGATCTCTGATAAGTCAATGGGCATGCTGTATTTGATCACTTATTCAGCCAAATTCACTTGATTTAAGTCACGTCTCTTTGGCTCCTTGCAATCCCTAGCCTTGTGGTTAGGTTTCCCGCAGTTGTGAAAATTTCCCATAAACTGCGCTTCTTTGCTTTTCCCTTTGACTGATTAGTACCAAAATGCTTCCGTTTCTTATTAGCATTTATATTTGATTCGGCTAGGTTAGCATGGGTGGTGGTGGTTTGACATACTTCTTGTCAGATGATCGATTGTCTTCTTCGATCCTTAGCCTCACGATCAAATCTTCAAGCCCCATTTCCTTTCTCTTATGCTTCAGATAATTCTTGAAATCCCTCCAAGCAGGTGACAATTTCTCAATTATGGCAGCCACTTGGAAAGATTCACTTAGAACCATATCTTCAGCATGAATTTCATGCAGAATGATTTGGAGCTCTTGGACTTGATTGACCACAGTCTTCGTGTCCACCATCTTGAAATCCAGAAACTTTTCGACGACGAATATCTTCAGTCCGGCATCCTCAGTTCTGTATTTCTTGTCCAAAGACTCCCAAAGAGTCTTAGCCATTATGAACGATCCATACACGTTATACAACGTGTAGTCTAGACCATTTAGGATATAGTTTTTGCATAGGAAATCACATTGATTCCATGCATCAAACGTTGTCCTCGCTTGAGTGTCCGTCTCGTCTTCAGACACCGTCGAAGCTTCCTCCATCAGAAACCTCGCAAGGTTTAGTGTTGTTAGATAGAACAACATCTTTTGTTGTCATCTTTTGAAGTCAGCCCTGCTGAACTTCCCTAGTTTTTCCCCATGAGTTGGGACATGAGGAACAATCGGAGCCACAAAAGGGGCAACGACAACAGTAGTAGGTGGTGGTGGCATTGTTGGCAGCATAGTTGGTGGCACTATTGGTGACACGGTTGGTGGCACAGTTGGTGGCACACCATTTGGTGGTGGTAGAACATAACCTCCTCTGGTAGACATATTTTTAATAACAAAATACTGTGTTAAGATTGTTAGTGTTAGAAAATGAACCGAGAACGATAAAAGAAGCTTTGTCTTGTCTAGATGTACCGCTCTGAAAAGAAGCTATCAATAGTGAAATTGAGTCTATTATGCAAAATCATACGTGGGACCTAGTAGATATACCTAAAGGTAGTAAACCATTAGGATGCAAATGGATCCTTAAAAGAAAGTATAAGGATGATGGTACTATTGATAAATATAAGGCCCGTTTGGTTGCTAAAGGTTACCGACAAACGGAAGGTGTTGACTTCTTTGATACCTATTCTCTAGTGACGAGAATAACATCCATTAGAGTTCTCATAGCTATTGCTGCATTGCGGATATAAAGTTGTTTTGAACAACTTTCATCACGAATTTGAGTGGCTTACGTATCTCGAAAGTAAGATTTTTTGAGCTCAAATTCTTCTATATTTCGAGTAGATGAATTTGGAGTATTTAATTACTCAAATCCGATTTCGGGTGAATGAGAAATTAATTAACAAAGTGAGTCATTTAAAACGTTGATCATAATTGGAATCAATTTATCGATAGGTACATATGTGATTACATACAATCGATGGCCGCGATTGTATGAGAGAAAGTTCATTTAGTTTAAGGACTAAAATGTTCAAGTCGAAAAATTAAGGAACCAATTTGAAAGGACGTAATGGTTCGAGATTCAATGTTTTTGGGTCAAATAATTTTTAAAAGTTGTTGGTGCACCAGGATGCATGTGATTAGCTCCCATTTTATTAGAAATATGATTGGTTGGTAGGATGGTGCATGGTGCACACATCCACACCAAATCATTTATGATTATTTGAATGGGTGTAACTCTTGGGGCTAAAATGAAAAGGTTCTGTGGAGGAGGGGTGTTTGTCATAAAGACACATCTCTTAGGGCCCTCTTACAAAATATGGAAAGTTACAACTTTTGACACAAAACTATTCATTATCTATAAATATTTCCCTTCACATTTCATTTTCTTCATCCCAAAATACATTCTTTTCTCTCTTCAACTTTCAAAGTTCTAAATTGTGAATTTGAAAGTTTTGCATATAAAGTTAGTGTTTGAAAAACGGGAGTTTCAAACAAGAGTTTGTTCGATAGAAAGTGGTTCTATTGTCGTCTCGAAGTCGTTGTATCTTGGGACACAAATTGACAAATCCCATGGCCACCAAGAGCGGGTCAATATTGTGTTAAGAAAAATGAGAAATCAAAACTCGTGCCTCGACTTACCTACTGTTTCTACATATTTTCACTAACAATCTTAACACAATAATCTGTTATTGAAAATATGTCTACCGGAGGAGGTTATCTTCTACCACAACCAAATGATGTGCCACCAACCGTGCCGCCAACAATGCCGCCACCACCTACTACTGTTGTCGCTGCCCCTGTTGTGGCTCCGACTGTTGCTCATGTCCCAGCTCATGGAAAAAAACCAGGGAAGTTCAGCGAGGCTGACTTCAAAAGATGGCAACAAAAGATGTTGTTCTATCTAACAACACTAAACCTTGCGAGGTTTCTGAAGGAAGAAGCTCTGACGGTGTCTGAAGACGAGACAGACATTCAAGCGAGGAAAGCGTTTGATGCATGGAATCAATGTGATTTCCTATGCAAAAACTATATCGTAAATGGTTTGGAAGACACGTTGTATAGCGTGTATGGATCGTTCAAAATGGCTAAGACTCTGTGGGAGACTTTGGACAAGAAATACAGAACTGAGGATGCTGGCTGAAAAAATTCGTCGTCAGAAAGTTTATGGATTTCAAGATGGTGGACACGAAGACTGTGGTTAGTCAAGTCCAAAAGCTCCGAATCATTCTGCATGAAATTCATGCTGAAGATATAGTTCTAAGTGAATCTTTCCAAGTGGCTACCATAATTGAGAAATTGCCACCCGCTTGGAGGGATTTCAAGAACTATCTGAAGCATAAGAGAAAGGAAATGGGGCTTGAAGATTTGATCGTGAGGCTGAGGAGTGAAGAAGACAATTGATCATCTGACAAGAAGCCTGTCAAACCACCACCACCCATGGCTAACCTAGCTGAATCAAGTACAAATGCTAATAAGAAACGGAAGCATTTTGGTCTAATCAGTCCAAAGGAAAAGCAAAGAAGCACAGATTGATGAGAAATTGTCACAACTGCGGGAAACCTAACCACAAGGCTAGGGATTGCAAGGAGCCAAAGAGACATGACTCAAATCAAGTGAATTTGGCTGAAGAAGTGATCAAATACAACAACGTGCCCATTGACTTATCAGAGATCGACCTCGCTGTTGTTGTATTTTGTAATGCCCCAATCATCTCTCACATAGTCAACAATAAGTATGTCATATAGCTAGCATTTATTATTGATTTACAACATTTGAATGCCACGAATATGATTATTTGGTAATTATATGATAAACACATGATTAGTTATCATTTATGTGATATCTACATTTAAATGTATTAAATAGCATCCAATACTAGTTAAGCACGCATGACGATAAAGCAGGCATGACGACTAAGTAGGCATGAAGATTAAGTAGGCATGACGTCTAAGCAGGCATGACGATTAAGTAGGCATGATGTCTAAGAAGACATGACGTCTAAGCAGGCATGACGACTAAGTAGGCATGACGACTAAGTAGGTATGACGTCTAGTATACATAAGCTTATCCTAGAAGCAAGCCTATCCTAGAAGCAAGCCTATCCTAGAAGAAAGCTTATCATAGAAGCAAACTTAACTTAGAAGTAGACATAGCATAGAAGTTAACTTAGCCTAGTAGTAAGCTTAACCTAGAAGTAAACTTAAACTAGAAGCAAATTTAACCTAGAAGCAAACTTAATCTCGAAGCAAACTTTGCTTATAAATAGTAGCCCACCTAGTTTCATTTGAAAGACATTTTTGAGAAGAAAAATAAAAGAAATAGAGAAAAAGAAAAGAGAAGAAAAATAGGAAACAAAGAGTAACACGTAAAGCGAGCTAAGTGAATTAACCACGCAAGATTAGGAAGGAATGCGACTAACTAGCTTACAGTAACATCATGGCTTGGTAATTCATTACAAGGACATAAGGTAAGTAGAAGTGTTCTTTGACGCATCATAAGAATCATATTATGCGTGTTTATGATTGTGTATGCTGATCGTTTGAAAATGAATGTTATTATGTGCCGATTGTGTTAAATGTTATTTATTACGTATGATAATGGAAATTGAAGTTATTTGATGTGAAATGTTGAAGTAAATGTGATTATGATGCATTATATTTCTTTAAATGTGAAGAGAACGTTTTTTAAAAGAGAGATTTGGTATTTGATTGGTGGTCGGGTAGTCACGGGACGCGGGAGGGACCGGCGGACCCAACAGAGGGTGGGGCATACCTTGAGGTGTAAAAGTCAAGATAGATAAAGCCACAGTGGTGAATATCTTGATGTGTAAAAACCAAGATAGATAAAGCCACGATATATGAAGGAGCTAGCGGCTAATATCATCGGCCGAAAGGTCGGTAAGAGAACCCACGTGATGCTTCTTTTATTGGCCAATTATGAACAGGTTCCGAAAATAGACGCCTATCATCATCAGTCGAATACCATACTTCGAGGGTGTCCAAAAGAAAAGAAAAGGAACTGTTTTTAAATGAACTATTCATTATTGACTGTCTTATGTGCTATATGATATATTGCTATAACTGAGCTTCTTCTTACTGAACCTTTTGGCTCATTAGATTCTTATGATGCAAGTGATGATCATGTATATATGTGAAGGTTTTCCAAGTCTCCCGAGCGGTTAGACATAGCTATGTTCACATTCAGAAAATTGAATTGATTGATTTGAATTCAGAAAATTGGGAGTTCCTAAATAAATTGGGATTAGATTATTGTATATATCACATTCAAATTAATTGCATTATTATTACTGATCGGTAAAATCCATATCTGTAAAAAGGGAAAGGGGGTTTTTTTATGGTAAAAAAGTCATTCATTTCGGTTATTTCTCAAAAAGAAAACGAAGAAAACAGGGGGTCTGTTGAATTTCAAGTATTCAGTTTCACGACTAAGATAAGGAGACTTACTTCACATTTGGAATTGCACAAAAAAGACTCTTCATCTCAGAGAGGTTTGCGGAAAATTTTGGGAAAACTGATAATAATGATCCACATAAAAGGGCCGCATAGCCTAATATCATCATACTTACGTGCATTATTAACCACTCGGATTGAAGGGCGGGTACTAATATTGTGGATTCATGTATTTCAGTTAAAAGACCTGAAGTAGCAAAGCCCTGGGTAAAAATAGCGCTTGGGCCAATTATTGTGCTTAGAATATTTTGATTTTTTTTGAAATACGGAACTATATGAATAAGGGAAAGACTCCATGAAAGGAAGATTCATATGCCGTGTTTCGAGTGTTTTATAGCTCAAGAACTCTGATTTTGTTTAAGTAGCCGCTCTGTTATGGTTTTGTAAACAAACGTTTTTTTAATGTACATGGTTTGATATGTAAAATAAAAATGGTCTGTTTTTATTTCAAAGGATGTTTTTATTATTTCAGAAAATCATAACATTTACAAAAGAAAAAGGGTCATCGTTCCCGGGCCCCGGTCCAGGACGGTGACCTTTTTCTTTTGTAAAATGTTATGGTTTTCTGAAATAATAAAAAAATTCTTTGAAATAGAAGCAAACCATTTTTCTCTTACAATATCATACCCTGTACATCAACAAACGTTTGCTTACAAAACCATAACAGAGCGGCTATTTAAACATAAATCAGAGTTCTCTGACCTACAAAACGCTCGAAACACATCATATGAACATTGCTTTGTCTGACCGCTCGGGATGCTTGGTCAACCTTCACATATATACATCAATCATCACATGTGTCATAAGAATCTAATGAACTAAAGGCTCTGTAAGAAGAAGCTCAGTATATAGCAATATATCACGTAGCACATAAGACAGTCAATAATGCATAGTTCAGTTAAAATATTTCTTTTTCCTTTCTTCTTGGGTACCCTCGAAGTATCGTATTCGACTGATGTTGATAGGCGTCTGTTTTCGGAACCTGTTCATAATTGGCCAATAAAAGAAGCGTAACGAGGGTTCTCATACCGACCTTTCGGCCGATGATATTAGCAGCTAGCTCCTTCATATATCGTGGCTTTATCTATCTTGGTTTTTACACTTCAAGGTATTCACCACCCTCTATTGGGTCCGCCGGTCCCTCCCGCGTCCCGTGCCTACCCGACCACCAATTAAATATCAAACCTCTCTTTCGAAAACGTTCTCTTCACATGTATAGCAATATAATGCATCATAATATACGTACCTCACTATTTCACATCAAATAACACATTTTCAACAACGTTCACCATAAATCATATATATATATATATATCTTAACACGTTACACAATCGGCACATAATAACATTCATTTTCAAATAATCAACATACATATTCATAAACATGCATAATACTGATTCTTATGATGCATCAAGGAAAGCTTCTACTTACCTTAGTCTTTAGTAATGAAATCGATAACGGTGACGCTACTGGAAGCTATCTATAGTACTTCTAATTCTAGTTGTTTAATAACCTGTAAAACGCGAGTATATAACATACCTAATTAGGTTTTTCTATGGATATTTCAAATTCACCGACTAAATTGAAGAAACTATAGATAAAATACTTACTTGTAACGCGTATATTGATTCGTATATTTTTCCCAAAATTTTCTTCTATTTCTTCCCTTTTTCTTTCTTTTCTTTCTCTTTTTTTCTTCTTCTTTCTTCTATTTTGTTTGTTGTTTCTATCTTTCTCCCTTAGTTTTCTCTGCTTCAAATGTTTTATAAGTAGCTTGAAAGGTAAATCCGCAGGATGGAAAACTTAAGGACTAAGTTGTGACCATTTTAATAATATATATTATTATATTCATATGAATTATTTGCAGCTGCTAGCTTATTATATGTTATACATTTATACGTTATATTTTCTACGTGTCATGTATTAATATTAACCGGGATATATAGGTAATACGTAAGTGACACGTAGTGTGCGAAATATATTTACCCGATAATTAATAGAAAGATTTAGTGTACCGTAATCAATCAAAAATCTAAAGTTAAGCGTGCTCGTATGAGGTCAATTATAGGATGGGTGACCACTATGGAAACACCTCAATTTTCGTTTGTTAATTAACTCGTTATAATTGTTAGACGTCATGTTTGCTTAATTTGAACTCATCTATTTATATAGACGTCATGCCTGCTTAACTAGTAGAAAATGCTATTAAAATACATTTAAATGCAGATATCATATAAATAGCATGTAATTTTCATAAAATCATGCGTTTATCATATAATTAGCAAATAATCATATTCATGTCATCATGCCATTCATATGATGTAAAGCAATATAAATGATAACTACGTAACATGCTTATTGTTGGCCGAGTGAGAGATATTACATATTTGAAGCCAACTTGGTGGATAATCCAATGGAGTGGTTTGTCGACGGGGCTACCCGTCATATTTGCGCTGACAAGTCCATGTTTTCCAAATATACTCCAATTAATGGAAGAAAGCTTTTCATGGAAAACTCTTCAACCTCTCCGGTGATTGGACTAGGGAAGGTTGTGTTGAAGATGACTTCGGGCAAAGAGCTTACCTTAATTGATGTGCTTCATGTTCTCGACATTCGAAAGAATCTGATTTCTGGAGCAAGACTAGTTAAGGGTGGTTTTAAGTTAGCTTTCGAAGCTAAACGTGTTGTACTCACTAAACGTGGGATGTTTGTAGGGAAAGGCTACCAAGATAAGAGGCTTTTCAAAACGAATGTAATGACTGTACTCTTTGATTTAGAAAGTAATAAAATTCAATCTTCTTCTTACTTGCTTGAGTATTCTGATATATGACATGTTAGATTAGGACATGTAAATTTTAATACTCTAAAGAAACTTGTAATTTTGAATTTATTGCCAACTTTCAAAATTAATGATCAACATAAATGCGAGATTTGTGTTGAAGCTAAATTAGCTAAAGGATCATTTCATTCGATAGAAAGAAACACTAAACCTCTAGGACTTATTCACACCGATATATGTGATTTGAAGTTTGTACGAACTAGAGGTGGAAAGAAATACTTCATTACATTCATAGACGATTGCACACATTACTGTTATGTCTATTTGCTTAAAAGCAAAGACGAGGCTGTTGAAGTTTTCAAACATTATAAGAATGAAGTTGAAAATCAACTTAGCAAAAGGATAAAAATTATCCAAAGTGATAGAGGTGGAGAATATGGTGCTCCATTTAATGAATTTTGTACAAGTTACAGAATAATTCATCAAACCACAACACCTTATTCACCACAATCTAATAGAGTTGCTGAAATAAAGAATCGAACTCTGAAAGAAATGATGAATGTTATGTTGATTAGTTATAGATTACCCCAGAATATGTGAGGGGAGGCAATCTTCTCGGCTAACTACATTATTAATAAAATTCCACATACAAATAGGAGTGAAGCTCCATATGAGTTGTGGAAAGGAAATAAGCCTTCATATAAATACATGAAAGTGTGAGGGTGTTTAGCAAAAATAGAAATACCAAAGACTAAACAAGTTAAAATAGGATCAAAGACTGTTGATTGCATTTTCAATGGATATGCTCCTAAGTGCCCATCGATTCCTCGTACATAAATCAGACATTTCTGATATTCACGAAGATACAATAATGGAATCAAGAAATGCCTCCATTTTTAAGGATATATTTCCATACAAGGAAAGAAATGAATCGAGTTCTAAAAAGAGAGCTCATGAATCTACGAGTGATTCAAATCCAATTATGGAAGAACCACATCGTAGTAAGAGGAAAAAAGTTGCTAAATCGTTTGGTCCTGATTTTATGACTTATATGTTAGAAAAAAACCGAGAATGATAAAAGAAGCTTTGTCTAGTCTAGATGCGCCGCTCTGGAAAGAAGCTATCAAAAGTGAAATTGAGTCTATTATGCAAAATCATACGTGGGAACTAGTAGATCTACCTAAAGGTAGTAAACCATTAGGATACAAATGGATCCTTAAAAGAAAGTATAAGGCTGATGGTACCATTGATAAATATAAGGCTCGTTTGGTTGCTAAAGGTTACCGACAAATGGAAGGTGTTGACTTCTTTGATACCTATTCTCTAGTGATGAGAATAACATCCATTAGAGTTCTCATAGCTATTGTTGCATTGCATAACCTTGAGATACATTAAATGGATGTTAAAACTGCTTTTTTAAATGGAGAATTAGACGAAGAAGTCTATATGGAGCAACCCGAAGGGTATGTGTCTCCTGGACAAGAAAATAAGGTGTGCAAACTTGTTAAGTCACTTTATGGACTTAAACAAGTGCCAAAACAATGGCATGAAAAATTTGATCGTACCATACTGACTAATGGATATAAAATCAACGAGTGTGACAAATGCGTTTATATAAAGTGCACACCTCACGCATATGCCCTTGTCTGTCTATACGTTGATGACATGTTGATTATGGGAAGTAATCATGATATTATCATGAATACTAAGGAAATGTTGAAGAAACATTTCGACATGAAAGATATGGGAAAAGCTGATGTGATATTAGGTATTAAAATCTCTAAAGCATCCGAAGGACTAGTACTATCACAATCTTATTATATTGAGATAGTGCTTAAAAAGTTTAATGAACATGTAAGTCCTCCCGTGAAAATGCCAGTAGATCCAAATATCAATTTATGTAAATATTCTGGCGAACCCATATCTCAAATCGAATATGCTCGAATAATTGGGAGTTTAATGTATATCATGAACTGTACATGTCCTGATATAGCTTACTTTGTAAATAAATTGAGTAGGTACACAAGTAATCCTAGTCGTGATCATTGGAAAGCATTGACTAGAGTACTAGGTTCTTTGAGATATTCTATGGACTATGTCTTACACTATACGAGATATCCTGCTGTACTAGAAGGATATAGTGATGCCAATTGGATATCCGACTCAAACGACTCCAAGTCCACTTGGTTATGTATTTACTATAGGTGGTGGAGCCGTGTCGTGGAAATCCTCTAAGCAAACTTGTATAGCTAGATCCACAATGGAATCTGAGTTCATTGCATTGAATAAAGTTGGAGAAGAAGTCGAACGGCTTCGTAATTTCTTAGAGGGGATTCCCTGTTGGACGAAGCCTGTGCCTTATATTCCAATACATTGTTATAGTCAACCGGCTATTGAAGGGGCACACAATAGTATGTATAATGGTAAATCTCGACATATACGTAGGAGACATAATACCATTAAGCAGTTGATATCTAATGGCATAATCTCCATTGATTACGTCAAATCAAAGGAGAATATAATGGATCCGTTGACGAAAGGTTTGCCAAGAAATCAAGTAATATGCCTATCAAGAGGAATGGGCCTAAAGAATACAAGTTAATAATGGACATAGTGGAAATCCAACCTTGTTGACTGAAGATCCCAAGATCTTGGTTCAATGGGACAACTAAATTATGAAAGTTCAAAATGCACTTGGGGAGTATTATACTCTTGTCCGTTCCTAGGATAAACAAGTGCAACCAACAGAGTGTAGCAAAAGGTTAAGTTGTAACTTTTAATGATTCCTATACTATCTAATTGTGAGACGTAATAAAGTGGGGTATGGTAGGATACTCTTTATAGGAGGTCACCTATGTAAGTGTAAAGTGGGGACGTTTCAAATTGAAACACTTATGAATCCAAGTGGTGTTCCATGGCCAAAACTGACCCAACCGAGAATAAACCTTGTAGAAGGGCTATTGTGTGAGTATCATTGTCTTGGTTTATTGAGGGGTGCTTGTCCTAAAGACACACCTCTTGGGGCCCTCCTACCAAATATGGAAAGTTACAACTTTTGACACAAAACTATTCATTAACTATAAATAGTCCCCTTCACATTTCATTTTCTTCATCCCAAAATACATTTTTTTCTCTCTTCTACTTCCAAAGTTCTAAATTGTTAATTTGAAAGTTTCTTTGCACATAAAGTTATTGTTTGAAAAACGAGAGTTTCAAACAAGAGTTTGTTCGATAGATTTGAGAATTTGAAGTGGTTCTATTCTCGTCTCGAAGTTGTTGTATCTTGGGACACAAATTGACACATCCTGTGACCACCAAGAGCGGGTCAATATTGTCTTAAGGAAAGTGAGTAATCAAAACTCGTGCCTCGACTTACCTACTGTTTCTACATATTTTCACTAACAATATCCAGATGCAAGAGCTTCAAAAGGGTTGCTGCTATTACAGTTAATCAAGCAAAAATTAACGTTACTACAAAGTTTTCTTTAGTTTTTTATTTTCTTGACAAAATGTTGGAAATTAGATTGATAAAATACTTTTTTCATTTAACTTTGACCAACGATTTGGGTAACTTTCATTTGCAGAAAGTAGAATATCTTTGGATAAATATTAATCTACATCATGAGTAGATTAATTTGGTACATTTTATTCTCAAATCCAATTATGGGTGAATGAGAAATTAATGTCCAAATTGAGCTACTCAAACCAAAATAATTGGGAATGTAATAGTTAAAATGAGATCCCACATTGGAAGCTGGACCAAAAAGAGAAGGCTTCGTCAAGTTCTATGTTGAGATAATAGTTTGGGCCCTCGGGTCTACTATACAATAGATTTTGATTGGAGGGAAGACTTAGCCACGACTGATATTGGCTTGCGCGCCGCCGCTACCATTCGTCTGGCCAATTGGCTAACTCGGCTTGGCTTGAGCTCGAGCATGGGCACATATGTGGGTTAGGGTGTGGGTTGAGCTTGGGCTCAATTTCTTTTTTCTAGGGGAATTTATTTGAGTTTTTAAGTCAAATTAATTATTTATTTTTAATTTAATTTTCAATTAATATTTGACCGTTGAATAAAGTCTTAACTCATATGGACGTGTGTGATGACCGTTGCGGTATGATAAACCTCGATTATACGTATTTTTTAGCCTAAGATTAGTAATTTTATATTATTTTTATATCATGATTTATACACCATATACGTTTAATAGGTTTGTTACATGATTGTATGGTAAAATCATTGACTTCGACAAAAAGACGAAAAAACGTATGAAAGGAGATACATTGGTGCTGTTCGGACATATAATCATATCTTGGGCTATAGACCTATAATGTTAATAATGATTATATGGTTAGAAATCTAAGACAATTCCCTAAAAGTTTTGTGAAGAGGACAAGATCCGGTTCAAACGTTTGAAGGGCCGAAAGTTGCAAAATATATTATGTTTCGAATCCAATATGGCAATTTCAGTAGAAAGATCATAACTCGAGTTATAAAACATGGATTGTATCCAAATGCTGGCAGCAGGCGTTTAAACGCCGAAAAATCAGCGTTTAAATGCCCAGAACAGAATATTTATGTTCTGGGCATTTAAACGCTGATTTTTCGGCGTTTAAACGCCTCGTTTAAGCGCGAGACTCCAACTTCAATAGAGATTCTCCTTCCATCCTTGAATATATCAATTTTCCATACAAAAGAGCTTGAACTCGAAATTGGGGGAAAACATTAGATTAGAGTTTGGAATTAGGTTTTTTCAAGCTAAAAAATATTCGAGAAAAGGAATAAACCAATCTTGCATGATTGTATTCCACATTTTCAACCCATTTTAATCGAGACTAAGTTTTTCTTTATCTCTCCTTTAATTATTGTTGATATGTTCATTATAATTATATTTATTGTTTCTCTTTAATTTCATGGAGTAATTTCATTTATTCAAGAATTGGGGATAGCCCAATAATATGTTATCAAACTAATTTACGTTCTTTTTTATTTCGTGAATGCGTATGCATGATTTAATTTCTTGTTGTCTAATGCTTGTGAATTTGCTGACCACTTATTTGCATGATCATAGATATTATGTGAAAATTCTGAAATGTGACATCTTGATATCAGAACTTAAGAAATTGAACTTAGGTTTCTAAATCACGAAAGTAGGTTTAGATCTATTAAGGAATCCATACATTATCACAGAGATTAATGAACCTAGATTAAGCCTGATCATCACGAAAGTAGGTGATTGATTAACTTCGGGTATTTTGTTATGCTTTGAAAGAAGGTAAAAAATAAAATTGGATAATGCCCTTCATAAGTAGCATTCACGTTCGATTGTGGAGCTTAATGAGGTAGATAACGTTCATTGTGGTGAATTCCAATTCTAGAATCTTTAATCAATCGTTTAAACTCTTTTTCGAATCTTTGCTTTATCTTTACTAGTTAGTATTTACATTAAATAATCTTTTAGCTTAGATTACAAATACGTCAACGAATTAGTACTTAATTATTCAATCCTCGTGGGAACGATATCTTTTGTACTACACGGAAGTCGTGTGCTTGCGGTATTACACACATCACGGTACGATCAGTAGCCACAATTGCACAATATACAGGGCACCTTATCCGCGTACACCTGCTGGTCTAGAATGGTCTAGATGTAACTGTACGAACTGAAATGATATCTTTCCAAATCTGAATGAACAGTTTTTTATCCACAAAGGTGTCTTTGGTGTAGAAACTTGAAAAATGTATCTGCTAGCCTACATCTTTTAGTTTTATATAAATGGGTCCCCGTAAATTCGATTTTATTCATTCGTTCATGAATTCTCTTTTTTTCCTATTAAAAATCTTAGTGCATTCTTATAAAATCTAAGAGTTCAAAATAAAATATTGTTCGCCGAATTTTGAAAATTGTTAGTATTACTATTTCGAAACATTAGTTGTTGAATCTTTGGAAATGATTACCGTAAATCCGTAAGCACCGAGAAAGGAGCAATTTCGTTTCAAAGATAAAGAATAAAACTCTTGCTCCGACTACATACATTCTAAAATATTTGTCCCGGCGTGTTCTCACAAAATATTTTTCAATAATTTTGAAACGAAATTCGTGTCTTTAAGAATGTCAGCATCTTCAACTCCTCTATTCAATGTGACTGTTGCCACATCTTTTGTCGGTACTGATTTCAAGAGGTGGCAACAAAAGATGTTCTTCTACTGATGTGTGTAATACCGCAAGCGCACGGCTTTCGTGTAGTACAAAAGATATCATTTTCACGAGAACTAGATAATCAAGTACTAATTCCTTCACATATTTGTGACCTAAGCTAAAAGATAATTTGGTTTAAAAACTAACTAGCAAAAATAAAACAAGAATCCGAAAACGAGTTTAAAACAATTAATTAGAGATTCTAGAATTGGAATTCACCACAATAAATGTTATCTACCTCATTATGTTCCATTATCAGACGTGAATGCTACTTATGAAGGACATTATCCAATTTTATCTATCATCTTCTTTCATGGGTGTTCACGAGTCGAGCCGGCTCACGAGCTCGGTAAGCCAGCTTGAAAATAGCTCGACTCGAGCTCGAGAAAATTCGAGCTCGAGCCTAAAAATGCCTGGTCGTCAGCTCGCGAGCCGGCTCGCGAGTTGGAATAAAAAATAATTTTTAATTAATATATAAAAAAATAAATATTTATTCACATATTTTTATATAATATAATATATTATAATAATATATGTATAAATAATAATATCTGTGACATTAATTATAACTATATTTCATTATGTATGAATAAATATAAAATTAATAATATATTTTTACAAAAAAAATATTTTTTATAAAAAAGTTATTATTATTTTTTTATTTTTTTAAATTTTTTTTTGAGCTCGAGCTCGCCTCGAGTTCGAACGAGCTCGAGCACGAGCTCACTTTCCTGCAGCTCGACGAACTCGAGCTTGAGCTCGAAAATTGTGGCTCGAGCTTGAGCTCGAGCTCGAATTTTTGACCCAGCTCGGCTCGAGCTTGACTATGATTAAGCCTAGTCTAAGTTCATTAAGCTTTATGATAATGTATGGATTCCCCAAAAGACCTAAACCTACTTTCGTGATTTAGAAACTTAAGTTCAATTTCTTGGGTTCCGGTATCAAGATGTCACATTTCAGAATTTTCACCTAATATCTACGATCATGCAAATAAGTGGCCAACAAATTTACAAGCATTAAACGATCAAGAAGTTGAATCATAAGCATACGCATTCACGAAATCAAGAAAAACGTAAATTAGTTTGATAACATATAATTGGGTTACCCCCAATTCTAGAATAAAACAAATTACTCCATAAAATTAAAGAAGCAAATAATAAACATAGTTAAAATTAACATATCAACAATAATTAAAATGAGAAATAAAGAAAAAATTAGTTTCAATTAAAATATCGATGAATGTATTGAATATAATCATGCAAGATTGGTTTTTTCAAGCCTTCAGAAAATGTAATTGCAAACCCTAATCTAATGTTTTTTCTCCAATTTCGAATTCAAGCCCCCTCTTTTTTCGGGAATAAATTGATATAAAACCAAGAATAACAAAGAGTCCTAGTTGGAGTTATATTCCCGGAATATTGAGCGTTTAAACGCTCGCATTTAAACCCCCAAACATTAGCCCACTGTTTCCCGCGTTTAAACGCTGGGAAAAATGCTGCCAGCGTTTGTGTTCTCCACATTTTACCATTTTACCGCTATTTTGGATCGCCTTTTTGACCATCTTCCCATTCGAATTGGACTTTGGTGTCTTCTACAAAGTTGTAAATCTATGTATTATCTTTACAAGTCAACTAGTTTTGATTCAATCCAAGTTATATAACTCGAGGTATGATTTTTTCTACCAAAATTACCATTTTGGGTTCGGAACAGAATATATTTTATAATTTTAATGCCTCTAAACGTTTGAATTGGATCTTGTCTTCTTCATAAAACTTTTAGAGAATCGTCATAGCTTTCTAATCGTATAAGAATCATTAATATTGGAGGTTTATATCCAAATATATGATTATATTTTCAAACATCGCCAATTTACTTCTTTTCATACGTTTTTTCGCCATTTTCTCAACATTAATGATTTTACCCTATAAACATATAACAAACCTATTAAACGCATATGGAGTATAAATCATGACATAAAAATGATATAAAAATGACTAATATTAAGCTAGAAAATACGTATTATCGAGGTTTATCATCTACTTCACGACTTTAAACCTTGCAAGGTTTTTATGCCATGATGCTTTGATTATGTCCGAGGACGAGACGAACCCAATCTAGAAGTGCTTGGGTTGCATGGAATCATTGTGAGTTTCTATGTCACAATTACATCCTCATTGGTTTGGACGATAAACTGTATAATGTGTACAAGGCGTTCAAAACTGCAGAGGCTCTTTTGTAGTTTTTGTATAAGAAATACAGAACCAAGAATGTCGGACTCAAAAAGTTTGAAAATTTCTGGACTTCAAGAGGTTGACCCTAAGACGGTAATAAATCAAGTGCAAGAGTTTCAAATCATTATGCACGATATTCATGCAGAAGAAATGAAGGACTTCAAGAATTATATAGAATAAACGCGAAGAAATGAGTCATGAAGACTTGATTGTCAGACTTCGAATTGAAAAAGATAACCGCTCAACTTACAAGAAAAATACTAAGTCGTCTATGGAGGCGAGGACAAACTTAGTAGAGCCTAATAAGAAGCAGAAGCGTCCCAACAAAGGAAACAAGCATGCTAAGGCTAATAAGTTCATAGGGAACAGTCACAACTGTGGAAAGCTGTGGCATTGCACTAAAGATTGCTGAAAGTTGAAGATGGAATAGAACCAAGCACACTTAGCTAAAATATAAGATAAGAATGTTCATGTGGACTGGTCCAAAATTGATCTATGCGTTATTGCGTGGGAGTGAAACATGGTTGATAACCTAAAAGAATTGTTCATCGACACTGTAGCTACTCATCATATTTGCTCAGACAAATAGATGTTCTCGAGGTATTTCCAATCAGTGAAAGGAATCTATACATGGGAAATTCTTCAACCCGGTTGTTGGTCTGAGACGTGTAGTTTGAAAATGACCTAAGAAAAAGAGGATCGATGTGATACATGTACCAAATATTCACAAGAATTTGATCTCCGGAGCTTTTTAGTTGTGGCAGAGTTTAAGTTAGCTTTTTAGGCTAATAAAGTAGCACTGACTAAGAGTAATATGTTTGTAGGAAAAGGTTACTTTGTTATTGACCTTTTCAAAGTGAATGTAATGACGATCATTCGTGATCTTGGTACTTATGAATACTAACAAAGAGCATGTACATTGCACGTAAAAACATGTGATTCACAAAATGCTTGGAGGTAATTTAACACTAAAAGTATTTTTTAATTAAAAATACATATTTTGAATTTAATGATTATATCTTATTAGAATGAAATATCTGAATAATTTTTAAATATTAAAAAGAAAAATTGATCTTCATAATTACTCATTAATACTTTAAAATAAAGTCATTCTTAAAGTATAACTCTTTTGAAAATTCCAATATTATTATGTCATAGTGAGTATGTATTGCCATGTGAATAAAAATTTATTAATTGTAAATTTTATTTCTTGTCGCTTTATGAGTTATTTGTTTGAAAAAAGTTTATATTGTTGACATTGTTGATAATTTTCTAAAAAAGAAAAAAGCAAAGAAAATATTTCATTGTTTAAATATTTTACGTGCATCCCCTTAGTATCCAACATAATTAATAGTGAAAGACAACAAAATTGAGATTTATTATTATTATTTTTAATATATTGGTTATGAATATTATGGTAGTTCTAATAAAATGAAGTTCTCATTTATGTTGGATTTGTTTTGGTTGTATCATTTACTTTATATATTGAATAAATGTCAACTGAATTTGGTTACATTTGAGACAAATAAGACTATCTTAGTGAGTCACACAATGTTTTTTAAAATCTATAATTACTATAATAACTATTTAATAATAACTATGTTTGTAGATGACTTACATTTCTTAACCTTTTTGATAAAACCAAAATAACCATATATCAATACTATAATATTAGTAGTATAATAATGTAATTATCCTATTAAAAAAAATATAAAACTACTGTGTGCATGAACTTGTAATTAATAGTTATAATGTGCATTGTAATTAATAATTAGCAAGCTTATACAATGTATATTATTATGATATTGATTCAATGAATATGTATGATTGAAATAAATAATTAGCTCTTAAAATGAAACCCATCCATATGTATATTATTAGCAAACTTAATAATTAGCAAACTTATACAATGTATATTATTATGATATTGATTCAATGAATATGTATGATTGAAATAAATAATTAGCTCTTAAAATGAAACCCATCCATATTTCCTAGCAACATACTTTGGAATTCATCATGTGGGAACTCTAATACAAATGTTTCACTCCTTTTTATCTTTCGTATTATACGCATAGCTTAATCTTCAAGAAAAATTTACTTTTACTTTTATAGTACACCATTCTCATCAATGTGGAGGTGGTTTTTATTTCTTGAGCACATATTGTTCATTAAGTTGTTACATGCAAAACCTTTATTTTCTCTCTTCTTTAAATTTGAAAATCAAAACTTTGCGTTCCTATTTCAAGTTCATGCTTTCAAGACATAAGCCGCTATTATTCAAGATTAGAACCCAAAATTTAAGGACAATAAATTCAATTTCTCTAATATGTGAGAGACCATTTTGAGAGTGCCAGATAGAACAGCAAAACATCCAACAACAATTCATCTGGATATAGAATTCTTTTCACCAACTTAGCATTTTCTATTCATCAAATCTTATCTTACACTGGCAAAGCACCAATTTATAATTGAGAATATTCAGTAATTATCAACTGCATCAAAGTTATGCAATGACTGCAGGTGGTGAAAAACATTTGAATCGTGCATATATTTTTTACCGACTGTAAGCAAAATATAGAAAGGTTCTGAGTGGCAAGGAGATATATATATATATATATATATATATATATATATATATATATCTATTATAAAAGACATGTTGTTTTTTTTATATTTTTGAAGTATCTAAAATATCCCTATAGATTTAACTTTTTAATGGAAAAAGAGTCGAATAATAAGATATATAATTTGATTAGTACTCTACAAGTTATTGTATAGACAATTTGATGTAGAATTCCATTAGATTTAGTGTTAGCATATTGTCAAAGCTATACATACAATGTGTTCTTAAACAAGTATGAACACGTTAAAGCGGAAGCGAATATAGATCGAGTTACCTCCGGCCATTGTTACGTTTTCCGGTGAATTCGAACTTCAACTCCGGCGAATATTTCAAGGTTCTTCTAAGCTCTCAAACTCACCCTTAGATGGTGTTGGTTTATGAATGTAAGTATGAGCTTAGGGACCCCAAAATGGTGTTGTATTTATAGCCCCATTAACCATCATTATGGGCACTAATCATAATCTCACTAACTATCAATAGTGGGCAAACCACAATCCCACTAACCATCAATAGTGGGCAAACCACAATCCCACTAACCATCAATAGTGGGCACTAACCATCAATAGTGGGCACTAACCATCAATAGTGAGCACTAACCATCAATAGTGGGCAAATATCCCATTACTTGATATGGACCACATTAATGGAAAGATGATTTCCATTGATATCATAATTGATGGAAATATTCTTACACATATCAATGGAAAAATTCTTACATTCTCCCACTTGGTCCATGTAACGAAGTACTCAATCATAAGAAAACAAAATATATGAATCATGGCGATAGGTTCTCTGTGAGCGAGTATTATCTTCCATGTATTACAATATATTAAGTCTCTCTACTGACAGCCCTTAATCTTTAAGCCATATGCTTATTGTAGGTCCACACAAATGATATCTCTCATTAAATGAATGTGCACAACTATATGAGAGAACATCAACTAAATAAGAGTTTATTGAAAATAATGTATCTTTCATCGAAAGATTACATCATGGAACCAAATCCCATGCTTTCTACATGATCCTTAAATTTCTTTAGTGGCATGCCTTTAGTCAAAGGATCGGCAATCATCAAATCAGTGCTAATGTGTTGGATGACCACTTTACCATCTTTAACACGTTCTCTTATGGCTAGATACTTAATGTCGATGTGTTTGCTTCGACTTCCACTTTTGTTATTCTTAGCCATAAAAACAGCAGCTGAATTGTCACAATACAACTTAAGTGGCTTAGAAATAGAGTCGACAACTTTAAGCCCAGATATAAAACTCTTCAACCAAACACCATGTGAGGTAGCCTCAAAACAAGAGATGAACTCCGCTACCATAGTATAACTGGTTGTTAAGGTTTGCTTTGCACTCCTCCATGATACGGCACCATCAGCTAGCATGAACGCATATCCTGATGTGGATTTAAGTGAATCATCACAGCCACCGTAATCGGAGTCTGAATAGCCTACCACTTCTAAATTACCAGTTCGTTTGTACATAAGCATGTAATCCTTAGTACCCTTAAGATACCTCAATACTTGCTTTGCAGCCTTCCAGTGATCGATCGCTGGATGACTCTGATATCTCCCTAATACTCCAACCGCATATGCAATATCAAGTCTGGTGCAGACCTGAGCATATATAATGCTACCAACAGCTGAAGCACATGGAATATTTTTCATTTGTTCCCTTTCAATGTCATTCCTAGGGCATTGGTCCAAACAGAACCGATCACCCTTCACAATTGGTGCTACACTTGGTGAACAATCTTTCATTCTAAATCTTTCAAGTACTTTGTTGATATAGGCCTCTTGAGACAATCCCAAAATGCCTCTAGATCTATCGCTATGGATCTTAATGCCAATGACATAAGATGCCTCTCCCATATCTTTCATATCAAAGTTACTTGAAAGGAATTGTTTCACTTCACGTAAAAACCCTTTTATCATTGGTTGCAAGTAAGATATCATCCACATACAACACAAGAAAACAAACTGACCTTAAGATATATACATTGATCCATGATATTTTCTTCGAAACCAAATGAAGTAATTATTTCATGGAACTTCTTATACCATTGGCGGGAGGCTTGTTTTAACTCGTATATGGATTTGTTCAACTTACAAACCAAATGTTCACCATCCTTAGAGGAGAATCCTTCAGGTTGTTTCATATAAACATCTTCCTCTAAATCACCATTGAGGAATGCCGTTTTCACATCCATTTGATGTAACTCAAAAAATGAGCTACTAATGCCATAATTATGCGAAGAGAATCTTTTCTTGATACAGGAGAAAAAGTCTTCGTGTAGTCGATTCATTCCCTTTGAGTGAACCCTTTAGCAACGAGTCTAGCCTTATGTCTCTCGATGTTGCCAAGTGAGTCTCTTTTTGTCTTAAAAGCCCACTTGTATCTAATGGTTTTTTACACTATCAGGCAACTCGACAAGATTCCAGACTCGATTAGATGCCATAGAATTCATCTCATCTTTCATAGCATTCATCCATAAGTTAGAATGTGTAGAACTTACAGCTTGTGAAAATGACAAAGGGTCATCATCGACTCCAACATTGCAATCCGATTCTTGCAGAAACACTTCATAATCATCAGGAATAGCTGATCGCTTTTCTCGAGTAAATCTCCTTAATAGGACTTGTTCATTCTCATGATGAACTGTCTCCTCATTTACAACATGATCTATCGAATTTTGATCAATAGTTTGTGGAATTTCTATATTTGGTTGTCTAACACTCGATTGAACTTGAGGAGCGTGAACGACAATCAACCTATCACTTGAATCAGATGGTGAAACCTCATAGTGGTCTTTTTCAGGAATAATATTCTGAAATTGATCACTCCCACTGATCAGATCATTCTCAAGAAATTTAGCATTTCTTGATTCCACAATCCTGGTGCTATGCGACGGACAATAGAACCTATAACCTTTAGACCTATCGGCATATCCAATGAAATACCCACTAATAGTCCTTGGGTCAAGCTTCTTCTCTTGTGGGTTGTAAATTCTCACCTCAGACGGGCATCCCCAAATGCGTATATGTCTCAAACTCGGTTTCCAACCTTTGAATAACTCAAAAGGCGTCTTAGAGACGGCCTTCGAAGGAACTCGATTTAATATATACACTGCCGTCTTAAGAGCATCAACCCACAAAAATGATGGAAGTTTAACACTACTTCTCATGCTACGCACCATGTCAATTAATGTCCGATTTTTTCTTTCAGCTACACCATTCTGGTCCGGAGAACCAAGCATAGTGTATTGGGGAACAATCCCATGCTCTTGAAGAAATTCAGCAAATGGACCAGGTGCTTGTCCGTTCTCAGTGTATCTACTGTATGCGAACTTCATAATCAAGGTGCTAGCGAGAGCCTTATTAGAGGATGCAAACTGCTGATCGATGGCTTCAAGGAGATCCTTGACCTTATCATGCTGTTCGATAGAACCCCGAATACTAGCACAGATTTTGGTCTTTATGAACATAACTGAGAGACGATAGATCGCTACCACTTTTCATAAAGATCAACTGCATCAGGAGTACTAGTCTCCGTTATGCTAGGCGGTTCGTCTTTCCGAATAGCATAGTCAATATCCATCCATCCAAAATGCAGTAACACCCTCTCTTTCCACACCTTGTAGTTATCACCACTTAATTCAGGAATGTCACATTTTACATCAGAGTAACTAACAAGTTGACTAGCTGCAATTAAATTGAACATGCTTATTAAATATTGTTTTAAAGTTTATAACTATATCATGTTTTACCAATGTACAAACATGTTTTTACTAAATGAATTTAGAGACATAAAACTTGCCTGTGGGCTAAAGTTCTAATTCCATTAGATTCATACTATCATGATAAAACTATCAAATTATGTTCATTTTCCTAATACCTGTGGGTTAGTTAGGAAATATAATTTGATATTTTATCCTAATTAATTATAAATAAAATTACAAAATTCATGTGGGTAAATTTTATAATATTACACATGATTAATTACAATTAATGTCTAGTATCCACATGTGATTTCGACATCAAATTTAATTACTTGACATTTCACTTTATTTTATATACCCAACTTTATGTATATAAAGTGTATAACTCATTTTAAAAGAATTCATGTTATACACAAAATTGCTCCATCCGATATGAAGTCAAATACTGGAATTTTCACGCAATATTCCATTCATCTTAAATGCAGTTTTTAAAATTCTCCAAATAATCATTAAGCATTGATTATATATTAAGCCGGATCATTCATTCATTCATATGAATAAAATTCATCCTCATTAAAGCCACTAATTAAAAACAGTAGCTTTGTAATTCATTTCAGAATAATAAATTTCAGCAACAATTGAAAAGTAATGCATAGCTCATTAACACTCCATGCAAGAAAATCATCTTTGCATATATATATATATATATATATATATATATATATATATATATATATATATATACACACACGTGGCCATGCAGTAGCTAATATAATCATGAATAGTGCAATAATCATGCTAATATAATCATGATTAATATAATAAGAATTCATTACCATTATATATGCATTTATATTCAATTTTCACAAATCACTTTGTCATATTTCTGAAAACCATAAACATATATACAGTACATTATCATATATATATATATATGCACGCATCTCATTGTTCTCCATAACTGATTGTTCTCAGAAAAATTGCAACAAAGTTTGACGTGCGTGTCAGAACAAAATTTGGGGAAAATTAATTGAGAAGAAGAATTATGATTCATTCAACACAATTCAAAATACGATAACCAATTTTCGTAAGCAAGGCAGAGGCGATTACTCGCTCTGATACCAAATGTTAGCATATTGTCAAAGCTATACATACAATGTGTTCTTAAACAAGTATGAACACGTTAAAGCGGAAGCAAATATAGATCGAGTTACCTCCGGCCATTGTTACGTTTTCCGGTGAATTCGAACTTCAACTCCGGTGAATATTTCAAGGTTCTTCTAAGCTCTCAAACTCACCCTTAGATGGTGTTGGTTTATGAATGTAAGTATGAGCTTAGAGACCCCAAAATGGTGTTGTATTTATAGTCCCATTAACCATCATTATGGGCACTAATCATAATCCCACTAACCATCAATAGTGGGCAAACCACAATCCCACTAACCATCAATAGTGGGCACTAACCATCAATAGTGGGCACTAACCATCAATAGTGGGCAAATATCCCATTACTTGACATGGACCACATTAATGGAAAGATGATTTCCATTGATATCATAATTGATGAAAATATTCTTACATATATCAATGGAAATATTCTTACATTTAGGTCACTATAACTTATTAATTAAATTAAAGAGAAAAGAATATAATTTATTAATCTACAAGTTATGGTATCACATATAGACAATTTGATGTAGTATTAATTACATTAGGTTCTGGTTACTATAATTTATTAATTAAATTAAACAAAAAACAACATAAAAGGCTCACGGAAGATAAAGCTTAATATATATAGATTTGTAAAAATTCAAACAACTTGATTTTAAATAAATAATGTAAGAAAATATATTGGTTAGTATTTCCTTGGAGATACTACATGCATGAAAAGAGGAATACGAATGACAAAGTTGACATAAAAAGTGATCCCACCAAATAACTGATTCTAATAAAAACATAATAGTTGAAGGCTCAATTGATAGATATGTTTTGACAAATCATTCACCCAACTAAATCTGTCCATTATATCATTATGTAAACATTTTGTCCTCTTTGTTATTTTCATATTGATGCAACTCCTTTGCAGAATATTAAATTGTAGAAAAAACTATTCTTTTGTTCAAATATATAATAAATAAGAAAAAAGTTCTTTCTTTATTAAGTAATTGTTAAATCTCAAAATCATGTCACGAGATATTTTATTATCAATTATTCTACCAGAACACCTTCTATTCTAAGACATGTCCTAAATATTTTTTAAATCACATTGTCAAAACACCTTCTATATTTTAAGACATATTATCATTATTAATTCATCACATCTTATCGATCAATATTTATTCTTTAAATAATTATATATTTAATTAATTAAATTATTATTTAAATTTTCAATATAAGATACTATAAAATAAAAAATTATCTATATAATTGAATTACGAGATCATGACTTATAAATTATTTAGTAATTATTTACTTAGTTAACTTAATGTTTAGTTTTGAATATTTGATACATTAGTTTATTTTAAGTATTTTATTTAGGAGTTTGAGTATATTGATATTCCTCCTTTATTAACTTGATCATTCAACTAATTATAATTTTTCAACAAATTCAAAAAAAAATATATAGTTTATCAAGTATATTTATAAAACTAAATCACAAGAGTTAGTAGAAAAATATTTATTAAACTTTTGGTCAACATACACTTTATTTAAAAGAATCTCCTATCAATAGCAAGTCAACATACGATGATGTTATCAAATTAAAGAAAATATCGTTTATCATTATGTTTTACTTATTTCCATATTGTACATCAACTGTATATGTACAACATGCAATTTTTTATTTTTTATTTTTGTTAAGCAGACTCAATAAATAAAAAATAGTAATTAAAATCAAACAAAAATGGATGCAAGATTAAGGTTTTAAGGTGAGACACATCTAATTATGTGAAAACATGATACCCCGAGTTTAGTAAATAGAGAACCAAAAAAAATAATTCTGAAATAAGAAACAAATATACTACACAAGTGTCTAGCTTTTGAGTTATTATAAAAATTATTGAAAGTATAAAAGGAAAATCACTGAGAAGAAAGAAAAAATTATTGAGAAGAAAAAAGAGATGAAGCGTTTGATTTCTCAAAATTAAACAAGATACACGTAAAAATGAAGTATGAATTTATACAAAAGTTTATTTAGTTACATTATTATTCATGTTTAATTTTTTATTAACTAAATTCTTTCATATCAATCAATATTTTCTTTTTCAAATAACTAACTTATTAAGTGATAATTTATTTAGTTAAATTTAAATTATTAATATCTTTTAAGTTGTACAATTGTATATATATAAATTATTTAACGAGATCAATACTTCACGTTCAACGAACGTGTTATTTGCTAGTAATACTAAAAAGCTTAAGTATTAGAGCTTTTAAAATTGCGAGTTTAAAAAATAACAAGCTCTAAATATGAATACTAATAGGTTATAAAGTAAGGTTTTACTTTTAACCATATATAAAGACTGGGCTTAAATTTTATATATTATATAAATCAAAATTTGGTACAAGGAGACAGAAAAAACATATAACATTGATTAGGGAACATGAATAGAACATATTGTATTATTTTGTATTTCATGTAATATTAATCCATATTGTAATAAATATTTTAATATTTTAAATTTATAATTTATAATATATATATATATCTGTTATTCTTAATTAATAAAAAAATCACATTCAATAGGAAATTGACATTGGTAATCTTACCAACTATGTCCTTGCAATTTTTCTTTTTGGCAAATACAAAGTACAAGAAGGACGAACCGGATCCTCTGCTCCATTTAATTATTCCATCTCTTGTTTCAACTTATGGATGGGCGCCACGTGTCATTTTTTGACGGAATTGACTAACGGGGGAAGTTCCGTTAACTGCTAACCCACTTGGAAAGAAATTCATCTTCCTTCTCTCTCACCATACCTGCGAAGGAAAACTTCAAAAAAAAATTTGCTGCAATTCTTAAACAAACAAACCAACCATAGAAGGAAATAAGATGAAAAGACAAATCTATCATCCCCATTGATGAAAAACGAAGAAAACCCACAAAAAATCGAATTCGAATTTGAATCGAAGAAAACCCACAAAAAAACGAAGAAAACCCCCAACGGCTCAAATCGCCCCCGATATTTACATTTCTCCCTCAATTCGAATTCGAATCGCCGGCGACACATTCGGTAATTATAATCTTAAATGGAGGTCCTATAGTCACTGCTCACTGAAATGTTCCAACATTAATTGCTACAGGAATCACAGTCCCAATATTAATAGCTCGTCTCTTCCAAACTCACAGGCTATAGAGACGAAAACATGTGTAACCAGTGAGATATCAATGGAGATGATCAATCTCTTTTTTTCATCCTATTTCCTTCCATGGTTTGTTTGAGGAAGAATTGCAGCAATTTTGTTTTGGAATTTCCTTTCGTGGTATAGAGAGAGAAGAAAGTGGATTACTTTCCAAGTGGGTATGGAGAAAACGCAGCGTTAGTCAGTTCCGTGTAAAATGACACGTCTCGCCCATTCACAGGGTGATACAGGAGATGGAGTAATTTAATGGAGCAGAGGATCCCGTTCGCAAGAAGGGTGACAAGTACCACAATTCCTTTTAAGGTGATTATACAAAATATTGAGATTATTTGTACAAGTTTAAATCAAAATCTAAAATGCCTGTATATCGTGGGATCAAATTTATAATTTTTTTTTTTTATTTTTTTAAATTCATGAGTTATGTTAAATTTTCAACTTTTACATCGAAACTTAAAAGTCATGAACATGAAATAATGATATTTAAAAGGTAAAGCATGTAAAAGGGATTTGCCACGAACATTAGAGTCATTCTTCCTCAAATTTGATTTTCTCATTTTCATATTCACATAATTAATGTGGCACTCGTAGCAATCTTTCGCATATGATGCACTGTATTTTGTACTCTACCCAAGTGTTAGGCAGCTCATTGGGTAATAAATTATTTATCATTCTAGAAACATTATATGAGTTCCCTAAAAGAGATTATATTACTTTAATATCTTCGGCAGAAACCTCTCCCCATCCTTTATCATGAACAACAATTAAATTCACTCGAGTCTATTTAGTATGCATGAAATGTGGCCCACTTAAGGTATAGGGACTCTCATTTCTCCGCATCAACACCATGATATTTATTATCTACTGTATATGATTGTATAATTGGCTCCGAAATATGCAACCAAATATTCCAATTTGGTGAAAAAATTGAAAATGTTACTTATAGTAGTTGGCTGGTACATGCATTTGTTTATCATCATTGGAAAGGTCATTAGTTAAAAATGACTTGAACGGTTATATTCAGTCCAAATAATTGATATGGTAGACTAAAATTTCCTGGTCGTGAAACTGTAATATTTTTTTTAATTATGAAAGTAACGTTTTTAGTAACTTTAGAGTGTAGCAACAATAAGTTTCGTGGTTATTATTCATTAACTACTAATCATAATTATAGTACTAATACTAATAAATAATACTTAAGTAAGGACCGTTATGTCTTTTCACAATGGGAAGAAACAACTTTGAGATTCATACTTTTATATTAGTATAGATATAGATAAAATAGTTCTTCTTACTTTCTTGAGTATTCAAATTTATGACATGTTAGATTAGGACATGTGAATTTCAATACTTTGCATAAACTTGTGAGTTTGAAATTATTACCAACATCTAAGGTTGATACACATGAAACATATAAAATTTGTGTTGAAGCTAAATTAGCTAAAACCTCATTCCATTTTGTGAAAACACCGAACCTCTAGAACTTATTCATACTGGCATATGTGATTTAAATTTTGAGCCAAATAAAGGTGATAAAAAGTATTCATTACTTTTATTGATGATTGCACACGCTATTGTTATGTGTATTTGTTAAAGAACAAAGACGAGGTTGTTGAAGTGTTTAAATACTAAAAGAATGAAGTTGGAAATCAACTTAGCAGTGGAATCAAAAATATTTCTAGTGATAAAGGTGATGAATATGGTGCACTATTTGATGAATCTATTAAGAATTTGGCATATACATCAAACTACCGCATGACACTCTCCTCAATAGAATGGCATTGATGACGCAAAAATCGTACTCTAGAAGAGATGATAATGCCATGTTGATTAGTTCGGGTTTACCTCAAAATATGTGGGGGGAAACAATTCTTTCGGCTAGCTTCATTCTAAATAAAGTTCCTTATAAAATTAGGAGTGAAACTCCATAAGAATTAAAAGGTCATAAGTTTGGCAATGGTTAAAGTACCTCAACCTAAGCACATTAAAATTGGGCCTAAAACCATTGATTGCATATTATAGGATATGCACATGACAGTAGTGCATATAGATTACTCGTACATAAATCTGAAATTTCTGGTGTACATGAAACTCCAATCATAGAATCACGAAATGAAGTATTTTTACGAAATCTTTCCGTTTAAGGATAAGAAAACATCTAGCTCAAATAAAAGAGCTTATGAAACTACAAGTGCCGCAACGTAGTAAGAGGACAAAATTTACAAAAAGTTTTTGTCCTGATTTTCTAAGTTATGTGATAGATAGCGAGTTTAGGATGATTAAAGAAGCATCGTCCGATTGAGATGCACCACTCTGAAAATATGCTATAAATAGTGATATAGAATCCATTATGAAAAATATTACTTGAGAATTAATAATCTTCCTAAGGGAAGCAAGCCATTAGCGTGAAATGGATCCAATGGATCCTGAAAAGCAAATATAAAGTTGATAGTTCTATTGACAAGTATAAGGCTCGTTTTGTTGTAAAATGTTTCAAACAAACTGAAGGCCTTGATTTCTGCGTCACCTATTCACCAGTGAAAAGGATAACTTCCAATAAGAGTATTGATAGCAATCGATGCATTGCACAATTTCGAAATACATCAAATGGATGTTAAAATAGCCTCTCTAAATTGTGAACTAGATGAAGAAATATATATAGAACAACCCGAAGGGTTTGTAGCTCTTGGAATTGAGAAAAAAAATGTGCAAGCTTGTTAGGTCATTGCATATAATTAAACAAGCGCCAAAACAATGTCATAAAAAATTTGACAAAACAATGATGTCAAATGGCTTCAGAATAAATGAATGTGACAAATGTATTTACATTAAAAACACACCTGAAGCCTATATAATTGTCTTGTCTATATGTGGACGACATGTTAATTATGGATAGTAGTCATGATATCATGAACACTAAGAAAATGCTAAAAAGCATTTTAAATGAAAGATATGAGAATAGTTGATTGTATACTAGAGATTAAAATATCTAGAACATTCGATGGAATTATTTTGTCACAATCTCATTACATTGAAAAGGTCTATTCAATTTGATTGCAATCCTTCTAAGATACCTATAGATAAAAGCTTACATTTAGCTAAGAACCATGCTATACCCGTATCACTATTAGAATATTCATGGATTATTGGCAGTTTAATGTATATTGTAAACTGCACACGTCCGGATATTACTTACTCGGTGGATAAACTAGTAGATTTATAAGTACTCCTAGTATTAACCACTAGGCGGCACTGACTTGATTCCTAAGATATTTAAAATATATTTAGATTTATGGATTTTAGTATAAGAGATATCCAAATGTACTAGAGGGATACGGTGATGCTAATTGGATATTTGACAAAAAAACTCCAAGTCCACTAGTGGGTATGTGTTTACGGCTTGTGGTGGAGCAATGTCATGATGAAAATCTTCTAAGAAAAACATGTATAGCTCGTTCCACAATAGAATCAGAGTATATAGATTTAGAGAAAGCTGGGGAGAAGTCGAGTGGCTTCATAGTTTGTTAGGAGATATTCCTTGCTGGCTGAAATTGTGCCTCCCATACGTATACATTGCGATAGTCAATCGGCGATTGGTAGAGTACAAAGCAGCATGTACATTGGTAAGTCACGACACATATGTCAAAGACATAATATCATTAAGCAATTGATCTCTGTAGTATTATCTCAATTAATTATGTGAAATCAAAGGGTAATATTAAGGATCCGTGAACAAAAGCTTTGCCTAGAGATTTAGTATGTCTATCAAGAGCAGTGAGATTAAACCCTACAACTTAAGGATCAACATAAGAGTAACCCTACCTTGTTGATACGGATCCCAAGATCTTTGTTCAAAGGAGAAAAAATTGTGTTAGATTTAGTATCGTACTTGAAGGAGATAAATCTTCAAGCCATTCTTAGGATAGATAAGTGCTAATCCTACAAAGCGTAGGTGAGGTTGAGCTGGAGAATCCTTAATGATTCTTATATTATCTCCAGGATGGTGAGATGTGATAAAGTGGAGAAAGACAAAGTACTCTTAATAGAAGATTACCTATATAAGTGTGAGGTGAATGCCATTTTAAAAAGTAAACGCTTATGAAACCAAAATGGTCCATGCCCAAAACAGACACAACAATGAGAATTAAATCTTGTCAGAAAAGGTATTTTGTGTGTATCATTGTCTTAATTTACATAAAACGCTAATCAGTTCAAGTTATCACGGGATATCACATTCATTGTCCAACAAGTAAATTCGATGGTACTATATTAGGAAAGGTTCAAAGCAAAAAACTACATCTCCCGATGCAATTACTTCTCGTTTGAACTCTCTTAAACATTTTCATTAAAACTTTGCATAATTTTCATTCATATGGGTGAATATTGAAAATTGGATTGAGAAAATGATTTTTCACTTAACTTTAACAAACGATTGGGTAAGTTCCATTTGTAGAAAGTGGAATATTCTTGGATAATATTAATTTGCATCATAAATAGATTAATTTGATATATTTATTCTCAAATCCAATTAGGAATGAATGATAAATCAATGTTCAAAGTGAGCTACTCAAACTAAAGTAATTGGGAATGAAAGAGTCAAAATGAGCTATCACACATTGGAAACTAAATAAAAAAGAGAAGGTCATACTAAGTCTTATGTTGAGATAGTAGTTTGAGACCTTGGATCTATAATAGATTTTGACCAAAAGGAGACTTACCCATGACCCATATTACCTCGCATGTGTTGCCGCCGCCATTTGTCCGATCGACCGGTCAGCTCGGCTCGGCTCTGCTTAAGCTCGAGCACCGACACAAATGAGGGTGAGGGTGAGGGTGAGGGTGTGGGTTGGGCTTGGGCTCAAATTATCTTTTTGGAGGAAATTTATTTGAATTTCTAATCCAAATTAATTCTTTATTATTTAATTTAATTCTCAATTAATTTTTTGACCGTTGGATGAAATTTTAATGCATATGGACATGTGTGAATTGTAAAACAGCTGCAGTGTGGTCAGTGGCCACGACTGCACGCGGTACAGTGAACCCGGTCCGCGTACACTATTGGACTAGAATGTACCTGTTCGAGACAGAATTGATATATTTTCAAACCTGAATGGGTGGTTTTTTGTCCAAAAAGATGTCTTTATGATTGAAACTGGAAATATATGTTTGCTAGCCAATATCTTTTAGTTTTATATAAATAGTCTCCTAAATCCGAATTCATTCGTTCCTTCATCAATTCTCTTCTTTCTTTCTACATTAAAAACTTTAGTGCATTCTTATAAAATTTGAGAGTTCAAAACTTTTGTTCCCCGAGTTTCAAAATTTGTAGTGCTACTATTTCGAAATATTAGTTATTGAATCTTGAAAAATGATTATCGTAAACTCGTAAGCACCAAGAGCGGGATAATTTGTTTAAAAGACTGAGTAGAACTCTTACCTTCGACTAAATACATATTTTCCAACACAAAAATTATTAAAATCCAAGATTGGTCGTGTGTAAATTTGGATATGCTATTTTATGTTTCCGTTGTAGGATATTTAATATCCTACTTTACTCCTTGTTAAAATTCTTGATTGTTCATCTTTTATTTTATTTTGAATTAATAAAATGAATTGTTTTGAAAATAGGTATTGTAAGTAATTGGTCCCAGTGTCTGCATGTATTCACGTGCTTCTGCTGTCTATTGCCGTTAAATTACACCATATCATCGCCATCAGCCTTCTGCCTATTTTTGCATTGGATTCTCACTGCTATTCCAAAACTTATTTATTTATTATTACTTATTATCTACTGCACATCCCACGTGTGTGTCAATGGCACGTGCAAACCACCTTCCAATCACATGAACATCTTTGCCTGTCCATGATTGGATTCTAGTGTAGCTAATTATGTCTTTCATTTTGAATTTTTTTTTTTTCAAATTTTCTCATGCCCACCTATTTACTACCCTTCTGCAATACAAGACAAAATTTTCTGATGAATAAGAGAGATAAACAAAGTCTTATTTATTTTCTGTTCTTTTATATATGTTGATATTTTTGTTTGTCTAAGTTGTTGCCAATTAATCAATCATGTTTGATGGTGATCACCAATTCATAGGTTCAAGAAGTTCATCATCATCATCACTTTCCTTTCATTTCCATGGAAACCCATCTTTCTTAACTTTCGATCCATACCCTTCATCGTCTCTTCATGATAGTCTCTCCAACACAAAAAGTAATGAAGTGAAGCCCTTAATAATCTCTACCATGGATCCTGCTTGGTCCAGTGATGAACTTCTAGCTCTCCTCAAACTCAGATCCACCATGGAGATCGATTTCACTTGGGAACATGTTTCAAGGTGCATGTTATACAGATTCTCATCTCTTTTCGTCTCAACTTTTACTTACTTCGATTATTCTTCGGTTTCTCCAAAAAAAAGTTGAAAGTAAGTTAAATGTAAAAGCATTTGTAAGGACCGACTTTTTCTATTTCTAAGTTCTGCAAACAAACTTTTCAAAATTCAGTCTCTATTTAAATAAAAAAGCATAATAGGTTCTTTTGGGAACAGATCATGAGTTTCCGTGCTTATCTTTTTGGTTTAATTCTTTTTAAGTAGACTTATAATAAAAGTGAACTATATTTATTAGTACTATAAATGATGTGTGCTGTGACTTTCTATATTTTTGAAACACTGATAATCTGCAGGTTTAAATATTGTTTCCCTTTACTGCTAGATCTTCATTATTATTAGGCTGCTGTAATTTAATTTGTTAAAACTTTTTCTGAATATTTAATTAAAACCAACAATAGAATAACATAAATATAGGTTTATGACAAAAGCTGTAATAGTAGATCTTAAATTTCTGTAGTAATAAAAAAATGGTTTGCTTAACTTCCAGGAAACTTGCGGAACTTGGGTTCAAAAGGAGTGGAGAGCAGTGCAAGCAGAAATTTGAAGAAGAAAGCAGGCATTTCAACACTACTGTAACCTACAACAAGAGTAACTACAGGAATAATTTCAGTGAACTAGATGAATTCTATCCAAATGAAGACAATGAAAAACAAAAGGAAGAAGAAAATGAAGATCAAAACGTGCGTAAAAATGAAATCCCATCTCAAGAAATTAGTGAAGAAGAAGTGGTGAAAAAACAAGTGAAGAAGAGGAAAAAGAGATCATCAGAAAAGTTTGAGATGTTCAAGGGTTTCTGTGAGGGCATAGTGAAGAAGATGATAAGCCAACAAGAAGAGCTGCACAAGAAGCTGATTGAGGATATAGTGAAGAGGGATGAAGAAAAGATTGCTAGAGATGAAGCTTGGAGAAATGAAGAGATGATTAGGGTTAAAAGGGAGATTGAGATTAGGGAAAAGGAACAAGCAAATGCTGGTGAGAGACAAGCCACCATTATTGAGTTCTTGAAGAAATTCACATCTGATCATGATGATATTTATACTTCTAAAACTTGCCAACACAAGGCACAAGAAACAAAATCCACTTCAATAATTAGTACCCACAAAAACCCTAGTTTGATTCAACATACTAAAATCCCATCATCATCACCACCACCAATGAGCCCAGCTGGTTCAAACATGGGGAAGAGATGGCCAAGGGACCAAGTGTTGGCTTTGATAAACCTGAGATGCAAGATGAACAGTGATGATCAGAGTGTTAAGGGCCCTCTATGGGAGAGAATTTCACAAGGGATGTTAGAATTGGGATACAATAGGAGTGCAAAAAGATGCAAAGAGAAATGGGAAAACATAAACAAGTACTTCAGGAAAACAAAAGATAGCAACAAGAAGAGGTCTGTTGACTCAAGGACATGCCCTTATTTTCATCACCTCAGTTCTTTATACAGTGTGCCCCAAACTTAAAGGTGTCTTTGGATCTCAAATTCTCAATCACTATAATGGATCTCATTCCTTTGAGTGAACTTATTTCCTAGGCTGCATATTTTTGTTAACTAATAATTAAATGCTACTGTAATATAGGTTTACGTAGAGTCTATGCTTAGCACGGGAGACGAAGTATGCATTTCAATGTTTGTACGTACGTAATGGACATCCTCATAATGAATTCATCAGCACAAAGTGGGTAGACTAGACTCATTTCTATTTTGCTTCATTCAGTACTTTTGTCATGTTATAACTATTGGTCCATAAAATAGCCATCTTCTAATTTGTCCTACTATGTCTTAAGTTGCAAAAAGTTATAAGAATTCCTTTTTTCAAGTATTGATCCCAACCAGTAAAAGAAAGAGCAAATATAATGCTTGACATCCAAGAGCCATTATATATGAATAGTAAAATGCACAGCGTAATCGCACGTGAAAATAGCTTTATATAAAGTAAAATATAATTATGAAATAATTCAATTATGTAAAAATTTATTTAGTTGTTTTAGATATTGTCAAGCTTGTTTAATTTATTTGCTTTAAAAGGAAAATTATATTAAGAATATTTTTTAGATTGAATTACTCCTTTTTTTCTATCTGTTTAGTGAATAATTACTTTTAAACCACATTAAATAGCATTCATATTTCAAATGGATATAATGTACAGTTTATAAACATAGACATTATTTTTAGTTTATTTCATTGATTCCAATAGTATAAAAGTTTACTTGTATATTCAAATATATGCACATTATTTTTTTTATAAACTACACATACAAGCTTTCGACAAATTATAATTAGGTTGAACTTTTACAAAAGTAATATTAGATCAATGTAAGAAAAAGGTTAAAGATGAAATATTAGAAGCGAAGAAACATTTAAAATTTTTTATAACACTAAATAAAATCAGCAAGGTTGGATAACAAAAAATGATTATTACAACATGTAATGTATTTGATGAAATAATGAAAGATAACAGAAAAGGGTTGGGAAAACAGAGAATTTTGGGAAAGAAAATAGATTACTTTTTTCATTGATAATCCAAACATTACAAATCAGGAAATATAAAAGGGGATTGCTAATCAATCCGTACATAACAAAAGACAATAATAACAACCAAATGACAGCTAGCTATCAGTCCCTAACGTTGGTTCCTCGTACTCCTTCATTCCCGGTGGTCTCCAATAAGGTTTTGCCACGCGCCTTCAGCTTGGATGCGATTTTGTGGAGCCAATTATCCATCCAACGGCTGCTATCCTTCCCATCAGCCTTCATGATCCAACGGTCCTCGTTTAATTCAACATTTCGCGCCTCAATCATGACATTGCTTCCCTGATTTTGAGATCCTTGCCCACAAGGATCAAAGTTAGGAAATTTGTGCCTAAGATCCTTAAGAAGCTCCCAGGTAGCCTCCCCTTCAGTAAATCCTTCCCAATGAACTAAGAGTTCAGTAGCTGGTTTGTCTCCAATACGAACCATACGCCTTGCCAGGACCCTTTTTGGATAGATTTTACTAGCTTCACCTCCCTCCAGCTCTGGTAAATCAATGGAAGGGGTGTATTTCCGGCCAATCTTCTTCTTTAGCAGTGAAACATGAAACACCGGGTGTATAGTGCTTCCAGTAGGTAAATCTAGTCTGTAGGCCACTGCTCCAATTCTCGCAGTCACTGTGTAAGGCCCATAATATTTTAAAGCCAACTTCAATTGTCTCCTAACAGCAACTGAATTTTGCCTATAAGGCTGGAGTTTCAAATAAACTTGATCACCAATATTGAACTCTCTTTCAGTCCTATTCTTGTCTGCATACACTTTCATGCGATTTTGAGCAGCCTTAAGATTCTCCCTCAGAATTTGTGTCATCTTCTGCCTTTCCTGAATGAAATTATTGACATCAAAGCTTCCAATCTCCAAATAAGGCTCTACTGCAAAAGGGGTTGGTTGATAACCATACAAAGCATAGAAAGGGGTAGTCTTTAGGCTACTGTGATAATTGGTATTGTACCAATATTCAGCTAATGAAATCCATTTTTCCCACATCTTTGGCTTATAATGTATCATGCACCTTAGGTAATTTTCTAAGCACTGATTCACCCTCTCTGTTTGGCCATCAATTTGAGGGTGATATGAAGTTGACATATCCAAAGATACCCCCAAAACCTTGAAGAGCTCCTTCCAAAACAGGCTAGTAAACACTTTGTCTCTGTCAGACACAATACTACCAGGTAGGCCATGTAACTTGTATACTGAATCCACAAATATTCTTGCAATTCCTTCAGCTGTATATGGATGTGATAGACTGATGAAGTGTGCATACTTGGTGAGCCTATCCACAACAACCATAATAGTATCCTTGCCTCCTGACTTGGGTAGCCCTTCTATAAAATCCATTGAAATGTGTGTCCAAGCTTGTTTTGGAACCTCCAGTGGCTGAAGTAGGCCAGGATAAGCATTATTTTCATGCTTAGCTCTCTGACAGGTGTCACAATTCTTAACCCACTCCAGCACATCTTCCCTTAAACCCTTCCAGTAAAACATTGATTTAACCCTCTGATATGTCCCAGAAATTCCAGAATGACCTCCTAAAGCTGAGTTGTGCATTGCTAATATAATCTTATGTTTCAATTCACTGCTGTTCCCAATGCACAGTCTGCTCCCCTTCCTCAACAACCCTGAGTCAAGTGAGAATTTAGGATAAGTGTCTGGCTGCATAACCTTAGCTTCCATCACTGCAGTAAAGTATTCATCTTGGAGATAGCTCTCCTGCACCTCTTTTAACCAAGATGGCTGCACAACAGACATGTGTGCACACCCTCCTTCAGAATGTTCCACCCTTGAAAGAGCATCTGCAGCTCTATTCTCTGCCCCTTTTTTGTATTGCACCTCATAATCCATTCCCAATAACTTTGTAACCCACTTCTGTTGCAGCATAGACTCCACTCTCTGTTCTAGGATATGCTTCAAACTCTGCTGGTCAGTCTTTATAATGAAGTGGTTACCAATCAAATAGTGTTTCCACTTGGTAACTGCTAATAGAATGGCATAGAATTCTTTCTCATACACAGATAGACCTTGGTTTTTTGTGCCTAAGGCCTTACTGAGATATGCTATAGGCCTGCCCCCTTGCATCAGAACAGCACCTATACCCTTTTCACTTGCATCAGCTTCAATAGTAAATGGCAGTTGAAAATCAGGAAGTGCTAATACAGGTGTGGTTGTCATAGCCAACTTCAACTTTTCAAAGGCTGCAATGGATTCATCAGTCCAATTAAACCCTTCCTTCTTCAGTAATTGAGTCAGGGGCCTGCTGATTAGACCATAATCTTTGACAAACTTCCTGTAATACCCTGTTAAGCCTAGGAAACCCCTCAAGGCCTTAACAGATTTGGGCATAGGCCAAGAGACCATGCATTCTATCTTAGCAGGATCAGTAGCCACACCATTATTAGATATAATGTGGCCTAAGTACTCAACAGAGCTCTGGCCAAAGTTGCACTTACTAAGCTTTGCAAACAGTTGGTTTTGTCTAAGAGTGAGTAAAACCAGATTTAAGTGTTGCAAGTGTGACTCCCAGTTTGAGCTATAGACAAGTATGTCATCAAAAAATACCAATACAAATTTTCTCAAATATTCACCAAATACACTGTTCATAAGAGATTGAAAGGTGGAAGGTGCATTACAAAGACCAAATGGCATAACTAAGAATTCATAGTGACCTTGGTGAGTCACAAAACTGGTCTTTGGTATATCTTTAGGGTCCATTTTTATTTGAAAATACCCTGATCTTAAATCCAATTTAGAGAAGTACATAGCCCCATGTAATTCATCAAGCAGCTCATCTATCACAGGAATAGGGAAAAAATGTTTAATTGTCAAGCTATTGAGGTACCTGTAATCCACACAAAGCCTCCAACCTCCATCCTTCTTTCTCACTAGCAGCACTGGTGAAGAGAAAGGACTCTGGCTAGGCCTGATTACACCAGCATCCAACAGCTCCTTAACCATTCTTTCAATTTCATTCTTCATTGTATAAGGATATCTATAAGGTGCTTGCTTCTTTGGAATGATGTTTGGTTTGAGGGTGATTTGGTGTTGGATAGTCCTGTCAGGTGGTAACTCCTTGGGTTCTGCAAAGACATCAGAATACTCCTCCAAGAGCCCTGCCATCCCTTCACATAACTCAGCTCCTCCTACAGGGGTCATACTTACTGAAAAAAGTTGCCCAAATACACCATAAGTTCCTTTCCTCAACAGCTTGCTCATTGACTTAGCTGAAATTAGCTTCAGTTCAGATTGCTCTGTTATAGCCTTCAAGGTAATTCTCTTGCCCTGCTGTGTAATAGTGATTCTCATCTTGTCATAATCAAACTCTACTGGACTATGTTTCCTTAGCCAGTCACCTCCTAAAACCATGTCACAACCCCCTAATTTGATGACCCTTATAGGATAGGTGAAGTTGTAACCCTGGATGCTCCAAGTAAAATGAGGACAGTAAGTTCTACTTATCATCTTAGTCCCATCTGCAATGCTAATCATCATGGGGGTAGTGGGTATTGGGGAACACCCTAGCTTGGCAGCCATATCTTCATCAAGAAAACAGTGTGTGCTACCACTGTCTATCAAAACTTGGATGTTCCTCTTATAGGCTGTACCCTTGATCCTCAAGGTATTCATGTCAGTGTTTCCAGACATAGCATTTAGGGATATGGTCATATCCTCTTCAACCACTTCTTCCTCAACTTCTACTATCCCCTGCTGCTTCAAGTACTCACTCTCTTCATCCTCAGTCATCATAATGAATAATTGCCTATTCTTACACCTATGCCCAGCAGTGTAAGTCTCATCACAATTGTAACAAAGGTTCTTTTCCCTCCTAGCCTTCATTTCAGCACTTGTAAGCAACCTCCTGTTATTTGAAGCATTGTCATTTGTGTTCTTGAATGGTGGTTTGGGTGGAATCATTTGCTTTTGCTGGCTGCCAGTGTATGCCTTGTATGGTGGTTTGTGCAAGGCTGATGCTCTTTTGACTATAGCATCTACTGTCATCTCTTGTTTCTTAGCCAAGTTAATGGCCTGTTGCAAACTATGGGGTCTCATGGTTAGGACTGCACCTTGAATCTCCCCCTTCAAGCCACTAATGAAGCTGGCCACAAAGAAATCTTCAGAGAACTCTCTGTTGAAGATAAGCATTTGAGATTTGAGATCCTCAAATTTTTCCAGATATTCAGATATACTGCCCGTTTGTTGTAACCGGTTAAACTCCCCAATCATTAGCTCGGGGTCTACATCATCAAATCTATCATATACGGCCCTCACAAGCTGCTGCCAGGTCAAAATCCCCCTTCCTTCCATGTAACCTTGGTACCAAAGTTCAGCCTTCCCTTCCATATGAATGGCTGCTAGTTGGACCTTGTGCTCCTCGCTAAGGGTGGTGATTATTTGGAAATACCGATTGCATTTCCGGACCCAGGCACGGGGATTAGCCCCATCAAACTTTGGAAATTCCACTTTCGGAAAAGGAGTGTAACTCACTGGTGTTGGGTTACCCTCAGTATCAGCAACAAACGGTTGAGGTGTGGCTTGGTTAAACTGGGGCTGCGTTGGTGTCTGTGGGGTCGGAGCCCTAGGAGGCTGATAGGATGTGGAACCTCTTTCCATTCCCGCTGATAACCCCTCTCCCAAGATTGATTTGTTTCGGTTGTAAGCCTGCATTTGTTCTACGATCCCTTGGAGCTGTTGCTGTATGAACTTCTGACTGTTCTCAAGGTTTGACAGTGAACCTTGCATCCCGCTTTGGTTAAGTGATAAGCTCTCCAGCTGAGCTTGGAAATGTTGTTCATTGGCTTGCCTTAAAGCCCTCTCTTCCAGCAATAGCACCTCTTGCTTCTTTTGGTTCTCCAACACATCCTTGAATCGAGTTGCATCTGCCATAGTTTTCTGGTCCGAGGAAAGTAGGCTCTGATACCAAATGTAATGTATTTGATGAAATAATGAAAGATAACAGAAAAGGGTTGGGAAAACAGAGAATTTTGGGAAAGAAAATAGATTACTTTTTTCATTGATAATCCAAACATTACAAATCAGGAAATATAAAAGGGGATTGCTAATCAATCCGTACATAACAAAAGACAATAATAACAACCAAATGACAGCTAGCTATCAGTCCCTAACGTTGGTTCCTCGTACTCCTTCATTCCCGGTGGTCTCCAATAAGGTTTTGCCACGCGCCTTCAGCTTGGATGCGATTTTGTGGAGCCAATTATCCATCCAACGGCTGCTATCCTTCCCATCAGCCTTCATGATCCAACGGTCCTCGTTTAATTCAACATTTCGCGCCTCAATCATGACAACACTAAAGCAATTTGGAGCAAGAATGCAACTTTTCACTATAGAGTATGTAATATTTATATTGTAACTTTTAAAATGTAATATGTCTCCATTGCAATGCCACTTTACCTTCTAGTGGAATTAGTTGATCCCCATAAATGGGTGAGTATGGAGTTTTTCTTTTAATTGCTAATAATTTTTAGCAAAATGCACATACATTCGCATGTGAAAATTGGTTTTATATAGTGAAACTATTATAAATATTTAAAAGAAATTTTAAAATAAAATAAAATTTATAAATAATTTATCTATTCAAATATTGTCAGCCTTCTTAATTTATTTGATTGTTAAAGTAACATAGTTAATTAAGATCATATAAAAAAATTATTTTATGTTCAATTATTTAGTCAATAATTGATTTTCATATTTAGTCAATATTGATCTTAAACATGTTAAATATCATCTTCTCAAATTGAATACAATCTATAGTTAATTAATATGAACATGTTATTTAGTGTATTAAATATTTTTACGATTGTACCTAATTCAAAGAATGAAAAAAAAAATTAGTAGTTTGTAAATATTCTTTTCCTATTTAAAAGCTTAACTTGTTACACAAAATATAAAATATTTTTTCATTAACAAAATTTAGGAGCCTTTGACCCATTAATATTTTAGATTATCAGTTTTCTCATAATTATTTTTAGAAAAATTACTAAAATTTTTCTATAATTATTTTTAGAAAAATTACTAAAACTTTTCTATAGTATATTTTTATACACATATAATCAATAAAAGTAGTATTTTTTTATCTCAAATGTCATTCTGTAATCTTTTTACTTGAAAGATATTAAAGTAACAATTATTGGACTAAATTATCCTTGATTTAGATTGAATAGAAACTTTAGTGCTTTGAATATTTCCAATTTGGTAAATTTTATAATATAAATTGAATTTGTTAACGTTAAGTATTTCAAATGTTGTTATATAAAACAAAATGATTTAAAATTTTTGAGTAATTTTCTAGAGTACGAGATGTGACAATATTAGTGATGACATTTCCAAAAGAGTCGGGGATAGAAAAATTTCAGTTTTTACAAACTTTATAAGAGGTCAATTATTAAAAGTATTATCAAATATTTTTTTTAAAAATTGTTAGACCATTTTATATATAATTATTTTATATAATTGAAATAATATTTCAAAGTAAATATTGGTAAAAACTCAAAAGAGTTGAGGTATGAAATTTATTTAATGCATTATTCAAATGAAACATTATCAAAAATTTAAAAGAGCTAAGATAAAACAAAAATAACGTAAAATTTATACTAACTTTCATACGTTATACTAACATGCAATTTATAGTTTTGACTTTCATATATATATAAATATAAAATAACGAAAAAAATTAAAATTGTTATGAAAGCGATTATTAAGAATCACTATGAGTCTCCATAGAATTGTTTAATTATATATTTTTCATATTATTATGAAAATAGTGTATTTTGAGGAGGAATAATTAAAATTTTAGTTAAATTAATGAATGATGTATCAATAATTTTATTCACAGAACGATAAGACCATTAAAATGTCCTTACAAGTTGAAAAAGTTGAAACACCTTCAAATTTCTAATTGATCACTACCTGTACTTTTAGATTGTTATGACTTTTCTCATTTGAATAATATTTAGTATAATTATGAATAATATATATTGAAGACAATTTAATAATTATAAAATAATGTAGTCATCAGAGTTTTCTAAATTGATCTATATTATATAACAATTAATCAAAATTCAAGAGTCACCAACTCCTAATCTAAATTTATATATAATCTCTATCTATATTGATTGATTTAGTAACGGTTACAAGATTAACATTCACACAATTTAATAGTTATATTATAATTTATCCATTGTCCAATTGTTATTTTGCAATTTTACCATCAACTATCTATTGAAAATAAAAACAGTATAATTCATTTTGTTAAACATAAAAAACTGCTACTTCCCTCCAAGATTAATGAATCATAAAAAGCATACCCCATATTACTTCAAGTTCAAATTGTCTAATTTATAACTTTTAATAGAAGTATGAAGGTCTAATACTTTTAAATTATACATTTTTCAAATTATTACGAAAATAGTGTATTCTAATTAAATATTAGAGGTATACATTATTGTATTTATTTTCAATGAAGGGCTAAATGATAGGATTAGTGGGAATAAATGTTAGAAGTGTATATTATTACATTTTTCATAAAGAGTTAAATGGTCCTTCCACAAATATTGGAAGAAACACATCCATACTTTTATAGTAGTATATATAAATACTGCCTAACTTTTTCAAACGCTAAGCCAAAATCTTAGAATATAGGTAAAATTACTAAAAAGCATAGTAAAAGAAATTTTTATGAAAAGATAATAAAAATGTTCATTTCACAAACTTTTCACATAGGAAAAAGAAATTCGATAACTCTGTATCCTTATTTTCTGGATTGCATTACCGTTGGTTACTTGACACTGTTTTCTTAGATTCAGACTTGATTTGTTGTGTTGATTTCAGGTGATGCATGAAAGTGTATAGAAGGGGGTGAATAGGCTTGAAGTTATTTTAAACTTCAAAGAATTTCGTGTTATAAACGCTCAATCGCTAATGTTGAAAGAAGTCAATGCTTGTGAAGGACTATCACAAAAAGAATTTAATCAACGCTTATGAAAAATTAAAAAAAGTAAACACCAAAATCTTAGAATATAAATAAAATTATCAAAAAGCATCTGACAAGAAGTCTTTATTAAAAAAATGGAAGTGTTCATTACACAAACTTTTCACAGAAAAAAATTAATAGGTATGTCCATTATTTTCTAACTGAATCACCATTAGTTAATTGACACTGATTTCTTAGACTTAGAATTAATCGGTTGGTTCTTTTATATACTATTATTTTTAAAATGAATTAATTGTGTGATCAATATTGAATCTTTTTAATGACTTGTGTAGTAAGTCAATATACAAAATTATTGTTATGACTGTTATAATTATAGTAAACGAGAATGTAAAGTATGTTGATTTGAGGCGTGATCCCACTATCCTAGAAGTGAATTGCCAGAATGAATGATTTTGTTGGCTCTCAACTTATTTATAGACACTTCGCAACCACTCGAATCATCGCATATATTGGTCAATAGTTTTTCACCAAACAGTGCAATGTTTAATTCTGAAAACACACAAGTTTTCACTGCGAAAAGTCATAACTTTTTAGAATTAATTATTTAAATTAATTAAATAATTAAATACAAAAATAATAATAAATAAAATAATTATTTTATTTTGATATTTAAATATATATATATATATAAATATATATAATATTTGAATATTTTGGCTTCCCTCTAATTTTTCCTCCAAGCTTCCATTTAAACTTTAAGTTGGATTTATCCTTATAAAGTATATCAAGCTTGTTTATTCTTCCTATGTGGGATAGGAAAATTCTATATTACAAGCTATTTCCAACAATGACTTGAGTCAAAGAATTAATCTTGTACTGCATGAATATAAGTTTGCAAGTATGATAATCATAATTGAACATTAAGACTCGAATAGACTTTTAGTCACAAACTCTTAGTGCGAGTTGAACAATATGAAATAAGAGGAGTTTCCATAGATAAAATGATGGAATTGACGTATTTGAACGCAACCGGTAATAATCTATTCACATTGCATGTCAATGAATGAATAATTAATTATGATAATATGACACAAAATTCACACTTGTATAGCAACAAGACCATTGATCTTGTAAATAATAAACTAGACCACCAACAGCTAAACGCCACTCAAAATCCCTAACGGCCTTTCGCCGCCATAGGAGATTGTCATCGCCGACGTTAACTGTATGGCTTCCGAGGGATTTAAACCGCTGGACAAGAAATCATTGGTGGAGTACTTGACGAACACTCCATCTCTGGCCGCGAAGCTTGGCAACCAGCTCGATAATCTCGAAATCAAAGAAATCGGTGATGGAAATCTCAACTTTGTTTATGAAGGAAATGGGAGAAGATAATATTTTCGAGAGTTTGTATGAAATGAGAGAAGAGAATATTTTGAAGGCTACGAAAGATTGAGATTATATTTCTCAAGTTCTTCTTCCTTTTTTTTATGCCTTACAAATGGCATCTAAAGTTCTCTATTTATACTACTAGGATGACATAGGAATCAACACATAATAGTTGAAAATACAAAATACAAGGTGACTGTTGGACTAGAATTTTGAAAGACATTGTTGACTCTTGGACTAAAATTTTGAAAGACATTGTTGACTAAGTTTGATTCATTGAATTTTTGGTTTACTCCAACAAGGCCTCTCCTCAACCAAAATTTCTTCGAACTCCCAGTGCAATAACATGTCTTGAGAAGATAGGTCCTCCAAGTGGCTTTGTGAAGATATCAGCAATTTTTTCTTCACTTTGACAATATTCAAGATTGATTTCTCTTTCGCGAACAAGTTCTCTTAGAAAATAGAACCGCAGACGAATATGCTTCGCTCTTCCATGTAGAACATGATCTTTTGTGACAGAAATAGTTGAACTATTTTCGCAGTATATCGTTGTAGGATCATTTTGTTTGAAGTTCAAGTTCTCCAAAATTCCTCTTAGCCATAATGTTTGACATCCAGCTAACGATGCCGGGATGTATTCAGCTTTGGTGGTAGAAAGCGCCACAACCGGTTGCTTCTTTGAACACCAAGATATTATTTCGCTACCAAGGTTAAAAGCATAACCAAAAGTGCTTCGTAAATCATCGATGCTTCCACCAAGATCACTATCACTATATCCAACAAGCTTCACGGGTACACGAGCTTCATAAAAATTACAATAATTAATGGTTCCTTTTATGTATCGCAAAATTCTTTTTGCAGCTTCCCAATGGCTTGAAAAAAGTTTCTCCATAAGCCTACTAATCAAACTTACTGCATACATGATGTCAGGTCTTGTTGTAGTAAGATACATTAGATTGCAGTGAGATACATCAGAGTGCCAACTAGGCTTCGAAACAAAGTTGGATCCACAAGCTTTCCTTCACCGTTCTTGCTTATTTTAGGGCATGAGATACAAGGAGTTTAAACAAAATTCGCATTTTGCATATTGAACTTATCCAGTAATTGTGTTGCATATTTTTCTTGAGAGATAAATATGCCATTTTTTTTTATTGTTACACATTTATGCCCAAAAAATGATGCAATTCTCCCAAATCTGTCATTTCAAATTCATTCATCATAGAATTTTTAAAATTTAACAACATCTCCACATCATCTCCAATGAAGATGAGATCATCGACATATAGACTCACGATCATAAAGCCTCCTTTTGAATTTCTTTTGATGTAAAAGGTATGCTCAAAAGGACATCTTTCAAAACCACATCTTAAGAAAAATTCATTAATTTGATCATACCATGCATAGGGTGATTGCTTCAGCCCGTACAACGCTTTTTCACAGCTTATACACCTTTTCTTCTTCACCTTTTTTTATGAAACCAGGAGGTTGCTCAATGTAAATCTCATCTTGAAGATAACCATTCAAGAAAGCTGATTTTACATCCATTTGTAATATTTTCCAACCATTTTGAGCAGCAAGAGATATTACTAACCGAACAGTATCAAGTCTAGAAACAGGAGCGAATACCTCATTAAAATCTTTGTTTTCTTTTTACTTGTTACCAGTTTGCAACTAATCGTGCTTTGCACTTGTTGATGGAGCCATCAAGATTGGTTTTAGTCTTGAATACCCATTTCATGCCAATGGCAGATTTGTGTGAAGGTAACAAAGTAAGCTCCCATATGTCGTTCTTTTTAATAGACTTGATTTCTTCTTTCATTGCATCCACCCATTTTCTATCTTTTGATGCTTCATCATAAGTGACTGGATCTTATCCTGCAAAGAATGCAAAGTATACATGATCAGTGGTGGTCACTTCTTCAGTTGCATCACTCTCTTAAAGAGTTCTCCTTTGTTCCATCGATCGTGAATTTTGCTCTTGCTAAACCTCATTGTTTTCAGGTTGCATTTCTTTATTACCGACATCAACATTATATTATGCTCCAAAGAAGATTAAGAGTTTTCCGTCCGGGAAATTCTGAAGATTCTGAAAAATCATAGAAGGCATTTTCTTTGAAGCAAACATCCCTGCTAATCACAATTTTTTTCGTCTCTAGATTGTAAAGCTTGTAAGTTTAGTTTTCTGGCTATAACTAATGAATATGCATTTCTCAAATTTATCATTGAGCTTTGATCTCAAAGCATTTGGAATGTGAGAAAATGCAAGACAATCAAAAGTTTTCAAGTGACTAACATTTGGTTTTTTACCATACCAGATTTCATTTGGAGTAGAATATTCCAAGTTCTTTGTTGGTGACCTGTTAATCAAGTAAAGGGCACAAGACACCGCTTCATCCCAGAAATATGCTGGCATACTTTTCTTCTTTAACATGTATCTCACCATGTTTATTATCGTTCGATTCTTGCGCTCTGTAATGCCATTTCGTTGAGGTGAGTACCTAGTTGTTAATTCATGGCGGATTTCATGATTTCGACAAAATTCCTCAAACTGAGAAGACATGAATTCTCCACCACGGTCACTCCTCAAATTTTTAATTTGAAACCCAAAATATTTTTCAATTTGAAACTTGAACTCTTTAAAGCAAGATAAGGCTTCTGCTTTTTCTTTTACACAATACCCCCATATTTTTCTTGTGTAGTCATCAACAAACAACAAGAAGTACCTGCTTCTTCCCAACGATGGTACTTGCATTGGTCCATAGAGGTCAATGTGGACACACTTTAGGATAAACTCTAAAGGTGATTGAGAATTCCACTTAAATTTGGATGAAAAAGATTCACGATGTTGCTTTCCCAATTGGCATTCCTCACAAACTTCATTAACCACCTCAATTTTAGGCAGTTCTTGAACAATGCCTTTGGCGGACAACTCTTTTAAACTTCGAAAATTTATATCTCCAAACCTATCATGCGATAATTTTGAAACTTCATTATTTGAAGTCGCAACAAAACAGGAGTCGTTGATAACATCAAGCTTGATAGGGACAAATTGTGTGTTTCCAAACCAATCGTTGCAATATGTTAATTGTTCTTCTTCAGAGTGCACATTTCTCCGATGAATTGGAAATCAAATCCTTTCCGTAGTAAGTGACCAATGCTGAGCAGATTATGCCTCAAACCCGGTACGTAAAGTACTTCTGACATTTTTCGACTTTGTCGGTCTTTGTCTTGAAAGAGATTTCACCAACACCTTGAATTTTATATGACTTGTCATCTCCAATAGTAATGTGGCCTCTATTAGCTTCCACATAAGTAGAAAACAACTTTTTATTTCCCGTCATATGTCTGCTAGATCCAATATCCAAGTACCATATATTTTCAGCACTTCCATCAGTAGCGATCAGTAGAAATTCTGAATTTTCTCCTTCATTATGCATAAAACCAGCCACGGGTTTTTTTTTCTGGATATTTTTCCCAACAATCATTTTCTTTATGCCCGGACTTATGATAATATTTACACTCAAAGTAAGGTTTTGACCCTTTGTAAGTGTCACGGCCTTTACCTCTTTTAGAGTTATAAAATGATGATTTCTCATCTTTTTTAGATTCTTTCATTTCTTCTATTTTGGCCTTGTTGATTTGAGGAATATTTTCCACCACTTCCATTACGACCTTTGACATGTCCAAGAGATGAGCCTTGACCTTTTATGGATATGAATTGAGACTTTAAAGCTTGATCATGCGTAGAATTTGTTTGAGTACTTCTCGGCAGAATTCTAGCCTCGTGTGCTTCCAACCTTCCTTGCAAACCTTCAAGAGACATTGAAGAAAGATCATTTGATTCTTCAATGGCAACCAGAATAGTATCAAATTAAATTGGCAAGCTCTGTAGAATTTTTTCAAAGCTTGTTGAGTCTCCATGACTTCTCCATTAGATGCCATCTGAATTACAATGGAAGAGAGACGAGTAAAATACTCTTCAATCTTTTCATTTTCTTTCATCTCTAACTTTTCGAATTCTGCCCGTAACGATTGTAACCGAACCTTCTTCACTTGATCTTGCCTGGAATATGTAGTATTCAATATTTTCCACGCCTCTTGCGCACTTGCAACTTTTGAAATTTGATAAACCTTGATTATACGTGTTTCTAGCCTAAGATTAGTCATTTTTATATTATTTTTATATCATGATTTATACCCTATTTGCGTTTAATAAGTTTGTTACATGTTGTAGGGAAAAATCATGAACTTCGAGAAAATAACGAAAAAACATATGAAATGAGATAAATTGGCGTTTGGAAATATAATCAATTTTCTAAACATTTTGTGAAGAAAACAAGATCCGATTTAAACGATTGAAGGCTCGAAAGTTACAAAATATAGTCTGTTCCGAACCCAATATGTCAATTTTGATAGAAACTTCATAACTCGAGTTCTATAACTTGGATTGGATCGAAACTGGTTGGGTTGTAAAGATAAGACATAGATCTACAACTTTGTAGAATATGCCAAAGTGAAATTCGGATAGAAAGATGGTCAAAAAAGAGATCCAAAATAGAAGTAAAACGGCAAATGGGGGGAGACGCTGTCAGCCACCGTTTGAACGCTGGTTTAACCAGCATTTAAACACTGGAAACAGAAGGTTTCAATCCAGGCATTTAAATGGTAGCATTTAAAATGCCCAATTCTTCCGGAAGAATACTCCAACTAGGACTCTTTATTTTATCCTTGATTTATGTTATTTCTTCGGGGAGAAAAGGACTCTTGAACTCGAAATTGGGGAAAAACATTAGATTAGAGATTGAAATTATGTTTTCTCAAAGCTTGAACAAATCAATCTTGCATGATTGTATTCAACGTTTTCATCGATATATTAATCGAGACTAATTTTTCTTTATCTCACCTTTTCAATTATTGTTGATATGTTGATTTTAGTTATGTTTATTGTTTGTCTATTTAATTTCATGAAGTAATTTCTTTTATTCTAGAATTGGGGTAGTCCGATAATATGTTTTCAAACTAATTTACGTTTTTCTTGATTTCGTGAATACGTATGCTTATGATTCAACTTCTTGATCGTTTAATGCTTGTGAATTTGCTGACCACTTATTTGTATGATCGTAGATATTAGATGAAAATTCTGAAAGGTGACATCTTGATATCAGAACCCACAGAAATTGAACCTAGGTTTCTAAATCACGAAAGTTGATTTAGATCTTTGAGGAATCCATACATTATCACAGATATTTATGAACTTAGATTAAGCCTAGTCATCACTGAAATAGGTGATTGATTAATTTACGTATGATATTATACTTTGAAAGAAGATAATAGTTAAAATTTGATAATATCCTTCATAAGTAGCATTCACGTATGATAGTGGAACATAATAAGGTAGATAACTTTTATTGTGGTGAATTCCAATTCTAGGGTAGATAACTTTTATTGTGGTGAATTCCAATTCTAGAATCTCTAATCAATCGTTTAAACTCGATTTTGAATTCTTGCTTTCCTTTTGCTAGTTAATATTTACATCAAATTATCATTTAGCTTAGATTACAATTACGTGAAGGAATTAGTACTCGATTATCTAGTTCTCGTGGGAACGATATCTTTTGTACTATACGGAAGCCGTGCGCTTGCGGTATTACACACATCAAAATTCTCTCATAAATAGGAATTTCTAATGCTTGGTAAATTTGGTAGAGAACTTTTCTATCTTTTTGTTTCTTGTCTTTCAACAAATCCTTTTGGGCGATAGTGAGTTGAGATTCGTCTTCCGGCGCACCAACACCTTCTTCAACCACACTCCATAAGTCTTGAGATTAAAGACACAACTTCATTAGGTTGCTCCAATAATCAAACTTCTCAAAGTTGAATCGAGGAACAAGGGAAACGAGATTGTTTAACATTTTAAATAAATTGGATCTGATACCAGTTTGTAGGAAATGGGGGAAAGAAGATAATACTGTCAAGTGTTTGTATGAAATGAGAGAAGAGAATATTTTGAAGGCGATGAAAGATTGAGATTATATTTCTCAAGTTCTTCTTTATTTTTTGGGCTTACAAATGTCATCTAAAGTTCTCTATTTATACTACTAGATGACATAGGAGTCAACACATAATAATTGAAAATACAAAATACAAGGTGACTCTTGGACTAGAATTTGGAAAGACATTGTTGACTCTTGGACTAAAATTTTGAAAGACATTGTTGACTAAGCTTGATTCATTGAATTTTTGGTTTACTCCAACAGTTTATATTGTTAGCTCTCCATCAGGATTGATTGTCATCAAACATGTACGTTCATACATTTGTTGTATTGGTGAATCCTAGCCGATGACCAAAGAATGTGCCTATTTTGAAGCAACAACTTTACAAGAAGAGGCTCGCTTGTGTCCAGATCATATTCTCGAGGTTTACCATATCGACAGTAATATGTGTCTGATCAGTATGCATTACATTGAGTCGCCTCATATAATCTTAATGAAAGGTTTGATTTCGGGGATTGAGTATCTATCGCTTGCGGAACATATGTCAGAGTTTATGGCCAAGACACTGTTATATACTTCCCTACTTTATCTGACCACTACATATCATATAAGTGCAGTTGCTAAATATTGTCGTGGAGTTGACAGACTTACCGAACATGTTGTCTTTTCCGACCCCTACAAAATGTCTGAATATAACAGTTCGGGAGGATAACACTTTGAAACTTGAAGTTGCTGAGCTAAAATCAAAATTCTGTGAGAGAGCCCAAGCACTTATACATGGTGATCTCCATATAGGTTCAGTCATGGTTACTGCTAAATCAACTCTAGTGATAGATCCTAAATTTGGTTTCTATGGGCCAATGGGATTTGATATTGGAGCTTATATTGGAAACCTGATTTTAGCTTATTTTGCACAAGATGGACACACTGATAAAAGGAAAAATATATGGAAGATCTTTTCCATGATACTAGGGGTGGCAATTGAGTGGATTGGGTTAGTTATTAAATGAGTTTGGTTCTTAAATGGTTTTATGGTGAAACCAAATTCAACCCAAAATGGAACCAAAATCAATCCAAAAGGGAACTAAGCCCAACCCGACTCAATACCTTATATTTTGTTCATTATAATTTAGATTATTGGCAAACGATTTGGGCCTAACTTGAAAATTAGTTGGACCCAACTTGGAACCAAGTTGGAACCAATTAGGAACCAAATAAAATTTTTTTAGGAACCAATTCAACCCAAACTGGGTTGGAACAATTGGAACTGTGGTTCCGAATCCATTTTGCCGCCCCTACATGATACTCTTGGATTTGGTGTTGTCAAAATGATGAGGAGAATTGTTGGGGTGGTTCATGTTGAAGATTTAGAATCAATCCAAGAGGCAAGCAAGCGTGCAGACTGTGAGCGTAAAGCTTTGAACAATTGGGACTTAACAATATTTTGTATCAAATTGTTTCCACCATTTGACTTTGAATTCCCTCACTATTGATAATTGTTAGGGATCGTCGAAATATTGCCTCAATTCCAACATAGAATCCATGGAACTTTGAATTCAGCAAAGAATAAAACTTGCGTTCTGAAAAACTCCCCAGGAGCTTTGGTATGGTAGAATGACAGAGCTTGGTAAACATCATTAGGAAGAATTTTGTTGGTCCCAAGTGGTTTGGACAAGGGTTTAGAAGGGGGAGTTGAATAGACCATGATCCTTTGTTACTGATTTTTCATTAATCTTTTTGATTAAAGGCAAGTTCTTCTTTTTAGTAATGATCTAAAAGGAACATGAGTGCAAAGACTAAGTAAGAGAATTTAACTTGTTGAATTTAAATAGATGTGAATTAAAGAACTGAAATAAAGCAATAAGTAAATGAGACATAGTTTGCAAGGTTCGCTGGGTGGTGTAATCCCAACTACGTCCTTCTTCTTCGATTCATGAAGGAGTTCACTATATTGAATCGAAGAGTCACACAGAGTCTTCTCCAATACAATGTACAACCAAAAAAGTTTTGAGCTCCTTAGCTACACAAGCGTCTCCTCTAAGAACACTTTTAGTAATCTGCTTCTCTCACATAGAAATACTGCAGATATCCTACAACTTTCCTCACACACAGTTCGAAAGAGAGGATGACTAATTTCACACAAAAATTGGTTTGTTTGTTTTTGGCTAAGGTCAAACAACTTAGTTGATACTCTCTTTAGTTCAGATTCTTGAGAAAGAGATAGAAAAATATCGATTTGAATGGATGCTCAGGATTCATATTTTTCTGAGGGTGAACTTCAGAAACAAAAGATTATTTCGACTTAGGATGTGATCGTTTAAGCTCGTAAATTTTCTCACTTGGTTGAATCTCTCTTTTTCTATCGTTCTTTGAAGTTCTGTTTATACACAGGTTTTGGAATACATCCGTTGAGACCATACATTAGATCCATTGAGACCATTTGTAAGATCCATTAGATATATTCTAAGGCGCGTGTAGTTTTTTCGCTTAGAAAGGTTAGATGGGCTGGTGAATCCCGGATATATTGTTGCAATTGTTCAGACTGCAACAGTTATCTTATGTTGACATCCAATGGATTTGGTGCTCTCCGTACTCCATCAGTAGTATATGCGTTAAATGCCTTTGATAAGCATTAAATGATTTTAAATAAATACCTGTTGAATATTAAATGCATTGAGATGACATCTGATATCCAATTACTTATCATGGAAGCTAGGGGTGTACGTGGTCGGGTTTGGGCGGTTTTAAATGAAGAAATAAACCCGACCCGACATGAGCGGGTGGATAAAATAACAACCGAAATTACACAATTATATTTTAAAACCGCACAGTTCGGTTCGGTCAGGTTAATGAATTTGGCGGGCGGGTTAGCGGTTTTAGCTTTTTCCATTTTTTTATCGTTAACTAGTTACTAGTTCACTAAAAAAAATATTATTCCTTGTAGATTTAATTTAAGAATTGAGTTGAAAATCAAATGGTGTTATAAATAAAATTCATATAATCATTAATTATAATTAGCGAAAACTCTAATATTATTAACACTAAAATATCATCAAAATTTAATCATAAATACATATAACCTATTTCATTAGTTGCAAAAATAAAACTTTGTTGAAGTAGAATAAAAATAAGTGTTCAAACATGATATTTAATTTATTTTACCCAAAAAAAGTAAAATGTGTAATACAAATATGAATTTGTAGAAAATATATACCTATTTATTATTTAAAAAAGCTTGTTATTAATCTTTATAATATCATATGTGTGTATTATATATAACTAGTGGTCGGATTGCGGTTTAGGCGGGTTACAAATTCTAAAACTACCACCCGACCCAGAAGTGGCGGGTGACAAGAATATCAAACCGCCATTATTATTTAAAAGTTGAAACCGGCGGTTTGCGGGACGGTTGGGTTGGTTTGAGCGGTTCGGACGGGTTGGACGGGTTTATGTATACCCCTAGTGCTTGTTTGGTTAGTGTTTATAGGGTGATATATTAATTATCAATTCTAATTTTAAGTTTGGTTCGACAAGGTCGGCCCATGATACGTAATACGCCCGATACATAATCACTTCATTTCTAGGATAGTAGATACCACTATCACTAGATTATATCCAACCTATTTTAAAAATTAAAATTACTAATTTATCCCTCACATTAACCTAATTTCTATCTTGTTATATTTAGTCCAATCTTACCCAAAAACCTACACCTATGCCCAATCTTAAAAATATGGAATTAAACTTCAAAGTTTAGTATTAAAATCATCAAATAAGCAAAGTAAATATATTTTATATAATCATGTTATTTTATTAAGATACTCAAAATATTTTATTTGATGTATAAAACATATTCCATATTTTTAAGTATAATTTATTTATATGATTTTGATAATTCAACTTCAACAATAGAATAAGAAAAGTAAATATATTTTATATAATCATGTTATTTATAAAATACTTCAAATTTTGTTATTTGATTATAAAATATATTGCATATGTTTAAGTATAATTTTATATAAATGATATTTATAATTCAACATAATTAGTAAAATAAATGTATTTTATATAATCATGTTATTTTTATGATACTCAAAATATTTTTATTTGATTTATAAAATATATTTCATATTTTTAAGTATAATTTTATATATATGATTTTGATAATTCAACATTAACCATAGGATGTTTTAGACTCTTCTATTGTATCAATCCTTATATATAATAGCAACCAAATGATTTGAATATATATCTTCTAAGATATCACTCTCATTTATAATCCTAACCAAACAAGTTTTTGCCAATGAATCTCTCAATTTCTCTAATAACTATCAAGCATAATATTATCATGTGCAATCAGATGATACCAACCAAACATACCCTAATGGAAGCTATCAATAACTCAGTGCTGTCTTGAACATAGATTACCGCTTGTAGAATGATGTCGCTTGAGATATTTGATATTACGGATGACCTTCTAATTGTCGCTCGCTCTTGCAGATTCTTCAAACCTCTTCGCATTAATAGACTCACTCAGAATTCTACTAACACTTCAAGCGTTAAGACTATCAAAATTAAAAGGACAAATAGAAAAGCACCTAATCTAAAAGTTACAACTCGATAAACATCTTATCGCTTGATACATGATCGTCTATGAAAAATAAAACTTACATTTTCAGGGGTCTAAAATTAAGTCCTATCTTGTCATCATCAAAACTTCTAACAAAGAAATTCCTAACAATTTTCCCCTTTTCAGGGGTCTACTTTGTTTTAGTTCTCAATTATTTTGGGAACTATTTTCTTTTATGTTAGGAATTTTATTTCCTTTTATTGAAAAATTCTAGTTGGAATAAGATTCTTAAAATCTTATTTTCTAGGTTTCCTTGTTTAGCTAGGATTCCTCTAGGTTTAAATAAGTGGAATTTTATTCAACAGAACTATTCCATCTTTTATTTTTCGGAACGTACGTTTTCTTTAAGCTTTGTAGACGATTTTTGATTATGTGTTGCTAAACACATAATTCTAGTCGAACGATTTTTGATGTTTGATTTTTGTTAATTCGTGAGGTTTGATTCGTGCTTTCAATTTCTTTGTTCTTCAAGTATTTACTTTTTCTTTGTGCTCTATTGTCAATATATTTCATTCGGTTAGGTAGCCTGATCAACTATTTAATTGTTGGAATAATTAGGGCCAAATCCGTAATTGTTTGGTAAACCCTAATATTCATAGCAGTTAGTGACATCGATTATGGACAAGCTTTCGATTAGTTTCTATGAGAATTAGTAATCTAGTTTAAATAAACCGAGCTTATGTGTTTATTGATTAGAATTGGTGTTTTTCTCATGCATGAATGCTGTCGATAGGCTAAATCCTAAGAGCTTGTTTAGGGTTGTCTAATCGATAAGAGGAATAATCAAAGAGCTTATTTTGGTTATCGACGACTTAAGGAAAAACTAGGTTATTAGAGCTTGTTAACAGCTATAACCAATTTACTTGAGAATATTGAACTATCATTATAATCGATGATCGAGTTATAGAATCAATACCGAGATATCCAAAGACTAGAATCTCTCATTTTATTGAATTCGAATCTAAATAGTTTGTTTTTTTTATTTACGTTTTTAATTATTTTAGTTAATCAACCCAAAATCCCCCCTTTTTAACTGACATTAGCAATTTAAGAATTAATTCTACACCATTCCCTGTGGATCGACTCTACTTATCACTAATTACAGATCTTTTTAATTAGGTATTTATTTTTGTTGGATTCGACACCCACCACCTATTGTCTAAGGTTGCTCCTGAAGTTTCTTCTATCCACATGATCCTTCTTGCTAGCTTGGAAACATTTGGATATGGACAGTCCTGATTGTCTGCAATTATAACAAAGGTTAGTTTTCATCACCATTTCATTTGTTATTCTTTCTTTACCTCGTGACTCAGATATCACGTTAGGGAATGATTGTTGAGGAGGGGTCGCTTGATATGGAACGTTCAAAGGTTAATACTCCTAAGCTTGAGGAGGAGGCAACTGATAAGAGTTCTGACTGTTCAGACTGGTCTGATTTCTTATTCTTTGAGACATGCAAAACTTCCAGAACTTGCTAAACATGGCAACATGGCCATCATGTGCTCATCTTCTTCAGCATCAGACACCTTTGATTTTCCTTTGTTCTTTATGGACGCGACCAACGCAGTTCAACAATTGAGTCATTTGCATCACTTGCCAATCCCATCTCGAACTCGAAAGTTTTAAGTTCAGAGAAGACATCTTCTGGAGTTTGGGCTACTCTGCTTAGTGATTGCATTTCCCTCATAGCCGTAGTTTTGTCCAAAAACTTCGTGGGTAGACTTCTGAAAATCTTACTCAATAATGCCTTGTTGCTCATCTCTAATTCAAGAGATATATACTCATTAACTAGAGCAGTGAACCTTATGTCCAGCTAATCCAGTGTCTCATTTGGCATCATTTTGAAGTGATTGAACTTATCAGTGGTAATCTCCAACTTATTTTCCTTCATCTGCATCGATCCACCACAGATCATGGCGAGTTTATCCCATATCTCTTTTATTATAGTCAATTCTTTGATTTTGTTGAAGAGGCTATCATTGTCACCGATTGTAGTATAAAGAGCATTTCGACCGATATTGTCTAAATTTGCTCTATGCCACTCATTTGCATCCCATTCAATCTTTGGTTTTTCAACATATCCATCCGGTGTAGCTTCATCTTCTTCCAGAGCTCTAGTACTGACCTTCATAATTCTAATCGGGCCATCAGTAATAACATCACCCATTTCGTTATCACAAGAGCAAAGGTATGTGAAGGCTTTAACTTTTCATGAATCATAGTTAGTTTCAACTAACATTCGAAATTTAGTAAAAGCCATTTTGAGATGTGAAAGTATTGATATAGAAATATTAAAAGTTCTGCACAACACGGATCTGAACAAGCTGTTAGGCCTGGAAACTTGGAAGATTCAAAATCACCCCGCTCTAATACCACTTGTTGGTCCCAAATGGTTTGGACAAGGGTCTAGAAGGAGGGTTGAATAGACCCTGATCCTTTGTTACTGATTTTTCGTTAATCTTTTTGATTAAAGGCAAGTTCTTTTTTTTAGTAATGATCTGAAAGGAACTTGAGCGCAAAGACTAAGTAAGAGATTTTATTTTAGAATCGGTGAAAAAACTACAGTGAGATGTAGTGGTCAGAACTTAGATTCACCATTAAGTGCACAACGGAATATATAATCAGAGTTTTTAGCTTTGTTGGGCAGAGACACAATTAATAATGTATATAGAAACTACACTGACTCATTTATGCAATAGATAATCTCTACTAAATAGCTGAATTTAAATAGATGTGCAATAAAGAACTAAAATAAAGCAATAAATAAATGAGACACAATTTGCAAGGTTCGCTGGGTGGTGTAATCTCAACTACGTCCTTCTTCTTCGATTTATGAAGGAATTCACTATATTGAATCTGAAGAGTCACACAGAGTCTTCTCCAATACAATGTACAAACAAAAATGTCTTGAGCTCCTTAGCTACAAAAGCGTCTGCCTCTAAGAACACTTTTAGTAATCTGCTTCTCTCACACATAAATACTGCAGATATTCTACAACTTTTCTTACACACAGTTTGAAAGAGATGATGGCTAATTTCACGCATAAATTGGTTTGTTTGTTTTTGGCTAATGTCAAACAACTTAGTTGATACTCTCTTCAGTTCATATTCTTCTTGAGAAAGAGATAGAGAAATATCGATTTGAATGGATGCTCTGGATTTGAATTTTTCTGAGGGTGAACTTCAGAAACAAGAGATTATTTTGACTTAGGATGTGATCGTTTAAGCTCGTGAATTTTCTCAGTTGTTCGAATCTCCTTTTTTCACTCGTTCTTTGAAGTTCTATTTATACACAGGTTTCGGGACATATCTGTTGAGACCATACATTAGATCCGTTTAGACGATTTGTAAGATCTGTTAGATACATTTTGAGGCACGTGTAATTTTTCACTAAGAAAGGTTAGATGGGTTGGTGAATCCTGGATATATCATTGCAATTGTTTAGACTGCAGTTGTTTTATGTTGACATCCAACGGGTTTGGTGCTCTCCGTACTCCATCAGTGGTGTATGAATTAAATGCCTTTGATAAGCATTAACTGCTTTTAATAAATGTCCGTTGAACATTAAATGCATTGAGATGACATCTGATCCAATTGCTTATGATGGAAACTATCAATAACTCAGCGACGTCTTGAACATAGATTGTCGCTTGTAGAACAATATCGCTTGAGATATTTGATATTACGGATGACCTTCTGATTGTCGCTCGCTCTTGCAGATTCTTCAAACCTCTTCGCATTAATAGACTCACTCAGAATTCTACTAACACTTCAAGCGTTAAGATTAGCAAAACTAAAAGGACAAACAGAAAAGACCTAATCTAAAAGTTACAACTCGATAAACATCCTATCGCTTGATACATGATCTTCTATGAAAAACAAAACTTACATTTTCAGGGGTCTAACATTAAGTTCTATCTTGTCATCATCAAAATTTTTAACAAAGAAATTCCTAACAAATTTCAATGGTTGGTCCAAGTCGACCCACCATTCAAGAAATCATAAAAGAAAAATTATTTTTGAAAAATCTTGATGAAAAGTAAAGAACCAAGAATGATCGAATGGTCTAAGAAAGACCATTCTAAACCAGACCATTTTGTAATCAAGATATGTATATCATTTGGATTGAATAATGATGGGTCCCAATTGTGATTAGGGGTATTACGGTAATTTAATAAATAGTAGAAATAAAAGCAATATTAATGTGTTGCCTTTGTGGGCCTCCAGCCAGGCCCAGTACAAGCGAGCCCATGGCCCAACTAAGATCTTTATAAATACCATCTTGAGTAACTGAACGGATTAGAATCTGGTTTCCACTCTGAGAACTAGAACTACTAAATACTCTCTAAAGTCCACGAGATTGAGGAGTATAACCACTAAGAACTACGAAGAGGCTTGATCCTACCTAAGTAGGTACGTAGGCAGCTCGAAGTTACTGAGCACAGCCTCATTATCTAAAAACACCCTATCTGGTCTGTCGTGAGTCGGGTCGGATCCCATCTTCACGTGTCCCTCACGTGACTATTCCATCTCCACGTGTCCCTCACGTGACTATAACTATTTGATCCCGCATCATTTTGGCACCGTCTGTGGGAACTCGACCCAACCATTGAGAATGCAGATTAGGTCTCAAGCACGTACCAATGGTGATAGGATGGGCAACAGCCTTTCTGCTGGAGGCGCTGGAAGCAGGGACCCTGCCCTGGTAACTCATCCAAACCCCGCTGCTGGAGAAGCTCCAAACCCGCTTCCCCCACAATCAGCCCCGACGGTGGTCCCTTCCTCAGAGAGGGTATTCGAGATCACTTAGGAGGCACTTATGGCTTTAGTGGAGGAAGCCTCTGTCAGGGCAGCCGCCCATGCAGTCCAGCAGTATGCGTCGAGGCTCTCCTCTCGGGGAGACCCTCAGCCTACCCCCGGAGTGGCCAACCCCCCACCAGGGGTAGGCCTCAGGACACAAGCCACACGGCTATCTCTCGGGGGCCTTCTCCCCGGAGAAGCGAAGTCCAGCGATCGCGCTCGACACCCAGGCGGGACACCCGCAAGCGCATTCCAAGGCGCCAGGCCCCCCTACCCCCATGCCGAGGTCGGAGGTCCCCGACCCCCGCGGAGGGGGCGTCTAGGCACTCTGGTGTTCCAAGTAAGGAGAGGTCTCACAGACAACCCGATGCCAGCGTCGACTCCGCCCAAGAGCGCCCCCCACGTGGCCGCGACACAGAGCGTGCCTGTCAGGAATCCCCTCGCCGAGGTCAGAGAACTCCGACCCCCGAGAGGATCCGATCCCTGCGAGAGTCACGCAGGTCTCCTCGCCTAAGTCGGAGGTCCCCGACCCATGGCAAGGTACGCTCCAGACATAAGCCCCAAAGGTCTCCTCACCAAACTCGGAGGTCTCACCTTTCGGACGAGGCTCATTCCAAGCAGGAGTCTGTTAGGTCCCCACGCAGAGGTCGGAAGCCCCCGACCCCCGAAAGGAACCGCTCCAGGAGAGTGTCCCCTCGCAGAGGTCAAAAGCTTCCGACCCCCGAGAGGAACCGCTCCGGACTAGCTCATAGTCGGCCACCTATAAAGCAGGAAGAGGCGGCCTTGCCGCCGGGGACATATGAGGAATTGCGTCTTGTGCCACCAGCAGTGGCGCCACCAAGACGAAGCCCATTCTGCCCCGCCATCCTAGCCGAGGCAATTCCACAGGGGATGAAGATCCCTCACCTATGTGAGTATAATGGCACGGGGGATCCCCAAGAGCACCTGGATAAGTTCAGCGCGAAGGCAGACATGTATGACCTTAGCGACGCAGCTCACTGCAAGATTTTTAGGACGACCCTCTCGAGCGGAGATTTGTCTTGGTTCAACCAGTTGCCCTTCGGTACCATCACCGGATTCGAGCAACTGACACAGCGTTTTCTCCACCACTTCTCTATGAATAAGAAGTATCCCAAAACGGCGTCGTACCTATTCACCATCGTTCAAGGCAAAGGAGAGCCACTTCGGGACTATGTGAGACGCTTTTCGGTGGCGGTATCAGAAGTGCCTCACGTCAACCATGAGTTGCTCTCTGGCATCATGCAGCAGAACCTCCGCTATAGCAGGTTCAAGGAGTCCATAGCTGGAAAACCCCCATCCACTCTAGACGAGTTACTGGCTCAAGCCGAGAAGCACATCCGAATCGAGGAAGCGACCGGCCTGATAGACCCCGTCAGAGCCGAGTCGGCCGCTAGCAAGAGGAGGGCACAAGACGAGGACAAGCTTCCAGAGCCCAAGGAGCGCAAGTCGATGCCCCCTCAAGGCTTCACCAAGTACACGCCGCTCACCTTGTCTCGTGAACAGGTGCTCGCCATAGCGGAGCTGCAGGGACTAGTCAGCTGGCCAAAGAAGATGAAAGACAATCCTACCAGGCTGAAGTCAAATGACTACTGTCACTTTCACCGAGACAAGGGGCACACCACCGAGGACTGTCATCACTTGCAAGTGGAGATAGAGAGGTTGATCAAGAGATGTTATCTGCAAGAGGTGGTGTCCACGGTCGATGAAAGGATGGATAACCCCCCGGTCAACGGAGTTATCCCTTGAGGGACTATCAACCCAGCTAGGCACAATGCTAGTAGCCGCGAGGCGGAGCTTTCAAAATTTATTTATTTACTTCAAATATTATGTCGAGTCGGCCTAGAGCCGAGCGTTAAATAAGGTGCCTATTCGAGCACACTTTTAAGTATTTGATTGTTTATTGGCCTTGAGCCAAGAGCTTAATAATGTGCCCCTTTCGAGCACACTTTTAATTTTAATGACTGTTATTTTGCTTAACATAAACTTGTATTATTTCGTATAAGCACTATCTGTTGTCTGGACATGAGGTCGAGGTTACCACGTGTAACCCCCCTACGAGCATATATGAGGTCTGAAGCTCCCAAGTGTGAGAGCTCCTCCCAATAAAACATAGTCCCTAGGTCGAGGTTACCCCGGGTAACTCTCCTACGGACGCATGAGGTCTGAAGCTCCCAAGTGTGAGAGCTCCCCCCAATAAAATATAGACCCTAGGTCGAGGTTACCACGGGTAACTCTCCTACGGACGCTTGAGGCTTGAGGCTCCTAAGCATGAGAGCTCCCTCCAATAAAACATAGACCCTAGGTCGAGGTTACCCCGAGTAACTTTCCTACGGGCGCTTGAGGCTTGAGGCTCCTAAGTGCGAGAGCTCCCCCTAATAAAACATAGACCCTAGGTCGAGGTTACCCCGGGTAACACTCCTACGGACGCTTGATGTTTGAGGCTCCCGAGTATGAAAGCTCCCCTCAACTAAATTTGAACTCTAGATAGAGGTTATCCCATGTAACCCCCGATGAGCACGTATGAGGTTGGAGGCTCCCCAAAGTTGGAGGCCCCACCGGATATAAATCTCAAAACCATGTTAAGTGTCGAACCCTCTGGCCTCAACAAGTTCCAGGCCAATGTCTTCGACAGGGGGGCATAGGACGAGGACACGAAAAAACAAAGCAAACATATGGAAAACCAATTAGCTGACTTGGAGCTAGGCGGGAGCGCCCCGAGAGGCGCGCCCACAGGGGGCAACGCCCTGAGGGGCACGCCCTACAGGCGCGCATCCCTAGAGGGCGCGCCCCTAAGGGGGCACCCCTTAGAGGGCGCGCCCCTTAGAGGCGCCCCCCTAAGAGGGGGCGCCCGTAGAGGGCGCGCCCCTTAGAGGGCGCGTCCCTAGAGGGCGCCCCTTAGAGACGCGCCCCTCTACCGACCTCGCTCGACCGAATAACCCTCGCTCTCCCATTACGTTCGAAGGAACTTACCCGAGCTCGTCATGATGGAGAAGTCCTTGAAGGCTGAGAGGAAAGATTTTAGAGAGAGAAATATTTCTAAAAGAGAAGGGGTACCCCCAAAGAGGTACCTCCAAGAGAAGGGATACCCCAAAAGAGGTACCCCGAGAAAGAGAGGTACCCCCTCCAAGAGAAGGGTACCCTCAAAGAGGTACCCCGAGAAAGAGAGGTACCCCAAAGAGGTACCTCCAAAAGAAGGGGTACCCGGCCGTAACCATTCATAAGTGCCAGCAAATATAAAATCAATCTTCAATCCTATTTGTTGTGATTAGATAGTGAATCTTGGGCATTATTTGGTTGAAACAGTACTTGCCCTGCCGCCGCCGTAACCATTCATAAGTGCGAGCTACTTATTTTACATTATATAATATAAAAGCAATCTTCAATCCTATTTGTTGTGATTAATAATATTTTGTATTGTTTATATATTGTTAATGAAAATCAATAAATTTTATTTAATATACTTTAATCATTTTTGGTATTTCAATTCAATCACCGTAAAAATAAAGGTGGTGTTTCTTTTTACAAATGGATTCTAGGCAGATTATTTTGGATTATATTATATTTGATAATGTTATACACTTTGAATTGAAAAATGATAATGTTTTATTTTACCATATGATAATGTAAACAATAGTAATAATGTTAATAGTAATCATACTTATATCATTCTTAACAATAATAGACGCGACAATAATAATATTAATTAAAGTTTAAATCATAATAATTTTTACATTAAAATAAAAGTTAAGGGTAATCAGTACTTTCAATAATATTATATTTGTGTAATTGCGACATAGTAATAGTCGGCTAGTATAAAAATAGAATAGGTGATTTGTTTCTTATAAACAACATCAAATAATTAATAATGTTTTTTAAAAACAAAACATTAACTAGTAGGAGTTTAATTTTGAAAAAATGTCCAGTATAATAAACATAACCTTTTGGTATTGAATGATGCCAGCCTAATTAGGAGAAGGGCCACGAGTTGGAGCCTATAAATCCAAGTTTACGAAAAGTTGCATATTATTTCAAGATTATGTTATCTATCTTTTTTGGAGCATGTCCAAAAACAAAATTATTATGTTTCAATTTCCCAAAATTAATAAAGAATTATATAAAATTATTAAAAAAAAACTACAAGAATAAGCTATAACAATGATTACATGAATCATGCTAATAATAATACTTGATAGTAGCTTTGACATATATCAATACTTACAAGACATAAACAATAAGATGGTGTAAATAAATAAAATAATATAGTATAATTAACTCAATCTAAACTATTATTTTCTGCATCAAAAATAATATTCTCTAGAATGACTTTTTTTCATTTTTTTTTATACATTTACAACCTTTTTCAATTAAAGCCAAACTTTCACGTTTTGTGCATATTTTATTATTCAATATAATTTAATTAGTTATTGTTAAGATTGTGTAATTTTTGAATTAGTTAAGGTATCAATGTTTTAAATTATAACATATGTGTTTTGTTTAAGATTTAATATTATATTTGTTTATAATAAAATTATAAAGTGAAATTTATATAATTAAATAAAAAAACAACATCCATATGATATAATTATAACTTATTACAATTTACAATTACTATAATAAACACAATTCAAACTTAATAAACTTACAAATGACTAAAGTATAAGCAAACAGAAAAACGACTATAATGAAAAAAATTGGAAAGTGTTGCGCCATTTTTGGGCAATAAAAAGGAGTTATACTTTGCTTTTAATTTAGTTGGCGCATTTAACAGTGTTGCGCAACGAACAACATTGCACAATGCTTTTTAATTTAGCCAGTGCAAAGTACTGTTCATCACGTCAAGAATGTCAGAATGAATAACATTTGATAAGAGCAAATCAACACAAAAAAAAGGGTCAACTAGCGTGAAACTGGCGCTGACTAGAGATACATTGATACGATAAATTTTCTTGATGTTACTCCTACATTAATTTCTTTTTCAATCATACAAAACCTTGCTTACATTTTTACGATATTCATCATATAAAGTTTTCCTAAAATGTGAGTATGAAGAGTACTCCTTCGTCACATTAGAATAATGATATATTAAACTATTCTTGAGATACGCTAAATTAGGATAATTTTGTGTCTAATGATTTAAATGTAAATTTGTATCTCTATCTGAGAATCGCACATAATATATCTTACATTATGATAGATATAGGTGCAATCAGTATTGCACTCGATCTATCCAAGATTTTTTTTCCGCTATATTAGAAAGTATTATGATAAATTTAAGATAAATCAAAAAACATCCAAGTCAATATCTTTAGTTTATTCTTGATAATTATAACTTAGAAACTTCTTGTACATTATAATTCTATATTAAAAACTTTTAAAAGGATATTTGAGTTGTATATGAGTTGCTACATAAATTAGTTATCGTCTTGATTTATGTAATTATGTTTTTCATACTATGTATATGACCAATAAATTATATAAATCTCAATGTCAAATGTGAAATATTATTCATTAATTTGTATAGTTAATTCTATTGCACACTAGATTTCATGCACATCATCAGTTTATAATTATTTTCCAAAATTTAATGGACTCTATCATTTAACCTCTTCTATATTTTAAATTTGATTATTGTAGCAAGCAAACTTATATTATAGTGTTATCTCATATTTTTTAATGGCACTCCATATCTTTGTTTTTACAATTGCACTTATGTCTTTAAAAATTTTATTATTGAAGAATTGTGGGTTTTAAACCAACCATGTGGCAAAAGGTAATGTTGGTCAAAGTACAAAAATTAAATACATATTTCTATGTTTCTCTTCAAACTTACCAGTCAAAAACTTAGGATGTAATTGTTAAAAAAATATATAATCATTACTAGAAATTTAATTGAATAGTATTTAGTTGTCTGAGAGGAAAATAATCCACATTATTACATGTATCTATTCTCTTTTAATAATAATCTCCAATTCAAAGAACAAAATTTGCTATGTAATAGTTGCTCACAATGCCACACCTATTTTCCTATAAAGGGTATTCGAAATTGCATTTGTCATCACATATTTTTAAAAAGCAACTCAAAATAAAATTACGGTAAAAACATGAATGGTTTAAACCCAAGTGCACACCCATTCATGCCTGCACGTGTACGTGCACCAACCAAGTGCACAAATACGAGAAATTCAAGAACAAGATAGAGCACGTGGATGAGAACGAACACCACAAGCACCAGAAGACGAACGATCATTGTTCATGACCTTCTCCGTGAATATCCAATCACTTGGCAAGAAATTCGTTATCATTTTACAAGGTAAATAAAATATAATAAATAATAAAATTTTTAAAGAATTAGATATAAATATATTTAGAAATACTTATTGAGAATGATTGTGTATAAATATTAGACTTCATGTATATCATTACATTAATTTTGATAAAATGATCTTTTAATATTTATATTATAAAATTTATGTATAAAGCTTGACAAATTTTGATGCATGAGTACTTAAACTTGCTTACATCATTTGTTAACGAATTTTTTCCTTTAAATATACGTTACAGAGAGTACGGAAATTGTGTTGAGCACGTATATGTGAACACACGAAGTAATAGGAATCTTAGGGTCTGTTTGGATGACTATTTTTAAAGTGTGTTTTTGTTTTTGCAAAACAAAAATTTGAAAAATGCGTTTGGTTGGGCTTGTTCTCACTTTATGTTTTTGAAGAATAAAACTCCAAAATCTGCTATTTCGCAAAACAGATTTTACTTGTTTTTAAGTTTTTCATAACACTTTTTCACTCAAAACTAGAAAAACACGGCACTTAACCCCTCATTAAAAAATAATATATTTTCTCTCTACTCATTTCACTCCTCATTTCATCAAAACACATAGAGAGAGAGAGGAAGAGAAGAGAAAAACAAATTTTTCCAGAATAGTCAACCAAACAGGATTTCAACACTATTTGTACTGCAAAATTGTTTTGATAAAACTGTTCTACAAAACTATTTTGCAAAACATCAAAAACAAAAACAATCCAAACAGACCCTAATTAAATTCGGAAAAATTGTTTTCACTACAACTGATGTAACCAATGCGATTCTTGGGCATGATTAGATAGTGAATCTTGGGCATTATTTGGTTGAAACAGTACTTGCCCTGCCGCCGCCGTAACCATTCATAAGTGCGAGCTACTTATTTTACATTATATAATATAAAAGCAATCTTCAATCCTATTTGTTGTGATTAATAATATTTTGTATTGTTTATATATTGTTAATGAAAATTGAAGAATTCAATTCCTCACCTAACATGAAGCTACCTAACATTGATTGAAGCTTCTTATCCTCACCTACCATGAAGTTGGTAAGCCTACCATTGAAGACCATTGAAGCTCAAGCTACCACACCTACCACACCTACCACCTAGTTTTTGTGCTATAAATAGACAAGCTTGGAGAGTCTTTCTATCATCAAGTAAATGATCATCATAACACAACCAAGAGAGTTGTGAATATTCTTGAGAGATTTGTAAGGTTTTTTTGAGAGTTTTTAGTTAGAGTTTGTATTGTCTCTTCTTTCTATTCTTGAAAGTAATAGAAGTATTTTCTCTCATATCATACATGATCCTGGTATTACCAACAAGTGGTATCAAGAGCAAGGTTGAGTTTTTTTTAATATTTTTCCCATAAATATCTAAAAAATCGTGTTTTTTTGTTTTGCTCGGAATTACAATCTGAAAACACCGTTGGATTCGTCTCGTCGAGAGGAGAAAACTGGTATTTTTTGGGAATTTTTTGACCACCGGAAGCCACTGTACGAGCCGCCTGAAATTTCCAGTGAAGAAGACGATTGCCACGTCAGCCGCCACGTCAGCCACCAAGTCAGCCGCCAAGTCAGCACTGCCACGTCAACACTGCCACGTCAGCACTGCCACTTCAGCAGTCAGCCTATAGTTTTGAAAAATTGCAGTTTGGTCCCTCAATTTTTGAATAATTGCAGTTTGGTCCCTCAGTTTTTTGAAAATTGCAGTTTGGTCCCTAAATTTTTGAATAATTGCAGTTTGGTCCCTCAATTTTTTGAAAATTGCAGTTTGGTCCCTCAGTTTGTGGAAAATTATAATTTCGACCTATAATTTTTCAAAAATTGTATTTTGACCCCGAACGTGGCTACCCTACCATTTTTGGCCATTCCGGACGCAACGGTGCTGCCCGTTTTTCGAAATTCTGCTCCGATTTTTCTCCAATAGAAAATCAAAATTATTTAGAAGGTGAAAAATGTCCTTTGACGAGTCAACTTCATCTTTCGGAGCTATGATTATGCTCACAGCTACCAACTACACGCTATGGAAACCTCGGATGGAAGATTTTTTTAGCTGTAAAGACCTTTTTGATTCAATAGAGATAAAAGGTATTAATCCTGACCCGTCCAAGTCAATGGAGTGGAAGAAAATTAATAGAAAAACTATTGGTCAAATTCGACAATGGATTGACCATAGTGTCTTCCACCATGTTGCACAAGAAACCGACGCTTATGTCCTTTGGAAGAAGTTAGAAGATATGTACCAGGCCAAGACCGCTAGGAATAAGGCCCTACTGATGAGGCGCCTTGTCAATATGAAGCTCAAAAGTGGAACTTCTGTTGCCGAACACACTAGTCAGTTTCAGAGTCTGGTAAATCAACTATCTTGTGTAGAAATGGAACTTGGAGATGAAATGCAATCTCTACTACTTCTTAGTTCCCTTCCTGATAGTTGGGAAACACTAGTTGTTACTCTCAGCAACTCAGCCCCAGATGGCAAACTTACCATGTCTGTGGTCAAGGATGCATTGTTCAATGAGGAGGCAAGAAGGAAAGACATGAACACAGATCAAACTCATGCCCTTGTGACGGAGAATCGAGGAAGATCACAAGGAAAGCAACAAAGCAAAGTAGAGGCAAAAGTCGGGGGAGATCATCAGATGGCCGAAAATCTTCTTATACCTGCCATCATTGCGGTATAGAAGGTCACATGAAGAAGAATTGCTATAAATGGCTAGAGGAGCGAGGGAAGAGCAATCCTCAAGTGAAGAACAAGGGTGGTGAAACGCTCATCACAATCTCAGGTGATGTGGCGTATTGTACTACCAATGACGAAACATGCCTTCACGTCTCAAGAGAGGACACTAAATGGGTGGTAGATACTGCAGCATCCTACCACGTTACTCCCCACAGGTACTACTTCACAACTTACAAAGCTGGAGACTTTGGAGCGGTGAAGATGGGTAATTCCAGTTCATCTGGAATAGCTGGAATTGGTGATGTACAAATAAAGACAAGTGCTGGGAGCACAATCACTTTGAAGGATGTTAGACATGTTCCAGACCTTCGGCTCAATCTCCTGTCAGTGGTATGTCTTGACGAACAGGGGTATGAAAACCATTTTAGCAGGAGCACATGGAAAATGTCAAAGGGCGTTTTGACAATCGCTCGAGGACATGTTTGTGGCACATTGTACAAAACGCATTTGAGGATTTGTACGGACAGCCTCAACATTGCGGAAGAGGCTTCTCTGGATCTGTGGCACCTGAGACTCGGTCACATTGGTGAGAAAGGTTTGACTACCTTGATGAAGAAGAACTTTATCAACACTGACAAAAGCACTGCACTGGGTCCTTGCAGTCATTGTCTATTTGGTAAGCAACATCGAGTATCATTTAGTTCTACTTCAACTAAAAGATCGGAGTTGTTAAGTTTGGTACACTCCGATGTATGTGGTCCTTTGGAGGTTGAATCACTCGGTGGAAGCAGATATTTTCTGACTTTTATCGATGATGCTTCTCGAAAAGTGTGGGTGTATTTCCTGATAACGAAAGATCAGGTGTTCGAGTGCTTCAAGACATTTCACGTCTTGGTGGAACGTGAAACAGGAAAGAAGCTGAAATGTCTCCGATTTGATAATGGAGGCAAGTATACTTCCAAGGCGTTTGATGCATATTGTAGAGAATATGGCATTCGACATGAGAAGTCAGTACCACGCACCCCTCAGCACAACGGCGTTGCTGAAAGAATGAACCGGACTATCATGGAGCGTGTCCAGAGCATGCTAAATATGGCTAAACTTCCAAAGTCATTTTGGGGAGAAGCAGTCAACACCGCATGTTATCTTATCAACCGATCACCTTCAGTACCACTCAACTTTGAAGTTCCAGAGAAGATATGGACAGGTAAGGATCCTACATACTCACATCTGAGAGTATTTGGTTGTTCATCGTATGCACATGTATCCAAAGAGCTCAGACAAAAGCTTGATGCAAGATCTATCCCATGCATTTTTGTTGGCTATGGAAATGAAGAGTTTGGATACAGGTTATGGGATCCTAAGGAGAAAAAGGTGTTCAGAAGTAGGGATGTTGTGTTCCACGAAGATTTGACAATAGAAGACATTAAAAAACCCACAATGTCTCGGAAGTCAAATGAAGATACTCAAGTTTCAAATGAAGCACCAGAATTGTTCTTGAGAAACAATGATGAAGTACATGAAGAAAACTCAGAAGCAGAAGAAGATGAGGAGACAGAAGAGAGTGCAGAGCAAGGGGAGTCACAACCCACCTCGCCAGACACAGATGATGGTAGCTCTTCTCAGATGGTTCCAACTGTTCGTAGGTCTGAACGAGGCCATATACCATCGAAAAGGTACACATCATCTGAATATCTTTTGTTAACTGAAGATGGAGAACCGGAGAGTTTTCAAGAAGCTGTGTCTCATAAGGATAAAGAAAAATGGTTAATAGCAATGCAGGAGGAGCTAGAATCTCTGCAGAAAAATCAAACCTATGAGATTGTAGAACTTCCTAAAGGGAAGAAGGCTCTGAGAAACAAATGGGTGTTCAAGCTGAAGAAGGATGCAAGCGGACAAGTGGTGAAACACAAAGCTCGGTTAGTTGTCAAAGGGTTCCAACAGAAGAAAGGAATAGACTTTGATAAGATCTTTGCACCAGTTGTCAAGATGACCTCAATCCGAGTTATACTTGGCTTGGCAGCAAGTATGAACTTGGAACTTGAACAGATGGATGTGAAGACAGCATTTCTTCACGGAGATTTGAACGAAGAAATCTATATGCATCAGCCGGAAGGATTTGAGAACTCAAATGATAACTTTGTGTGTAAGTTATCTAAAAGTTTGTATGGCTTGAAGCAGGCACCAAGGCAGTGGAATAAGAAATTTGACTCATGCATGAAGAGTCAAGGCTACAAAAAGACTACTGCGGATGAGTGTGTATACATCAAGAAACTTCCAGATGGCACCTTCATTGCTCTTCTACTATATGTAGACGACATGTTGATCGTTGGGAAAGATGCATTGAAGATAAACCAGCTGAAGAAAGAACTCTCTAAGTCTTTTGATATGAAAGACTTAGGACCGGCTCAACAAATTCTTGGGATGCAAATCACTCGAGACAGGAAGAATCGCAAGTTATGGCTATCTTAGGAGAAGTACATTGAACGAGTACTTGAGAGATTCAACATGAATGATGCCAAACCAGTTAGTGTTCCACTTGCGAATCACTTCAAGTTGAACAAAAGAACATGCCCCACATCCAAGGAAGAGATCGGGGAGATGTCAGCAGTTCCATATTCTTCAGCAGTTGGGAGTTTGATGTACGCCATGGTATGCACAAGGCCAGACATTGCACAAGCAGTGGGTACAGTGAGTCGTTTTCTCTCTAATCCCGGGAAGGAGCATTGGAAGGCAGTTAAATGGATTCTCAGGTACTTGAGAGGTACCACGAAGTTTTGTCTTTGCTACGGAGGAGCTGATCCAGTCTTGGAAGGCTACACAGATGCTGATATGGCCGGAGATATTGATAGTAGAAAGTCTATTTCAGGATATATCTACACTTTTGCAGGGGGAGCTGTCTCTTGGCAATCAAGATCGCAGAAGTGTGTTGCTTTATCTACAACAGAAGCAGAATACATTGCTGTCGCTGAAGCTGGTAAGGAAATGTTGTGGCTAAAGCGCTTTCTCCAAGAACTTTGGATCCAGCAGAAAGAGTACAAGGTACATTGTGATAGTCAGAGTGCTCTAGACTTGAGCAAGAACTCTATGTACCATTCTCGTACAAAGCATATTGATGTTCGGTATCACTGGATACGGGAGACGATTGATCAACAACTGTTGAGACTAGTGAAGATCAACACCAAGGAAAATCCATCAGACATGCTGACGAAAGTGGTGACACGAGATAAGCTAGAACTGTGCAGAGACATAGTTGGGTTGCTTGTTTTGAATATGCCTGGAAAGGGAGAATTGAAGAATTCAATTTCCAGGACATATCCAAGTACAAGCAAATTGAAGAATCCAATTCCTTACCTAACATGAAGCTACCTAACATTGATTGAAGCTTCTTATCCTCACCTACTATGAAGTTGGTAAGCCTACCATTGAAGACCATTGAAGCTCAAGCTACCACACCTACCACACCTACCACCTAGTTTTGGTGCTATAAATAGACAAGCTTGGAGAGTCTTTCTATCATCAAGTAAATGATCATCATAACACAACCAAGAGAGTTGTGAATATCCTTGAGAGATTTGTAAGGTTTTTTTTAGAGTTTTTAGTTAGAGCTTGTATTGTCTCTTCTTTCTATTCTTGAAAGTAATAGAAGTATTTTCTCTCATATCATACATGATCCTGGTATTACCAACAAAAATCAATAAATTTTATTTAATATACTTTTATTATTTTTGGCATTTCAAATCAATCACCGTAAAAATAAAGGTGGTGTTTCTTTTTACAATTGGATTCTAGGTAGATTGTTTCGGATTATATTATATTTGATAATATTATACACTTCGAATTGAAATATGAGTCTAACGGATTGATGAGCTAGTTTTATTTTACCGTATGATAATGTAAATAATAGCAATAACGTTAATAATAATCATAATTATATCATTCTTAACAGTAATAGACACGACAATAATAATATTATTTAAAGTTCACATCATTACAAATTTTACAATAAAATAAAAGTTGATAATCAGTACTTTCAGTAATATTATATTTGTGTAATTGTGCCATAGTAATAGTCGAGTAGTATCAAATAATTAATAATATTTCTTAAAAAACAAAACACTAACTAGTAGGAGTTTAATTTTTTTTTAAAAAAAGTCCAGTATAATAAACATAACCTTTTGGTATCAAATGATGTCGGCTTAATTAGGAGAAGGGCTACAAGTTGGAGCCTATAAATCCAAGTTTACGAAAAGTTGCATATGATTTCAAGATTATGTTATATATCTTTTTCGGAGCACCCAAAAACAAAATTATTATGTTTCAATTTCCCAAAATTAATCAAGAATTATATAAAATTATTTAAAAAAAACTAAAAGAATAAGCTATAACGATGATAACATGAATCAAGCTAATAATAATATTTGATAGTAGCATTGTAGCATCCCAACCCCAACTTAACAGGAGTCGAGTCGCCATCGTGACTTTAAGCGTGAAAAAAAAAGATATATAGTATTCATAATAAATTTCAGCGGAAGACTTTATTATAAAAACACGAGTAAATTTTTTTTTCTTCTTCTTAATTTTAAAAGCTAATCATACACAACGAACTCGTGTTCTACCCACATTTATAAATCAAAACCTGGTTATGAACAATGAAAATTTTCTTACTTAATCCGATAAAGTAGTTCCCAAAATACCAAGTGTCAGGTTTCTACGAATTAACATACATTAAAAACGTAAAATTCATATATATATATATATATATAATATGCTTCTAGGGGAAGTCCACATAGCCAGCTACTCATCCGCTTCGTCGTAAGCTGGACCTGAAAAGGATTTAAATTGAGCAACGTAAGATTTGAGAAATCTTAGTGGATAACGTTATTAACTGTCACTTTGAAAAGAGTAACCGGTATGTCAAAAGCATCATCTCCAAGGTCCGGAGACCTGGCCTAACTCCAAGGTCCGAAGACCTGGTCTACTCCAAGGTTCGTCAACCTGGCCTAACTCCAAGGTCCGAAGACCTGGTCTACTCCAAGGTTCGTCAACCTGGTACTTTATCATATTGTTTCATTTCAATCAACATAAGAGTTATTCTAAACAATATAACTGAAAATAAACGTTACCCACTTTACGTTTCCCTAAGGTGCGGGGATAGCTCTTGAAGTATCCGGTCGTCTCGTACTGCACTCGACCGTTTACCAACATTAGATTTTAAAATATATGTGTTTCAAAAACATGTATATACATATATTTAAATATAGGTAGTTTATTATTATCCATTAAACTCAAGTGGTTAAACAATAACAAATTAATATTTAATATATAAAAACTCATAACTATCATTTTTTTTTTAATTTAAACCCTATTGAGATATAGACATAAGCTTTGTAAAACTTTCCACAAAATTTCTAAAATCAATTAAAATCATGAATTTGGCTTTTACTTACAAAACATATAATTTGTCATGAATAATTTTACAACAACCAACCCGAACTAAAATAATTTTATAACTTATTCTATTACTCAAAAAAATCTAAAACTTTATGAAACACTTAAAAACACACACATTAGAATATAGTAAAATTTTCAGAACAAGAAAACATCTCAAACTATACAAAACCGTGAAACCTTAAATTTTCGGTATCTCACTTGGTAGTCCATACTAAATAAATTTTAGAAAATCACATACAACTCAAAACCTTTCAAAAAAATTTACATAACATTTAGACATGATAGTTAGGTTCCAGAAAAATTTTCATTAATAAATTCTCCCATTTGATTACCTAAACAACACCTAAAAATTAATACACAAAACTGTAATTCAACCGAAATGGTTTCGAAAATTTGTCATAATTCATACACAACTCCAAAAATCACCAACTTTTAACCATAAACTTCCAACATCATATAGCACAATCTCCTAAAGCCGTTTGTCAAAATTCCAAGTACAACAATTTATAAAAATCCACAAAGTGGACTGAAATTTCAGAATATTTTTACAAACTGCTCAACTCACATATTTTCTAAAATACAATACTTCCAAGTTTTTTAACCAAACATCCTTAATAAAAACCACATCAACATAACATGCAACAAGTTTAGACATGATAATCAAACATGCAAAGTAAAATTTTAACATGAAATTTCACAATCACTCCAAATGGCACATATTTTTTTTTTTTTTTTGATCTATCACATTTCACAAAATTTTCAACAAATTTCATCATACTTCTAGGAGATCACTCTCAAATCATACATGAAATAGTTTTAGGTAAGAAAATTAAACATGCAAAACCATTTTTCACATCTATTCACACCATCAATACTTAAAATGACACTTATTTGAAGATCAACCAAAAAAAACAAATTATTCAACAAAACTTTTCATTTTGTGGGGATTTATCTTTAGATCACACATGCAATGAGTTTATGTAAACAAATCACACATGTAATACCCCTTTCAACATGCATTTGCACCTTTAACTACAAATAAAGACATATTTTCACAATCAACCCCATAAAAATAACATATGCCACAAAATCATCACATACTAGAAATTCCTCTTTTGATCATACATGCAATCAATTTTTAGCAACTTAAACATGATCTTAAAGAAGAAAAATGAAGAAAATAAGCAACAAGAAAGAGAAAACTACATTTTAAAAGCTTAACAAAGTTTTCTATGCTTAAAACCAAGACTAGCACCAAATTATTAATAATAAACTAATTAATAAAATTGTATTTATATGTCCAAATATGATATGCAAGATTTTTTTTCCAAAAAATGGGGTGTTACAGCTCCCCCTCCTTTTAAAAAAATTTCGTCCTCGAAATTTTAGCTTACTAGGTAAATAGCTCGGGATAAGATTTTTGAATCTCATCTTCACGTTCCCATGTCATTCCTCCTTTCCCGTGACTACCCCACTGTACTAAGACTAATGGTATCTCCTTGATCCTCAAAATCTTAGTTTTTCTTCCATTAATGCTTATAGGCCGCTCTTCGTAGGTGAGATCCTTATTGATTTCAAGATCTTCAAGTTTGGTGAGGTGACTAGGGTCTGGTATGTATTTTCGAAGCATTGACACATGGAAAACATCGTGAACTTTAGATAACTCTGGGGTTAAAGCTAATCGATATGCCACATTTCCAATTCGTTCAACGATTTCAAAAGGTCCTATATATCTTGGCTTCAACTTCCCTCTCTTCCCAAATCGAATTATTCCTTTCATGGGTGCAACTTTCAAGAATACCTTATCTCCTTCTTCAAATTGCAAATCCTTTCTTCGTAAGTCGGCATATGATTTCTGTCGACTTTGAGAAGCCTTAATCCTTTCTCGGATCTTACTAACCACTTCCACTGATCTTTCCACTAATTCTGGACCAAGTATCTTCTTCACTCCAACCTCATCCCAACGAATCGGTGTCCGACATCTTCTTCCATAAAGTGCTTCATACGGCGCCATCCCAATAGAAGACTAATAACTATTATTGTAAGCGAATTCTACTAAGGACAAATGATCTTCCCAACTTCCTCCAAAATCAAACACACATGTCCTAAGTAAATCCTCCAAAGTTCTGTTTGTTCTATCTGATTGGCCATCTGTTTGCGGGTGAAAAGCGGTGCTGAAGTTCAGTTTCGTACCCATTGCTGACTGCAAACTCTTCCAAAATCTTGAGGTAAAACGTGAATCACGGTCTGACACAATTGAAGCTGGAACTCCATGTAGTCGCACTACTCCATTAATGTACAACTTTGCTAGATGATCCATGGAATACGTCATCTTGATCGGAATGAAACGAGCCACCTTGGTCAGTCTATCAACAATTACCCATATAGCTTCATGTTGTTTAGGAGTTTTCGGTAAACCTGTGATAAAATCCATTGTTATGTTTTCCCACTTCCATTCTGGCACTTTCAATGGATTCATCAATCCTGCAGGTCGTTGATGATCGAATTTGATTCTCTGACAAGTAAGACATCTGCTAACAAATTGTTCAATTGACCTCTTCATTCCTCTCCACCAGAAGTTCTGTTTGAGGTCTCTATACATCTTTGTCTCTCCAGGATGCAAAGTGTATGGTGTATTATGAGCTTCCCTCATTATCTCGTTCCGTATCTCCTCATTCTTCGGTACACAAATTCTCCCTCTAAACATCAAAGTCCCATCATTCGCTATCGAAAAATCTCCAATCTCCTTTGTTTGAACTTTATTCCGCATTAAATTGAGGAATTTGTCGCTCTTTTGGGCTTCTGTCAACTGTTCTCTCAAGGTTGGTTGAACTGTTAATGTGGCTAATGTTGCCATTGATTGCTTTGACTCGATGATTGTTAGACTCATTTTGTCAAATTCTTCAATCAATCGCCCTTGTTGAGTAGGCAATAATGCCAACTCGCCCTCTTCTTTCCTGCTAAGCGCGTCTGCCACAACGTTCGCCTTACCTGGGTGATAGTGAATTGTACAATCGTAATCCTTCACCAGTTCTAACCATCTTCTTTGGCACATGTTGAGTTCCTTTTGTGTGAAGAAATATTTCAAGCTCTTGTGATCAGTGTATATTTCGCACTTTCCTCCATACAAATAATGCCTCCAAATTTTTAACGCGTGAACAACTGTAGCCAATTCTAAGTCGTGTGTTGGGCAGTTTTGTTCATGCACTTTCAATTGTCGGGATGCGTAAGCTACAACCTTCCCATGTTGCATTAGAACACATCCAAGTCCTGACTTAGAAGCATTCGTATAAATTACAAACCCTTCAGATCCATCGGGCACCGTTAGGACAGGTGCTGAAGTTAGCTTCTGTTTCAATTCATGGAAACTGGACTCGCATTCAGAAGTCCATATAAATTTCTCATTCTTCTTCGTAAGGTGTGTAAGTGGTTTTGCGATACGCGAGAAGTTTTGAATGAATCTCCTATAGTATCCTGCTAAACCAAGGAAACTGCGAACTTCATTTGCATTGGTTGGAGCCTTCCAGTTCAGAACTGCATCAACTTTTGCAAGGTCAACCTCTATTCCTTGTGATGTGATCACATGTCCTAGAAAAGACACTTTGTTTAGCCAGAACTCACACTTGCTAAACTTGGCATACAACTTCTCTCGTCGTAAAACTTCTAGTACCACTTTGAGATGTTTCTCGTGTTGTTTTGTATTTTTCGAGTAAACCAAGATATCGTCGATGAATATAATGACAAATTTATCTAGATACTCATAAAATATGCGATTCATCATATCCATGAACACTGCAGGTGCATTGGTAACTCCGAAAGGCATTACGGTAAACTCATAGTGACCATATCGGGTTCTAAATGCGGTCTTTGGAATATCACATTCCTTAACTTTTAACTGGTGATAACCAGATCTAAGATCGATCTTTGAAAAAGTACTTGCATTTTTCAATTGATCAAACAAGTCTTCAATTCTAGGTAGTGGATATTTGTTCTTGATCGTTAGTCGATTAAGCTCTCGATAATCATTACACATTCTCATTGATCCATCTTTCTTCTTCACGAACAATACAGGTGCTCCCCATGGCGAAGCACTTGGTCGGATAAATTTCTTATCCAAAAGTTCCTGTATTTGAACTTTCAATTCCTGTAGCTCTTTTGGTGCCATACGGTATGGAGCTTTTGACACTGGTGCAGCTCCTGGAATTAGATCGATGGTGAATTCCACAGGTCGATCAGGTGGGATTCCCGATAGGTCTTCTGTAAAGACATCGGGAAATTCCTTTACAACTGGAACATCGGTCGGTCTCAATTTCTTTTCTTCAACTCTTACAATGTTTACAAGGTATGCTTGACATTCTCTTCTAATCAACCACTTGGTTGCCTTCATTGCTGATATCATTGGTATACGCACTCGCGTTCCGACTCCATAGAATGTGAAATAATGGCCACTTGGTGTTTCTAAATCTATCTCTCGTTCTACACAACGAACGACAGCTTTGTTCTTACACAACCAGTCCATTCCCAGTATAATATCGAAACCCTTCATCCCTATTACATACAAATCAGCTGCAAGATCGTACTCGTCCAACGTCACATTAACGTTCTTGACTAAATTCTTGATTTTTATATTCTCTCCTGATGGCAATCTGACTTCTAGATTTGTATCTCTTTCGCAATCTAGTCTAAGCTTCTTTTTAAAGGTATCAGATATAAAAGAGTGTGACGCTCCTGTATCGAACAAAACATATGCTGATATACTTGATATAAACAACATACCTGTCATTGTTTCTTTTGTCTCATCACCTTGCCCTGGCTGTTCCTCACACGGGTCTTCATTTTCCTCTGCGAACTGAACTTCTGGCAAGGCATTCAGTTTGGCCTTACCTCTGAAATTTGGATTTCGAGGAATTCCTTGTCGTGGTGCAGGAGCCTTGCCACTTCCACTTGGTACGCTCATACGATTATTACACTCATTAGCTTTGTGTCCCGGTTGATGACAGCGAAAACAAACGCCTTTCCCCCACAAACACTCTCCTCGATGGTTCTTGTTGCAATTCTGGCATAACGGTGTTGTTCGTGGGGTCCAGCAATGGTGGGTCGGTCACTTCTAACTGTGGTGCTACCTCTTGGTCCCATAGACGGTGCTCCTTTCCTTTTCAATTGATTCACCATCGGCCCGTGCTCAGTCTCTAACCCTAAACTCATTGAAACTATACGAGCCCTTTCGAATACATCCCTGAAATGTGGCAACCTTAGGCCAGATACTATCCCTCCAACTTCTGGACGAAGTCCCCTCTCAAATCTGCGTGCTTTCCGATCATCAGTATTGACTAGATGCGGTGCATATCGAGAGAGTGAGTTAAACTTCCGCTCGTATTCTGTGACGGTGTTGGTTCCTTGGCGAAGGTTCATAAATTCAATTTCTTTTTGATCCCTCAAGGCTTGTGGGAAATAACGATTTAGGATGATTTCCTTGAATTCCTCCCATTCTAGAGTACGTCTTGCTTCCGATGTCATTGTCCTCTCATGAGACTGCCACCATTGGCCGGCATCTTCCGCTAGTTGAAACCTTGCACATGAAACTTTTTGTGTTTCTGACAATTCCATGTGCTTTAAAATTCTTTCTAGCTCAGCAATCCATTCTTCAGTAGCCATTGGTCCTTCCTTTCCTTTGAATCTGGGTGGCTGGAAACGCCTGAACTGCTCAATTACGTGATCTGGCTTGATCTGGTGTTCTTTAGTGTTATCTGGTGTTCTTTAGTGTTATCTGGGGTAGGTGCAGGCCTGTGTTGCATAAATTCTCGTAATTGAGCGAAGAAGTCTCTTGTCATATCAGCGTTAGCATTTTGTCCAATAGGTTGTTCTTCATCGTTCTGTCTCTCTTCTACTCGTCGTATATCCCTTTGTGCCCTAGTGGGTGAATCCATAATGTTTACTCTACAAGGTAGCAAAGTATTTTAGAACTCTAATAGTAAATATTTGATAAATCAACATCTTTACCGGTATTGAATTAAAATATTTTACTCGGTATCACAACTAAAACATATAGTAAAAAGGAAGTAAACAAACCCTTATTTTTTTTCATTCATTAATATTAGGAAAATTTCGGGATCGCATTGTCCCATTTTAACAGCAAAATTAAGTTATTTCATAAGGAATGCACTACATGTGCAACTGCCTAATAAACATCAAAAGCTAAGGCGTCTAAGCCATACGACCGGGGAAACATATTCTACTAGCCTACCGATTAAGCAAAAACTACTATCTACAACATCTAACTAGAGGATGCATATCAATCCTCCTAATCAGAAAGTCATCCATAGCGAGGGCGTTTCGACATGCGCTCCCCATCATCAACAGGCTGTCCACTAGGACCTGCCTCATCCTCAAACAACCATCCATACTCCGGAGCAGGCGCTATCGGTGTGGTAGGATGTGTGCCTGACATACCATCGGATGGAACAGCTACTATCGAAACCTCACTAGGTCTCGCGACCGGAGGATCCTCCAATCCAAGAGATGACCGGATAGACCTAGCCTCCTGAAATAACTCCTGGCTACGTGCACGGAGCCTCTCATGCTCAGCATAAGCCTCCGCCAATATCTCCTCAAGGGTCTGTATACGGATCTCCCAATTCATCGCTCGTCCTACGTAGCGATTTACCTCAGCCTCCAGCTCAAAAGCCTCTCTCACCCGCGCCTCATGACGCTCCACCGCCTCGCTCAAGCAGTATGCTCGGAACTCTATCTGTACACCACCCTCATGGTCATAAACCAGTAACTGCCTGAACACCATCCGAGCTATGACCCTAAACCTCGGAAGTACTCTGGCCCTAAGATGTTCAGCTGCCTGAATATCAGTATCCTGCATCCCGTATGCATGAGCTCTCCTACGACAATCAGTGATCCTAGCTATGAACTCTCGGATGTCCTCCCACCCGGTCTGGTAGCAAGTCCTATACTCTGTCTCCAAACTCAGCCTACGTGTCTCCTCACGATCCATCTTAAGTAAGTTTAATCATCGGACGACAAGTCAACTCTTAGTCAAATTCTAGTAGTATAGTTCGGGGGAGTGCATTTGAAAAAAAAAATGTATGCATTTTTTCTTAAAATAATTTTTCTCATTCAAACGTAAAGGTAAAAATATAAATAATTATTTTACAATTAACAGTAAAGAGAACAGTAATGAATATAAGGCATAATGGTTCATACTTTTCATAACATACATTCATATCTTATCATTGACTCATGATTTTCAGTCATATTCATTTCACATCTTTATTGTAGCATAGCACATAAAACATCATATGCAAGCATTCAAATAAATCATTTTTCACACAACGTTAAAATGTTACACATATACTTACATTGGTACGATTCGGATGTTTAGCTACACTGTAGACACCCCGTTATTAAAATCTTTCACATACCAATTTCAAGAAAATTCTAAAATTTATCCTTTAGAAATCTAAGATTTAGACATTATTTCGAAGAAACGTTTTGATTTACAGTCCGAGGAAGGAAAAACCCAACCTCGACTCTGATACCATGTTGTAGCACCCCAACCCCAACTTAACAGGAGTCGAGTCGCCACCGTGACTTTAAGCGTGAAAAAAAAAAAGATATATAGTATTCATAATAAATTTCAGCGGAAGACTTTATTATAAAAACACGAGTAATTTTTTTTTTCTTCTTCTTTATTTTAAAAGCTAATCATACACAACGAACTCGTGTTATACCCACATTTGTAAATCAAAACCTGGTTATGAACAATGAAAATTTTCTTACTTAATCCGATAATGTAGTTCCCAAAATACCAAGTGTCAGGTTTCTACGAATTAACATACATTAAAAACGTAAAATTCATATATATATATAATATATGCTTCTAGGGGAAGTCCACACAGCCAGCTACTCATCCGCTTCGTCGTAAGCTGGACCTGAAAAGGATTTAAATTGAGCGACGTAAGATTTGAGAAATCTTAGTGGATAACGTTATTAACTGTCACTTTGAAAAGAGTAACTGGTATGTCAAAAGCATCATCTCCAAGGTCCGGAGACCTGGCCTAACTCCAAGGTCCGAAGACCTGGTCTACTCCAAGGTTCGTCAACCTGGCCTAACTCCAAGGTCCGAAGACCTAGTCTACTCCAAGGTTCGTCAACCTGGTACTTTATCATATCGTTTCATTTCAATCAACATAAGAGTTATTCTAAACAATATAACTGAAAATAAACGTTACCCACTTTACGTTTCCCTAAGGTGCGGGGATAGCTCTTGAAGTATCCGGTCGTCTCGTACTGCACTCGACCGTTTACCAACATTAGATTTTAAAATATATGTGTTTCAAAAACATGTATATACATATATTTAAATATAGGTAGTTTATTATTATCCATTAAACTCAAGTTGTTAAACAATAACAAATTAATATTTAATATATAAAAACTCATAACTATCATTTTTTTTAATTTAAACCCTATTGAGATATAGACATAAGCTTTGTAAAACTTTCCACAAAATTTCTAAAATCAATTAAAATCATGAATTTGGCTTTTACTTACAAAACATATAATTTGTCATGAATAATTTTAGAACAACCAACCCGAACTAAAATAATTTTATAACTTATTCTATTACTCAAAAAAATCTAAAACTTTATGAAACACTTAAAAACACACACATTAGAATATAGTAAAATTTTCAGAACAAGAAAACATCTCAAACTATACAAAACTGTGAAACCTTAAATTTTCGTTATCTCACTTGGTAGTCCATACTAAATAAATTTTAGAAAATCACATACAACAACTCAAAACTTTTCAAAAAAATTTACATAACATTTAGACATGATAGTTAGGTTCCAGAAAAATTTTCATGAATAAATTCTCCCATTTGATTACCTAAACAACATCTAAAAATTAACACACAAAACTGTAATTCAACCGAAATGGTTTCGAAAATTCGTCATAATTCATACACAACTCCAAAAATCACCAAATATTAACCATAAACTCCCAACATCATATAGCACAATCGCCTAAAACGTTTGACAAAATTCTAAGTAAAACAATTTATAAAAATCCACAAAGTGGACTGAAATTTCAGAATATTTTTACAAACTGCTCAACTCACATATTTTCTAAAATAAAATACTTCCAAGTTTTTTAACTAAACATCCTCAATAAAAACCACATCAACATAACATGCAACAAGTTTAGACATAGTAATCAAACATGCAAAGTAAAATTTTAACATGAAATTTCACAATCACACTCCAAATGGCACATTTTTTTTTTTTTTGATCTATCACATTTCACAAAATTTTCAACAAATTTCATCATACTTCTACGAGATCACTTTCAAATCATACATGCAATAGTTTTAGGTAAAAAATTAAACATGCAAAGCCATTTTTCACATCTATTCACACCATCAACACTTAAAATGACACTTATTTGAAGATTAACAAAAAAAAAACAAATTATTCAACAAAACTTTTCATTTTGTGGGGATTTATCTTTAGATCACACATGCAATGAGTTTATGTAAACAAATCACACATGTAATATCCCTTTCAACATGCATTTGCACCTTTAACTACAAATAAAGACATATTTTCACAATCAACCCCATAAAAACAACACATGCCACAAAATCATCACATACTAGAAATTCCTCTTTTGATCATACATGCAATCAATTTTTAGCAACTTAAACATGATTTTAAAGAAAAAAAATGAAGAAAATAAGCAACAAGAAAGAGAAAACTACATTTTAAAAGCTTAACAAAGTTTTCTATGCTTAAAACCAAGACTAGCACACTTTGAGCTTACTTACCCTTTCCACTTGCTATAATTTTTCTTCTTAAATTTGAGAGAAAAGTGAAGGATTTATTGAGAGAGTGTGGAGATTTTAGAGAGAAGGGGGAGAGTTGTAGAGATGAGAGAGAGTGTTAAAGTGAAAAATGAATGTGTAGAGGCATATCCATATATATATAGTGTATAAAAGAATTATATAATACATGTATTTCTCTTGTATTATACATATATATATATACATGTAATGGTTCTTGCAATATATATATATATATATATATATATCTTGCATTATATATCTATATATACTATACATGTATAATATTTTATTCTTACACTATATATATATATGTATATATATATAAAGACATGTAATTATTTAATAGTATAGATGTGTCTTGAAGCTAGTGTGCTAAGTGCAAAAATATGGAGCAAGGTTGGCCAGGTGTAGCAAGTGTAGGACACATGTTAAAATTAGGTGAAAATTAACTCATGATCCTCCAATCTTTCAAACTTTATAATTTGCTCCCATGAATTTATATATATGTACATATATATTTATAGGTAATATAATTTTAACCACAAAACTTTATAAAAAATATTTCGTATCGAGTGCATCACGATCGAACTCGATCTCTTCGGGTAGCTATCCTGCAAGACTAACCAAACTTGAAGAAAAAATTTTAGCTCGTTAAAAACGTTTAAACGGAAAGCTCAGTTAAACATAAAATGAATTATTAATAATAAACTAATTAATAAAATTGTATTATATGTCCAAATATGATATGCAAGATTTTTTTCCAAAAAATGGGGTGTTACAAGCATTGATATATATCACTACTTACAAGACATAAACAATAAGATGGTGTAGATAAATAAAATAATATATATAGTTTAATTAACCCAATTTAAAATATTATTTTCTGCATCAAAAATAATATTATCTAGAATGATTTATTTCATCTTTTTTTATACATTTACAACCTTTTTAATTATAGCCAAACTCTCACGTTTTGTGCATTTTCAATTTTATTATTCAATATAATTTAATTAGTTGTTGATAAGAATGTGTAATTTTTGAATTAGTAAAGGTATCAATGTTTTAAATTATAACATATGCATTTTGTTTAAGATTTTATATTATTTTTATTTATAATAAAATTATAAAGTGAAATTTACATAATTAAATAAGAAACAACATCAATATGATATAATTATAACTTATTAGAATTTATAATTACTATAATAAACATATTTCAAATTTAATAAACTTACAAATGACTAAATTAAAAGTAAACAGAAAAACGACTACAGTGAAAAAAATTGGAAAGTGTTGCGCCATTTTTGGGGCAATAAAAAGGAGTTACACTTTGCTCTTAATTTAATTGGCGCAATTAACAGTGTTGCGCAACGAACAACATTGCACAATGCTTTTTAATTTAGCTGGTACAACAGTATTGTTCATTACGTCAAGAATGTCAAAATGAATAACAATTGATAAGAGCAAATCAGCGGAAAAAAGGGTCAACTAGCGTGAAACTGATTAGAGATACATTGATGCGATAAATTTTCTTGATGTTACTCCTATATTAGTTTCTTTTTCAATCATACAAAACCTTGTTTACATTTTTATGATATTCATCAAATAATGTTTTCCTAAAATGTGAGTATGAAGAGTACTCCTTCGTCGCATTAAAATAATGATATATTAAACTATTCTTGAGATACGATAATTTGGTGTCCGATGATATATATGTAAAATTTTTATCTCTATCTAAAAAACGCACATAATAAATCTTACATTATGATAGATATAGGTGCAATGAGTATTGACTCGTATCTATCCTAGATTTTTTTCCGTTATATTAGAAACTATTATGGTAAATATAAGATAAATCAAAAAACATCCAAGTCAATATCTTTAGTTATTATTCTTGATAATTATAACTTAGAAACTTCTTGTACATTATAATTCTATATTGAAAACTTTTAAGAGGACATTTGAGTTGCAATAGCAATCTATATGAGTTGCTACATAAATTAGTTATCGTCTTGATTTGTGTAATTATTTTTTTCATACTATGTATATGACCAATAAACTATATAAATATCTATGTCAAATGTGAAATATTATTCTTTAATTTGTATGGTTAATTCTATTGCACACTAGATTTCATGGACTTCATCAGTTTATAATTGTTTCCCAAAATTCAATGGACTCTAACATTTAACATCTTCTATATTTTAAATTTGAATAACTGTAGCAACAAAACTGGACTATTATATTATAGTGTAATCTCATGTTTTTCAATGGCGCTGCATATCTTTTTTTTTCAATGCCCACCCATTCATGCCTGCACGTGTACGTGCACCACAACCAAGTGTAGAAATACGAAAAATTCAAGAACAGAACGAACACCACAAGCACTAGAAGACGAATGATCATTGTTCATGACCTTCTCTAGTGAATATCCAATCACTTGGCAAGAAATTCGTTATCATTTTACATTGTAAATAAAATACAATAAATAATAAAATTTTATTAAAGAATTAGATATTTAAAAATACTTATTGAGAATGATTGTGTGTATATATTAGACTTCATGTATATTATTACATTAATTTTGATAATATGATGTTTTAATATCTAGATTATAAAATTTATGTATAAAGCTTGACATATTATGACGCATGAGTACTTAAACTTGCTTACATCATTTGTTAACTATTTGTTTTCCTTTATATATACGTTACAGAGAGTACGAAAATTGTGTTGATCACGTATATGTGAACACACAAAGTAATAGGAATCCTGAATTCGGAAAAATTATTTTCACTACAGTTGACGTGCCCAATATGATTATTGGGCATGATGAGATAGTGAAATTTGAAGTTGCAGGAAAACATGTTTGGTTGAAATAGTACTTGCCCCGCCGCCGCCGTAACCATTCATAAGTGCGAGCTACTTATTTTACGTTGAAGAATATAAAATCAATCTTCAATCCTATTTTTTGTGATTAATAATATTTTTTATTGTTTATTGTTAATGAAAAGCAATAAATTTTATTTAATATACTTTTATTATTTTTGGCATTTTAAATGTCATTAATCACCGTAAAAATAAAGGTGGTGTTTTTTTTTACAAATGGATTCTAGGTAGATCATTCTGGATAAAGGTGGTGTCATTAATCTATATGAGTAGTTACATAAATTAGTTATCGTCTTGATACGTGTAATTATTTTTTTCATACTATGTATATGACCAATAAATTAAATAAATCTCTATGTCAAATGTGAAATATTATTCATTAATTTGTATGGTTAATACTATTGCACTCTAGATTTCATGCACATCATCAGTTATAATTGTTTTTTAAAATTCAATGGACTCTATCATTTAACCTCTTCTATCTTTTAAATTTGAATAATTGTAGCAACAAAACTGGACTATTATATTATAGTGTAATCACAAGTTTTTTAATGGCGCTCCATATCTTTGCTTTTACAATTGCACTTGTGTCTTTAAAAATTTTATTATTGAAGAATTGTAGATTTTAAGCCAACCATGTGGCAAAAGGTCATGTTTGTCAAAGTCCAAATATTAAATACATAATCCTATGTTTCTCTTCAAACTTACCAGTCAATAACTTAGGATGTAATTATTAAAAAAAATACAACCATTACTAGAAATTTAATTGAATAGTTGTTGGTCCAAGTGGTTTGAACAAGAAGGGTCTAAAAGGGGGGTTGAATAAACCTTGATCCTTTTTAATCCTTTCCTTTTCTTGGATTATTCCAAGTTCTTCTTTTCTTTATCGTTTATCAGTAATGAGCTGAAAAGAACTTGATCACAAAGACTAAGTAAGAGAGATTTAACTTAGATCATGTTAAGAAGATTACAAAGAGATGTAGTGATCTAAACTTAGATTCACAGTTAAGTGCTCAGCGGAAATATATTTAGAGTCTTTGGCTTTGCAATATGTTAGGCAGAGACACAATTACTAAATGCCCGTTGAACATTAAATGTTTTGAGATGACATCTAATATCCAATTGCTTATAATGGAAGCTATCGAGTAAGTCAGCATTGTCTTGAACATAGATGGTTGTCGCTTGTGAACGATGTCGCTTGAGATACTTGATATTATGGATGATCTTCTGATTGTCGCTTGCTCTTGCCGATTCTTCAACCTCTTCACATTAATAGACTCACTCAGAATTCTGCTAACGCTACAAGCGTTAAGACTCGCAACACTAAAAGAACAAACAAAAAAGCATCTATTCTAAAAGTTACAACTCGATAAACATCATATCGCTTGATACATGATATTCTATGAAAAATAAACTTCGACAAATTCATGTAGCAGCTTGTGACTCATATCTTCAATTTTAAACTTGATAGACTCACCTAGAATTCTATCAACGTTGTAACTGTTCAGATACAAGTTCAAAACTATAAAGATAGAATCTAAAGCTTACAACTCAATAACAACCTCGCTTGTACATATTTTCTAAATAAAACAAACTTATATATTTTTTTGGTTTATCAATGACTGTTATCTTGTCATCATCTTGTCATCAGAACATCTAACAATTAAATACTTAACAATTTTCCCGTTTTTAATCATGTCAGGACCATTAACTTAAAAAACTCTCATAAGTTCAAAGAGCTATCATCAAAATATTAATGTAAAAGTGAGCCATAAGAAGGTTAGAGTTAAGACAATTAATTGAATTTAGACTAGAGCTTTAACAACGAGCTGTTGACATACATTCTCATTAAATAAGCAACGAAAAGAATACAATGAGTATGCTTAAGACATAATACACAAATTAAAACAAGCAGATTAAAGTTGGAAAAAAATATTTTCTTGGCAAATTCTTTGCTCAGCTTCTTCACCAGAGTTCTTCTTGCCTCTTCAGCAAAGGTAAAAAGCATAAGATGCTAACTCTAAATCAAATAACATCTTAATTTTTCTGCTCGTGTCACCATTTGGTTATCCTCTGATTTCTTAAGTTCCAAGCCTTAATTTGATTGGATATGGCATCTTGACACACAACCATTTGCTAGAAAATGAACACCAGAATTAGGGAGCCCAATGATGTCTGTTAAAGTGAATATGCAATGAGATCGGTCTGCGTTTTAGTATTAAAAATCAAGACTCGTTTGGGTCTGGATTTGGGCCCGAATCCAACATTTACTTGAACCCGATTATTTATTATATTTTTATTTTATATGTATTTTCAATTTTACTTAAAATACGATAAAACTTAGGGTTTAGCTATTTAGTCCTTTAATTTTATTTGAACGTGAAGGATTGAATTTAATTTTATTTGAATGTGAATGATTGAAGTATTGTCGTGAAAGACTAATTACTTGAATAACTTCAACTATTTAAATTTGAAATGTTTAAATGATTTAAGTATTGATGATTGTACTTTTAATGTGTTTTTTATAGTTACATTGATATGGTGTTATTTATATTTATTTTGAATGTGTTTATGAAAAAATAAAAGGAAAAAGAATAAAATTATGATTTCATCACGTCCGCGGTAGTATTGTCAAACGGGTTGGGCGGAGCCAGCCATCGGAGCCAGCCTAGGCCCACGATGGCTGGCCCGTCAAATTTTTTTCACGGGTCGGACCATCATGGGCTTAGGTCGGCCCAGCCAGGCCCACTAAAATGTTTTTCTGGTCAATTCCCCACTTGGCCAAGTTGGCCCCATTTCCCCTTTTAACAAAACAAAAAGAGAGAATTATGAGGGGGCCAAGATTAGACCTTGCCCCCTCAAAACATATCACTAGCTAGTGGTATGTTTTGTTACTTATATATTCCAAAAAGAAAAAAAAATATATACAATAAATGGGATGGGCCATTGTGTGCTAGGCCGGCCCACTAAATTATATGGGACAACCCAGCCCAGCCAGCTCATGAAATTTTGTGGGCGCCCAGCCCAGCCCATGATAAGTTGGGCTGACCCATTTTCGCGAGCCAATGTGCTAGGTTGGGCTGACCCATTTGACACTTTATCCGTTGGGTAGGATTCAGATTGGGTACCCACAGAATCCAGGGCATTAAAAAAATTGAACGGACGGATCTCGAGTCTTGCAATACCTGATAAACCTCATTTTTATATGATATATGACGTTTATTCGGCCACATTTACTATCGGGTTGCATTATATTTTTATCCCACAAATGCGTTTAATATCACTATTAAGTGTCGCAGGGAAAAATCAAATTTGCAAAAGAAGATGCGCTACTATAGGCTGAAATCGACTGAAATCGAGAACGTCGCAAAAAGATTGAGACAAGACCGATTAAAAAGAGCAGTGTTTGGAAGCCACAAAGCTGGCGTTTAAACACCGAGAAGCTTGGCATTTAAACGCCGTGTATCTTGGTGTTTAAATGCCTTGTTTCTTGGTGTTTAAATGCCGTGTTCCTCGGCGTTTAAATACCGAGCTTTAGCTTGGACCCACGTCCGGATTTCTTTGCTATTTTTGGTATAAATACCCCCTCCGAATATTGTTTTAGGATTCAAACTTTATTTTCTTGATTTTGGTTGTAAAGATTAGAGATCGAAGAACAAGATTCAAACGTGATTGTAAACAGATCTTTCGACAACGGGTTTTATCGAGTTTATTTCTTTAGTCTCTTTTAATTCTTGTCAATTTATCATGTTTACCTTTATTATTGTTGATTGCGTTTTCGTATCTATGGAGTAATCCATTTTATTCTGAAATCGGGAATAGCCCGATATTATGTTATCAGTATAGGTTATAGAATCATTGACATTACATCGCCTACGCTTATGATTTGAATTCTTAGTAATTAATGCTTGTAAATTTGCCGGCCACTTATTTGCATGATTGTAGATATTAGGTGAAATTTTTGAAAGGTGACATCTAAATCGGAACCTATAGTTTTAAAACCTAGGATCCTAAATTACGAAAGTAGTTTTAGGGCTTTTGAGCAATCGATACACTGTCACAGAATTGAATGAATCTGAGCTTAGTCTAATCATCACGAAAGTAGGGGATTAATTAACTTGGGTAAATTATTATGCTTTGACAGAAGATAATAAGTAAAATTGGATATGTGTCCTTCATAAGTGGTGATCGTAACTGAATTGATGATATGATTGAATTGATAACGTATGTCGTGGTGAAACCTGATTTCAGAATTGCTAATCCCATATAATCAAAACCAATTTTGTACGTTCTGTTTAGTTTTTTTTACAACTTATCTCATAATTTCATTAGGCTTAGATTACCGATAACTAAAGGAATTAGTGCTTAATTATTCGGTCCTCGTGGGAACGATATCTTTTATACTACACGGAAGCCGTGCGCTTGCAGTATTACACATATCATGTTTTTAGCGCTATTGCCGGGGACTAGAATAATTAATATTAGTTCTTATCAGATTTTAGTGAAACTAAGCTGTTTTATTTTTAGTTTTTAATTTTTGTCTTTCATTTTATTTCAGGATTTCTGTTTTTCTCTGTATGCAAAGAAGCATCGATTTTCCAATCGAGCCAGATCCGAAAATCGAAAAGATTTTTCATGCAAGGAGAAAGTTACAAAGACTTAAACAAGCTCAATTGAAATAAGTAGCAATGGCTGAAGAGAACACGAACGTAAACGCTAATGCAAACGGGAATGAGAACGTAAATGCGTGATCTCTAAAGGATTTCGCAGCACCCAATGCGCAGACACTTCACTGTAGCATCACTAGACCTACTGTGGATGCTAATCAAAACCTGAAGTCGTATGTAAAGTCTAAAGCATGGATTAAAGGTCGGTTGGCTGGTTTCAAGTCCTTCACCCTCGGCTCATCATTTGCATATCATATAGGACTTTTTTTTGCTCGCTTGAGAAATGAAAATTTATCAAGACGTTGTATATTTTTGAATCCTTATGCCAGCATGTGAGGGTTATAAACTAATATGGTTAAACGCTTCCGTGTGAATATTGTGATTAAACGAGTACATATATGTAAAGTATGTGTTTGATGATTTTGAAAAGCAATGTGCGTATTATCATTATGTAATGGGTACGGGTGTTACACTTCTCTTGAGAATTCTTGTTGCAGAATTGATCAGGTGGACTGGTTAGTTAAAGACAAGCTTATGAAACAGCCTGCAGTGATCCATTAGAAGCTTGTCTGGTGACTAGCGGTTCAACCGGCGATGAAGACGAAGCTATTGTAGACATTGCTCATTTTTCGAGGGAAATCCATCGGTTGCAATGAATACCATTGGAGTAAAGGAGTTGAGCAAAGATTACAATGCAAGCAAAGAAAACGACTCAATACCCAAGGTAGAATTGAAATCACTTTCCTCGACACTAAGGTATGAATTTTTTGGATTGAATTATATGTATCCTATGATTGTGAATGCTGACTTGAGTGAGAAACAAACTGATAAATTGCTTAGAGTCCTTAGGTCACATCAAAAAGTCATAGGCTATACTATAGATGATCTTAAAGGGATTAATCTATCGTTTTGTATGCATAAAAATTTGATGAAAGATAACTTTAAACCTTCTAGGGGCATCAACGTAGATTAAATCCTACTATGCAGGATGTAGTGAAAAAAGAGATTTTAAAGTTGTCAGATGCTAGAATTATTTACCCTATTTATGATAGTAAGTGGGTAAGTCCGGTACAAGTAGTCCCTAAGAAAGGAGGGATGACTGTTGTAAAGAACGAGAAAGATGAACTAATTCCTACTAGAACAGTCAATGGGTGGAGAATGTGTATATACCATAGAAAGTTAAACACGGCGACACGAAAAGATCACTTTCCCCTTCCCTTTATTGATCAAGTGCTTGAAAGGTTAGCAAACCATTCATATTTCTTCTATTTAGATGGTTATTCGGGATTTTACCAAATCCCTATCCATCCTAATGACCAAGAAAAAACCACTTTCACATGCCCCTATGGCACTTACGCTTTTAGGAGAATGCCTTTTGGTTTATGTAATGTGCCCGCTACCTTTCAACGTTGCATAATGGCTATATTTTCTAACTTGATTGAAAATATTATGGAAGTATTTATGGATGACTTCTCTGTTTATGGAACTACTTTCGATATATGCTTGTCTAATCTTTCTCGAGTGTTGCAGAGATGTGGAGAAATTAATCTAGTTTTGAATTGGGAAAAATGCCATTTTATGGTTAGGAAATGAATTGTGTTAGGAAATCTCGTGTCTGAACGAGGGATTGAAGTCGATCGAGCAAAACTAAAAGTGATCGAGAAGTTGCCACTACCTACCTCTGTGAAAGACGTTTGGAGTTTCTTGGGCCATATCGGTTTTTACCAGAGATTTATTAAAGATTTTTCCAAAATTACTAAGCCCTTAACTCATTTACTTGCAAAAGACGTTCCTTTCGGCTTTGACAAACAATATTTTGATGCTTTTTGCAGGATGAAGGAAGCACTGGTTACTGCTCCTATTATTCAACCACCAGACTAGAATCTACCATTCGAGATTATGTGTGATACCAGCGATTTTGCCATTGGAGCAGTATTAGGCCAAAGAAAGGATAAGAATATGCATGCCATATACTGTGCTAGTAGGACAGTAGACGATGCTCAGCTAAATTTCACGACCACCGAGAAAGAACTATTAGCTGCAGTGTTTGCATTCGATAAGTTTCGTTCTTATTTGGTAGGCTACATGGTCATCGTCTACACAGACCACTCTGCAATCAGGTACCTTTTAAGTAAAAAAGATGCAAAATAGAGACTTATTAGATGGGTACTACTATTGCAAGAGTTTGATCTTCAAATACGGGATAAAAAGGGGGATAGAAAATAGGGGTCAAAAGAGACACTACCAACAAATGACTCATTTCCGATGATCACCTCTATGTAGTGACGAAGGTAGACACACCATGGTATGCATTTGGCATGTATGATCCTACCCCCCGACCTTAGTTATCAACAGAAAAAGAAATTTTTCGCTGATCTTAACCACTATTACTGGGATTAACCTCTTTTTTTCAAGCATTGCATTGACGGTATTTATAGAAGATGTATACCGAAAGACGAGATGGTGAGTGTCGTGACTCACTGTCATAGTTCACCATACAGAGGTCATGCAAGTAAATCCAAGACGGTAGCTAAGATTCTTCAATTGGGATTTTATTGGCCTATAATGTTTAAGGATGTTCAAGACTATGTCAGTGTCTGTGACAACTGACAAGGAACGGGAAATATATCGAGGTGGAATGAGATGCCAATGAATACCATCTTAGAAGTCGAGATTTTTGATGTATGGGGGATCGACTTTATGGGTCCATTTCCATCGTCGTGCAGCAACAAGTTTATACTTGTGGCGGTAGACTATGTTTCGAAGTGGGTTGAAGCGATTGCCTCTCCAACAAATGATTCAAGGGTGGTAGTTCGACTGTTTAAAAAGGTTATTTTTCCTAGATTCGGAGTTCCACGGGCTGTGATAAGTGACGGGGGTTCATATTTTACGGAACATCAATTTGAAGATGTACTTACTAAGTGTGGGGTCACACATAAAGTCGCTACACCGTATCATCCCCAAACTAGTGGACAAGTAGAGGTTTCGAATAGAGAAATCAAAATAATCTTCGAAAAGACTGTCTCAAAATCAAGAAAAGATTGGTCTCTCAAGCTAGACGACGTACTGTGGGTTTACCGTACCGCTTTCAAAACCCCGATAGGTACGACATTTTTCCATCTAATTTATGAAAAGTTCTGCCATCTACCGGTTGAACTCAAGCATAAGGCACAATGGGCCATTAGAGCTCTAAATTTTGATCTTAAAGATGTCGGTGAACTGAGAAGGCTTCAATTACACGAGCTCGATGAGTTAAGGTTAGATACGTATGAAAATTCAAGAATCTACAAGGAACGGACGAAGAAATTGCATGATAAACAAATCAACATACGAGAATTCAAAAAAGGTGATCTAGTTTTATTATTTAACTCGCGTCTGAAATTATTTTCGGGCAAATTACGGTCGAGGTTGGTCAGGACCACTCGTGGTAGACAAAACATTACCTTTCGGGGCTATGGATATTTGGAGCGAAGGAACGGGAATTTTCAAAGTCATTGGTCAAAAACTCAAACACTACATCACAGGCGATCCAATCGAAAAAGCTGTTACATCGAGTCTTCGGGATGCACCATCAAACCAAGCTAATTGACACTGCAACGTCGAGCTAAAGACGTTAAACAAGTGCTTATTGGGAGGCAATCCAAATGTATCATTTGCGTTTCTTTTTATTTTTATGCTTTACGTTTTTCTTTTGTCGAGTTTATTTCTTTAAAAAAAATTCAAAAATCAAGTTTAAACCTTTGCATTTAAACGCTAGTTTCTGGCTACATCGTTTAAACACTGGGTACCCAGCGTTTAATACTCCAGCTTTCAAACGCTGGGTCGGGTTTTGGGATGGGTTTTTAACCTATCCCTTTAATTTTTGCCCCTTTCTTCCATTCTTCTTATTTCTCACGTACGCTCCCTCCATACTCACCATCTTTCTTTTTCTTCTCTCAAACAGATCGAAGTTAGCTACGAATCAACATTCCAACTCAATCCATTTTGGAATCATCGACAATTGTGGTAAGAGATAGCTAAAAAGCCTACTTTAAGTTTGAAATTAGGATTTAGGAACCAAATTGATCTTCAAGTTAGGGTTTTGAGAATTTGGGGAAAATAGGAGAAATTCTTAGCTTGAATAGATCAATTTGAGGTGGGTTTATGTAATTGCTTATTAATTTCAATGGGTTGATAGTGTGCATTGTGAATTTTGAGATTATTGCATTGTGGGTTGAAGTTGTTGGTTTAGGGTTAAGTGATTTTGGTGCATTGTTTGGTTTAGAGCAAGAATTTAGTTGATTTGGTTGTTTGGGCAAGAATTTGGTTGGTTTTGTTGTTTTGTCGAGGACTTCAAAGAATTGTAACGTTACTCTGCTAAAATTTCGATAAAAATTGTTAGAACCAAGAATGTGTCGAAGGGCAAGAGTTCGGCGAGCTCCTCTTGCAATCAAGCTCAAGAACAAGAAATGAACACAGTCACAAGATTCGAAACACCAAAAGTTGAATCGAATTGGCGACGTTCGTTGTCGCATGCCTTTCACAAAGAGCGAGCCCTTCACATCAGTAAGAATCGCTCAATAAGGAGCACGATCATCGCTCACGATTGGATGGGACTTGTAAACCCACTACTGTTAGAGAGATAAGTGTTGATTTCGATACGAGCGACATTAGACACGTGCTACACCTATCGACCAGGCCTCAATGTGAATATCAAACATTGGCAAAACAACCAACCCCACAATTCATATATGGGGTCACACGAACCATCACTAGCGAGGATACAGAATGGTTTAAGGGGGGATCTACGCTACGTAGAGTAGACCTAAAACTGGAAGTCGTGCGTCACCATCTAATCCCGACGATGAATACTTCTGAGGTGACACGTCCTCGAGCTATCCTAGTATATGGTATACTCATGAGAAATACGATCGACGCAGCCACATTGATTTACACAAACCTTCGATCATATCTCTCACAACCGATTTAGGACATGCATCCGAGAGAAGGAAGAGTCCTCTCATTTTCCCCACACTTATACACCTACTTTACGAACACCAAATTGTTTCCTCTTTCCCCGATGATGTCTTCGAAGAGCCAGGCGACGAAATCACTTTCGGTCAGAGTAAGAGAGGCCCCTCGCAGAAAAGATCAGCATGTGAATCCTTCGATGAACCACAACCCAATATCGGGACTAGCTCGGTGCACCTGTGCCACAACAGTCGGACGCGATATATCAGATGCTTATACGAATACAAGCCGACGTTACTAAAATCAAGTCCGACGTTGCTACCATCAAAGCCCGATGTACTGCAATGGAGGCTAGACAGCAGCAGCATTACAATCAACCCTACCCTCCTCTCGTAGACCCGAACGACATATACATTCGAGATGTCAACTTCGGGAATGAACAAACTAATCAGCCAAGAAATGACGATTGGAAATCATAGACCGACCGTTGATTGCTATCTTTCATTTGTTTTTCTTTCTTTTTCTTTTTTCTTTTTTTCTGTTATTTTATTTTATCTTTTATGTTTTCTTTTCCTAGACTCTTAGAATGGAATGTAATGCTAAATACGATTAATCTAAGTGTCTATTCATTTTTTTGTTCTAGTGTATGTCTCTTTTCAGTACTATCGACACAATATCTAGTAGAACCAGAACGATCACTCGAATTTTGAACAGGTCATGTTTCTTTCACTTTTATGCATACATGTATTTCCATCACATTAGGGACAATGTTCGATTCAAGTTTGGGGGTGGGTCGTTATCTTGTTTTTCTTAGTTTGTGTCTTTAGTTTGCGATATTGAACATCACACTTTTTTTTGAATCCTAGCCTTATCTTTATGATCGTCTTACAACGATTGACTCGAGATAATGGTCGGACGTTTTAATAAAACTCATGCATCATCTCTTTTGTTGGAAATGTCATCTACTAGGTTGCGACTTATTCGTTAGACACTAATATGAGTAGCACTCTACAGTATAGGAGTCGAGTGGACCATCCGTATTGAAACACGTAAGAGTGGTTCCCAAGTCTATTAACACAAATACAACGTCTACCAGCATAGCGTCGCATAGAAAAAAAATATAATACATGTTTAATCACTACCGCGGGTACTAGTTTGTTTTGTGACCTTGACACTTGAGTGATTAAGTCCGAAGGAGTCCCTAGAAACTTAACGCCCTATGGCTATTTAGCTTGGGAGTCGTTGATCCAAAACTCGAAACGAGTGTCATAGAAAGTCTAAGAAAATGAACATTGCACCCTGTCGAGTACGAAACCTTTAGTATATGTTATCTATATTCATTCTCGATGCTATGTACCGGTTTGGCTGTAAGTCTAGTTGGTAGAGATGGGTACCACACAATGCTTGTTAGAGACGCCCCTTGACTATAATGCTTAGTGATTGCCTCATTATGTCTCTTCTAGAAATTCGTCTAAATTTGTAGTTTGATATGACAACTAATTGAGATATGCATGTTTTCTTCTAAAGATGTCCTGTTATTAACTCTCGTTAATTTTTGTAAGATTGCATCGTATTTTGATCTGGCGAAGATTCATAGATTTTATGGGTACATCATCTGTAAACCATCACGAGACTATAACTCGTCCTTTTTGGGTAACAAAAAGGTTTAAAGGCTTGTTGCACATGCTAAGTGCAATCGTGTACTCTACGAAAATGAGTTTATCTTTAGTTTTCGTTTTGTTTTCTTCGTTTACCGTTGTTCGAGGACGAACAAAAGCAAGTTTGGGGGGTTTGATAAACCTCATTTTTATGCGATATATGACATCTATTTAGCCACATTTAATATCGGGTTGCATTATATTTTTATCCCACAAATGCGTTTAATATCACTGTAAGTGTCGCAGGAAAAAATCTAATTTGCAAAAGAAAATGCGCAACTATAGGCTGAAATCAACTGAAATCGAGAGCGTCGCAAAAAGATCGAGAGGAGACCAATCAAAAAGAGCAGCATTTGGAAGCCACGAAGTTGGCATTTAACACCGAGAAGCTTGGCGTTTAAACGCCGTGTTCCTCAACGTTTAAACGCCGAGCTTTAGCTCGGGCCCACATCCGGATTTCTTTGTTATTTTTGGTATAAATACCCCCTCCGAACATTATTTTAGGGTTCGAACTTTATTTTTCTTGATTTTAGTTGTAAAGATTAGAGATCGAAGAACAAGATTCAAACGTGATTGTAAACAGATCTTTCGACAATGGGTTTTATCGAGTTTATTTCTTTAATCTCTTTTAATTCTTGTTAATTTATCATGTTTACCTTTATTATTGTTGATTGCGCTTTCGTATCTATGGAGTAATCCATTTTATTCTAAAATCGGGAATAGTCCAATAATATGTTATCAGTATAGGTTATAGAATCGTTGACGTTACATCGCCTACGCTTATGATTTGAATTCTTAGTAATTAATGCTTGTGAATTTGCCGGCCACTTATTTGCATGATCGTAGATATTAGGTGAAAATTCTGAAAGGTGACATCTAAATCGGAACCCATAGTTTTCAAACTTAGAATCCTAAATCACGAAAGTAGTTTTACGGCTTGTGAGGATTCGATACACTGTCACAGAACTGAATGAATCTGAGCTTAGTCTAATCGTCACGAAAGTAGGGGACTAATTAAGTTTATTATGCTTTGACAGAATGTAATAAGTAAAATCGGATAGTGTCCTTCATAAGTGGTGATCGTAACTGAATTGATAACGTATGTCGTGGTAAAACCTGATTCCGGAATTGCTAATCCCACATAATCAAAACCAGTTTTGTACGTTCTGTTTAGTTTTCTTTACAACTTATCTCGTAATTTTATTAAGCTTAGATTACCGATAACTGAAGGAATTAGTGCTTAATTATTCTGTCCTCGTGGGAACGATATCTTTTGTACTACACGAAAATCGTGCGCTTGCGATATTACACACATCAATACCCAACCCTTAATCCATCCATTGCCATCCCGAACCAAAATATCGACAACAATTAACTATTTATTATTTGGAACTAAATCTGATAGTAGTTTATTCTCTTTGTGGTAATTCAATATTCAAGATCAAGAAATTGGGATAGTACAGAAGTGCTATGCTGCTGAGGACTTGGAATTATCAGGGGCATCTTTACTTATGGTACAGTGTTATCAAGTAAGCCCTAATTAGTCATCTACTATCCAGAAGCTTTTATAAAGATCAACACAATTAATGAGGAAAGGGGCAGCAACAAATCAAACAAACTCCACCAAGATCTTGAAAAAATAACAATTATAGTCAGTCAATGTCCAGGAATGTGAAGCCAATAATGAATTTTATCCAAAAAAGAAGTAAAAATTTCATTCTCTAATATGGGCTTGCTCATCTCCACCGCGGATCCGCTTTTGGAGATGTTCCAAGCTAGCAACTCGTTGCATAGAAACAGCCCTTCCCATCTTGTTCGCCCCTGCTTCATTCGGCTGTACACTCTCAGCATTTGGTTGTACATTTTGAACAGAAATGCGATTATTAGAAGTAAGAGGATGATAGTAATGCTCATCTTGCACTGGAACAGCTGCATCAGCTGATGTATCACAAGGACTACCGACAAAAGATGGCATTCCTGTTGTCGATATTTCAGATATAGATTGGCATAATGGGTTCAACCCAGTAAATCTTTTAACAGTTTCTTCTGCCATTTTTACCTATTAAACAAAAAGGGTAATCGATTATCTTTCATCATGTGGACCCTTTCGACTAACTAGTTTCTATTAATATTCACGCTCATATGGCAAACCAAAAGGTCTTCAATTATGATTTAACTTACTTTTGCTCTCAGTGTCTCAACATCGGCTTTAAGAACTCTATTGTCGACGGCTGCTTCATTGTACTTCTGGCTCATGTCAGTGAGGCGCTTGAGTAAACAAGAGTTTTCAACTCTTAATTGAGAAACCTAGAAGGAAGCATGACAAACATATATTTGAAAACAATTACTCTGAGATAATTGGAAATGAAGATGACCAAATGCAAATACCTGTGTTTCAAGCTCAGTCAAGTGGGCCTGCTTTCTTCTTCTTGAGCGCCGAGCTGATTCTCTATTTGAAAGCATTCTGAAAAACAGTAATTGATTAGATAATGGAACATAGTGAAACTAGAACATGTGCCAAAATATGCTCGAAATCTTAAAAAAAATTAGAACGACAAAATAACTTGAACCATAGTAGTTAAATGAATTTATAGTATACTAATATGTTATGGGTAACAACCAAATCAAAGACCGTTTCATGAATGTTTACACAGTGCGCTGTCTGACACCGAAACTCCATTACATAATACAGAACACTAAAAAAATTATGTTCCATCTTGTAGTATCTTTTCAAGCTTAAATCAAATTAAAAAACTTGAGAACCCCATGTTTGCAATTAAAAAAGTTCACAACGAATGCACATAAAATAATGTATTTTTTGCTAACACCACATTTCTCCAACTTGAATTTGTTGCAATGATACACATTAGATATCCTCATTTCTTATATTGGTGCTAGAATCATAGAGAGTACATATCAGTTAGAATATTCATGGAGTATACTGTATCCAAACAACTAACTAACAGAAAACTCATCAACAAATGTGTTTAGTTCTTGAAGAACTTAACAAGTCATTTTCATTCAGAAAGATGAGTTGCACAAAAAAGCTCTGCCTAAGTATTGGTTTTAGGGAAAATTGCAATATTAACTCCATAGATGATATAGGATACGGCATGTTGCAATTTCAGTCCCATTGTTTACGAACTTGCAGAATCAGTCCCCCAGGATGCATTTTCTTGCAATTTTGGTGTCATCCACTCAAAATTGGACAAAATTTTGCACGTGTAATGCATGCTCCATTAACTTTATTACTGATCACGTGCAATAGACATGACCAAACTTACGGTTCCTGTTTGCTTTTCAATAGTTGGGACTGAAAATGCATCCGGTGGTAACTAATTTTACATATTTGTAAACATTGATACTAAAAATGCAGCATGCCTTATGCCTATTCTATGAGACTCTAATACTGCTAATTTCATTGGTTATATTTGCAATCATTGAATACTTTTTGACGTAATTCTAAAACCATTGGTAACTAATGATTTACCCAAGTACCTTTTCATCCGTTTCACATCTGCAGGGTTATTCTGAGTTGTTTCGTTTTCTCCCTCAGCTTCATCATCATCTGATTGTTCCCCAGATGATCCACTTGTGGTTGACTTCACCTGGGCCCACGTCTTCTTGGAAATTGCAGGTAGAGGAGGTACACCAACTAATCCACCAGCATCCTTATCCTTTAGCTTTGATGAATCCCCCTCATTTGCTGTAAAAGAAAAGACAACCAAATAAATGGCGTAAATCGACAAGTTTATCATTCAAGACTACATATTTGAACTGGTTTCCACTTTAGGCAAGTAAACATTACCTCCTGGGAAATAACTCATATACAAAAGTATCAAAGACCTTTGTTCAGTTCTTTGGACTTTTTAAACCTGAAGAGTTTCATTTTTTGCCAGTCTTTAAACGCTTGCTATTTCTCAACAGCAAGTTCAAGTTTATCGACAAAGATAAATATATATATGTATATATCTGTAAAAGTAGTCTCCCCTTATAGTATGTACAGCAATAAAGGAGAAAACAAGTACAGAATGCAAAAGAGTAAATGCAAGTGTACCAGCATCTTCATCCTGAAGCTTTGACCATTCCCGCACACTTGCTATAATGGAAAGGAAATCCAAAAATAATGTCAACGTATAAGTTCAACAATCAAGAAATCATACTGTAAGCCATTTTCATTTAGGTGCAAGTAATAAGTGAAATCCTTATCATATACAATACACATGTATTACAACTAAGCTCCCAATACAATTATACAGCAACAATTATAAAACATGCAGAGAGTAACTGTGTATCTTGCATACCAATCCGGATAATGAGGGTTAATTTGTTTGTTTGTGTCTGCAATAAATTTCTGGTGTGAATTTTATTATTTGTTCTATGACAGCATTTATCCAGAAGAAAAATGCAAAATAGAGAACACGTGATCATTCATACACAACTTGTATATGTGACCTAGGTCGGTAATCATATATTACACTCCTCTATTTAATTGGATTCCAGCACACTCGAGATGGAACCCTTGAAGATCCATTTGCCTAGTGGGCCTGAGCTACTTTATGAATGTCAATTTTAGGATAATGAGACTCAGCTTAAAAGTATCCAAAAAATTTCAGGAGTGATTTCACACATGAAAAACCTGTTGTAAGTCACATATAAGTAGATGGATTTATTACTATGCTTGCAAAAAATATTAAGAGTTAGGAAAGGACTATGGTGCAGAATGTTGTAGTACAAGCCATATCAGTCTTCTCACTAGTCAACTGCCTTGATATAAGTTGTACCTGGAAAGCGTTTAAAGGACTAAAAGGCAAATTCTGAGACCCATTACACATAAAAGTGAGTAAGGTGATGTAGCTGAATCCCGGTATCTTTACAGGTCTGGTTTGATACAATGTAGAATACGAAGAAGAAAACGAAGATTGATATATTTCCGGAAGCAAACAAGAGATTTTGTTTTTGAATTTGAAACTACTCAAGGTTTCTTAATCAACTGGGCACAGCTTAAAAATGAAGTGTGGATTTGAACATTCGAAATGAACATGCTAGAAGTTTTGTGGGTCTAAGTTTGCGTCTCAAATAAGTACACATAGCCCCTATGCATTAGTTGATTAGGCTTACGCTTCAAAAGTAGAAATATATAAGAATTAGAAACGGAAATATACAAGATAATGCTGCATCCCAGAATGTTTAAGGCCTGAATATACGTAAGACAGTATATACAATACAACGCAACGATATTAATGAGTCTTATGACTATTATGCCTTGAAAGTAAAATTAACGAAAAATCTCATTACGTGTTCATCACTAAGACAACACTAAAATGTATAGCTCAGGTGTTTAGACAAACAGAAACAAAGCCAATCTAGAGATATGGGCAAAATATATTTTGATATCTGCAGCACTTAAAATCAAAGATGGATTAGCTGTCAACATTAGTTATTTATAACGGGTGTGGGGCCAAACATACAATAGCAACATATCGTGCAGGTAACAATAAATATAAACCACCAATCAACACTAATAGTAAGAAATATCACTCAAAAGTTTAGATGTTGGATCATAGACCATTAATTCTTACGAGAACTAATATGCACATTTAAATAAGTAATGCGAATAACAGGTTTGATGTAATTGTATAAAAAGGTTGTACTTCTAAATTAGCGTAATTATAGGCGTAACTTTGACAAGTTGATTAAAAAGTATGGATATTTTCTTAGTGTTAACATGTGTTTAACCTTATATGATCAGTGACATGAGAATGAGACAAGGATATAATAACACAAGATTCTGTTGTTAGACAAGACAAAGGCAAATGATAAAAGAAGATTTTAATTTGGTACCTATATTTTGTAGATGTATAAAATTAATCATTCAAGCATAAAATGTTTTGTGAATCTCTCAGTAATCCGTGTGTAAGTAACTATGTTGAAAATAGTCGAAAATTGCAAAGGGGCATTGTTTATGTATTAAGTTCAGAAAATATGCCAACATTGTATGGTTCAACGATCAGAGCTTCAAGAGTTGGTGGGACAGGACCTATTTTGTGGTTACATTTTAAATTTTTCATTCATGATATGATTGTAGATATTGAAATTTTGCAACCAATCAAATCATGGCACGTGGAAATATTGACCAATCAAAAGTCGTCTACGACAAATGATATTTATCTATTTGAGTTAATTTATGGATAATTATCAAATCAAGTTGATTTTTGGATAATATCTAGAAGATCTATCTAGATCTTCTATCAGCCAATCAAATGGCTCCAAAATTATGATAATTATTTATTAAATCAAATGGATAATTATCAATGGAATCCAAATTATCCATAACTCTTCCATCCTACACCTATAAATAGGGTCCTTTGGAGTTTATAAATTACACACACACAGAAGTTCAATCAAAAAGCTAGAGAAGACGAAGAAGCTCTCCAAATTTTCTCTACGAAGGTTCTTCGAATATATAAAGAAGATTCAAGGCGTTCTAGGCGATATTCAAGGCGTTCTTGAAGATATTCATCAAATTATAGCGTTTGATTCGTAATTACGGTGCTAAACCTACGAATTAACGTTATAGAAATTCAAATCAAATTCAAGGAAGATCAAAGTCACAAAGTCAACCTTGAAGATATTCAAATTCCATATCAAATTCAACGTTTGATCCGAGATTAAGCTGCCAAGCCCTCGAATTAACGTTATAAACATTCAAGCCAACGTTGGAGAAGATCAAAGAAGCAAAGTCGACTCCAATATTCAAGTCAACATATTTTGAAGGAAGAATCAGAGGATTAGAATAGAGATTTGTACCCCATATTTCATTTTGATTTATATAATTTCATTTGTCACAATTTTTGTGTTTCTTGATTTGCAGCAATACAAATTTGTTGTGTACAAATTTTTGGCACGCCCAGTGGGACAATCTCTACCTCTCATCTCTTCACTTCATCAAGTTCAAATGGATGCTCAAGTCAAAGCTATGAAGATAGTGGAATCCAAGATGATCATCTCAAATCCTTCAAACTCCACGAGTGAAGTCATTGGCGTCACTACAAGAAGTATGCCCATGAAGCTACAAACATCTTCAAAGGTGGTTCCCCTACTTGAGCATGTTGAGGATGACGCATTCTGCTTTGGTGATGAAATCAATCATGATGAAGAGAAGTATTCATCCCCACAACATTCTACATCAAGTGACTCAAACATCGCATGTGTCATGATGACAAATGTTACCACTCCGGAGGAGCAAATTGCAAACTTGACAAAAGCTGTTGAAGGATTAACGAAGCATGTTCAAGAGCAAGCTACTCTAATTGCAAAGTTGATGAAGAAAGCAGACGACGTGGATGCCATGCACGAAATTGAAAAACAAATTGAGGCGCAAGATGAAGCTGAGACGTCAAAGAATCAACATCTAGTTGAGAAGGAAAATTCCATTGTCGAGGAGCTTCAAGTTTCAAGTGATGGGACGATTCCACCTGCTCGACTTAAGGAGTTTATCATGAGTACTATCCAAGACAATCGCGATGGGAGATCCAAGATGCCTTTAACTTATGTCAAGCCATATACTCGAAGAATTGATAATTTGAAGATGCCAACTGGTTACCAACCCCCAAAATTCCAACAATTTGATGGCAAAGGCAATCCAAAGCAACATGTGGCTCACTTCGTTGAAACATGTAATGATGCTGGAACTTATGGCGACCAACTAGTCAAGCAATTCGTTAGATCACTGAAAGGCAATGCATTTAACTGGTACATTGATCTTGGTGCTGACTCAATCAACAATTGGGGGCAATTGGAGCAAGAATTCCTCAATCGCTTCTATAGCACTCGTCACACAATCAACATGCTTGAACTCACTAATTCCCGTCAATTGAAGGATGAACCAGTCATCGACTACATTAATCGTTGGAGAAATTTGAGTCTTAACTGCAAAGAAAGATTACATGAGTCATCTACCATTGGAATGTGTATTCAAGGGATGCATTGGGGTCTTCGATATATCCTTCAAGGAATTCAATCAACAACATTTGAAGAGTTGGCCACTCGAGCACATGATATGGAGTTGAGTATGACCGGACGTGGAGTTGACAAGTCGTATGTCCAAGAGCCTTGTAGACAAGAAATCAACAAAGGGGGCAAGCAATTCACAAATGCTTCTAATGATGAGCCCATATCTGATAGTGATGAACATGTGGAAGAAATGACGTTCAAGATCGTCATCCAAACTTTGACTAAAGATGCTAAATCAACGCTCCTCGATAAGAGCATAAACTGTCATCAATGCTCCTTGATAAGAGCATAAACTATCAACAAGGCTCCTTGATAAGAGTTTAAACTTTCAATAAATTGAAAATCAAAGAAGTTCTCCTTGACACGAGTTTAAAAGGTCTGCAAGTCAAATCAAATCAAATGAAGTACTCCTTGACACGAGTATAAAAGGTCTACATGTCAAAGCAAACCAAATGAAGTACTCCTTGGCACGAGTATAAACGGTCTACATGTCAAAGCAAATCAAATGAAGTCCTCCTTGGCACGAGTGTAAAAGGTCTACAAATCAAATCAAATCAAATGAAGTACTCCTTGGCACGAGTATAAACGGTCTACATGTCAAAGCAAATCAAATGAAGTCCTCCTTGGCACGAGTATAAAAGATCTACAAATCAAATCAAATCAAGCCCTCCTTGACACGAGCATAAAAGGTCTACAAGTCAAATCAAATCAAATCAAATGAAGTTCTCCTTGACACGAGCATAAAAGGTCTACAAATCAAATCAAATGAAGCCCTCCTTGACACGAGCATAAAAGGTCTACAAGTCAAATCAAATCAAATGAAGTTCTCCTAGATACGAGCATAAAAGGTCTACAAGTCAAATCAAATCAAATGAAGCTCTCCTAGATACGAGCATAAAAGGTCTACAAGTCAAATCAAATCAAATGAAGCTCTCCTTGACACGAGTATAAAATGTCTACAAGTCCAACCAAATCATGTACTCCAAGCCTTGAAGAGTATAAACTAAATATGTCACCTCTATACATATATTTGAACTACGTTATGACTTGATCCCTTTTTATTAGGGTACGTAGGCAACTTAGACTCTTCTAAGTTCAGTCATAAATTCAAATCAAATCACATTCTCTTGATGGAGTGACATCACTCATTAAAAAGAATTTTGAAAGAAATGTCCCATCTTGACATGGGGGCATGTTAATCTCATTGGAACACAAACAACTTGTGATCGAAGCCAACAAAGTGTTTTCGAGGAGACACCAAACTGTATGAAAGACTTTCGTGGTATAGAAGCACAAGACGAAGCTATTCTTAAGGCATGATTTTTATATTGAGACGTTGCGACTCATCCACTACGAAGTATGCTTTGAAATAATCAAACTTCCGTGAACGAGTCTCAAGGGGGCATTTGTAGATATTGAAATTTTGCAACCAATCAAATCATGGCACGTGGAAATATTGACCAATCAAAAGTCGTCTACGACAAATGATATTTATCTATTTGAGTTAATTTATGGATAATTATCAAATCAAGTTGATTTTTGGATAATATCTAGAAGATCTATCTAGATCTCCTATCAGCCAATCAAATGGCTCCAAAATTATGATAATTATTTATTAAATCAAATGGATAATTATCAATGGAATCCAAATTATCCATAACTCTTCCATCCTACACCTATAAATAGGGTCCTTTGGAGTTCATAAATTACACACACACAGAAGTTCAATCAAAAAGCTAGAGAAGACGAAGAAGCTCTCCAAATTTTCTCTACGAAGGTTCTTCGAATATATAAAGAAGATTCAAGGCGTTCTAGGCGATATTCAAGGCGTTCTTGAAGATATTCATCAAATTATAGCGTTTGATTCGTAATTACGGTGCTAAACCTACGAATTAACGTTATAGAAATTCAAATCAAATTCAAGGAAGATCAAAGTCACAAAGTCAACCTTGAAGATATTCAAATTCCATATCAAATTCAACGTTTGATCCGAGATTAAGCTGCCAAGCCCTCGAATTAACGTTATAAACATTCAAGTCAACGTTGGAGAAGATCAAAGAAGCAAAGTCGACTCCAATATTCAAGTCAACATATTTTGAAGGAAGAATCAGAGGATTAGAATAGAGATTTGTACCCCATATTTCATTTTGATTTATATAATTTCATTTGTCACAATTTTTGTGTTTCTTGATTTGCAGCAATACAAATTTGTTGTGTACAATGATATAATCACCATCAAGAGACAATTGAACACACGCCAACGCACATTATTGCAATCATATACATTGATATTCCTTTTCAGGCAGAGAACATGTCCAAATACCCTAGAAAAAAATTAATGCTAACCTTTATAACTAACATGAGATTGAGACCCCAATTGTGATGAATTAGAAGCATGAGACTTGTTTTCTGGTGCCTCATCCACAGACTCTTGAGCTTTGCTATTAGTTGCCTATATACATTGACCGCGGAGTCCAATTATTGTCAAAGCCGTAAATTTCCAAACATGAATCAAATTCATAGATATTGCAAGAATATGAGAAACGTCTCTAAGATTGTATATGATATCCTTAAAGCAAAAGGTACAACTAGTAAGGCGAGAGGTACAAATTGCTGCATCAATATCTATCAATCACCACCATTCGCCAAGCTCAGCTCAAACTCAAATTAATTCCAATAACACAACATGAAACATATTTCCCGTATGTAATTACCTTTCTAACAATATTCAGACAGAAATCTCAGAAACTAATTTATCTAGAGATGAAGTAATGAAAAATGAAAATATATACCCGAGTCAAAGCGACGGCGGCGCAGGCGAGCTCGAGACGGCTTTTAAGGAAGGCCTGATACTCATCGGAATCAACCGGAATCTCCTGTGGAATATCATTGTGACGACGGTTGGCTTTGATCTGAACGACGTCCTCGTCGCTTTTTAGGGCATGATTCGACGACGATGATGAGTGTAAGGTATGATCCGGCGCGGCCGCTTCTTGTAGGAATCGCTGGAACGCCCATTCCGATGAACTGCGGTTCATTCCGGCGGAGGAAGACGGTGGCTCCGGCGGCCAGAAGTGGTCAGCTATCTCATCCATTGATGTAAACACATTATCCATCTCTCTCTCTGGCCTAATTGTAATGTAATGATTTTCAATCTGCCCCACACAAAAAATATGGCTACTTATTTGCAGCAATTCTGCAGAAAGTGGATAAATAGAAAAGGTACTTTTTTGTACGTCCAAAATATGTGGGGGCCTTCTTTTTATTATGAAAATTTGTAGTGCTGTCTTTCATTTGATAAATCTAATTTTTGAGTATATAAAAAAATTAAATAAACTTATATATCTGATAGTGTGACAAAATTAAATAAACTTATATATATCTAACAAACTTACACATTACCAAATAGGCATTCGGGATCGAATTCGTGAAAATCAAAAGAGTAGTTGCTTAATAATAGAAATTTACGAAAATGTTGATGTATGATGTTTTAAACGACTGGGTAGCTTTTTATATAATATAGTGTGAGTAAAGAAATAATGAAATATAATTTGTAAAATATGCAAGAAAAATTAAAATAATGATTAAAATAGATGATTTTAATTAATAAATGTGTGAAATAATATATATATATATATTGGTAGTAATATCAAAGGATTGAAAATAGAATTAGAAAATGTGAACTACCATGATTATGATTTGGTTAGGATTTTATGATTTGAAAAACTGAAAATATAATTGAAAATTGTAAACAAACAAAACATGTGTACCCCACTTCTAGTTGGGACTTTGGGTGCCAATTTAAATTCTCATTAACAGGTAATAGTTTTTCTAAGTTGTTCACGTGTAAATATAAGACAACTATATGCATAATTTTATGACTATTTAAGATATGAAGATAGAATTTTCAAAAAAATTCTCTAATATGATTTTTTTTCCAGTTAATTTTAAGATGAAATTTTAAAATCACGTACTATGAAAATTCGTATGAGAATTGTAGATGTCTGTTTATGTTTCTAAAAATAGGTTTGAAGTTGTAAGAAATGTCAAATTAATAGTGATAGGTTGATGGATGGTGTGTAGAATAATTGTATTAGTAAATGTTATGTGAATAAAAAACTAAAAAAGTATGAATAAAAATTATAAAGTATGAAAGAAAAATGTGAAAAAAAATATAATAAATGATTTGGTTGGTAAATGTGTGAAGTGGTGTATTTATAATTGATAGTTAGTTATATATGAGATTGAAAAAGTAAAATGGGTAATTTGCACTTTGCACCCTGAAAAAGTGCTAATAGGCACTTTGCACCCTAGAAAGAACAAATAGCACAATGCACCCTATAACTGATTAAGTTTTGGCAAGTTGCACACCTATTTAAGTTTTTTACTCAAAATCTCATCTCAATAAGGGTAAAAATAATCAAGAAAAAGCAAATCATCTATATCCATGTCGTCAATCTAACTCTAGTCACTCGCTCATTTCCACTTCATCGTGATTCTTTTTCGTCGAACACTAAAGACTCTATCATCATTAAAGTAATGCACTAGAACGAACCAATTTGCTGTCACAAAATATGAACTAAATGAAACATCATCACCATAATAAAATTAGATGTCTAAAAATCTTAAAAACTTGAAATTGGGTCAAACGTATGTCACATAAAAATGAAAAAAGAATTACAGATAACATTTGAGATGCATTTTTCTACCTTTCAAAATAAGAAATTTGAACACCATATTCAAGATGCAGTTTTTTGCTTTTCTAAATTAAAAAATATATATTTTGAAGACGACATTTGAGAACTAAGAACTTTTATTTTACTTCATAATTGTATTATTTTGAGAACTTTTTATTTATTTTACTAAAATCTCCATAAATGGAATATATAATATTTTTGATATAAGTTGATTATTTTGCCTTTAGAAATTTATTTGTATTTTTTGGATAATTTTACCTTTTCCTAATGAAATTTTTGGTTGAAAAATTAAATAGGGTGCACTTGCCAAACCTTAATCAATTTCAGGGTGCTTTGTGCTATTTTTTTCTTTTTAAGGGTGCAAAGTGCCTATTAGCTCTATTTTAAGGTGCAAAGTGCAAATTTCCTAAAGTAAAATTGAAAAAGGAATTGAGATGAGAATTTGGTGTTTATTTTGAATTTTAAAATTTAAAAGCTTGAAAATTAAATGTGAAAATATAAACAAACAATGCCATATATTTCCAATGGACTAAGATTTTTTACATGTAACACTAAGTAATACTTTGAGAAATATTTTAAGGAGTACTGGTTTTGGAATTAATTTTCCTAATAGTTATATTTTTTGGGGGGAAATTCTAATTGCTGAGGTTGTGGTAAATCCCGGAGAGTATTTAAAAAGTTTGTTTTTTCAAACTATATTAATAACTTTAAGAATGAATTATTTGTAAGTAATATAGTGAAAATGTAGTTTTTTTTAAAAAAAAATTAGTTCGATTCTGATTTTGGAATTCAATTATATTTCACAAATAAAAAGATTTATATTTACTATATAATTACCTATTCACTTTGTAAAATATATTTGAATTTAATTGAATTAGATCAGACTTGAAAAAAATAAAAAATAATAAATCAATGTTGGAGGCTTGGAGCACAAGTGGTCCCATGTTGTATCATAAGTTCATAAACAATTAGCATAACAATTTCTCTTTCCAAATATGCCAAAGATATCATGATCATTAATACTATTCTTGTTAGGAATGGTAGGCCTCCGCAGCACGAATATAACTAATTAAAAATATAAAAATAAGATGTAGGAAGATAATGACATGATGATTTAATGCGATTCAATTTAATTGAACTGACCTAATATTATTACTATATTATTTTCTTTCAATAAGTGTCTCAAGTATTTCACAATTACAATATTGGATTTAAATACTAATAATAGATGTAGTAACTAGTAATGTAAACCTTAACTAATTAGGAATGTAGCCTAATAGTTTTTGGAAACAACTCAACAAGTGAGAATACAATAAGAAATAAATACTCCCAAAAACTTGCCAAAAATACAAGGTCATCTAGGCTATATCAATTGTTAGCACGGGTGCCCGCCAAATTAATAGGTTGCCAAATCTTTAGAACACTAAGATACATCTTGTTTCAGTATTATTACTCTTTATGGCATTCTTTATTATGTATTCGTTGTATTTTAATATGTAATAAAATTTGTTAAATAATATATAACTATGAGAAGGATCACGCATAGAAATGGTGGTCATAGAATGCTCTCGGATAGTTGTGATCCAATTTATTGTTGCAAATAATAGGATCATGAGAAGGGAATATCAATGATTAATTAGGACTAGCATGTATGGAGCATTCTATTTATGAAGTACCTCATTATATGGGTACTGGTCAGAGTACCGCATATGTGGGTCCATTCAACTTGAAATTCAAATTGATGTATCTATCAAATAGGTAATTCCAAGTTCATGTAGACATGTGGTGGTCCTCACGACTTGAAGAATCATAACTACTCAAGTAGATGTCTCTCTGCACTTTGATTTAGTTCATGATTTCATGAAAATCACAAAATGACATTTTGAGTATATTCTGGTTTTGTTATTTGTTAGATGATTCAATATAGGACCTCGTCTTAGAGTTAGTGAATCTCCTATACCTTCTTTGAAATAATGACTAAGGAATCTCTTGTCGGAGTCGGTCAATGAGCGGGTGCGTGATCCTTATTTAGTTGACACAAGTCATTATCTATTAAAGACACAACATATGATTAAACAAGTAAGATTTCGACTAACAACTAAGTAATCAATTTAATCAGGAGATCTGACGACAGATGAGATACATGTTATAATTATGATTTGGAAAGGTCTACTTGAAACCAATCAAGTCTAGGGATTAAGTCGATTTTGCTAGATATCAAATTCAATATGTAGAAATTATAGATTAATTGGTGATTAATTCATAACCCAATTAATGATTTGGCATAATAGTTATTTGAGGTCATTATATGGATTATTCCAAACTATTTGGAATTAAGATTTCACTCCTACAATTCCGTAAGAAAATAACCATGCGGGCGTTAGTGTTGGGTGCCCGGCAAGCCAATTGGTTGCCAAATACTTAGCAACACTACGAGAATAGTCTTGTTTAAATCGTTATTTAGTATATGGTATCTTCTTTATTATATATTTTATGTCTTTATGATAAACCTCATTTTTACGCAATTTTCATCATTCATTCGACACGTTTATTATAGACTTGCATTATATTTTTATCCCGCAAATGCGTTTAATGTCACTTTTGAGTGCCGCAGGGAAATTCTATTTTGAAAAAAAGAAAATACCAATTGTAGGCTAAAATCGAGAATGATTCGATTTAGAGTTGAAAAACACGGCATTCAGACGCATTGCAAATAGGCGTTCAGACAACATAATATACGGCGTACAGACGCCATGTTAAATTGTGTCTGAACAACGAAGGCATAAAGTTGGACCATCTCGCGTTCGTACGCGAATTTGAGCGGCGTACAGACGCCGTTTTATACGGCGTACAGACGGAGTTTTATACGGCGTACAGACACCGTTCTATACGGCGTTCAGACGCATTGCAAATAGGCGTCTGAACAACGAGGCCCATATTCGGGTCTATATTTTAAATTAGGTATAAATACCCCTTCCCAACATTGTTTTAGGGTTCGAATTTTATTTTCCGGAATTGAGTTGTAAAGATTGGAGATCGAGAGACGAGATTCAAGGATTATTGTAAACAGACTTATTCGACAACGGGTTTAATCGACATTATTTTCTTTAATCTCTTTGAATTCCTGTCGATTTTTATCATGTTTGCATTATTGATTGTTTATTGTGCTTTCGCATCTATGGAGTAATCCATCCTATTCTGGAATCGGGAATAGCCCGATAATATGTTATCGATATAGATTATAGAACCGTTGATGTTACATCGCGTATGCTTAAGATTTGAATTCTTTGTTTTTAATGCTTGTGAATTTGTTGGCCACTTATTTACATGATCATAGATATTAGGTGAAGATTCTGACAGGTGACATCTAGATCGGAACCCTAGAATTCAAACCTAAGATCCTAAATCACGAAAGTAGTTTTAGGTCTTTTGAGGAATCAATACACTATCATAGAGATTTATGAATGTGAGCTTAGTCTAATCATCACGAAAGTAGTTGATTAATTAACTTGGGTAAATTGTTATTCTTCGACAGAAGGTAGTGAGTACGATTGGATATTGTCCTTCATAAGTAGCGATCGTAATTTCATTGGTAATATAATTGAGTCGATAATGTATGTCGTGGTAAACCCTGATTCCGGAATTTCCAATCATATATAACCCAAACCAGTTTCCTTGTGTGCTGTCTAGTTTTCTTTACAACATATCTCGTGCTTTTGTTAGGCTTAGATTACTGATAATTGATAGGCTAGTGCTTGATTATTCGGTCTTCGTGGGAACGATATCTTTTATACTACACCGAAGCCGTACGCTTGCGGTTTAGGCATATCAAGTTTTTGGCGCCGTTGTCGGGGACTTGAATAGTCAATATTAGTTTTTATCAGATTTTAGTGAGACTAAGCCATTTTATTTTATTTTTAGTTTTTAATTTTTATTTTTCTGTTTTATTTCAGGATTTCGGTTTTCCCCTTTGTATGCGAAGCAAGATCGATTTCGTACTTGATCCAGAAATCGAGAAAACTTTTCGTGCTAGGAGAAAACTACAAAAACTGAAACAAGTTCAACTGAAACAAGTAACAATGGCTGAAGAGAATGTGAATGTGAACGTTAACGCAAACGTTAACGCGAATGCAAACGCGGGTGCAAACGGGAACGCGAACGCAAATGCGAGATGTCTTAAGGATTTTGCAGCACCTAACGCGCAGACACTTCACTCTAGCATCGCTAGGCCTACTGTAGAGGCCAACAACTTTGAGCTCAAGCCATCCCTTTTGCAAATGGTTCAGCAGAATCAGTTTGGAGGTGCACCTACTGAAGAGCCAAACCTCCACTTGTCTATGTTTTTAGAGTACTGCGACACTCTAAAGATGAACGGAGTTTTCCAAGATGCTATCAGGCTGAGGTTATTCCCGTTCTCACTGAGAGACAAAGCGAGAGCTTGGCTACATTCTCTATGGTTCCATCAGAACATGGGATCAACTGATGCAGTGCTTCCTAGCAAGATATTTTCCTCCGAGCAAGACTGCCCAACTGAGGAACCAAATCACAACTTTTGCTCAGCGAGATGGTGAATCACTATATGAAGCTTGGGAGCGATTCAAGGATCTTCTCCGATTGTGCCCACATCATGGGCTAGAGAAGTTGCTTATTGTTCACACGTTCTACAATGGACTGATTTATACCACGAGGATGTCAGTCGATGCAGCAGCTGGAGGAGCTCTGATGAATAAAGGTGTCGACGAAGCATATGACCTAATTGAAAACATGGCACTGAACCACAACCAGTGGTCAACTGAAAGATCGACTCCACAGAAGACACCAGGTAAGTACGATCTTGATGCTATTACTTTACTTTGTGCACAAGTAGAAACCATGTCTAAGAAATTGGATTCCATGAACATGCATGTCAATTCTGTCACTACCTCACCCCCTATGTGCGAAATATGTGGTACGGTTGGTCATGTTGCATTAGAGTGTCAACTAGCTAGTGTACCAAATGATCCCTCTATAAAACAAGCCAACTTTGTGAATAACTTCAACCAAAAGAATGACCCGTTTTCAAATACTTTTAACTCTGGTTGGAGAAATCACCCTAATTTTTCGTACAAATCGACTCAAAACGCAGCCCTACAACCTAATTTTAGGCAACCACCGGGATTCCAACAAAAGCCTTATAACCCTGTTCCACCACAGATATCGAACCTAGAGTCACTTCTTGAGAGTTTCGTAGTAGCCCAGACTAAGCAAAACGAGGTAGTAAATGATGCAATTAAGCAACTAGCAACTAAGGTCGATTTTTTAGCAACTCATAACAAAATGCTAGAAACTCAAATTACACAACAAGCTAGCAACTCGAATAGGACTTCTGGTTCTTTTCCCGGTCAACCCGAGACAAATCCAAAGGAACATTGTAAGGTAATTACTTTAAGGAGTGGTACTAATTATGAGGGTCCTAGGATGCCTACTGAAATGAGTAAGACTGAGTTAACTGATAAGGTTGAAAAAACATCTGATCCCGACAACTCAAAAGACAAAACGAATGACGAAACTGAACCAGTCTATGTACCCCCACCACCATATGAACCACCCGTACCTTTCCCTCAAAGATTAGCCAAGGCAAAATTAGATAAACAGTTTGGACAATTTTTAGATGTTTTGAAAAAGCTTTACATTAATATTCAATTCACTGATCCACTTGCACAGATGCCCTCATATGCTAAATGTTTTGAAGGAAATTCTTTCTAATAAACGAAAACTTGAGGATTATGAAACTATGGTTTTAACTGAAGAGTGTAGTGCATTAATTCATAATAAATTGCCTCCTAAGCTTAAAGACCCTGGTAGTTTTTCGATTCCATGTGTAATAGGTAACGTAAGTTTTGATCATGCATTGTGTGACCTTGGTGCTAGCGTTAGCCTTATGCCTCTTTCTATTTCACGTAAGTTAGAAATGGGTGAGTTAAAACCTACCACGATTACTCTGCAATTAGCTGATAGATCTGTGAAGTACTCGGTAGGTATGTTGGAGGATGTACCGATTAGAGTAGGAAAATTTTTTATTCCTGCTGATTTTGTTGTTCTAGAGATGGAGGAAAATTCTCAAATCCCCATCATTCTGGGTAGGCCGTTCTTAGCCACAGCTTGGGCTATTATAGATGTTAAGAACGGAAGGCTATCATTGAAAGTCGGGGATGAAAAGGTCGAATTTAATTTAGCTAAATCTGTTACTTACCCTTCTTTTGAGAATTCTTATTGTAGAGTTGATCAGGTGGACCAGCTGGTTCAAGACAAGCTCATGAAATACCACTGCACTGATCCATTGGAAGCTTGCCTAGTGAACAACGGTTCGACAGAAGATGAAGACGAAACCATCGCTGATATTGCTCGTCGTCTCGAGGGAAATCCACCGGTTCCAGTCAATGCCATTGGAGTAAAGGAGTTGAGCAAAGATCCTAAAGAAAGCAAAGAATCCAACTCGATACCTAAGGTTGAACTAAAACCACTTTCCTCGACACTAAGGTATGAATTTCTTGGACCTAATTCTATGTATCCTGTGATTGTGAATGCTGACTTGAGTAAGGAAGAAATCGATAAATTGCTTAGAGTCCTTAGGTCACATCAAAAAGTCATAGGTTATACCATAGATGATTTAAAAGGGATTAATCCATCATTTTGCATGCATAAAATTTTGATGGAAGATGACTTTAAACCTTCTAGGGAACATCAACGTAGGTTAAACCCTACTATGCAGGATGTAGTGAGAAAAGAAGTTTTAAAGTTATTAGATGTTGGAATTATTTATCCTATTTCTGATAGTAAATGGGTAAGTCCGGTACAAGTAGTCCCTAAGAAAGGAAGGGTGACTGTTGTAAAAAACGAAAAAGACGAATTAATTCCTACTAGGACAGTCACTAGGTGGAGAATGTGTATAGACTATAGAAAGTTGAACACAGCAACACGAAAAGATCACTTTCCCATTCCCTTTATCGATCAAGTACTTGAGAGGTTAGCTAACCATTCATATTTCTGTTATTTAGATGGGTATTCGGGATTTTATCAAATTCCTATCCACCCTAATGATCAAGAAAAAACCACTTTCACATGTCCATATGGCACTTATGCTTTTAGGAGAATGCCTTTCGGTTTATGTAATGCGCCTGCTACTTTTCAACGTTGCATGATGGCCATTTTTTCCGATCTTATTGAGAATATTATGGAAGTTTTATGGATGATTTTTTTGTATATGGCACCACTTTCGATATTTGTCTGTCTAATCTTTCTCGAGTGTTGCAGAGATGTGGAGAAGTTAATCTTGTATTAAACTGGGAAAAATGCCATTTTATGGTTTGGGAAGGAATTGTATTAGGACACCTCGTATCTGAACGAGGAATTAAAGTTGATCGAGCAAAGTTGTAAGTGATCGAGAAGTTACCACCACCTACCTGCGTGAAAGACGTTCGGAGTTTCTTAGGCCATGCCGGTTTTTACCGGAGATTTATATTATAAAAGATTTTTCTAAAATTACTAAGCCCTTAACTCATTTACTTGCTAAAGATGTTCCTTTCGATTTTGATAATAACTATTCTGATGCTTTTTGCAGGTTGAAAGAAGCATTGGTTGCCGCTCCTATTGTTCAACCACCGGACTGGAATTTGCCATTCGAGATTATGTGTGATGCTAGCGATTTTGCCATTGGGGCAGTATTGGGCCAAAGAAAGGATAAGAAAATGCATGTCATTTACTATGCTAGTAGGACACTAGATGAGGCTCAAATGAATTACGCTACCACCGAGAAAGAACTGTTGGCTGTAGTCTTCGCCTTCGACAAATTTTGTTCCTATTTGGTTGGCTACAAGGTAATCGTCTACACAGACCACTCCGCAATCAGGTATCTATTGAGTAAAAAAGATGCGAAGCCGAGACTTATCAGATGGATATTACTATTGCAAGAGTTCGATCTTGAGATCAGGGATAAAAAAGGAATAGAAAATACCATGGCTGACCACCTGTCTCGACTTAGAGAAGATGAGAATAAAGAGACACTACCGATAGATGACTCGTTCGCCGATGATCATCTTTATGCAGTGACTAAGATAGATGCAACGTGGTACGCTGATTGCGTTAATTACTTAGCATGTAAGCTCTTACCACCCAATTTTAGTTATCAGCAAAAGAAGAAGTTTTTCGCTGATCTGAAACATTACTACTGGGATGAGCCTCTTCTTTTCAAGCACTGTATAAACGGGGTATATAGGAGATGCATACCGGAAGATGAGATGGTAAGTGTCATGACTTACTGTCACAGTTCACCATATGGGGGTTATGCTAGTAAATCCAAGATGGTAGCGAAGATTCTTCAATCAGGGTTTTATTGGCCTACTTTGTTAAAAAATGTTCAAGATTTTGTTAGTGCATGCAACAGTTGTCAAATGACGGAAAATATATCGAGGCGTAACGAGATGCCCATGAATACCATTCTAGAGATTGAGATTTTCGATGTTTGGGGAATCGATTTTATGGGACCATTCCCATCGTCGTGTGGTAACAAGTTTATACTTGTGGCGGTGGATTATGTTTCGAAGTCGGTTAAAGCGATTGCCTCGCCAACAAACGACTCGAGGGTGGTAACCCGATTGTTTAAAAAAATTATTTTTCCTAGATTCGGTGTTCCAAGGGTAGTGATAAGTGTCGGAGGTACACATTTTACGGAACGCCAATTCGAAGCTTTACTTACCAAGTATGGGGTCACACATAAAGTCGCTACACCATATCATCCCCAAACTAGTGGTCAAGTAGAAGTCTCGAATAGAGAGATCAAGGTAATCCTAGAAAAGACTGTCTCGAAATTGAGGAAAGATTGGTCTCTCAAGCTAGACGACGCCTTATGGGCTTATCGCACCACTTTCAAAACCCCGATAGGTACGACACCCTTTCGTCTTATTTATGGAAAATCTTGCCATTTACCGGTAGAACTCGAGCATAAGGCATATTGGGCCATTAAGCTCTAAACTTCGATCTTAAAAATGCTGGTGAGCAAAGAATGTTACAGTTACATGAGCTTGACGAGTTAAGACTAGATGCATATGAGAATGCGCGAATCTACAAGGAGCGAACGAAGAAGTGGCATGACAAGCAGATTCACAGACGAGAATTTAAGAAGGGTGATCTCGTCTTATTATTCAATTCACGTCTGAGACTATTTCCGAGCAAATTACAATCAAGGTGGTCGGGACCATTTGTAGTCGAAACAGCGTATCCATTCGCAGCCGTAGATATTTGGAGCGAAGGAACGAGAATTTTTAAAGTCAATGGACAAAAACTCAAGCATTACATCGCGGGCGAACCAATCGAAAAAGCTATCACGTGGAACCTTCACGATGCTCGATCTAACCAATCAAATTAGCATGGTAACGTCGAGCTAAAGACGTTAAACAAGCGCTTTTTGGGAGGCAACCCAAACTTATCCTTTATGTTTATTTTTTTCTTTTTCCTTTTGTTTTCCTTCTTTTCTTTTTTTTATTATTTTCCTATCAAAAAAAATTATTTTCGAGTTTTATACGGTGTCTAAACGCCTTGTAAATTGGCGTTCAGACAACCGAGGCAGAAACTTTTGCAAAACTCGCTGCAGACGCAACAAAACAAGGCGTCTGAACGCCAATTTACAAGGCGTTCGTACGCCGTGTAAATTGGCGTTCAGACTACGGAGGCAGAAGGTTTTTACAAATTTGCGTACAAACGCAACTAAACAAGGCGTCTGAACGCTGGTTTACAAGGCGTCTGTACGCCGTGTAAAACGGCGTTCAGACAACGGAAGCAGTAAGTTTTGAACATGTTGCGTACAGACGCAAAAATACACGGCGTCTGTACGCCGTGTATAATGGCATTTGTACGCCGTGTATAATGGCTTCTGTACGCCTATTTATCTTGCGTCTGAACGCCAGGTCGATTTGAGGGCTTTTATATCAATTCTCTTTTCCTTTTCTCATTACTCTTTCTTCCCTTCCATATTCTCTTTCGAAACTAACTGTTCTCCACCCAATCCCTATTCGTTTTTCTTGCAAACAGATCGAAGGATATCAACGAATCACAATCAACTACAAAGATTCAAGCACTATTTCGACATTGTGGTAAGAGATAGCTAAAACCCCTCTTTGAACTTCGAATTTGGTTGTGAAATTAGGGTTTGTGAATTGGGCTTGAATCGATGCGGCAATTGGGGATATTTTAGTTTGTTTTGTTTCAAAGTGAATTGGGTTTGTGTTAGTGCATTCATTTTCAACAAATTATTGTGGCACATTGAATTGAATATTATTGAATTAAGGTTTATGAAGAAATTGGGCGAAAATTCGGGATTTTTGAGTTTGAATACTTGATTTGAAGATAGTTTGTGACATTGCACTTAGATTTTGCAAGTATTACTCATTGCATTGTGGTTTGGTTTGATTGATTTGAATTGGAAGTTGTGAGTTGTGAATTATTGAAACTTCGGGTTTCAATTGTGAAATTAGCAATCTCAAGTTTGATTCGGTCGAACTATTTCATTGTTTGGTTGAGCTGTTTGAACTTGTCGAGGACTTGGTCAAAGAAAACATACCGTTACTCCGCCCAAAATTTTGGAAAATGGTTAGAACAAAGAACCCATCGAAAGAAAAGGCTCTGGCGACCTCCTCTCGCAATCAACCCGAGGAACGGGTAATAGATAGGCCAATTAGGTTTGATCCACCGAAAACTGAGTCGACTTGGCGACGTCTCATGTCGCATGCAATATTCAAGGAACGCGCCCTTCTATTCACCAAACCTAAAGCAATACGGACCACAGCCACAGCCTACCAATGGCAAGGATTCTCGAATGAACTACCTAAAATAAACATCACATGGGTTCAAGAGTTCTATGCAAGCTACGTAGAATCTAAAAAATTATACGGGCCGCATAGGTACGGTCACACAGTCGAGGTCTTGGGAGTCGAGGTCGACTTTGATACACGCATCATATGATGCGTACTACACTTGCTAAACGTTGACGCCCCCAGAGAATATTCAGAAATGATAAAAAAACCGACCCCACAATTAATGTTCGAGATTACAAAAGCGGTGGCGACTGAAGACACACAATGGATTAGAAATGGATCCATGCTTCGCCGACCCGACCTAAACCCGGTAGCACTATTCTAGTACGAGTTCGTACGCTACCGGCTAATGCCCACAATGAATCATTCTAAGGTGACACGTCTCGGGTAACTCTAGTATACGCTATACTCAGTGGGAAGGTAATACAAGAGACAAGCATAATCAATGATATCCTTTGCGACACTATCGCACACTTAACTGCCGACATGGGACAGGACTCGAGGAAGCGGAAGAGTCCTTTGATCTTTCCCGCACTTATACATTTACTCTGCGCACACAGTGATGTCCCAGTCTTCCCCGATGATATTTTTGAGGACCCCGGCGAGGATCTCGCCTATATTGATAGCTCACGAGTCCTCCCGCAGAAACGAGCACGCCAGCCAAACGAACCTTCTGATTGCCACAGACAGACGTCGGGACTAGCTCGAGCGCTCAAGCACCACCTCCGTCGGACCCATACTATCTGTTGCTCGCCCAAATTCAAGCTGACATCGCAGGAATTAAGACTGGAATGTCTACCATGCAGTCCGACATTGCGGCTATTAGAGTGGCAGCGCCAAGAAGATGCTAGACGCAACCCCACTACCGCAGACCCAAATGACGTATATATTCCGGACATCAACTTCGGGGGTGAACAGATGGATCTGCCAAGAAATGCCGACTGAAACCCGTAGATTCATCTTTTGTACTTTTTCTTTTTCTTTTTCTTTTCCTTTTTATGTTTTATGCCTTTCATTTTATGTTTTATGTTTTATGTCCTTTACTTTTTAGACTTTAAATTGTTTTGTAATGCCAAATGCGATTAATCTAAATGTCTATTTTCTTCGAGTTCCAGTGTTTTCTCTTTTCCAGTACTATAAACACACTATACAGCGGAATCAACACGAGCGTCTCCAATCTCAAACAGGTTATGTTCCGTTTAACTCTTTACGTATGCATATCATTTTGACACATTAGGGACAATGTGCGTTTCAAGTTTGGGGGTGTTTACGGAGATATTACAGTTTTACTATGGTTTATAGCTTTATCTTTATGATCGTCTTACAACGATTGACTCGAAATAATAAGCCGGACATTTTAACAAAAATAACGCATGAACTTTTCTGTTGTCAGTGATATCATCTGCTTAGTTACAATTTTCTGGCTAGTCACTAATATGTAGTAGTCCCCGGCATAGGAGTCGAGTGGATCACCCATTTTCGAAACACGTGGGTAGTGGTCTCCACGTCTACTAACTTAGAATAACGTCTTCTGGCACAATTTGAAAAAAAAAATGAAAGATGATACATATAGAATTGTTACTGCATGAATTAGTTCATTTTGTGACCTTTGACACTTGAGTGATTAAGTCCGAAGGAGTCTCTAAAAACATAACACCCTATGGCTATCTAGCTTGGGAGTCGTTGACCCAAAACTCGATAACGGGTGTCATAGAAAGTCTAAGAAAAGGAACATTGCACAACCCTGTCAAGTATGAAATCGTTTGCACAAGTGACTTATGCTAAAAGCTCAATATTGTGAACCAGTTGGACTCTAAAGCCCAGTTGGTAGAGATGGGCACCACTTAATATCTGTTAGAGACGCCACTCGACTATAATGCTTAACGACGGTTTTATTCAGTGCTTTCTAGAAGCTTGTTTAACTCTGTGGTGTGATGTAACCAATGACTAAGCTAATGCATGTTTCTCTTCTAAAAAAATGTCGGGTTATTAACTCACGTCGATTTTTGTACGATTGCATCACATTTCGATTTAGCAAAAATTCATTGATTTTGTGGGTACATCATCTGCAAACCCTCACGAGACTATAACTCGTCCTTTTTGGGTAACAAAAAGGTTTAAAGGCTTGTTGCACATGCTAAGTGCAATCGTGTACTCTACGACAACGAGTTTATTTTTAGTTTTCTTTTGCTTCTTCTTTGTTTACCGTTTGTTCGAGGACGAACAAAAGCAAATTTGGGGGGGGGTTGATAAACCTCATTTTTACGCAATTTTCATCGTTCATTCGACATGTTTATTATAGACTTGCATTATATTTTTATCTCGCAAATGCGTTTAATGTCACTTTTGAGTGCCGCAGGGAAATTCTATTTTGAAAAAAAGAAAATACCAATTGTAGGCTGAAATCGAGAATGATTCGATTTAGAGTTGAAAAACACGGCGTTCAGACGCATTGCAAATAGGCATACAAACGGAGTTTTATACGGCGTACAGACGCCGTTCTATACGGCGTTCAGACGCATTGCAAATAGGCGTCTGAACAACAAGGCCCATATTCGGCCCATATTCGGGTCTATGTTTTAAATTAGGTATAAATACCCCTTCCCAACATTGTTTTAGGGTTCGAATTTTATTTTCTGGAATTGAGTTGTAAAGATTGGAGATCGAGAGACGAGATTCAAGGATTATTGTAAATAGATTTATTCGAAAACGGGTTTAATCAAAATTATTTTCTTTAATCTCTTTGAATTCTTGTCGGTTTTTATTATGTTTGCATTATTGATTGTTTATTGTGCTTTCGCATCTATGGAGTAATCCATCCTATTCTAGAACAAGGAATAGCCCGATAATATGTTATCGATATAGATTATAGAACCGTTGATATTACATCGCGTATGCTTATGATTTGAATTCTTTGTTTTTAATGCTTGTGAATTTGTTGGCCACTTATTTACATGATCATAGATATTAGGTGAAGATTCTGACAGGTGACATCTAGAACGGAACCCTAGAATTCAAACCTAGGATCCTAAATCACGAAAGTAGTTTTAGGTCTTTTGAGGAATCGATATACTATCATAGATATTTATGAATCTGAGCTTAGTCTAATCATCACAAAATTAGTTGATTAATTAACTTGGGTAAATTGTTATGCTTCGACAGAAGGTAGTGAGTACGATTGGATAGTGTCCTTCATAAGTAGCGATCGTAATTTCATTGGTAATATAATTGAATCGATAATGTATGTCGTGGTAAACCCTGATTCCAAAATTTCCAATCATATATAACTCAAACCAGTTTCCTTGTGTTCTGTCTAGTTTTCTTTACAACGTATCTTGTGCTTTTGTTAGGCTTAGATTACTGATAATTGATAGGCTAGTGCTTGATTATTCGGTCTTCGTGGGAACGATATCTTTTGTACTGCACCGAAGCCATGCGCTTGCTGTTTAGGCACATCACTTTACATATATGTAATAAAGTCACTTGGGTTACATAGAGCTATGGGTACGGTCACGCATTGGATGGTGATCATGGGATGTACTCGAACGGTTGTAATCCTAAAAGTGTTCCAAGTCATAGAGTTATTGAGATAGGGATATCAATGACTCGTCAAGACTTGCTTGTACGTTGCATTTCCATGGAGGAATGTACCTTGTTCCATGAGTATTGGTCGGGAACCTATGTAACGTATGAGGGTTCACATCGAGGATGGTGAATTGAGCAACCCCAGTGAAAATTCATATCGGTGGACGTGTCGAATATGAAATTCCACGGTCACATAGGCTTGTGATGATCCTTACGACTTGAGGGATCGCGACTGTTCAAATGCATGACCCACTGCACTTTGATCTAGTTCATGATTACATGGATAATCACACAATTGTCTGTTTTGGGTATAGACTAGTTATGTGATTTGGCAGGCGGTTCCAAGATGGGATCTGTCTCTAATCTATGATTAGTGAATCTCCTATGCTGTCTTGGGAATGACTAGACTTGAAGTCTTTGGCCAAAGCAAGTCAATAAGAAGGTATGTGATCCTTGCTTAGTTGACATAAATCGTCATTCGCCAATTGACATAGTCATATGATTGAATTAGTAGGATTTCGACTGGTAACCAAATCCTAGATTTAATCAGGAGATCTGACAGAAGGATGAGACACATGCTACGATCGTGATCAGCAAAGGTCTGTTATAATCATTTGAATCTAGGGGTTGAGTCGACGTTGCTAGACATCGAACTCAATTTGTGGGAATCGTGAATTAATTGGTGGTTAATTCATGACCAAGATTAATCATTTGGCATAATGATTAATTGATGTAATGATTGGCTAATTATTACCGAGCCTTTGGGAAATGGTCTCACTGCTAGCTTTCGAATGAACCTAAGGGGTCATACACTAACTTGAATAAGTTTCCCGATTGTGTGTACGAGATCGCCAATTTCGAATTGGGCCTTATATGAATTAATATTGGATATTGATTCATGATGGAATAAATTAATTAATTAAGTCTTGGGCTTGAATTAATTAATTAGACTTTTTAGTTGATCGGTGATTGATTAATTAATGGGCCAGGCCCAAGGAATTTATTAATGAAAGCCCAATTAATAAATCTTGAGAGTTAGAAAATTTAATTAGTTTTGGAGATTTATATAATTAATTAATGAGTTGAAATAAAATTGTTAGAAGACAATTTAATTAGGAAAGTAACCTTTGGATTTTGGTGGAGATTTATTGCATTATACAATCCCATAATTAAGGAATCAGTTCCTAAAATAAGGGGATTTGATATGCATATGCATATGGAAGACATTAGACACAAGTATAGTAGGATTAGGATTCCTAGAATCCCTTTTCTACTAGAATTTGTGTTATGGACGAAAATCAGTGTTTTCCTAACCCTAATTCTTTCGTGCCTCCATATATATATGGGTATATATGAATGTCTTAATAAGTGAGTGTTCTTGAATGTGTAGAAAAAGATTCATGCGATTTTACAATGAATTGAATTACACGATTCATGATATTCGATGTATGATTCAAATGAGAAATATTAATCTCCCAAAATCATTAGGGATTTTCCTTTAGTTTGTAACTCTCATATTCTTCAAGTTTGAAGATTTCATATTCCATCACTTACATACGTCCTATACATAGTCGTAGTTCTGAATCGCTAGCACGATTATTACTAGTGAGGGAAACGTTCAAGGTGTGGATACAACGCCTAGAGGCACAACATTTGGGGTGCTCAAGACCTTGGTTGATCAAGTGTTATTCATATTCGTCATCAAAGAGAAATCAAGGAATTTGATTAAATTACGAGATTTGATCAAAAATGGTACGTTTACATTTTTATTTTAATTGTGCATAAATGCTAGGCATTAATGTGGTGAAACGTCTCTAATAAATTTTTGAACTCTATTTCCGCTGAGAGGTTTCACCCGAGGGTCTAGGCGATACCAACAGTGGTATCAGAGCTATGATTTATGCACGATTGAAATCGGTATGTGTTTAAATTTTGGATTTATCACATGTAAACCTATAATTAATTTGTTTGTTCGTTGTTTGGGATTTTGAGAAAAATCAAAAAATAGAATTTTGAGATTGTCTTGAAACATGCACGAAACGTACAGCGCAAGAAGCGGCACGAGCAACGCATGCTGGTGCGCATAGGCAGTGCACGCAGCTGCGTGCGCTGCTGCGCGCGAGCAGAACCGCAGCTGCGTGTGCTGCTGTGCGCGAGCAGCAATGCAGCTGCGTTGCGCGTGCGGGCAGCAGCGACGCAGCTGCTGAGTGCGGGCAGCAGCGACGACGCAGCTGCTGCGCAGCGCTCGTTCGACGTGTGTTGTTTGCTTCTCTTTTTCGGTCGCTATCGTTGATATGGTTTTGTTACTTATCGAACGATGACGTTATGCATTGGCATAAAATTTAATTTTGTTATTTTTTTATGAATTTGTGATTCAATAATGGTTATGGAATCATTAATTTTTGGTCAGAGAATATTTGATCGGAAAAGGGGCCTTAATTAAATTTAAGGGAATCGTGAATTGCTAATGAAAATTAGAACGAAATTAAACAAAGTTTTGAATGTTGGATTTCAAAGACTTTAAAAACCCATTAACTTACAAGTCGAATTAATTTTATGGCTCGGTATATTATGCTTTATATCTCATATGTTGGCATGCATATATGATGTTTTATAATTTACCGTTTTATGGAGCATACTAGAATTAGGCGTTATGTTCTTATTTAATTATGTGATATGTTATTGCATGATCACCTTAAACAAGATAAATGCTAAAATTGATGAGACCTTGCATGTTGAATTCCCTCGTTTAAATATTAAGTCTAGAATGAGAATAGCAAAGACCGAAAGTTTTGCTATACCCTGCCTTCCACCACTAGTAGAACATGTGAAATGCCGCGAAGACCATATTCGTCGACTGCGAGTCGTAGGGGCGGGTATGGTGCCTAGAAGGATGTGGTCTATTAAGCCTTTTACAGGCCCGTAGTAATACGCTAGTCCAAGTGTTGGCTACGAGTTGTGGGACACTTGGATGGGTTTATTAGTTATGATAATTTGGTAGGTTAGACTTAACACTGATTAGTATATGTGCTCGTGTTCTCGGGGTGTATATGAAAGGTGAGGCAAAACCATCTTGAGAACCACAAAAGAGTTGTGGAAGGGCGGGCGAGTCTACTGGTTATAAACATCATATGGGCTCGTGTTCTCGGGGTGTATGATGGTTATGATTAGATCTCAAGCCCACTAAGAAGATGTCTATCTTATCGTTTTCCTTCATGGGGATGATGGAATTCAAATAAAATAGTGGGAGAACATATATTATTAGAAGTCCATGATATATGTGTGTAACGTATTAAAACTGAATGCTATTTATTTGTTCGCCTATTTCTTAATAGTTAAGAAACCACTCGCATGTATCTTTTTTAAAACGAACTGAGCTTACTGGTCCTAATTCTGCCAACTAGTGGAGAATGTTACAACTATGGTTTTAAAGAACACTTAAAAGAGGAACTGTGCAAAGCCTGTGAAGGCTAGTACTAATATGTTATTTGTTGAAGTTAATCTTTTGATTAACGGTACTTCTTGGATATTAGACACCAGTTGTGGTGCTTATCTTTGTAATAGTTTACAAGTGATGACAAGAAGTTAGTCTCTAAGTATAGTAGAGATGACCCTAAGGCTGGGAAATGGAGCAATGGTAGCTGCCATAGCCATTGGGACGTCTACTTAGAGATAGATAGTAGAAAATAGTATTAAATAATTGTTATTTTGTTCTGGATTTAACAAAGAACATTATCTCTATCCTTGTTTTGGATAGAGAGGGATATTATTTATCAATTAAAGACAAAGGGTTGTCTATGTTTTTTGGTTAATTCTGGAAACAAATTTAACATATGATTTATATACTATATCCCCAAGTATTTCTACTATGCATATTCAACAAAGTAACAATGTGAGCAAACGTAAGTCTAGTAGTCTAACTGACACAGACATGTGACATGAAAGATTAGGACATGTTTCCAAAGATAGAATTAGAAAGTTAGCTAGTCTACTAGATCTTGGAGATTTAGATGATATGCGAACTTGTGAATTCTGTCTTAAAGGGAAGATGACCAAATCACTATTTGGAGGCCAAATGGAACATGCCACCGGCCCCTTGGACTCGGTCTATTAGGATGTATGTGGTCTAATGAGTGAACTGTTCCTATTTCATAACTTACCAATGGTTCTTGGCGTGGTTATCTGTATCTTGTGAGATACAAGTTTGAATCTTTTGAGAAGAGTTCAGACATGAAGTAGAGGAACAAGCTGGTAGAAATATTAAAGCTCTTTGATTTGATCGAGGAGTAGAATATTTATCCAGTGAGCTCACAGACTATCTAAAAGAATTTGGAATTCTCTCATAATGGACTCCGCTTGGAACGCCACATCAAACGGTGTGTCTGAGCGTGGAAATCGAACAATGATGGATTGGTTCGGTTCATGATGAGTTTTATAGACTTACCTCCATTCTTATGAGCTAGGCCTTGGAAGTTGTTGCACATACATGTTTAAAGTTCTAAAAGTGTGCCTGAAACCTCATTTGAGATGTGGTCTGGAAAAGCGCCTGCCTAGAAATACTTAGGGTATGGGGTTGCTCTGCTGTTAAGCAGTTAGTGGGAGATAAGTTGCATTCGAGATCCACTGTATGTAAATTTGTGGGGTATCTATAAAGAGTAGTATGGATACTATTTCTATAGCTTGGAGGAACAAAATATGTTTGTTTCTCATGATGCCGCACTTTTGGAAATGATACTTTTAGTTATAAATGGCACAAGTATAGAACTTGAGGAAACTCATGAACCACAAGCTCTCACAAAGACCATGGTTGAGGATCAGACGATGCCACTTACTTTAAGTACACAAACTCCCTTGGATGTCGATCCAAAGTGTTATGGGGAGACGATGTTGGACATCGATTCGGGAATTTGACAAGAATCCGTGAGATTGAGATGGACTCCATGTACTCAAACAAGGTATGGACCTTGGTAGACCCAACTGAAGGCTTTAGGCCTATCGGCTGTAATTGGGTCTATAAGCGAAAGCTTGGGGTAGATGGAAAGGTGGTAACCTATAAGGGTCGCCTCGTGGGGGAAGAGTTATCTCAAAAGCAAGAAATTGATTATGAGAGAAACTTTTTCGCCAGTAGCGACGCCGAAATCCATTCGAACACTTATTGCCACTGCTGCATATCTCGATTAGGAGATTTGGCAGATAGATGTAAAACTACTTTTCTTGATGGAAACATTGAGGGCGAGTAGCGCAGCCGAAAGCCTTTACATCTAGTGGGAGCAAACACAAAGTGTGTAAGCTCAAAAGGTTCAATTTTGGACTTGAACTAGTTTCCCGAAGCTGGAATATATTTTTTGATAAAACTACAAAATTGTATGGATTCGTCAAAGTACGTATAGACCGTGTATGTGTACAAGAAGGATAGTGGGAGCAAGGTTGTGTTTTCTTGTCCTTTATACTGATGGCATCCTACTCATTGGAAACAACGTAGGGATGTTGCAATCAATCAAAGGATGGTTATCGACACAATTCTCCAAGAAGGACTTGTGAGAGACATCTTATGTGCTAGGTATATAGTTATACCGAGATAGAAGCAATGAGATGTTGGGTCTCTCCTAGTCGTTGTACATAGATAGTGTGCTAATGGATTCAACATGGAAGAATCCAAGAGGGAATTCTTGCCAATGAGACATAGTTTCTACCTTTCTAAGATGGTGTCACCTAAGGCATTTGAATAAAGAGGGAAAATGTCTCACATACATTATGTGTTTGCTATTAGAAATAAAGATGTATGCTATGCTATGTACTAGGTCTGATGTGACTTATGCACTGAATGTGAAAAGTCAATATCATGCTAATCCAAGGGTTGACCTTTGGACTGCCATGGAAACGATCCTTAAGTTTCTTAGGGAGACTAAAAGGATGTTTTCTTGATATATGGCAATGGGAGAATTGGAATTGGAGTGCTTTATAGACTTTGGTTTTTCAGTCATAGTTGACTTGAAGTCGACATCCGGATACATATTCGTACTCATTGGTGGAGCTCTAAGTTAGAAAGTCTCCAAGTGAGAGACTACGACTAAAGCTCACCATAGAGAGTGAGTACATAGCAATGAAAATTGCTAAGACGGTTGTTTGGATAGGAAATACGCCCAAGAGTTGGGGTAATTCCATTCATTGTTGATCATGTATGGCAATACAGTGATAACAATGAGGCTATTGCAAAAGCAAAGAAGCCAAGATCTCATCAAAGGTCCAAACATTAGAGGCGATGCCAATGGATCTGAGTGATCATGGTAGAGGTGACGTTCGAGTGGAACGTATAGACTCGATAGATAAAATAGCAAACCCCTTCACTAAACCCTTGAGCCAAAGGTATTTGAAGGACATCTAGGATGGGCCTTAGATACATGGGCAACTGGCTTTAGGGCAAGTGAGAGATTGTTAGTGTTGGGTGCTCGGCAAGCCAATTGGATGCCAAATACTTAGCAACACTACGAGAATAGTCTTGTTTAAATCGTTATTTAGTATATGTCATCTTATTTATTATATATTTTATGTCTTTACATATATGTAATAAAGTCCTTTTGGGTTACATAGAGCTATGGGTACGGTCACGCATTGGATGGTGATCATGGGATGTACTCGAACGGTTGTAATCCTAAAAGCATTCCAAGTCATAGAGGGATATCAATGACTCGTCAAGACTTGCTTGTACGTTGCATTTCCTTGTAGGAATGTACCTTGTTCCATGGTTATTGGTTGGGAACCTATGCAACGTATGAGGGTTCACATCGGGGATGGTGAATTGAGCAACCCCAATGGAAATTCATATTGGTGGACGTGTCGAATACAAAATTCCACGGTCACGTAGGCTTGTGATGATCCTCACGACTTGAGGGATCGCGGCTGTTCAAATGCATGACCCACTGCACTTTGATCTAGTTCATAATTATATGGATAACCACGCAATGGGCTATTTTGGGTGTAGTCTGTTTATGTGATTTGGCAGACGGTTCCAAGATGGGATCTGTCTCTAATCTATGATTAGTGAATCTCCTATGATGTCTTGGGAATGACTAAACTTGAAGTCTTTGGCCAAAGAAAGTTAATAAGAAGGTGTGTGATCCTTGATTAGTTGACATAAGTCGTCATTCGCCAATTGACATAGTCATATGATTGAGTTAGTAGGATTTCGACTGGTAACCAAATCCTAGATTTAATCGGGAGATCTGACAGAAGGATGAGACACATGCTACGATCGTGATCAGGAGAGGTCTGTTATAATCATTTGAATCTAGGGGTTGAGTCGACGTTGCTAGACATCGAACTCAATTTGTGGGAGTCGTGAATTAATTGGTGGTTTATTCATGACCAAGATTAATCATTTGGCATAATGATTAATTGAGGTAATGATTGGCTAATTATTACCGAGCCATTTGGGAAATGGTCTCACTGCTAGCTTTCGAATGAACCTAAGGGGTCACACACTTATTTGAATAAGTTTCCCGATTGTATGTACGAGATGGCCAATTTCGAATTGGGCCTTATATGAATTAATATTGGATATTGATTCATGATGGAATAAATTAATTAATTAAGTCTTGGGCTTGAATTAATTAATTGGACTTTTTAATTGATCGGGGATTGATTAATTAATGGGCTAGGCCCAAGGGATTTATTAATGAAAGCCCAATTAATAAATCTTGAGAGTTAGTTAATTTAATTAGATATAATTAATTAATGGGTTGAAATAAAATTGTTAGAAGACAATTTAATTAGGAAAGTAACCTTTGGATTTTGGTGGAGATTTATTGCATTATAGAATCCCAGAATTATGGAATTAGTTCCTAAAATAAGGGGATTTGATATGTATATGCATATGGAAGACATTAGACACAAGTATAGTAGGATTAGGATTCCTAGAATCCCTTTTCTATTAGGATTTGTGTTATGGACGAAAATTAGTGTTTTCCTAACCCTAATTCTTTCGTGCCTCCATATATATATGGGTATATATGAATGTCTTAATAAGTGAGTGTTCTTGAATGTGTAGAAAAAGATTCATGCGATTTTACAATGCGTTGAATTACACAATTCATGATATTCGATGTATGATTCGAATGAGAAATATTAATCTCCCAAAATCATTAGGGATTTTTCTTTAGTTTGTAACTCTCATATTCTTCAAGTTTGAAGATTTCATATTCCATCACTTACATACGATCCTATACATAGTCGTAGTTCTGAATCGCTAGCACGATTATTACTAGTGAGGAAAACGTTCAAGGTGTGAATTTGATTAAATTACGAGATTTGATCAAAAATGGTACGTTTACGTTTTTATTTTAATTGTGAATAAATGCTAGGCATTAATGTGGTGAAACGTCTCTAATAAATTTTTGAACTCTATTTCCGCTGCGAGGTTTTACCCGAGGGTCCAGGCGATACCAACAGCGGGTAGGGTTGATTTGCACGTGAGGAATTAGCATACTGACTTGCTTTCATCCTTCCCATTCGTAGTCCAAGGGAAATGTTTCTATTTTTTTCTTCAGTTCAAATCCAAAAGGCCGGGGGAATACTATATGTAATGATTCCATCATTCACGCTAAATAATAAATAAAAAGAAGAAACTCATTCCAAAGACCCAATGTAGAAGAGGAGGAATTTGGAACCCCAGTCGCTCTAATCCTCTTGAGTTCTTGCTGCTAGCTCTTGAAGTAATTAACTAAATTAATCAATTTAGTTAATTACTTCATGGGATGAATTTAGTTAATTATTTCATGGTGGAATATTTAATTAATTAAGTGATAGACTTAATTAATCAAAAACTATTTAATTGATGATTGTATTAATTAATTAGTGGGTTGTGCTCAAAATGATTTATTAATTAAAATTTATATTAACAAATTTTGAGAGTTTTAATATAATTAGTCTTTCGGTTTGACTACTTAATACAATTAAAGGGTTAAAATAAAATTGTTGGAAGATAATTTGATTAAGAAAATAAAATGTAGAACTTTATGGTGGAGGATTTTATATAAAGAGAGTCCTAGAATTAGTTGGAGATGGATTAGCTCAAATCCTTAATTCAGTAAATCAGGATCATCTATTCCAAAATGTTATTCTATCTCCTATTCCGACCGTTAGATCTTTGACATTTGTGATTTGAATTAATCCTTGTTTGGCTTGTTATTTTTTTATTTCCTTAACCAAAATTAAATAAGAGAGATAAATTAAGAAACACAATAAGATAATTTTGGAATAAATCTTACACATCTAATGGTTGCAACCAAGATCATTAGTTTTTGGAAACTATATTATGTTTGTTTATGTTTTTGGGATAAAAATTTGAAATTTTATCGTGAATTGTGTATCATGGAAATTCGTGTGAGAATGATAGTTGTTTGTTTATGTTTTTAAAACTAGGTTGAAAGTTGTAAAATATGTCAAATCAATAATGATAGGTTGATGGATGATGTATAAAATAATTATTTTAATTGTGTATATAATGATTATGTGAATAAAAAATAGATTAAAAATTGTAAAGTATGAAAGATAAAGTGAAATAGTGATTGATTTGATTAGTAAAAGTGTGAAATGTTGTATATATGATTGATAGTTAGTTATATAGGAGATTGGGAAGTAGAGTTGAAAAAAAGGAGAATTTGGGTGAAAAGTTGGTGTGTTAAGTATATTTTGAATTTTATGATTTAAAATGTTGAAAATGGATTTTGAAAACATAAACAAACAAGGCATAATTTTTGTGTTTTCTAATTTATCTCTTCTTTAATTTTGGTTAAGTAAAAATAAAAAATACAAGACAAACAAGAATTAATTCAAATTACAAATGTCAAAGATCTAACGGTTGGAATAGAAGATGGAATACCATTTTGGAATAGATGATCATACTAGTATAGAAGAGTTTTCATTTTAGTGGCATAATATATAAAGTACTCCAAATCCTACTCCAACTAAGTGAGGGATTCGAATTCTCCTCTAAAAATAAGAAGAGTATTCAATACTCATAGTTCAGTTCATTCATTCATAATTCAAGAGAGAAATTGAATAACAACACAAAAAAATCTCATGTGTTTAGATTGAAGAATCACTAAATATGTTCCACAACCCGCAACATAAGCCTTGATAATTGTATATAATTACTAGCACCATATGTCTTAAGGGCCATGCCTTATGCATGATGTCAAGTCTCATTGACTCCTTTAGTTCTGGTGTAACAAGCGCTACTTACTACTTATCACTTTTGCCAAAACCTTTGAGATAGCTTGAATTCTACAAACATAGTCCTTGCTTCTTTCAAGGTTATGTTTCAGTAAAACCATTTTGTTAAGGGATTCTTGAAGCAGAATACTTATGAAATATTATTTTATTTTTTTCCAATAAACAAAATGATTAGTAAATCAAGTTTCCTGATCTCTTTTTATCTTTGTCACCTTCAAATCCTTAGAATTTTGAAGTTGACGAATAACAGTTTTGATACAGTTGAACACGTGTCATTTGATAATGTATAGGCTGAGGTTACTGGTATTGAGATTTCTAATAGAAATTATGCCATGGAGTGACGCTTTGCATTATCTCTTAAAACTTATAGAATTTTCTGAACTGATAAACAAATTCATCATCTCTTTATCATTCTCAAACTTGGGAACTTTTGCCTTCCCTTTCTGCTTAGTTGAAGCCGTCACTGTGCATGATTCAATACTGATTCGCTTGTATCGCTATAATTGTCTGCCCATATTTACATTTATGGTCAACACTAAATCTTTCATTTTTTAGGGTGATTCGTACATTTAAATGTACAAGTACTTATTGTTGAAAATCTTGATTGAATAAATTGTGTTTTAGCATGATTTATGTAAAGATTTAAGTGACTTTCGTATGTCGAAAGTGGAATGTCTTTGGCTCTAATTATTCTACGTCTCGAGTAGATAAAGTTAGAGTATTTAATTACTCAAATCCGATTTCAGGTGAATGAGAAATTAATTAACAAAGTGAATCACTTAAAACGTTATTCATAGTTGGAATTGATTTTTCGATATGAACATAAGTAATTAAATGATCAACAAATCATACAATCGACGGCCGCGATTGTATGAAAGAAAGTTCATTTAGTTTGAGGACTAAAATGTTCAAGTCGAAAAATTGAGGGACCAATTTGAAAGGACGTTCGAGATTGAAAAGTTTTGGGATCAAAACATAATTTATAAATGTTTTGAATGTGTGCAACTTTTGGAGGTTTGATGGAGGGGTGCTTGTCTAAAGGACATGACTCTTCTACAACTTTTGTCTAAAGGACATAACTCTCCTACGATTTATGGAAAGTTGCAACTCTTGACCCAAAACTCTTCATAATCTATAAATAGGCCCTCCATTTATGGAATTAAACACACCAAATATCATTTCTCTTCTCTCTTTTTCTCCTAAATACTAATTTAAGTATTTTGAGAGTTCTTTTATTTCTTAAATATTAGTTTTAATATTTTAAGAATAGTATTGAATATTAAATGCTAAATTAAGCATTTGAAATATTCTTGAAGTTCTTGAATAATATTTCGAAGAACTTTCTCGTACTAAATTGAGTACTTTTGATATTCTTAAATATTAATTCAATAGTTTAAGAATAAATCTTGCATATTAAATGTCTATATATGCATTAAATCATACGAGTCCATCGAGAGAGTTTGGAACAAGCATTTGTTCGCTAGACTCGGTAATTTGTAGTGGTACTATTATCGAGACGATGTCGTTGTATTTTGGGAGACAATTGCCGTAAACCGTAACCACCAAGAGCGGGGCAATATTGTCTTAAGGAACTCGGTTATCCCGTACCTCGACATTTTATCATTATATTGCATCTTCATAAACACCGCCCGTTACGCTCCAAGATTTTTCCCAACACTTATAGACCGACTTGATACACAAGGAAGCTAAAGCCTACTATTACTATAAAGCGTAATCCTATTCTAGGAAACGGTATTAATACAAGTTAACTTCCAAACATAAACCAAAAAATGCGTGGAAAAACATCTAATCTAGAGATGGAACAAAAATTTAAAATAAAAAATTATATCCCAAATTTTCATACAACATGAAATCTCCAAAAATAATTATCTTGGGAAATGGGAGATACAAGATTAGATCCCCAAATTTGACTTGAAAAAGTGAAGTGGAGATCCATGAGCAAGAGAATGAGGTGAATTATTTAGTGTCTTCTTTATTCTCTTATACTAAATTCTAGGTCATGGTCCTTTGGAGGGAATATTATACTTATCATCTCGTATGAGTTGGCTATTAACACTTTTATTCATGCACTTAATTTACTTGAAATTTTAGTTATAGGAAAAAAAAATTGTATCATCTTTAGTCCATTGCATAAGTTACTTGACCGAATTTATCACTTACATCTCACGTGCCCATTATATTAGGTCTTATAAATAAGGATATGCGGTCTACACGTGTTAATATCTATAGAAAATTAAGAGAGAAGACCAATATTGTAGAATTTTAAGTTTTAACTCATGTGAGACTAGAAGGGTTGAATAAAAAAATACAGCACCAAAAGTGCAACTTATTATATTTGTGACCAAAACTGTAATTTTCTCGTTCTTTGGATTATGTGGTGCCCTCATTATTCGGTTTAATGCTTAATTTTGCAAATGAGGGAAGATAAACAAGTAGATTATTATAGTGTTAGACATAGGGAAAATTCGAAATTTAGTCCCATAGGATAGAGCCAATTTCAGACTAGTCCCACGCTTTACGAGATTTTAAGTTTAGTTCCAATATTCAGTCAATGTACCAAAAATCGTCCTTCTGTTACCCAATGTTAGTCCCGTAAGATAATTTTCTGTTAAAATTTACAAAAGTTGCCAGTTGTCCGTTAACTCAGGCGTTAAGCCCTAACTGGCTTCAATTCGGGCCATAGCTGTTAGAAAGGCCATAAATGGAGGGAAAATTGGCGCCCAAACCATTAAAACCCTTAATTGTCTATTTCCATAAATTGAATGTGAAAATACATAATTTTCAGCCATCAATTCAGCATCGAATCTCAGCGTTTGTACTGTACTGTAATGTGAAGATTCTTACAACTTTTGTTGGTGTGGTTTGTCGCATTGGAAGGGAAGATTCGCAAGATTCGCACAACCTGCAACTCAACTGTGGTTTGCCATGTCAGAAGCAAGTTCTCGTTCTCATTCAACCTGCAACTATGGTTTGCCTGCAAGGATTCGCACATCATGGACAAATGAGAATCCGGGGAGACGGCCTCATGGGTGTTCAGTTGGTGTGTGCTGTTTCTTTGAATGGGTAGACAACCCATTATGTGCAAGAGCTAGAGCTATCATACCTGGTTTACTCCGTCGAATTAATCGGATGGAGAATCAGGTTGAAGGGTTGCAAAGAAAAAACAGAATGCTATGGGTAACATTAGCTATATCTTGGTTTGTACTCATTATACAATGTGGTTGGATTAATGTTTGAAGTAATGGTGATAGCTATGTCTAGATTTTCTGGTTTGCTTTGTTTAGTTTTTGTTAGTGTCATGTTAATGATTGTATTGTTTGGCTTTGTTTAGTTTCTGGTTTGCTTTGTCTAGGTTATTTTTGTTTGAAGGATTGATTGAAGGATTGTCATGTTAATGTCATATTATTTTGTTAATGGTTAATGTCATGTTAATTTGTTCAGTTTATGTTAATGGTTTTGAATGTTTTTTGTGGTGTTTGAATGTGTTGTTTGAAGGCAATGTTAAACAATGCTCAAACAATACTTCAAACAATGCTCAAACAATGCTCAAACAATACTAAATACAATGCTCAAACAATGATCAAACAATACTAAATACAATGCTCAAACAATACTAAAAACAATGCTCAAACAATACTAAAAAAACAATGCTCAAACAATGCTAAAAAAACAGTGTTCACTGTCAACAAAATATAAACATTACTAATAAAATTGTTTGAGCAGTAGTACCAATACTAATAAAATTCCAAAACATATTACATACCAATGTAGCATTATCTTCTTCAAATAAAGTAGTTCAAAAGTAATACTATAAAATTCAATAAAGCAGTACCAAGGAAGCATTACTTCTTCCAATAAAGCAATTCAAGACCAATACAATAAAACCACCCAAATAATCAAAACACAAAATAACAGATGTCTTTCAAAACCACCTAAATCTTCCAAGGCTTTTTCTTCTTCCCATCTTTCTTGGACTTGTCTTTGTTGCTCTGGTTTGTACTAGTAATAGCTGCTGCTAAATTAGACATGGTTACATATTTCTTTCCTCCTTTTGTTAAGATTGGCACTGAAGTTCCTGCTTGTACAGAGAGACAACTTTGAGATGCTTGAGATGACACTGGATTCATGTAAGAGAATGGGGGAGGTGCCCTTATGTTGACTCTTGGTGCTGGCATTGCAAATGAAACTGGAACAGTGGCTGGAGGTGGTGACCTTGCTCTCTTCTTTTTCTGCAAGTACATATTTGGTCTTACTTATATCATTCAATTTTCTAAATAACCAAATGAAAATTCTCAAACTTACATTTTTAGTTGTGGCAGTAGCAGTGGCTGTGGCTGAGGCTGAGGCTGAGGTTGTGGTTGTGGCTGAGGTTGTGGCTGTGGCTGTGGCTGTGGCTGAGCCTGTGGCTGAGGCTGTGTCTGTGGCTGCAACTGTAGCTGTCATTTTTCTTGCCTAAATATAAAATAAAATAGTTAATGGCTTGCTATAGATAGCTCATGTAAAAAGATAATGTACTTACTGTCATCTTGTGAGATTTTGAAGATGAAGCAATTCTTGAATCTGTTCCACTTTTACATTGATTTGCCTGCACATATAAGCAAAAATAAAACTTAAATAAACCTTAACTCACACAAGTTAAATTAAAAAATAAGTCATATACATAAAAATATGACATATACCAATGACATTGCTTCATTTGAGGCTGCCTCATCTCTTTTCCTTACACTACAGCCCTTGCTGTTGTGGCCTTTTTCTCCACATTACAACTCACACTGTAAGGCTGCCTCTTTAGTTTGATAGGTTGTGATTTTCTCACACTCTTCTTAGTCTTCTTTGCCACTTCATCTGATTCCAATCTTCTAGCCCTAGATGGCTTGCCTACAGACCTCCCAAAATTTAGAGGAATGGGAGGAATAAAGTCAGTTTTTTCCCATAGTTAGGTCCATTGACAGGGAGGATTAAATGCTCATACACTTTCAAGTAGGTATCAACAGTATAAGACACATGCACAAAATCTTCAGGATCTAGTTGTTGCCTACAAATTGCACTCATAGCATGGTGACATGGGATTCCAGTTAAATCCCATCTTCTACATGAGCAAGTGTGCTTTTTAAGATCCACAACAAACTTCTCTAGAGTATAACATTCTATTTCATAATGCAAATCATCAGATTTTATTGGAATGCAATCATTTGTCTTGTCCATATTCTTATCAATAATTTTTTTAATTCTAGGACACAACCTCTTCTTACCCTGCCATCTTTTTCTTGCCTTGTCCCTATTTTCTTGTAGCCTAATCATCAAAAACTATCTGATCCACTCAAGCATGGTCAAGATTGGTTTTTCTCTAGCCTCTAGAATACTGCTATTAAAACTTCCACACACATTGTTCAAAAGCAAATCACACTTAGGGAATGTGTTGAAGTGTGATCTGCTCCACTGTCTAGGAGGCTTATCAAGCAACCACTCTAAGGCCTTTTCATCTAACTCACCTAATTCTTGTATTCTCAAATCAAAATCTGATGTTGTTGTTGCTTTAGCAGCATTCGATAAAGCAACCTTATGTGCTACCCCCCTAAAACCTGCCCTTTTCATGTTCCCATGAAGATGCCTTACACAAAACCTATTGTCTGCACCAGGGAAGACAAGTTCAAAAGCTGGTATCAGACCTTTCTGCTTATCACTTATGAAAGTAATGACATCATCTCTGACAATATTTAGATCTTCTTTTAACAACTTTAAGAACCACTCTCATGCTTCTTTGGTCTCCCCATTCACCACAGCATATGATATGGGGTACAGGTTATTATTAGGGTCCACTGATACAGCAGTCAACAATACACCCCCATATGGCCCCTTAAGATGAGTGCCATCAACTCCAATAATAGGCCTACAACCTGACATAAACCCCATCTTAAGATCAGCTAACCCAACATAAAACTTATCAAATTTCCTACTTTCCTCATCAACTCCCTCAGCCATTTGCATAATTACAGTTGAGCCAGGATTTGACCTCCTCAACTCTTCAGCATAATCCCAAAGTTTCTTATACTGCTCTTCAGCAGCCCCTTCAATCTTCTCTAAAGTCAATGACTTTGCCCTATAAGCTACACCCTTAGTGACATCAAAACCAAGCTCATTCCTTACTTCCTTTCTGAACCCACCAATATTTTTTTTAGGATCTGCAATAAATTTGTTAGAATATTTTTTTGACAGCCAGGAAGATGTGCAGTTTTTAACCTCATATGATCTTGTACAACCATGTTTAGGGTTATATTCTCTTATCTGGAAAGTACTCTCACCTTTCTCACCACCTACCCTTAAGGCATTTATCTTCCAATCACATCTTTCACCCAAACACCTTGCATAAATTCTTCTTTTGTCATTCTTTGTGATCTTTAAGTTTCTTTTTGTCAAAACTGCATGTGAGTGGACAGATTTCCTAAATTCATCTTTGGTACCAAACAGCATCTCAATGGTAATTCAGGACTCATAATAGCAGCAGGACTAAACACAGGAAATTTCTCAGCTCCTTCTTCATCAGACCCCAACGCACTATCAAAGTCATTATCACTAGCCATCACATCTAATTCTTTTTCTGATGAATCACTGTCCCCCCTCTCATCACAGTTACCTTTGTCAACACCCTTTCCAGTTTCCCCCTCACTATCACCCTTTCCAGTTTCCCCCTCACTATCACCATTTCCAATTTCCCCCTCATTATCACTATAATTATCAGCGACTCCCTCATTTCCACTATCTGATAGGTCCCAAGCAGAAGCACTATCATCAGTATTTCCAGTCTCATCATCCTCAGGTTCAGTATGAATTTCATCAGACACTGGATTTGGAGAGGGAATTTGGATTTGCATTTGTATTGATACTATTTCGGCTTCTAAGTATATATGAATTTCCCAATTTTTAGATACAAATCCATCACATAACTGGACAAAATCAGTTTGGTAAACAAGCTTGTAGAATTTATCATCTAATTTATAGAAACTTTTTGACCCTCTATAACCCAACCTCTCAACCAATTCATTAAGGTAGTCAAAGCACATATTTTTAATATTGACATAATCACAAACGGTGATCCTACCCCCAATATACTTAGCATCTGGGACAAAGAAACATATACCTCCATGGTGGATCTTCAGAGTGACAACCGGATGAAATAAATCTGAAATAGAACACAAAACAAACCATATGATCAGTATGGTACATTGATGAATTTTTCCAAATAATCGACCCAAAATCAACCAATAATTCAACCCATGCAACAAATAAACCCTAAATCTAAACACATTAAACACGATTAAGCTTCAAAATCACATGTTTAACACACTTACCATATTTAGGGTTTGGTTCATCATTCAAGCTCTTTGGACGAAAGAACATTGCTGAATTAGGTAAAGAAAATCGACAAAGAATATTGTGGAGGAAGAAGATTTCGATGATTTTTGGAGAAGAAAGTGTTTAAGGATTTAGGGATTTTGGATTTGAAATTTGGGTGAAAGAGTTGAAGAGAAGAGATATGTGTTTATTTACCCCGATAGTGTGACTCTCACGTGGCCCGAATTGAAGCCAGTTAGGGCTTAACGCCCGAGTTAACGGACAGCTGGCAACTTTTGTAAATTTTAACGAAAAATTATCTTACGGGACTAACGTTGGGTAACAGAAGGACGATTTTTCGTACATTGACTGAATATTGGGACTAAACTTAAAATCCCGTAAAGCGTGGGACTAGTCTAAAATCGGCCCTATCCTATGGGACTAAATTTCGAATTTTCCCTGTTAAACATCACTCACATTCTAGAATTTTGTAGAGATATAATCGATTCCTTTGGATGTATTTTTGTGAGAAGGTGATATCACTTTAAACGAGAAATTCCATAAGATGGCACAATGAGTTTCTTTTGACTAAATTATCATAGAGATGTAGAGGATCATTAAAAGGATAGCATATGCAAATTTAATTATCCATCTAAACAATGTTAAAAAATTGCACCGCAAATTTAGGTGAGATTCATCCATTTTTGTTTAATCCTTAAATTACATTTTTTACTTTGTTTTATCTAATAATCAATTGGAAAACATTATTCTTCCTGGTTTGGGTAGTTTAACATAAGAGTAAGTAAAATTATAATCTCAATATTTGATGTGTTAGTTCTGGTGGGAACAATTCAGTGATAATCCCCTCTTCCAAAAAATTAGTTTAGAAATTAATAAAATTAGTTGTGTGTTACAAGAACGAGTTTAGTTTTGGATTAGTTTGATCAGAATTTGTACAAATAATTCTTATTCAATCAAAATTCTACTTTAGAAGTTTATTAATTCATGCAAATCCATAGAATTTTGTTTGGAGATCTTTCACTGGATTTTCTTCGTCTTTTATGCAAGTTGTGGCATTCTAAGGTTTTTTTACAAATACAAGTGTGTTAATTTGAAAAATGTTAAAAAGAAATTCTACTGAAAAATTATGCATAATCATTTTCTGTTGTTGATTTAGCTCGTAAAATACGATAAGCCAAATCAAGCCAAGGCTTATATTGGACCAGGAAGGATCGTATAACTGATATAAACTGGACTCAGGTGTACTGAGCTACCTACGTACCTTTCTGTTAGGATCAAATCTAAACGTAGTTCGAAATATTAATTATGGTCATATATGAGGTTCTTAACTCAGTAATAGAGATGGGAACGTACTATCAGATCGTACGGAGTAATATGGATGTATTCAATACATTGTATTGTTCAGTCAGTCAGTCAAAAGTCATGTTCATATCATTAATGGGAGCTATTTATAGGAATTGTACACGTTGTACGGACAATCAGATGACATGTGAGATGTCTTATACGTGTCCCAGATTGTGCGTTCCAGATTGATCAGGTCAGGCCCATATTTGACCCGGTCATATGAAAACACGCGGGTTTAGTAGTGTTTTGCTAATAAGTATCTTTTAATTAAGGATCTTTATGTAAATACCCCAAAGTAATTATCCTCAGGGTCGTACCTGTACGAGGCCCGTCTCTACGAGGTTATTCTCTATATCATTAAGTCCTCCAATTAATGGATTAATTATGTGATTTAATGCATTAATTATTGCTTTATTGGGATACAGTCCCTCCATGATTTTTACTGCGGCATGTCAGGTCCCTTGATGTACGCACCACAATTATTTTGACACGTGTCATGTCATCCAAAATGTATGTCCTTGAGAACCATTGGATAACTGGCAGCCAGGCAATCTTGTCCGTTGCTTTTGGCGGTTTTTTTTTAGTATAAATAGGTTCATCTTCCAAATTATTTTCACCACGCTTTAAATATTTTTACTTCTTTGCTAGACTCGTTTTCTATGCAAGATTACTCTCGGAGATTCGTACTTCCATTTACGAGGTTAATCATCTCAGCACCATGAGGTTAACTATTCGGTACATCTTCTTTCCCTTCTTTATTCTTATAATCATGGAGCATGAATGGTTAGACGAAATTGTAGATGTCGTAGGTTTAGATAATAGTTCAAGTTCGAGTTTTGGATCTTCGAATTCGAGTGAATCAAACGATGAGTCAACTAATGTCACAGCCCCGTTAGACCCTTTAGATCCTATAGATTTGGAAGGAGATGACGAGGTTAACCATGGTATATTTTTTAATACTCTCGAAGAGAGAAATAGGGTTAAGTGGTTAGGTATACGATCCACAATTAGTGAGGGTCGTATACATCAAATTTCTAGAAAGTACCATATTCCAGCAAACTTCGGGCTTTGGTCCCTAGGTCTTCAGATCCACAGCATATCTCATGGCGGGTTTACGATTTCCCTTGTATCCTGTCATCGTTGATATTTTAAATCACCTTCGTCTTTGTCCTTCTCAGTTATTACCCAATTCGTACCGTCATCTTATTTACTTCATAGTATTAATGCAAGTGCACAATTTAGAGCCAAGCATCCGATACTTTAACAAATTCCTACGTTTAAACCGATGCAAGTCAAACTCGGATTTAGGGGATAAGGGGTTTCTGGTGCAAGCTACTCCGAAAGATTCCTACTGAGCTTGGAAAGATAAATATTTTTATCTTGCGATGCCCGACGAAGCACCTTGGGGAGTGCTTCGTAAGTGGAATCTTATCGTTCCTACGAGGTTGAGAGTTGGGTCTCTGACTATACCAGAAAGTGAAATTAAAAATATATTGGAGTGGTATTATAGTCCTCAACTTATATCCGAGTCCATGCTATGAGCTTGCAGACTTAGTGCAGCTGATGTTGAACCCATTTCTGATATAGGTATATTACTAATTATTTTACTTCGTACGTTACTTGAGTACTCATATCCCGATTGTATGCTAAGTTATATATGTATTCTTCTTGCAGCCATGTCAGCCCGCTTAGCTCATATGAGGAAACTAATGAGGCTCGCAGGGGTCCTGCGCAGCCTCAACGAGCTAGTTCACAAGGGGTTCGGATTTCCGAACAAGGTGCCTCACAGCCCATGGGTGGTGGTCGAGACATTCCAAGTACACCCATTACTCGTACTCGATCCACAGCTGCAACGAGTCCAGTGCCTCCGCTCCTCCTACTCCTCGTCGGGTTCCCCAAACAACAGAGCCAAGAGCTCAGAAGCGCCCTCGGGTGGATCCCACCAACATTGCTTCGTCTTCAAGTTGACCAAGCTTCATCGCTCCAGCTCTTGGGTCTTACAATACGAGCTAGGAGAGTGGCATAAAAGAAATCCTCGACAAGTTGGAGGCATTAGTTCTTATTGACTTTATGGAACTAAACTTAAGTGAGCGGCCTCCTGTGAATCAGAACAATACTCCTCTGAACTTCCAGCCTCGTCTTTACGAGGAAAGTAGAATTCTTCTTGATCCGACTGGAGATATTGCCATGGAGCTATATAGCCACTCTATGTTGCCTCGTGATAGGGCTATGTTGTTGAAGCATGCCCACCCATGGGTCGAGAAGGAAGCAGCGTCATTAACCTGCTGGGTATACCCTATTTTACTTAGGATTTTAATTATGTTTAAGTATAATCATATGTTCTTATTGATTTATAGCTCGTTTATCTCTTTGCAGACAAATCTTTGCATCCATCAGCTATCCTTGACTTGTTCACACTACAAGAACGAATGTATCGAACTGGAAAGGAAAGTAACAGATTATAAAGACGGTGTAGAGGCTGAATTGTCGGCAAAACGCGATGACGTAAAGAAGGTTGAGGAGGGTCTTAAGAAGGCTGAGGCTGATTTGAACACCGAAAGGTTGAAACTCGTTCAAGTACAGGAGAAACTAAAGAAGGTGAAAGCGGATGACTTAGAAAGACAGAAACAATTATTCTTGGCTCGCAATTGCATTGAGGATGAGAAGAAGCGTTCGTATGAGCTCGGCCTTGCAGACGGAACGAGGGATTACATGAAGTCCCCCGAGTTTCAAGTTCGTGAAAAAGAGCTATCGTCCGAGGCTCGTGATAAAGCCATTAGAGATTTCCTCACCTCGGAGCAATTAGACGAGCTTATGATGTCCAAGGCTATGAATGACCATCTGAACGGTTTTTACAAAGCCTTGGACTTTCTGAAGAGAGATGACATCCTCCCGTCCGATTTTAACATCGAGGATTATGTGGCCAAGAATGGAGACAAGTACGCCCTTCGACTCTCGCTGACTCCTGACGAGATAGAAGAATTTGCTGACTTTCCAGAATTCAAGACTATTATTGAATCTGTTCGAATGGAGAAGCAACGAGTTCATCAGACATAGGCTAGCTCGGAGTTCATGAGGGAGTTAGAGTCTACCATTGACCGAGGTCAAGTGCCTAACGATCCACACATTGCGACTGACCCTGAGATCGAGGAGGTTCTCGTCGAACAAGGTCGAACTTATCCAGCTCCGATATCAACTATCGTGCCTTTCGAGGATGACATGTCTACCGGAATGAATCTTAGTTCTTATAAGTTTTCGGGTTGTAATATGTTTTAGATTTCAAACAGTGAAGTTTTTAAGTTTGATGACACAATTATTGTTGGGATGTTTATTTTATAAGTATCTTGATTTGTATTTCTGTATTATTCTCGAGATTACTCAACTTGTGACTTTGTTGCGTTGATATAGCCAATATTCCTTAAAATAAGCTGAAGTATAACATTTCTTCAATACGACCTTAAGTATAGAACTTTCGTAAATTGTATACATTCCATTGACGGGGTAAATCTTTCCCCTCAAGGTCTTGTAGCCTATAGGGCATATGTTTTGTGACTTTAGTGACTTTGTATGGTCCTTCCCAATTGGCCTCAATTTTTTTTTTACCGCCTTGGACACTTCGACCTTCTTCAAAACCAAATCTCCGACTTGGAAAGTTCGGAGGCTAACTCGCTTATTGTAGGCTCGAATCATCGTATTCTTTTATCTCAGGATGTTGGCATAGGCTCGGTTTCTCACTTCTTCTATGATATCTAGTTCAAAATTTTGTTGTTCCAAATTGACTTATGGGTCGTATGTTGCAACCCTATCGGTCATCATTCCTATCTCAGCTGTGATCACAGCTTCAGATCCATATACGAGGCAAAAATGTCTCTCCTGTAGACGACTGTGGGGTCATTTGGTAAGCCCAGAGTACTCCAGGTAATTCGTCTGCCTATCGTCCTCGTTCTCCATCCACCCTCATTTTAATATGTTGTAAAAGGATACAGTTTGCTACTTCTGTGAGGCCATTTGCTTGAGGGTGTCCTACCGAAGTAAAATATTGGTCAATCTTCAATTCCTTGCACCAGCTCGTTATGTGTTTTCCGTTAAATTGTGTGCCATTATCAGATATTAATGTTCGTGGAATACCGAATCGACAAATGATATTCTTTCAGATGAGACGATCAGAAAATAAGCATGCTTTCCATGTTTGGTTATCCTTATTATCATGGTAATTCGGCATTTTAATATCATTTTAAAAATATAGATATTTTTTCTTATGTCTTTTAGTTAAAGTTGATATTGCACATGTTATTTGATAACTCAGGGTTGATTCCCCTATTTTCTTAACAATTGTTTTTAATAATTTGAGTCTAAAAAAAGGATGCTTTGTTAAAAACCCATTCTATTACGTTCCCGGTTCCCCTTTGTTGCGTCACATTTGGCCTGAAAATCAAACTTGTGATCGAAACTGCAAAAGATATTGGGAACTTGATTTGGGCTACTCAAAAACAAATCTCTTATAACTAGTGTTCTTTCACAAAGAAATCCCAAAACTTCTTCAAAAAAATAGTTTTATCTTTGTCATTATTCAAAAGTTTTATTTTATTCATAATTATATAATTCACTTAATATAAAAGGTCTTTATTCGCCAATATTCGAACATGGACATTAAAATTATCACATATTATTTATTTATTCTTTTATTATTATTTATTATAAAAATATGAATGTTTTTTAGCTTTTGATCTACTTAATATGTCCTTATGTATGTCAATTTTGATTGGCAAAAGAATCAAATAATAAATAATAAGTTGTATATATCTATAAATAAAATGTATTTAGAACTCTATGATATGCATTTAAAAAATAAAAAAGTTAATTAAGTTATTTATATCTTAATAAGATGTATGCATTATATTATATTAGAAATCTAGGATAAAATTACATCTGAACTTATTACAATATTAGTCTACAATTATTTTTTATTCTAAGAATTGATAGATCAAAAGATGTAAAAAAGCTTCTTTCCTTTTTAAGTCATTCTTGAACCTCAAAAGTATCTCATATAATATACAATTCTCAATTATCCTACCTAGGGGTGTTCAAAATTAATCGAACCGGTCGAACCGAACCGGAAACTAAAAATTCGGTTCAAACCGAAACCCTACCGAATTTACCTTCTATGCTATGATGCATGGATACTCTGAAAAATCGTCCCGTGCAGTAAGATACAGATACGGGGTGAATATCGGATACGGATTTGAAGTATCCAAAAAAAATAGGATATGGTATCCAATACGAAAATATATGAATATCCGATAAGGTCCGGATACGGGTGTGTGTGTATGTTTTTATTATTTAATATTTTTTGTTAAAATTTAATTTTTTTTTAGTTTTGAAGTGGTCCTCCTTAAAAACTATAAATTAAAAGTATAGTTTAATAAAAAAAATCAATGATTAATTGGAAAGATATTGAAATTAGAAACGAGAAACCCTCATTCCACCTTTTGGTATTTATTTATTGCAATTTTTTTCACTGCAACTATGATCAAAATCCATTTTTTTTTTGCAACTATGATTGAATCATGTTTTTCCACCTTAAGCTCTTCAAGTAAATTATTTAATATTTTGAGACATTTTTATAATGTTTTATATATTTTATTTTTATGCTAAATATGAACATTGAATATTGTAGATCGTGTAAAATAAAATTAAAAAGTTAGTACTTCTATTTTGAGTAATTGATCGAACTACTTGATTATTTTGTTGCATATAGTTATAATTATTATTTTTAGAAGTTTTACATATTTAGTAATTATTATAATCAATTGATTATGAAATTCAATAATGTGAATAGTAAAATAATTCAAATTTTTATAATATATATCATTGTATCCTCATCGTATCGTATCCTACCCTACAATTTTAGAACCATATTTCATATCCATATCGTATCCGTAACCCTGTATCTGTGTCCGTGCATCATAGCTTCTATGTTATGAAATATATTGATATACTAATTCAATCATTCATGTCAACCAATATTTAATCTTTTAATAATTATAATATATTGAATGATAATTCATTTAGTTAAATTATTATTTAAATTTGAATAATAATTTCATAAAATTAAAGTTAATTATATATACAATTAGTTCATGAGGTCGTGACTTATAATCTATTTTGTAAGTATTTACTAACTTAAATTTTTTTTTTTTTTTATTTTGAATGTTTAATAACCTAGTTTTATCAAAATATTTTATTCAAGAGTTTGAGTATCTTGCTATTTCTAATTTATTAGCTTCATATATTTTAAATACTCATTAAACTAAATAAATTTTGAAATGAATTAAAAAAATTATACAGTTTACCAAATATATTTATGAAACTAAATCACCATAGTTAGAAGAAGACTATTTGTTTAAATTATAGTAACCACACACTTTATTGAACTAAAATACAATGATGTAATCATAATACAGTAGAAACTCGATAAATTAATACTCGATTATTTAATAAACTCTTTAAGATAATATATTTGGCCGGTCCCGACTCGGGGATAGGGTGCTAAATTAATAATTCGCTAAAATTATAAGATAATACATTTTTGATAATTTTTATAGGTCCCATATAAAATATAAATTAATAATTCCTTATATACTACATATTACATAAATGATTTATGAAGATTTCTTGAAAAATGACTCAATTGTCTTTTATTTTTTTGTTGAAATCAATTTCACTTTGAATCTCGTCTCTAATTTTCCTTATCATTGTAAGAATTACTAGTGTTGTTTTCTCATAGCTCAACAAGAAATTATTTAATGTGATTACCACTTCAATAGCATCGTTTCTCGAAGGGGTCTCCATGGTAGAACTTTCATCATCATCTTTATCAGTTCCAATAACGCTCTCAATAATTTCTTCATTAGCCAACAATTGTGCAACTACATTTTCTTCTTGGTGGTTTAGGACATGTTGTGTGTATGATTGTTTGTGTTAGCATATTTTGATCTTGTATTTATACAGAAAATATCTTTAAATTTTCATAAAGTGATACATTGAACACAAGAAGCATAATAAGGTGGGAGATTTAAGAGTTCTTTCAAATTGGGCCCTTCATTTGATATACATACATGCATTGCACAATAATTATGTAGAAATTTGAAAGGTATTGTAAATTGAGTATTTCGTTATAAATTAATAAATTATTAATTAATATATAAATTAATAATTATTAATTTATCGATTAATTAATAACTCTTTTAATTAATAAATTTTGGTGGTCCCGTGAGTATTAATTTATAGAGTTTCTACTGTAAAGGAAAAATTATTTCTCTTTTTTTTTTGATAAAAATTTGTTTCTCATTATGTTTTAGTTATTTTTCATATTATATAACTTTTATGTACAACATGTAAATTTTTTACTTTTTTATTTTAATCAAGTAAAATCAATTTAATAAATAAAAAATACAATCAATAATATTGAAAATCAAATAAAAAGACTCGCGAGACTGAAATTGAGTTTTAATGCGGGACACATTTAATAATTTTGAAAAGAAATATGCTACCTTAACTTTATAAAATCAGTTAAATAAAAATTAATAATTATGAAGTAACAAACAAAAACACTACGCAGAGTGTCCAGCTTTTGAGCCACTATGAAAGTCATTGAAATTATACAGAAAAATATACTGAGGAAAAAAAAAGGCGAAACGTTTGATTTCTCAAAATAAACAAAATATAATTAAACATAAATCATAAATTTATATAAAAGTTTATTTAGTTACATTGATATTTATATTTTACTTTTTAATTAACTTACTTTTTTTAAGAATTGGTTAATTCTTTCATGTCAATCGATATTTTATTTTTAAAATAGTTAACTTATTAAAAAATAGTTTTTTTTGTCAAATTATTATATAAGTTTTGGATTAATAACATCTCCAAGTTGAACAACTACATATAAATTACTTTAACAAGATGATATAATTCATGTTAAAAGAACGTATTATTTACTAGTGATTTTAAAATAAGGCAAGATGCAAAATAAGACCTATTTTAGTTGTCTCAACCAATGTGTTTAATTTAAGTATATCTCGATTTTCTAACATCACGGTTATTCATTACACTTTTTCATGCAAATATATTTTGGACTTTGTATCTCAACTTTTTTAAAAAGAATTTTATATTTTCTCTTAAAAGTAAAATGACTAGTCCATCCAATGGTGTTCAATAATTTTAAAAAATTTCAAATTTATTTATCTTGGTTGCATGAGGGGTAATAGTTTAAAAAATTTCAGATTTATTTATCTTGGTTGCATGAGGGGTAATAGTACGATATATAACTAAACCTACCAATCCTTATATCTATTCTTTCATACACTAAGGCTCCGTTTGTTTGACAGGGAATGGAATCTAAAATGGGAATAAGATTTCTGGTAATTTGATTACTAGAAATCTGATTCCATTAATAGTGTTTGGTTTCTACAAAAAAATTGGGTAAGGATATATATATTTTTTTCTTTTTTATATTTTGTTCAAATACATATAATAAAGAATAGAATCTAAAATTAAATACTTTGACATAAATACCCTTATTTTAAATCATATTTGTATAATCTAATTATAAATTTTATGACAAAGTAGAATATTTGATATTATATATATACATAAGTGTATATACATATATATATTTAATTTGGTTAAATAATAAAGAATAAATAAGATATCAATCTGGTTCAATTGCATTATCCTCTTTTAAAAAAATGATAATTAAATTGAACATGCTTATTTTTTATTTACATATTGTTCGACTTTTAAAAAAATTACATATATGCATTTTTCATATACCAATGCATTGTAATTATTTTAAGTCGGAAACATATTATTGTTAATAAATAAAATATATTAATCATAAGTGACCAACAACCATTTCAAAAGTACTATCGCAAAAACAACATAACAATTTTTCAATTTCATTCAATAAATAAATATCAAATAAAATGAAATTACGATCTATTTTGACAATAAAAATATTCTAAATAAATTAAAAATACGAAACTATTTCTTCATAAATAATAACTTAAATGAAATGAAAAAATAAATAACTATTTTGTTGATTTTGTATTATATTTGATATAAGGGTAGTAATGACATTAAAGTAGTGCATTTATGATTACCTTGATATGGTAATCACATTACCTCCATAAAACAAGGTAATGTAATTCCCTTATTTGAGATGATAATTCCCATATTTTGGGAATTAGATTGCATTCCATAATATCAAATAAAAAATACCAAACAAGGTTATTTGATTTTTGGGAATCATATTCCCCATTTTGATTCCATTCCCTTGACAAACAAACGGAGCCTAAGGTGTATTATGTACGGACTCCACATACAATGATGCATGAAAAATAAATACAAATGTACACTTTAAAATAACACTTCGAGAACACCAAACAAATTCACAAACTATGAATATAAGGTTATCATGGTGTGGAATAAAGATGTAACAGGCTGAATAGACTGGCCCGCTAATGCTGGCCCATTTGGCATAAAGAGCCTTAAGGAGCCAGTTACATTATAATAATATATTTTATTATTTTTATTTCAAAACAAAGTGTAGCTAGACGTGCCCAACTTAGAACCGGAACCGCGAAATCGAATCGGTTCGAACCATGGTCAACGGTTCCGGAACCGTTGACCAAACCGGGAACCGGAACTGCGTAAAGCGGTTCGGTTACGGAGAGGAACCGTAACCGGTAGTTAGAACCAGCGGTTCTAACCGTCGGTGTGGAACCGCCGGTTCCAACGGCTAGGAACCGGCGGTTCCAGCGGTTTTTTAGTTTTTTTTTGTTTTTTTTTCATTTTTTCCAATATTCGTTGTAAAAATTGTATCGTATAAGATTTTAGCTTTAGCATTTAGGTTTGTATTTGTAGTTGTAAATTGTTATTGTAATGTAATACAAAAATTATAATTAGGATTATGAAAATTAGAATGTGATTGAATTTTAAACTTTGGATTGTTTAAATTTGTTAATAATATAAAAATTGTTTGTCTATTGTTGAATATTTTCAATGTTTGTCTTTATTTTATCCGATTTATTTGTTAAACATTGTCCAAAATAAATTAAAAAAAAAAAAAAAAGGTTCGGAACCGCGAACTGTAACCGGAACCGCGAACCGTTTGGGCACCTCTAGTGTAGTAAACGAGCCGAGCTCGAGCCGAGCTTGATATTTTTTTCGAGCTCGAGCTCGAGCTCGAGCTCGTGAGCTTTGGTTCGAGCTCGAACCGAGCCCAAGCTCGCGAGCTCGAGCCCAAACTCGAGCCGAGCCCGTGAAATTTAAGCGAGAAAATTTAAAATTTGAATTTTTTTAATATTTTTTAATTATTTAATATATATATTTTTATTTTTTAATATATATTTATTAATATAGTAATAAAAATAATAATATATTAAATAATAAAAAGCTCGCGAGCCGGGCTCGCGAGCTTTTTTTAAGAAAGGATTGAGCTCGGGCTCGAGCTCGATTAAGAGTTCTAGCTCGTGAAGCTCGGCTCGAGTTCGAAAAACTCGAGCTCGAGCCGAGCTCGTTTGATCGAGCTCGAGCCGGCTCGGCTCGACTTACACCCCTACTCTAGTGTAGCACAATTGAAAAATACAATTAACCTAAATAAAAAAAAATTAAAAAAATTGAAAAAAATAAATAAAAAGAGCATGCTTATTTCGGCTCCTTTATAAGGGGCCAAAATCGGCCTGTCAAGCCAAAATGGGCTAGGACATGCCAGGCTTGACTTGTTTACCAATGGCCTGGCCCCTTAGAGCACTCACAATGGTTAGCCCTTATCCAAAGAATTTTCACATTTTCCTATATGCAAAGTATCTCTCTCCAAAATAAGAAGCCCCATAAATTTTTACCTACAATGGTAAAGCCTTCTTGTGGACCCACAATGCCACGTCATCTTCCACCATATATTACTTTAAATATAAATAACTATGAAAATATTATCATTATATTTAGTAGATTTTTATACATTATTATAAACTTAATTCAATTATCATTATTTATTTAATATAATTTTATTTTTATTTCAAAGAATAAATAGAATTTATTATAGATATTATTATATTAGTAAAATAAAGTATAGACAAAAATTATAATTTTTTTAATAAAAACGAATTATAAAAAATAATAGTGTAATGGGGGTATATATAGATAAAAAAATTTATAATTAAAAAACAAAAAAATAATAATAAATTGGGGCTGATTGCATGTGCAAAAATTAATGGCACATTTTATAATTAAAAATAAAAACAAAATAAAAATAAAAATTAAATTTAAATTAAAAAATAATGCCGACTCAGCATTTAAATGCTGAGTCGGCGTATTTTGGAGGGGATGCTTAGTAGCAGCCCCTTGAGAGGGGCTTTTCAGGAGCAGCCCACCAAAATCCCCCAAATTCTCCATTGCAACTAAAAAGCCTCATAAAAAGCTCCATAAAAATCTCCATTGTGAGTGCTCTTAGATAAATGGGCCATAATAGGCTTACTGATTGGCCTATTATAGCCTATTTAACACCTGACATAGAATTACCCTGACACCGAGGGAAGGGGGCTTAGGGTGCTCGGCCCCCTTCAATTTTTTTTTTAATTTTTAGGTAGAAAATTATAAACACTATTAGAATACAAAATAGGGTAAAAGAGACAAAAATTAGAGAAAATTAAAGACTGACTAGAATCTGTCACTAATCAGGGATGGAATTGGGGACGAAATTAACTTCCATTTCTTGATTTGAAATATGGTTGAAAAATAAATCAACTTACTTGATACTTGATGAGATCGATTGGTAAATGATCATTTAAGGTCAACTCGTTAACATTTGAACAATTTTTTTATATTTGATAAGTTAAAAAATAATTCAATTAGTAAGAAATGATAAAAAAAATGTAAGGAAAAAAATCAAGCCACTAAAACTTAGCTCATATCAATTTAATAAAACCGTATTTAAACTCAATCGATTAATAAGCAAATTATACCAAACACAAATTTTAAAATTCAAACAGTAATTCAGATAAGATTGAATAATAAATTATTTGGATCAAATGGACTCATTTACCCACGACCAAAGTAATGGGAATTGAGGGTGCAATTTGCTAAATCTGTAAATTTAAGGGAGCGACCAATGGAAATGTACCCATAAATCAAAATCCCCAAACCCTGATACATACAAAACACTCCAAGCTTGACCTGCTCCAATGATTTCTCCTCGTTCCTTCAAATCCTTGTAAGCAAACGCTAATTACAGTCAAATCGAAGGCAAATCATGGCGGAGGCAGGACAAGAGACGGTCGATTTTGCGGCTCTGGTTGGACGAGCCGCCGAGGAATCGTACGTTTCGTTGAAGGAATTGGTGGAGCAATCCAAGTCCTCGGATTTATTGTCGGATTCGGATAAAAAGATTATGATTCTGAAATACATTGTCAAGACCCAACAGAGAATGCTACGGCTCAATGTTCTCTCTAAGTGGTGCCAGCAGGTGGTGTTTATTCTCTTTCCTTTTCTGTCTTCTGGTTTTGCTTATTTTTAATGTAAACTAGTACATAGAAATGTTGATGAGTGATTGAATCTGTGAAATTCTTCTGCGCTTGGCATGGGATTTATTGATTTCTTTTTAGAAACGTGGAAATAGGGCTGAGTTGGTTTTACGCTCGATTTGTAGAGAAGTCCTTTTCTTTTCATGCTTGGTATAACTGATAAATGCTAGTGCTTTAGTGTACTCAATGTTTATATCACATTAGTCGCCCCCCACCCCGGCTGCTTGAGTTGCCCTCCTCTGACTTCGGGCGGCAGCGGTGAATTAAGCCGCCTTAAAGTTTACTAGATTGCATCTTTAATTCTTTCAAATTGGGTAGAAAAGGTTTTAGATATTGTGGAAGTTGGGTGAATGATGGTGGGGATGTTGAAATGTGCTGATTTGGTGGAGGTGGCAGCCAAGTGGAGTGGGTTATTTTCAACATGGGGGCTAAAATTTGACAAATGTTGCTATTAGGTGTTCGGAAATTGAAGGGATAGATAAAATCTGGGGGATATATTCATAATATGATAATGATCACTTGTGCGACAATCTAATAACAACCCCCCCCCCCTCCACCCAACAACAACCGAATTCAGTAGTTACAGATGAAAGCGTAAATTTTAGTTGCCTTGTGATATTGAAATGATTTAGTGATAGTCGTGCTGCTTATGACCTTTTAAGTCATTTTCATGTTACTCGGGCTGTTTAGTTGGAAATTTGAGGTTTAGAGAAAAAGTTACATGATAGATAATATGCACACATTCTTACTCTAACATTTAAGTAGCAGTGCTCCGTTCATCTGGTCCCAGGTACGCTTATGATTATTTTGTTTGATGACCATGTATTGGATAAATTTCTTGCTGGTTTCTACTTATAAACACATATCTGTTATTTATTCTTCAGTGGATGAAGAGAAAAAGTTTATAATTGTTATCACTGGTTCCTGCTTGTGGAGTTGCAGGTTCCTTTAATACAATATTGTCAACAACTTTCATCAACTCTATCGAGTCATGAAACTTGCTTCACTCAAGCTGCAGATTCAATGTTTTTTATGCATGAGGGGCTACAACAAGCGCGTGCTCCTATCTATGATGTCCCCTCTGCCATTGAGGTTCTTCTTACTGGAAATTACCAGCGGTTACCAAAATGCATTGAGGATGTAGGAATGCAGAGCACGTTGAATAAGGATCAGCAAGGTCCAGCATTGAAGAAACTTGATACCCTTGTTAGGTCAAAGTTACTTGAAATTGTACTTCCAAAAGAAATTAACGAAGTCAGAGTTTCTGATGGTGTTGTCTTGCTGCGTGTTGATGGGGAATTCAAAGTTCTTGTCACACTTGGTTATCGGGGGCACTTGTCTATGTGGAGGATATTACATTTGGAATTGCTTGTTGGTGAGAGAAGTGGGCTCGTGAAGGTGGAAGAATCACGACGGCATGCTCTTGGAGATGATTTGGAACGCAGAATGGCTGCAGCAGACAACCCATTTATGACTTTGTATTCTATTCTTCATGAACTCTGTGTTGCTCTTACTATGGACACTGTTATAAGACAAGTGCAGGCTCTCCGACAAGGAAGATGGAAAGATGCAATTCGATTTGAACTCATTTCTGATGGTACCGTTGGACAGGGAGGGGGTGCTGCCTCCACTCAGGGTAGTCAAGATGGAGAAACTGATTCTGCTGGCCTACGAACTCCTGGATTAAAAATTATATACTGGTTGGATCTTGATAAGAATTCAGCATCTGATGCAGGGGCATCTCCATTCTTAAAAATTGAACCTGGTCCTGATTTGCAGATTAAGTGTTTGCATAGCACATTTGCTATTGATCCTCGAACTGAAAAGGAGGCTGATTTTTCTCTTAACCAAAATTGCATTGACGTTGAGATGTTACTGCTTAAAGCCATTGGTTGTAACAGATATACTCGTCTACTTGAGATATACAAGGAATTGGAGAAGAATGACCAGATCAATAGGACTCATGGGGATGTCAAACTTCAGTTTCATTTGGATAATGATGAAACCAACGATGAGAAGGTACAGAACAAACTGGAGTCATTTTTCCATTTTTATGCTTCTTGAACAGTAGAAGTTTCTTACATTAGAAAAGTGTACTTATCACCATTATTGTCATTGTTTCTATCGTTGCTAGTCTCCACATAGGATAACTCCTTTGTGACACTAAGAATTAGCAGCATCTTAGGCAATGTTGTTACTATAGTAGTTGAGATAGGTAGGTAGTGGGCAATTTTTGCTCTGGTGACCGATGATATATCCTCACTCCAAATGTTGCCTTTGGTAGGCGACATATTACTTGTATGATATAACTGGGGAACCTTAGTTTTAATTTCAGGATTTAAATAGAGTTTGTTTTCTGTAACCATGTTATTGCTGCTTCTGTCTGGATAGCTGCAGAGGTTCTTGTAAAATGTGTCTGTTCCTATCATTTATAAAATTCATTAAGGTACCTATACATTGACTTCCAGTGAAGTGCAATACAAAATCAATGTCCTATATCTCATTCTCTGTATTTGCAGCCCATGTTTTTTGCCTTATTGGGTGATTGGTTATGAAATGTGTTGATTATTCTTGTTCAACAAAGTGAAGGTGTGGAGCAGCATCAGGTTTTGTACAAGTAGGTTTATTTTGTGATATGGGATGTGCCTTGATTACTGTGATGTTTACCTTTTTGCTGATGATGAGGATAAATACTCTAGAATTGCTATTCAAGCCTAAATTGTTGATATCCTTAATATGTTATGCTAGAGATATTTTCGTTGGTTTTATGTCGGTTTAGTTTTAAATATTTGATGGTTATCTTTGAAGAAGATGCTACAACTCTACAACCACATTATCTTGTGTCCTTGTGAAGCTGTTCTCAAATGCGAGTTCTTTTTTATTCATGCTTTTGGAATCACATCTGTCCAAATTTTGAAAGAAGAAAAAGAAAAAGATCTTGTATGTTTCAATGACTAGACATACATGTATGTCTGGTATTCTGGAAGTACTAGATTGTGCATGTGAGATCCCTGCCTTAGCCATATTGGCATCTATTGAGTCACAAAGTTATCTATCAACCTTTCACTTGATTTGTTTTTCTACCATGTCGATTGCAGCTAAAAGAGTTGATATGCAGTGGCATCGTCTCTCTATTTCTCTTTTGAAGTCTAATCAATTTAATTTTGTTGCACCTATCTCTAGTGGTTGACTTCTAAAAACATGATTTTCCTTTTTTGTTTAACAGACGGATAGCACATTTGATTTGCAAAAGCATGGTGACCAGGAAGTTCTCAACGTGCGTGCCTATGGTTCTTCATTTTTCACTCTTGGGATAAACATAAGGTTTTTCTTTTACTGCTACGTGCTCAGTGTTTTTCTACATGGCTATATTGGCAATAAGCTTTTACAGCCAGATGTTATATTCTTAAGGCAGTTATATAATGAAATGTGATTGTATGTTGTCAGTTTATTATTTCCAGCTTGTGGATCTGGGATTCTTTGAGAGATTTCCAGGGGTTTACACTTTCTTTAAGTGATCGTGAACTAAAAAAACCGCTGCTCTTGCTCTAGATCTTTAGCCTTTCAACTAAAATCACACAGAATTTGGGCAATCCTAGTATTCACAATTAGCACTCACGTCAACTGTTCAGGAAAACCTTTCTCGCCATAATGTTCTAAAATTCTTGGAGATGGTCCTCTTGGCTGACTTTAGGATTGGACCATAACTTATACTAAATATTGAGTGCTTTAGAAACTTGGAGCAAATTATCTTTTAAGCAATGGAAGAATGAAAAGGAACGCAATTTCATTGCTCAAGAGATGCAGAAGCTCTGCAAAGGTTTATCTTGTGGTCAATAAAAGTCGACGTGTTAATTGCTGATTTAACAGCCTGAAGGATGTATGTTGTCGTTTGGCAGATTTTTTTTCATTTTTGTAATGGTGGAAACATATCAGAGGCTGTAAGATGGGAATTTACTAAAAGTGCATCATATTAATTGTAGGTGCTACACCGCTACTATATCAAAAAGTAGCATAAAAATTGTATAAATTCTGATTCACAGCAGAACTTTTGATCTTAACTTTGTCAGGTCAAGCTTCTTACCTTTTGTGGAATGCAAAACAATTCAACATACGCCTTAGTTCTGATTGATATTAGATAACTTTGACAATAGTTCCAATTTCAAAAGAAGTTTTTCCTGGTCACAAAACTCAGGGCTAAGATCTTCCTTTTACTTTGCAGGAATGGCCGTTTTCTTCTTCGCTCGTCCAAAAATATTATATCATCAAAGGCATTGCTAGAGTGTGAAGAAGCACTAAATCAAGGGAGTATTACTGCAGCAAAGGCATTTATTAACTTGAGGAGTAACAGCATATTACATTTATTTGCATGCATCGGCAGGTTCTTGGGCCTTGAGGTATGTATGAAACATTGAGTTCTTCTCTTTAGTGAATTGGTATTGCAGTCTGGTACTACAATAACTGTCTTTGAAGGAAGTCTAATTCTCGATTTCATGTCTTTGAACATGCTTAGTAATTTAGGGTACATTTCTGCAAGGCTCATCTATTCATTACTCATCATGAATATCAGAGATGAAAATATAAGAGCACAGTTGCCAAAATGCACTATATTCCCTACAACAGAGGTCTAATAAGTTAGATTCATTAACCATTCAATGTATATTGTTGTTTGAGGGAGATCCATGCTGAAAGTGGTCTAATATTCTCCTGGAGCGACTGACAAATGATGAACAATGGGTTCCATTTTGGTGGCGAACTGCCTGTATTCCAAACTAGAAAGAAAAGCGGAAAATTGTAACAAAATGGAAATAGTAACATAACTAGTACCGTCTTTGTAAAAGCAGAGGGATTTCTTTTTTTTTAAATTAAAAGGAGTGATTTCCAGCATACACATTTTGGTGAAAGTGTTTGATCTTTTCAAGTACTAAATCGGCATGCTCGTATGTTGCAGGTATTGGAACATGGTCTTACTGCTGCAAAATTGTTTAAGAACATTTCAGATGATGCAAACTCGTTAATCATGGGATTCCCAGAATGTGGGAGCTCTTACTTCTTGTTGATGCAACTTGACAAGGAATTCAAACCTTGTCCAAAATTAATAGAAGCTGAGGTAGATTCCTCAGGGAAAGGCGAACCACTCGGTGACATCTGCAAAATTGTTCGAGTGAAAAATGTGGATATTAGTCAGATGCATATGTGTGAAGATGAACTTAATTTGAGCCTTCTTGATCGCAAAAAGATGCTGTCAATTTCAAATGATGTTAGTGTTAACGAGATTTCTGAACGTGGTCTTCCCCCTGACTCTAGTGTGGAAGGTTCTACGCTTCGATCCAGTCTTCCAATAAGTTTCTCCTCTATTGTCGACGAGGTTTTTGAGCTTGAGACAGGTTCAAATGGACAGAATTCCTCTTCTACTTCAGGTTTGCCCTCTGCATCCCATTTTGGCTTGGGTCCTATGAATCTGTATACCGTAAAACCTTCAATATCATCCCTCAGCCCCGAAGGAGCACAAACATTACAAAATTCTGTGAGCAATTTTAAGAGCACTGTGCAGTCTGTTTCCACCAATTTACCAACCACCTCAGGAAGAGGCCAAACTGTAATGAATTTGACACCTTCAAAGTCTGATCAGGATTTGGCTGCTCTCGGGTCTCCACATTCTGGTGGGTTTGGTTCTTATGGTACAATGAAAGAGGGCCAGCTGACTGTATCTGGACTTCCCTCATCTCGGCTTTTGCCTACACTCCAGCGTAGTGGCCCTCCAGTTTCAGTAGCGAGCATGAAATCTAATGAACCTAGAAGCTTTGGAGTTTCTGATTTGAGCCCATGGGTTGCTAACACCATGTGTAAGTCGCCACTTTTTCTTTTCTTGTGTTTGGTTTTTATTCGCAGACACAAGTGCATTCACAAATTAATTATGTTTTCCATGCATGACTCTTACAGCTTCAGCCCTGGATTCTGCAGTTCTTGAGAACGCAAACCAAGAATGCATTCCTCAGCATAATAGAACAGCGCGAAAACGCTCTGTGTCAGATATGTTAAAATCCCTTCCCTCACTCCATTGTCAAGAAGTCAATGGAGTTAATAAGAGAAGGAAAGTTCAAGGAGTGTTGCATGTTCATCTTCCTCCTACGCCTTCACCCAATTTATCCGAACGTCCTAGTAAAAATGAGGGACTTAGTTTCGCGAATCTTATTGCTGAAGCAAACAAGGGCAATACATTCCCTAGTATTTACGTATCTGCTCTTCTTCACATAGTTAGACATTGCTCACTATGTATAAAACATGCTCGGTTGACTAGTCAGATGGAGGCTCTTGACATTCCATATATTGAAGAAGTGGGTCTGAGAAGCGGATCCTCAAGCTTGTGGTTCCGCCTTCCTTTTGCGAGAGGTGACACATGGCAGTACACATGCTTGAGGCTGGGGAAACCTGGAAGCTTGTATTGGGATGTTAAAATTATTGACCCACACTTCAAAGACTTGTGGGAGCTTCAGAGAGGGAGCCATAGCACTCCATGGGGTTCTGGTGTTCGAATAGCTAATACATCTGATGTGGATTCTCATGTTCGGTACGATTCGGAAGGTGTTGTATTGAGCTATAATTCTGTGGAAACTGATAGCGTTAAGAAGTTAGTGGCGGATATACAGAGACTTTCAAATGCCAGAACGTTTGCCCTTGGAATGCGGAAACTACTTGGTGCAAGGAGTGACGAGAAATTAGACGAGAGCAATGCTAACTTAGACGGAAAAACTCCCGCTGGATTGAAAACTGTAATAGACGGTCCGGAAAAGTTTTCAGAACAGATGAGAAGAGCATTTAAAATTGAAGCTGTTGGACTGATGAGTTTGTGGTTTAGTTTTGGTTCAGGGGTCCTTGCTCGCTTTGTTGTTGAATGGGAGTCTGGTAAAGAGGGCTGCACAATGCATGTTTCTCCTGACCAACTTTGGCCTCATACTAAGGTCTGTTCCGTTCTGCAGATAATTGATAGTTTTTATTGGCATGCTAGTTTTCTTTACTTTTTGGCATCTCACTACTGGAATTGATCACTTCTGTATTTCAAAGTTTTGTTGAGCATCAAAAGTTAATCCATTTCCAAAGATTCCATATCAAATGCCATTCCCTACCAAGCAAACAAAGTCAATCAATTTCCTTCTATACTTTTGTTGTAGACAGAGAGAGGTTTACATGCTATGTGGGTGCGTCTATACATGTTTATTGAATCTTGAGTGGAGTCGCTTGACTTGGACGATAAATTCATTAAGCTTGGTTGGTTTTATTTAATGATCAAAAATTTCCTTGTGCTTACTGATGTTTAGATTTGCCTGTCAATTTTATCTTTTTAAACAGTTTCTAGAGGATTTCATAAATGGAGGTGAAGTTGCTTCTCTTTTGGATTGCATTCGACTTACTGCTGGACCTTTGCATGCTCTTGCTGCTGCTACAAGACCTGCACGTGCGGCTCCTGTTTCTGGAGTTCCTTCCATTATTCCTCCTACTTCGAAGCAGACAGGATATATTCCTAACAATTCCAACACAAATGTTAGTCAGGCTTCATCTGGTAATCCTGGTGTACCCACACCACCTGGAACTCATAATAGCCATACAGCAGCTATGTTGGCTGCTGGCAGAGGGGGTCCTGGCATTGTTCCCAGTTCGTTGTTGCCTATTGATGTTTCTGTAGTCTTAAGAGGCCCATATTGGATTAGGATCATATATCGCAAAAATTTTGCTGTTGACATGCGTTGTTTTGCTGGAGATCAGGTGTGGTTACAACCAGCTACCCCACCGAAAGTTGGTCAACCAATTGGAGGATCACTTCCTTGCCCACAGTTTCGACCGTTTATCATGGAGCATGTTGCTCAGGAATTGAACGGCATAGATTCTAATTTCCCACAGCCACTTGCAATATCTAATCCAAATAATCCCAACCCAAGTTCAGCTGTGCAGGTACCAGCTGGTAGGGCCAACCTTGCAAATACTACTGCAATGTCTCGAACAGGAAATGCAATAGCAGCTCTGAATCGTGTAGGAAATGCTCTTCCAGGAGCGTCAAATTTACCTGTTGTACGTAGATCACCTGGTTCTGGTATACCTGCTCATGTTAGAGGAGAGCTGAATACTGCTATAATTGGACTTGGTGATGACGGAGGCTATGGTGGTGGATGGGTTCCTCTAGTAGCTCTAAAAAAGGTCCTACGAGGTATATTGAAATATCTGGGAGTACTGTGGCTATTTGCACAATTGCCAGATCTTTTGAAAGAGATATTGGGGTCTATCTTGAAGGATAACGAAGGTGCATTGTTGAATTTGGATCAGGAGCAGCCAGCCTTACGTTTTTTTGTCGGGTATATACTACATGTTACATTCTTTATGTGATCCCCCTATCTATGGTTGTTTAACTGTCAATGTTCATGACCAAGTGAAAACGATAACTTTATTATAGAGCTTAAACTATACTCCTTGAAATTTTTTATAGGACGATGATTATAATGACCATTTGGTTTCTTCTTTTATAACATCACATGCCTTGGTAGCCTCTGTCAGATCCCTGGTGGGCCAATTTTTCACTGATATTTCTGTTGTCACTTATCCGTACTATTGAACAGCTTTTCTTTCTTTTGCATCCTTTTCTCTTGACTTCTCAGTTGCTCACTGTTGGAAGTATATGTACGGCGTGGACGCCTTTATAGGTGTAATCTCAAAAACAAATTGAGACAGGGAAAGCCTAGAGATATGAAGTCAAGATTTATCTTAATTAGAAAGACTAAGAAAGGGATGTGTTGGTGGGTGGGGGGGGGGGTTGCTGGGTTAAGGTGTTTACAGGTGTCGATCTTTTTTCATTTTTCTCTTGCACCCTGAAATAATTTTTCTTTATTTGTTTCTGAATTCCAATTTCATAAGTGCCATGGGGTTTTGTCTCTAAACTTATTATACGATGAAATGATTTTGCAGAGGGTATGTATTTGCTGTTAGTGTTCACAGAGTTCAACTTCTCCTCCAAGTCCTCAGTGTAAAAAGAATCCATCATTCTCAACAACAGCAGCAGAACTCAACCACTGCCCAGGAGGAATTAACTCAATCAGAAATAGGCGAAATATGTGACTACTTTAGTCGCCGTGTTGCATCAGAGCCCTATGATGCTTCTCGGGTCGCTTCCTTCATTACCCTTTTAACTTTACCAATATCAGTTCTGAGAGAATTTTTGAAACTCATTGCATGGAAGAAAGGATTAGGTCAAGGGCAAGGAGGAGGAGGAGCTGATGCAGCCCCTGCCCAAAAATCGCGCATTGAGTTGTGTCTTGAAAATCATATGGGATTCAATAAGGATGATAATTCATCATCTGTATCGAAAAGTAATATTCAATATGATCGAGCCCACAACTCTGTTGACTTTGCATTGACTATTGTGCTTGATCCTGTCCATATACCTCACATGAATGCTGCTGGTGGTGCTGCTTGGTTGCCATACTGTGTTTCAGTTAGATTGAGGTACTCATTTGGGGAAAATCCTAATAACAATGTAAGTTTCATTGGAATGGAGGGTAGCCATGGAGGACGTGCATGCTGGTTGCGAGTTGATGACTGGGAAAAATGCAAACAGAGAGTTTCTAGAACTGTGGAAGTGAATGGATCATCATCTACTTCTGGTGGGGATATTAATCAGGGAAGGTTGAGGATGGTTGCAGAGTGTGTACAGAGAACACTACATGCATGTCTTCAAGGACTGAGAGATGTTTCCATATAGATTGTTGTCTGCAGCAGAGTGTAGGAATTTTTTGTGGGATTTAGATAAATGGTGTTTGGTGTTTTTGTGCTTTTGGTTTAGATAGATATCAGCAGCAGCTTTGTATAGAACACTCTGATTTTGCTTTTATAAGATGATGTGAAATATCAGCTGTGATTAAAGCCAGACATGCTGTCACTCTGCTGAGTTCATTTCCTTTCGAATTGCTGTTCTTCAATGATGAATAGAACTAATTCTAGGTTCTTCATGATTTCTACCATTTTAATTGCTTTAAATTCCATCTTATATTTGTAACTGTGTATAAGGAGGAAGGGGATCGAGACACAAAAATGCAAGGAATGTAAACATCATTGTGCAGGAATGGCAACCAAAACTATTTGATTGGGAAGACTGTTTTTTAGCATTGTATGGAAGTCATTGTGCTACTTAGTCATATAATGTTTTTTCTGATCTTGTGATTGTAATGTAGAGTTCACTAACTTAACACAAAGAAGGAGACGTCTGTGATTACCAAGAGGTATCAGTTTAGCCGATTTAATTGGAATTATAGAGTATAAAACTAATAGTAATTGCATAATTAGGATTTAGAATAGTCATGATGTTATAAAATCACAGCTCATGTTTAAGGAGCTAATAAGCTCCTAAAATATCATATCTATTCTATTATAAAAATATGGATGTTTCTTTGAATTTTTAATCTACTTAATATACCCTCACATAGTTCACTTTTTAATGACAATAGGGTCATTTAATAAATAATAATAAAAATTGTATATATCTATAAAGTGTATAATAGTATTAGGACTCTATAAATTAACAAAAAAGAAACCAAGAACATTAGGACTCTAAGACTATTTTTATATATTAATAAAAGAAAATAATACTTAGAAAATTATTATCCCCACACACACACACGGTACCAAAGAAAATACAAGAGACCATTCACCAAAAAATTAGTATTTAATAATTGCACAAGACCACAATTTGATTCCAACTTCATAATGGGTTTTGCTACCTTCACTTCCCGGTGATTTTTTTTGGTTTTTCAAAGTGTTTGTGGCAGCCCACTCACTCTTCAACCCAATATTGATCAGTTGAGGCCCAATTGCCAATGTTCATAAATTTTATTTTAGTTAAATAAATAGATATATTTATTCGATCTATCTATTCAAATTTCTTTTATGTATATATAAATGCTATAATTATGAGATTTAACAAAAATTATGTTAGCAACATAGAAAATTAGTTCGCTCCCTAATTATTGTGGTTGTGGATAGCCAAACGCATGGGGCAGTGTTTTCTGGAAATTGGATTAATAATGACAAGAAACACTACCAAATTTCAGAGACCAAATGTAAAAAAATGTTGTTATAATGATTTTCACTAGACGCTTTCTAAATTTTTTTTCTTTATTTTATCTTTTAATTATGTTTAATTTTATCTCAATATTAATTATCTTTTCCTTTTTTAGTCTTTTATTAAAATCAAACTATGACTTTACATAAATATATATAATTAGTTGAACTATATAGAAACAATTTGACATGACTGTAAGTTTAAATAAATTATTAATAATAAATCATAAGTATTTTTAAAATTAAATATTAATGGCATGAAAGGCTGGTATTTCAAAAAATAAGTTAATGCAAAAATATAAACTTAGATAATAAGGTAATCAAAGAAAATATTATATAAATACATGCTTTATTAATATATTATTTTTATTTATTTTTTATGCAATAAAAATTTCACTTTTTTCTTTTTTCTCATAAAGTTATTTGTGAACCATCATCACCTCTTCATTATGGCTAAGCAATAGGATAATCATATGGTCTTTTTTTTTCTCTTCTATTTTTTTTAAAGTCATTGGAGTATATTTCTTCTAAAATTCATTTCATGTATCATCTTTTGTACTTTAGATATAAAAAAACATTGCATTAGATATATAAAACGAAACATAATATTGTATATACACATTATTATATATATATATATTCCTCCCCAAGCAAATCTTTCCAAATTAAGGTTTAACAAAAAATAATCATTGAAGTTTTTAGTGAGCATATACTTCATATTATCTAAAAAGCTGTAAATATTTATGATATGCGATGATAAAATTTTACCCAATCTATAAATTATAAGGATCACTCTATCCCGACTACCAGTGGTGAAATTACAGAAAATCAATAATAGTGTCGTCTCTCCACTCCCTCTTTTAGGGGATTTCTCCTATATAAATAAAGCAATTTACAAAACCAATACATTCTTCTCGCTTACTTTATCTCACTGTAAAGCTCTAAACTAATAATATTTAAATTTTTTGACAAAAGACAATGCTTTTGACACGTCTTAGGCGACTTTTATAATATATTATTATAGCTATGGTTAGAGAACTAATATAAGTAGATATATCATAATAAATTAATTTTATAGAGTTTTAATATAGTTATACTTCAAATTCAAGGGGTCCTAATGTTAAAATAGTTGCACATTAAATAATTATAATAAAAAATTATATATTTACAAAGTTTATAATAACATTAGGACTTTACATATTAGTAAAAAGAAAAAAAAACAATAAGACTCTAGAATTATTATTTTACATATTTGAACTATTGGTATTAGTCCCGGTCACAATGGGCCATAAAAATTATGAAGCATTTACCAAAAAATACATAATTCAACATGAGAACAAAAATAGATAAAGATTTGTGAATGACTCTTACTTGAAGTGACCCTAATTTGTTGAATAATTATTATCTAGGCAACAAGAGCATGTTGTCAACATTTTACTTTTTGACTTATAAGTGTTTTTGAAATTTTATTATTTTATAAATCAATGAGTTCACAATATTCTTCCAAACTAAAAATATAGATAAACAACAATAATCTAAGTTACACAGAAATAAAATTTTAATTTTATTATAAAAAATATGTATTACAAATAAAATACTTGTACCGTATAAACTATATATGTATTCCATTATAAAAGTATATATGAAAAATACACAAAATTCTTACTTTGGACTAAAAATATAATTAACTTCTAATAATCTAATTATTACACATTACATAAATTGTTTGTTTTGGATAACAATTGTTTTAAATACACGTTTTATGAGTGAGATATAAAATTTTCTTATTGATCGTTTTCACAGTTGTTCGTTTATGATATTTTATTTCACTTACTTACAATTTGTCGCTAAAAATATTAAATTTGTCAAATGGAAAAGATAAATTAAAATGGATATATTTGGATTTCTAACTGTAAATGCATGAGAAAAATTAAAAATAAAATCATGTATAATTGTTCTATTCTAGATTTAATTAGAAACAATCCCTCTTATAATAGTATAGATTACACTCCATTTGTTTTCATATTTTCCATTTCGTCTCTCAATTTTCTTTGACCAAAGAATTTCTAAGTGGGTGAATGCAAATTTAAGTGGATGTTACTGTAACTTTCAACCCCTAATACATGCTTTCATAAGAAACTTGATAATATTTTGGTAACTAAGGAGAAATTCAAATTTGTACCAATTTGTGATAATTTAGAATGAATTTAACTAAGTTGTGAGAATATAATGATGTGCCAAAATAACATACTTGATGCCGAATATTTTGGTTCGACTAAATTGTTTTATAAAATTTATTTTAATTTTCCTTTAGATACACTGAAAAATAATTTTCAAAAATATAATTAAGATACGGAATTAACTTTTATTACAAAATAAAACTATCAATATATACGAATTAAAATACTTTTTTTTGTTTGGTCCAGAACAATATGTCAGACAATTAAACTAGCAAGTTGCCAAAATAATATGACACCAATTAATAAGCTGACATTAGTAATAGAAAATAAATTTATATAAGGTTATAAGATAGTATTCAGTTTGATTTACTTTCTTTTAAAAAAATATTTATTTATAAATGAGAGTTTTTATATATTTTTGTGATGATTGACTAACGACAATTAGTTATAAGGAGTCAATGTAAAATTTACAATGTAATATTTTATTATAAGATATGGTTATCTGTCCGAAATAAGTGGACTGCAAGGTAACTATGCAGAATAAGAGAAATAGTTATGCAAATTAATCCTTCTCTAGCCTATTGTTATATTCAATATCTTTTTATCTTTAATATCTTTTTATTTTTAATATAACACAGAATATATTCATTTAACTGAAAGTCATTATCTTTAATATTTAATAAAATATGACTATCTTCAAAATTAAAATTTTAACATACTAAGTTTGATAATATTTGATAAAAACATAAAATAATTTGGTAGAAATTATATAAACGATAAAACTTGTAAACGAGTCTGGGATTGATTTCCTCATTTGCTTGTAAGTTAGAGGTAGGTGTATGCGAATGGGCTCGAAATGTTTTGATAAAAATTCAACACGACCCTCACTTGTGGGGCTAATAAAATGTCAAAGTGAAATCATACAACTGACTTTTGAAATTGTGTAGTTTGAATTGATTGGGTACAAAGTACTTATGAGTGAGCTAGCTAGCTGAACGAAGGTTTCTCAATTATGATGCACATATACAAATATGACAAGATATTCATGAAACGAGATAAGAATTTGTTTAGTTATATTAATTTTATTTCTTTTGATATTGATTAAACTTTTTTCACCAAAATTTAATCTTTTAAATAATTGTAGTTTATTAATGACTTACTCATATAGTTAAGTTGTTATTGGAGATTTTAGATATAAAACATTCTCAAATAAGCACAATATTTATTTATATGAATTATTTAAACGAAATCATATAATTCACGTGCAACGCACGTGTTTTTTACTAGTAATACTTAAAGCTCTGAGACATCTAAATAAGATATTTTAAGTAGCTTTAAGTTAGGTCCACAATAAGCTTCATTTCTTCCTTTAAAATTCAGTTATTATTGATTTCCCTGCGATTGCTGATGATCAATGGCGTGCTGAATCCAGAAATATAAGTATATAACCATGGCAGAGAGACCATATTTAGAAGAAAAAAAACACCATAAGTTTAACATGAAAATTGACTTCCCATCATTTGGAATTGAACAAGAAACATACCAGCTTTTCAACAAATCGTATTATGTTACATTGCAATAAAAGTAACGAAAAACAAACTCACTGATAACCCGATACTCAAACATTGCGAAATAGTGGTACTACAACTAACAAATTCCAAAAACACATCAAATCTAAGAAGTCTCTTTGTTGCTCGGGACTTTATCCTCTTTCTTCTCTTCTTCGCTCACTGCTGTTGCTGTAATCTTCTCAGCAGAAGGCTCTGACTCACCATCCTTCTTCAGTTCTGACTCAAATTCTTTTGCAGCCTGCATATTCATCACAACAAGAAGCATTCCATGTGACCAATACATCCAAAGTCAAGTGACTCAAATTATCACTAAAATCTGTGCAGGAACGTAAATCAAAAGAGCCAAACTTCAAACATCTACCAATTCCTCTCAAAGAAGCACATATGAATCAATATCATTTTACATTTGTTAAATTTACCAGATGACAATTATAATCGATTAAAAACTTACAATATGAAGTCACTTCAGTAAATTTATAGGACAACAACTTCAAACAAAGTCAATTACAATGTTACATGATATTATGACCTAAAAGTTCTACAATTCTATTACTGTCATCAAATCGCATTCACTACTAAACAATATATTGTTTAAAAGCAGATATATGTACATTGATGGTAGATAGGGGTGGCAGAATGGGTCCGGAACCATGGTTCCAACCAAATTAAACTAGTTTGGGCTGGGTTGGTATCTAAGAAATTATTTTTGGTTCCTAATTGGTTCCAAGTTGGATTCAACTAATTTCAAGTTAGGCCCAAACCGCTTGCCAATAATCTAAATTATAAATAACAAAATGTAAGGTATTGAGTCGGGTTGGGCTTGGTTCCGTTTCGGGTTGACTTTGGTTCCATTTTGGGTTGAATTGGTTCCACCTTAAAACCATTTAAGAACCAACCCATTTAAGAACCGAACCGTTGGAACCAACCCAAACCCAACACGACCCACCCGATTGCCACCTCTAATTGGTAGACAAAGGAATGAAAAATAGTTAAAACAATTGCCCCCAACAAATATTGAGAAAGAAACGCAAGTAGATAACACAGAGTAACCCTCAATCAAATAATTGGTACAATATTCAACCTAACCACCGCTGATTATATATGACCAATATGCTTAGCCATGTCATGACTTAATAAGATACACCCAGAAATTATATGATCAACAAGAAATAGGTTCACCAAGCTCCAAATTCTATCACTAAATTTTCTTGTATAAAACATAAAAGTATGATAAGCTACAAGCCTACAATGCAATATGCCCTAGTAACAAAACCACAAATGTAAGCATAATAGACGCCAACTTGGACTTAAAACACATTACAGGCGAAATATAGCATGAAGGTCAAAAATGGGAAAGGTTGGAAAAGGACGAGGCTAAAATGTTGTATTCCACTTGGGGCTTTATTAGAAAAATCCAGAATGTATTTGAAGAAAAGTGCAAAATCCACAATTGTAAAAATTGAAATTGTTTTTCTCATTTAATTTAGTTCCTTTTTTCCGCAATAACCATATGGGCATATCTCATTTCAGCCCTAGCAATACATGAAGCCCAGATCAGTCACAAAATGTGCAAAGACAGAACTAATTTGTGCTGCGACTACAATGGGAGAGCGCGCTATAACAGGAATAACTGCTATAAGTTGCAGGTTAGGCCTCCAACAGTAAATGAAGCTGAATCTTCACTAACAGATCACATTCATAAGCAGCTAAAATCTTACTCATCACCTAGTGTTCCAGTCAGTTTTGTGACACAATCAAGTAGAAATCTTTGGCATTTCTTACAAAAGCTGTCCCTTGGATCATTGATTTAGGGCCTTAAGTTAAATGACAAGTTGTTCCTGTCTGTTTAACTCAAAATTTCCTTGTTTTGGTAAACAAGAAAGTTAGATAATTTATGGTAGTTTCCCATCCAATTGCAGGCAAAAGACATAAGAAATTCTGAAAAAATCTACTTACAGCAATTTTGCATGTTTCCAAAGTTTCCTGTTATTTTCTTTCTATCTGCAAATTATTAAAAGATTCTAACTGTTCTATCTCTTCTTTCCTTCTCATTGCATTTTTTAGGACTGAATCTTAGGGAAGACAATTCGAACCACAATTGTAACAAATTTATTGTACTAGTTTGAAGAAACATACATACGGGATTCAAACATTGGATTTTTTTGCAATATATCGTACCTCGGACTATTCAAATTAACATATATACAAATAGTGGACGATACTCAATTATGAAAATCAAGGTCAGATAATTTGGTCCAATTCTAATATACACAATCATGAGATCATAATCCATCTGTCCAAAATTAGATGATGATTCTTCTTTTGTGCACATCCCAAAATAGGAATCCGTCTTTTAAGATTGAACTTTTGTCCAAAGCTATCCTCTGTCTAGTAATGATGTGACACTGCTAACTCTCAATAGTGAATAGTCACAGATTTCACCTTTTCAATTTCATTTAAAACTCCAATTCAATTCGGATTCAGTTTTGTGGGACGGAAGAAGTAAAGGAGAACATAATAGCAAATTTTAATGAGAACAAATATTCTTGTTTCCCAAGCTTCTATAATTATCTTTTTTTCAAAACATTTGATCAAGTTGTAGACATTTCTGATAAGTTGTGCCCCATGGCAAAGTTGTTTCATGTTTAAGCATGTCTTTCTCATTCAGAGCTCTAGCTCATTTTTACAACTTTTACACAAGTTATGCTTACTTCATTATCCAACTTAGGATTAGTTTTAGTTCGGAAATTATTAAAGATAAAAGGAGGTTCTCACGAAAATATCAGTCCATAAATAACTGATATGAAGACATTATACAGCTTAGATATGATACTATGATAGTCATGAATTTTCAAATAAAGCAAATCTCTTATTAACGTGAAGGAATGTCCAAGGCCAATTCTCTTGATTGTGGAATATCATTGAGAACAAGACCATGCATTACAAATCATTTCATTTTATAAAGAAAAAAGAAAAATATATTTGAGGGATTCAATGAGATCCACGCCTTGGACTGATAATTAATCACAAATTCGAGAAATTCAATTAACATGAATAAAGGAAACACCAATTTCCATAACTTTGACTCTAGATCTCTGTGACGCTGTCAGCGCAATTGAGCACCAACGAACTAGCCCTATTCTTTAAATCTAACTTTGATAATTAAGAAGTTGCAAAGACCTATTTAACTGACATTTGATAGGGTGTTATAACCTTTCCCAACTTAATCATGTGATGTCCTCAAATCACAAATTTTAGCCAATGGTCCACTTTACGAGTCCAAGCTTATCCAAGTGGATACAATGCTCAGAGTGGTTACTATACTATCTATCAGGAGCTCGGTAAAAAAATCATTAACCTGGTTAACATATTGGAACCCAATAAAATGATCAAAAGTGCTTAGCCTTGCTAATAAGTCGAATTACTCTACAAATATAAAATATATATACTTAAAGTGTAAATCAAGTCGCACTACTCTTCCACAGTTAATGCAAGATTAACTGATACTATGCATGATCACTAGTGAAATACAAATGAGAGATGATGGTGATGCGTGAATGTGAATTACCTTCACAAAGTTACTAGACTAGCAGTTCTAGTAAAGAATTACTCATAGCTGCAGCTACTTATAGTACTAAGATTACATAGGCTAAGCTTATTTTGAAGAGTTTCTAAGCTCTCTGTGCTTATAAGATGTTCTTGGAGCTTAAAAAAGCTTTCTATTTTATAAGTTCTTAAAAGAATAGGTTGGGTTTGCTGGCTTATGTTTTAGGAGTTTATAAATTGAGAGCTTATGAATTGTTTTACCAAACACTTTGTAAGAGTTTATAAGAAATCACACAATTTATAACCTGATTTAAGAGCTGCCAAACACCCTTTACCCAGAACTACTAGATACCCCTCTCTACCCAATTTCATCACCACCAAACCTACTGAACTATTTTCAAATTTAAGCATCTCAGAAAACCAATCAATCAACTAAGATTAGTTACAAACAGAAAGAAAATAAATCAATCAATGAACCTGCTGAAAGCTCTTGACTGTCTTGCCAATGCTTTTGCCCACTTCAGGTAACTTCTTGGGCCCGAACACCAGCGCCACCACGCCGGCGATAACGACGAGCTCCGGCACTCCAAGCCCGAATAGGCAGTTGCACGAAAGCCCTCTCTTCATCCTCCTATCATTATTATTGCCTTTTGCATTTCCAGAGACCCTCACCGCTGCTCGGCTCAGCTCAATACTATTGTAACTGAAGAACACTGAGCTAGAAGATGAAAGAGAAGAACTCGACGTTGCGGGTTTGTTTGGTTTTAGAGCCAGGGGTAATGTAACTGCCATAGTCGCCATTGGAAGGAATAACTTTTCAGCTTCTGGGTTTCAATGTTTGAGGGTGTGTGCGAACTGGGAAGTAGAAATGTTAATTTTTCTAAGAAAACAAACAAATTGAGGGGATTGGATATAATATCGCATATATGATACTTACTAATGCATAAAATGACAATTTGTTGTTTCTTCGCTAAATTCATATAGCTCTATTTTTAGCACCAAAAATAAATTTTCTACAATACTTTTTTTTTTCTTCTATCCTTTATAAAAATCTTACAAATTTTTCACAAACAAAACTCAAAATTCTTAAATTTTAACTATTTTCATTGAAAAAAATATTTTGTTATTTGATATTATTATATAATAATAAACATATATTATTTAATTAAAAACTAAATTATAAATATGCATTTTATAGAAGTTCTAATATATTGTTTATTTATAATAAAATTATAAAGTGAAAATTTTATATAATAAAATACAATTCATAATTCATAGGATATAATTATAATTAATTAAAATTTTAAAAATAAATTGAAAATAATACCAATTTCATAGGGACTAAGTTGAAAATTAAAATATAGTTAAAGATCAAAATAAAAATTATTGCGCCCAATATGGCGCAATGAAAATTGTCGCACCATTTCTGACGCAAGACTGTCACTCTGTAGTGCTAAAAACACCCCAACCCACGCTAAAATAGCATGGATCGGATATGGCTTACCACTATCGATAGTAAGTCGAAGTAAGCTTATACAAACTATTCAAACAACTTGAATGTTTTTTAAGAACTATTACTTTTGTATTGAAAACTAAAATCAACCAACTACACTACACTACTAAGGCCATTCACACTTTGTGCGCCACGCAATTTTTCGAATGCGCTTTCGTACTGGAAGGATGTCATTCGGGGATTATCCCATATTTCTGAGTCTCTCTCTCCTCTAAATATGGTTTCAAGATTTACCCACAGATGTTTATCATTCATACCTAATATCAATTCTATATGCAAACGCAACATGTATCGTAGGAGCCTACACGTGTCAATTGATAAACCTCGATTGTAAATGTTTTCTAGTCTAATATTAGTCGTTTTTACATCATTTTATATCATGATTTATACCTTCATATACATTTAATAGATTTGTTACATGATTGTAGGGTAAAATCATTGATTTCGAGAAAATGACGAAGAAAACGTATGAAAGGAGATATATTGGCGTTATTTGAAAATACAATCATATCTTGTGCTACAGACCTCCAATGTTAATGATCCTTATTTGGTTACATATCTAAGACAATTCCCTAAGTGCTCGTTTGGTTGATATCATGTGAATGCACATAATAATATTATGCTTGATAGTTATCAGAGAAATTGAGAGATTCATTGGTAAAAACTTATTTAGTTAGGATTATAAATGAGAGTGATATCCTAGATGATATATATTCAAGTTATTTGGTTGCCATTATATATAAAGATTGATACAACGGAAAAGTCTAAAATACCCTATTGTTGATGTTGAATTATCAAAATCATATATATAAAATTATATTTAAAAATATGAAATGAAATATATTTTATAAATCAAAAATATTTTGAGTATCTTAAAAAATAACATGATTATATAAAATATATTTATTTTACTTATGTTGAATTAAAAATTATTTATATAAAATTATACTTAAACATATGGAACATATTTTATAATCAAATAAAAATATTTTGAGTGTCTTAAAAAATAACATGATTATACAAAATATATTTATTTTATTTATGTTCAATTATAAAACTTATTTATATAAAATTATACTTAAACATATAGAATATATTTATAATCAAATAAAAATATTTTAAATATCTTGATAAAATAACATGATTATATAAAATATATTATTTTTTTTATCCTATTGTTGAAGTTGAATTATCAAAATCATATATATAAAATTATACTTAAAAATATGGAATATATTTTATACATCAAATAAATATATTTTGAGTATCTTAATAAATAACATAATTATATAAAAATATATTTACTTTGCTTATTCGATGATTTTAATATGAAACATTGAAGTTTAATTCCATATTTTTAAGATTTGGTGTAGGTGTATGTTTTTGGATAAGATTGGGCTAAATATAATAAGATAAAGATTAGGTTAAATGTGAGGGGTAAATTAGTAATTCTACTTTTTAAAATAGGTTGGATATAATCTTGTGATAGTGGATACCACCTACCTGGTGGTATCTACTATCCTAGAAATAGAGTGATTAAGTATCGGGCTTATTACATATCATAGGCCGATCTTGTCAAACCAAACTTAAAATTAGGATTGATAATTAATATATCACTCCTATAAACCCCAACTAAACGAGCACTAAAAGTCTTATGCAGAAGACGAAATCCGGTTCAAACGTTTGAAGGCCCGAAAGTCACAAAATATACTCTGTTCCGAACCAAATATGGCAGTTTTGGTAAAACGATCATAACTTGAGTTCTACAACGTGTTTTGGATCCAAATCAGTTTAGTTGTAAAGCTAAGACATAGATCTACAATTGTAGAAGACGCTACAGTCAAATTAGGACAGGAAGATAGTCAAAAAAGCGAACCAAAACAGAAAAAAAAACACTACCGTCGGCGCTTAAATGCCCGCGTTTAAACGCGGGGGGCAGAAACATTCTGCCCCCAGCGTTTAAATGTTGTTGTTAAATGCGGGGCAGATGGGTTCCGCGCTTGTACGCGGGTTCGGGACGGAAATTGACATTCTTTTTGGTATAAATACCCCCTTCAAAGATTGTTTTAGGGTCGGAACTTTATTTTCTGGATTTTGGTTGTAAAGATTAGAGATCGAAGAACAAGATTCAGACTTGATTGTAAACAGATATTTCAACAACGGGTTAATCGATTTTATTTCTTTAATCTCTTTTAACTCTTGTCAATTTATTGTGTTTACTTTTATGATTGTTGATTACGTTTTTGCATCTATAGAGTAATTAATTTTATTATGAAATCGGGAATAGAGGTGTTCACGAGTCGAGCCGGCTCACGAGCTCGAAAAAAGCTTGAGCCGAGCCTATCGAGCCAAGCTTTTCAATCGAGCCAAGCTCGAGCCTGAACATGCATGTTCACCAGCTCGTGAGCCGGCTCGTGAGCTGGAATAAAAAATTAATTTTTAATTAATATATTTAAAAAATAAATATTTATTCATATATTTTTATATAATATGATATATTATAATAATATATGTATAAATAATGATATTTTTTGTATTAATTATAATTATATTTAATAAATATAAAATTAATAATATATTTTACAAAAAAAATAATTTTATAAAAAAATATTATTTTTAAAAAAATTATTTTTTGAGCTCGAGCTCGCTCGGCTCGACTTGTCTCGAGCTGGAGCTCACCTTCCTGCAGCTCGTCGAGCTTGAGCTCGAGCTCAAAAATTATGGCTCGAGCTCGAGCTCGAATTTTTTGCCCAGCTCGGCTTGAGCTCGACTCGTGAACACATCTAATCGGGAATAGTCCGATAATATGTTATCAGCCTAAAATATAGAATCGTTGACGTTACATTGCTTATGCTTATGATTTGAATTCTTAGCATTTAATGCTTGTGAATTTGCTGGCCACATATTTACATGTTCATAGATATTAGGTGAAAATTCTGAAAAGTGACATCTAAATCGAAACCCTAGTTTTCAAACCTAGGATCCTAAATCACGAAAGTAGTTTTAGGTCTTTTGAGGAATCGATACACTATCACAGAGATTAATGAATCTGAGCTTAGTCTAATCATCACGAAAGTAGTTGATTAATTAACTCGGGTAAATTATTATGATTCGACATAAGGTAATAATTATAATTGGATAGTGTCCTTCATAAGTAGCGATAGTAACCAAATTGATGATATGATTGAATTGATAATGTATGTGTAGTGCACCCTGATTCTGGAATTGCTAATCATTTATAATCAAAACCAGTTTTTTAACGTTCTACTTAATTTTCTCGTTATATCTCGTGTTTTCATTAGGCTTACATTACCGATAACTGATAGAATTAGTGCTTGATTATTCGATTCTCGTGAGAATTGATATCATTGCATACCTAATATCAATTCTATATGCAAATGCAACATGTATTGTAGGAGCCTACCCGTGTCAATATTATGAGAAGTGAACAACAACTATCTAAAAGACCATTGTGATGTGTTCTTTTTCTTTGATAAATAGTACCAAGGGAGGAGGGTTTTGACTCATAAGGATAGTTTTCACATAAGATTTGGGATGAAGATTTTGGCTATCAATGTGTTACTTAGAGGTGCCAATTTGGGTTTAAAGTCGTGAAACCAACCAAATTAAACTAGATCTTAGTTGAGTTGAGTCCTAACTTTTATTATATTGGTTTTAATTGGGTACATTTGAATTGAAAACTAGGCCCAATTTGGTTCTAATCTGGGTCCAACTTAATTTTTAAAAGGAAGTGAATTATAACTTGATTTTTATGATAATTAACTTATTTATTAAAAAAACTTACATATACTTAACATTCATCATACAAATTACATAATTTTTACACACAAAACATATTATTTACATGCATTGCACATTTTTTATTCAAAATACACATTTTTTTCACATAACACATAATTTATATATATAAAGAAAAATTACTCACAATATACACGTTTTACACATCGCTCACGTGCTTGTTCTCTTGATATCTTTCTACAACCAATGCTCTTAAAATCGGATTGTTGATCAAATTGGATACTTAATTGGATCACTGAATTAGTGGTTCTACTGGTTGGACCGGTATAAAAAATTGGTTGACCCATCATATATATATATATATATATATTTTATATTACAAATAAAGTACAGTGGAACCATCAACAAGAAATGTGACAACTCTCCTTCTTCTATTCCTCTTTCCAAGAGTATGTATGCGCATTTATTTATTTATTTTCCTGCTCTCTTTGATTTTTTTCTCATCTTCTTCCCTTTTTTTCTTGTAATTATCACAAAAATTTAAAAATGATTGACATCATCGACTAACAAATAATATAACAAATAATAGAACATAGTAAGATGTTTATATTTTTTTATTTTTTTTCTCATCCACCTCTTTCACATTTTATTGTACAAATTCATTAGAAACAAAGAAAAATATGGAGGTTTGTGGTTAAATCACGTGAAACGGGAAAAAACTAGAGATAAATTATAACTCATCGGTTTATTGGTTTGGGTCGTTGGTTCTTAGCCTAGTTGTCGGTTTGTCCGGTTCGAGGCTGGTTTGTTGCCACCCATCCTAGCTAGGACTGGCCTTGTAGCCGGTTCCCGATTAAACCAGTTGGACCAGCCGGTCCGGTCCGGTCCGAGTTTGATAGCCGTGTCTACAACTAATTGATTTGAAGCTTCACACATTTTACAAATAATTTATATTCTTACTCACATTCCACAAATTTTACACACAGTTCACACTTTTTACATATACTACATAACTTCTATACAAAATACACACTTTTACACATAGCTCACATTTTTTATGCACACTTCACACTTTTCCTTCATATTTTTATCACGCATTGCACACTTTTTACACACAGCCCACAGGTGCACACTTTCAACCCCAAATAATATTTTTTATTCACACTTCACATTTTCTGCACACACTATATATGTTTTACACAAAATACACAATGTTTACACATTTTACGTATACAAAGTGTTAAGCATGTGTAAAAAGTGTGTAGCGTGCATAAAAATGTTTAAAAAGTGTCTTGTATGTAAAACATATATAATGTGCATAAAAGTATGAAGAGTGTTTTTAAAGTACTTTTTCTATGTGTAAAAAATGTGGATTTTGTGTATAATATACACAAGTGTAAGTAAAAAATAGGCCTTTTTTTTTTGTAAAAAGTATGTATTTTATGTCAAAAATGTGTATTTTGTATTATTTTTATTTTTTGTGTAAAAGCTGTATTTTATTTATGTAAAAAGTGTGTAAAATATGTGTTGTGTGTAAAAAATGTGCATATTCTGTAAATAAATAAATAAAAATGTATGAAGTGTATAATAATGTGTATGGAAAATATGTACAGGGTGTGTACAAAAATATGTAATGTGTAAAAAGTATGAAGTATATTTTGCGTAAAAAGTATGCAGTATATGTAAAAAATTATGTATTTAATGTAAAAATGTGTAGTGCGTAAAGTGCATAACGTACGTAAAAGTGTATATTGTGTTTAACGGTAGTTTATAAAACCATCTCCAACACACACTAATAAGAAAGCTATGATCGTGTAAGAGCACTAAGACCATCTCTCAAATAGTGATGCGCCACATGCAGGTATTTTGTTTTGTTTTTATTTTTGCATTTTAGTCATTTATGTTTTGAATTGTTTTCAATTTAACCTTTTGTAAATTTATGAAATTTGAATTATAGTTTAGCTCAAACGATTTAATTAACTATAATTATATCCTATTGATTATATATATATATTTTCTTATTATGCATTATTTTAAATTTTATTATGAATTATAAATGAAAAAACTTATAAACTAATTTATATAAATTGTATATTTTATTATTAATTGGTTTGAAATGCTTTCAATTTATCCTATCAAACTTTAATTAGTTATAAATAAATTCTATGAGTTATATTTAATTCAATTTGTATTAATATAAATTTTATTTATTTAATAATAAAATATATTTATCTTTGTGAATTTTATTAATAAAGCATATTTTCTGGGATGAAAATGCACAATACGTAAAAGTGTTAGGTTTTTTATTTGTAAAAATTGTAAGATTATTACAAAAATAGAAAAATGAATATTCTAGAATATTCCTTTTTGGTGCAGTGAATATTATTCTGGTTGGAGTGAATTTACCGTAAGAAGAACAAATTGGTGCAAGATGACTATTTGAATTTTGGGTAATTTGCACTTTACACCCTGAAAAGAGGGCTAATAGGCACTTTGCACCCTAAAAAAGAAAAAATAGCACAACGCACTCTGGAATTAATTAAGTTTTGGCAAGTTGCACCCTATTTAATTTTTCAACCAAAAATTTCATTTTGAAAGGGTAAAATCAGCCATGAAATACCAATAAATTTCTAAAGGCAAAATAATCAACTTATATTAAAAATATTATATGCTACATTTATGGAGGTTTTAGCAAAATAAATAAAAAGTTCTCAAAATAATACGATTATAAATCAAAATAAAAGTTCCCCATTTCTAAAGTTCTCAAATATCGTCTTCAAATTTTATATTTTTTAAATTTGAAAAACAGAAAATTGCAGCTTGAATGTGGTTTCAAATTTCTTATTTTGAAAGGTAGAACGGAAGGGATTCGCATTTTTTTTTTAAATATTTTTACTCTTATTGAGATGAGATTTTGAGTAAAAAATTAAATAGGGTGCAACTTGCCAAAACTTAATCAATTTCAGGGTGCGTTGTGCTATTTTTTCTTTTTTAGGGTGCAAAGTGCCTATCAGCCCTCTTTTCAAGGTGCAAAGTGCAAATTACCCGTTAGAGATGTCCTAAATAAGATTAATTTAAAAATGAAGTGGTATGACATTTGCTTATATTTTTAAAAATGATTGAAATTTGTAAAATATATCAAATTTTTTATTTGTAAAAAATTGTAAGATTATTACAAAAATAGAAAAATGAATATTTTAGAATATTCCTTTTTGGTGCAGTGAATATTATTCTGGTTGGAGTGAATTTACCGTAAGAAGAACAAATTGGTGCAAAATGACTATTTGAATTTTGGGTTGGAGATGTCCTAATAAGATTAATTTGAAAATGAAGTGGTATGACATTTGCTTATATTTTTAAAAATGATTGAAATTTGTAAAATATATCAAATTAATAATAATATGTTGATTTATGATGTGTAAAATATTGAGTTAGTTGTTTATATAATGACAATATAAATAAAAAATAAAATAAAAAGTAAACTATAAAATAAGAACGAGAATAAGGAATAATGCTTAGAATAATATTTTTATTGATAGGTAAATATATGGGAATTAAAAAGTAATGTTGTAAAGATTGATTCCCCCTTCACCCCCACCCTCTAAAGTAGTAAAGAAGGGCTCGACAAAAAGATGAGAGCCCCTATTTCTTTCCTTTTTTTTGTTTTTGAAAGCGCCATACGAATCTCTCGAAAAAAATAGAAAAGCAAAAAACACACGTAGAAATGGCCCAAACGATCTCAATAATAGGTACACGAACAATCTTTTTCTAGTATAAATGCCCTAAAGCAATTAGTCTCTGTTAAAGTTATTTAGAATTTTGTAAAACGAAATATTGAAAATGGGAATTCAAAAAGGTAAACAAACTGCTGTATTTTAAAATTTAGGGTTTAGGTTGCTGTCTGATCATACTTTTAAATTTGTTTTCAAAATTTTGTAATTAAAATAAGAATTACATAAATTAGAGCAAATATATTGAATCTTATGCCATGTTAGGTTGTATTCTTAAAGAATGATTGTAAGTGGTATTAATGTGATAAATATGATATATTATTGGGATTTATTATAGTTAATAATCAAATTTGTTAGAGAATAAATAAGATATTGAAGAAAAAATAATTAATTAGGAGAGATAGTGTACTATGATTTAAAATGTTTATTGATGGATGTTTGTGTAGAAAAATAAAAAATGTGTATTAAGAAATGAGAATATATGGAGAGAATGAGTTCACTTGTATTTCCAATCTTGTGATTGATCAATAATGATTCGATGGCTTAGAATAAATAAATAAACATAATGCTCATGAAAATCGAGGGGCGTAATGGGCCAAAGGCTTAATATTGATAAGAAATAGTGTTCAATCAAAAGATTAACACATGGATATTTAAGACTTTATATATAACACAATAAATTAAGTACATGTCTCACGTTTCAAGGATTATATATACTCTCTAGGACGTCCTCATACCCTAAATAGTTGATAGTATTATAACGACTAAGTTGTAAGATTGTAGGGAAATTATATTTTTGGTACTCTAATGTGGCATGCACGTTTATTTTGGTACACTAATATGGGGGGTTAATGTGGGGGTAAGTCTGGCAATTTGGGTACAAATTACGCCGAAAATTTTGATTTTCGCCGGAAAATGTCATGTGTCGGGCATGTGCGTTCAAATTTGGGAATTTTGACTATAATTGATGTTTCTTTTTTTACAATTTTGACCAAAAATAAAGTAAATTACAAAATTTATCCTCAATATTATCCATTTAATATTTTTTTTTTGTAAATAAGCCCCACCCTTACTTAACCTTCATCTTCCCCACCATACCTAACCCTTCATCTTCCCCATCATGCCTAACCTTCATTCTCTCCCACACCATTCCATATGAAGAAAATTATGAACATTTTTCTCATAGCTCTGTCGGGCCGGGGCATGGGGGGCCCTTGGGGTTGGGGATTCAACCTTTTGGACAAAAAAAAAATTATGAACATTTTTTTTTGTTTTGCATATCTTCTTCCCCAAACACATCACTTCTCCACCACCACCACCACCAACTACTACCACCGCCCTCCCCAATAGCCGCCGCCAATCGCCAATCGCCCTCCACAAAAGAACATGGGTATAATTAATTTATGATGTTATTTTGAGGTAATTATTTTTCAAAATCATGATAGCTACAATGGAGGTGGTAATGGTGGTTGGAAGTCACTGAGGATCATCTATTCCGAAATGGTATTCTATCTTCTATTCCAACCGTTAGATATTTGACATTTGTAATTTCAATTGTTCCTTGTTTGGCTTGTATTGTTCTATTTATTTAACCAAAATTAAAGATGAAATAAATTAGGAAACACAATAATTATAGTTTTAATAAAATCATCATATGGATCTTAATCAAATATTACATCATGATTAAGGAAAACAAGTGGAATCACAGATTTGATTGCAAATTTGATCTCTATAATTTAATCTTACAATCGCATAACCAGCTTAAAATATCAGCACTTTTCAATCCAAAAACATCGAGACTCATATTTTTTTCTGTTGGAAATCATAGACAATTCGAAAATGCTTTTGTACTCGGAATGAGGATATTCTTATATATTATGAAACTACGTTCCGAGTAGATATCGTTAGCCTTTCGAATTTCTCGATTCCGATGTCGGATGAATGAGAAATTTGAAGTTGAAGTTTAGCATTTGAATTGGATAAAATGTGGGTATCCCACATTGGTTCAAAACATATACTTAGATCAGTGTATTAAGCTCAACATAGGAAATGAAGTTTGTGGCCTTGGGTCATATCATGTTTGTGTGGGTTTAGAGGGGGGAGGCCATGGTTAGCCATGGTTAGACCCGCCTCACGCGCGCCGCCGCCGACCGACCGGGCGGGCGGGTCCGGGTCCGGGTCCGTGGGCCTGGGCTGGGCGGGTCGGGTCGGGTCGGGTCGTGGGTCGTCCGAATTTATATTTTTTATATAAAATTCTATTTAATTAATTATATTATTTAATTAATTAAATTTTCATTTCCACAATTATTTTGGACCGATAGATTTCTATCCGTTGAACCAATGGATCACAACTCTTTTAATTGATGGCCACGATTAATCGAGATAGTGAACCATTGTGATCAATGGACGAAGAGGTGCGTATTGCACCCGTTCGCGCTGGAACGGCACCCGTTGGGAGTGAAAAGGCGCCTTTTCATTTTCAAGGGGCTGTTTTGCAGTTTTCGAAAAGTTGTATCTTTTCGGCCCTCAACCTTTGGAAATCTATAAATAGGGTCCTCCTATTTTCAGATTTTCACACCGAAGTATTAACTTCATAGCATATCTTTTTTCTTGCCTTCTTACGAGAGTTCTAGTAGAAAACTTGTTCGCTAGACGTAGAAATTTGGAGTGGTCCTATTTCTAAGACGTTAGTCGTTGTATCTTGGGACACAAGCGCCATATCCCGTAACCACCGTGAGCGGGGCGTAATTGTGTTAAGGAAATCGGGTAACCCGTGCCTCGACTAAACCATTTCCATAACAAGTTCGTATACATTTTAAACAACAATCTTAACACAATTATCTCTGAAAAATGAGTTCTGCTAGCGACGTACCACCACTACCACAAGGCTCTCCACCACCAACGCCACCACCACCAGCCACTGTTGTTGCCCCCGCTGTGGCACCAACAATTCCTAATGTGCCGGCTCATGGAGAGAAGCCTGGCAAGTTCAGTGGTGCTGATTTCAAAAGGTGGCAACAGAAAATGTTGTTTTACCTAACCACTTTGAACTTGGCTAGGTTCCTCACCGAGAATGCTCCTACGATGCCCAAAGATGAAACTGATAGTCAAGCAAGGAGTGCTTTTGACGCATGGAGCCATTGTGATTTCTTTTGTAGGAATTACATTCTGAATGGGCTCGATGACGCACTTTATAGTGTGTATAGTGCTTACCGGACTGCAATGGCTCTATGGGAGTCTTTGGATAGAAAGTACCGGACTGAAGATACGGGCCTAAAGAAGTTCGTAGTTGAGAAGTTTCTGGACTTCAAAATGGTGGATACTAAGACCATCATGAATCAAGTCCAAGAGTTGCAAATTATTTTGCACGAGATTCATGCTGAAGATATGGTTCTTAGTGAGTCATTTCAAGTTGCTGCCATAATAGAAAAGCTTCCACCGGGATGGAAAGACTTCAAAAATTATCTCAAGCATAAACGCAAGGAAATGAGCCTTGAGGATTTAATAGTGAGGCTGAGGATCGAAGAAGACAACCGGTTAAACGACAAGAAATCAACTAAGTCACCACCTATCATGGCTAATTTGGCGGAGTCAAATACTAGCAAAAAGAGGAAGAGTTCTGAAAAGTTTAAGGGAAGGAACAAGAGAATCAAGTTCTCCGGGGTGTGCTATAACTGTGGGAAACCAAACCACAAAGCTAAAGATTGTAAAGCTCCGAAGAAGAAAGAGGCGAACCAAGGAAGAGTTCAAAGCCAAGCTCATCTAGCCGAAGTAGAGAACAAGACGGTTCCCATTGATGTGTCTGAGATTGATCTCAGTGCTGTGGTGTTCGAATGCAACATGGTGGACAATCCAAAAGAATGGTTTGTCGACACTGGTGCCACTCGACACATTTGCTCAGACAAAGAGATGTTTTCGAGGTATCTTCCTATAAGTGGACGAAAGCTCTACATGGAAAACTCTGCCACATCGCCAATTGTTGGGCTCGGTAGAGTGGTTCTGAAAATGACATCGGGAAAGGAACTGACGCTGATTGATGTGCTGCATGTGCCGGACATCCGAAAAAATCTAATTTCTGGAGCTGCTTTAGTTAAAGCAGGATTTAAGCTAGCTTTTGAAGCTAATAGAGTAGCACTCACTAAGAGTGGAATGTTTGTCGGAAAATGTTACCTAGATAAGGGCCTTTTCAAAATGAATGTAATGACGGTCATTCGTGACCTTGGAAAGTATGAATATGAAAAGAATAATTTTTCTTACTTGCTTGAGTGTTTTAATTTATGGCATGTTAGATTAGGACATGTTAATAACAATACTATAAAACGACTCATTAAGTTAAATTTATTACCTCAATTTCAATTGAATGAACAACATAAATGTGAAGTTTGTGTTGAAGCTAAACTAGCAAAGTCACCATTTCATTCAATAGATGGAAGAAAAACCGCACCTCTAGAACTTATTCACAGTGATATTTGTGATTTAAAGTTTGTGCAAACTAGAGGTGGGAAGAAGTACTTTATTACATTCATTGATGATTGCACAAGATATTGCTATGTATACTTATTAAGAAGTAAAGACGAAGCATTGGAAGCATTCACTCATTACAAAAGTGAAGTTGAAAATCAACTAGATAAACGAATAAAAATTATTCGTAGTGATAGAGGTGGAGAATACGGCGCACCATTTGAAGAATTTTGTTCCCATCATGGAATAATTCATCAAACTACGGCACCTTACTCACCTCAATTAAATGGAATTGCTGAACGTAAAAATCGCACTCTTAAAGAGATGATGAATGTGTTACTCATAAATTCTGGTTTACCTCAGAATATGTGGGGGGAAGCGATTCTATCTGCTAATTATATTTTGAATAAAATTCCACATCGAGATAGGAGCAAAACTCCTTACGAAATGTGGAAGGGTGTTAAACCTTCATACCGATACTTGAAAGTGTGGGGGTGTTTGGCAAAGGTAGAAGTACCTAAACCTAAACAAGTGAAAATAGGACCAAAAACTGTAGATTGCATATTTATTGGCTATGCTCTCAACAGTAGTGCCTATAGATTTCTCGTACATAAATCTGATAATTCTGACGTACAAGAAGGGACGATTATGGAGTCGAGAAATGCTGTCTTTTATGAAGACATTTTTCCATGTAAGGAAAAAAGTGAATCTAATGAGACAAGTTCTCTTAAACGAACACATGAATCTACGAGTGATCAAATTAATATTGAACCACGTCGTAGTAAAAGGACTAAAGTGGCTACGACTTTTGGTCCTGATTTCCTAACCTATATGGCGGAAAATGAACCAAGAACTATCAAAGAAGCTTTAACAAGTCCAGATGCACCGCTTTGGAAAGAAGCCATTGATAGTGAAATACAATCAATTATGCAGAATCACACCTGGGAGTTAGTAGATCTCCCAAAAGGTAGTAAACCGTTAGGTTGCAAATGGATTCTGAAACGAAAATATAAGGCTGATGGGAGTATCGATAAATATAAGGCTCGTTTGGTAGCAAAAGGATATCGACAAACCGAAGGCCTTGATTATTTTGATACTTATTCTCCGGTATCAAGAATAACATCCATAAGGGTACTAATAGCGATTGCTACTTTGCATGACCTTGAAATACACCAAATGGACGTTAAAACGGCATTTTTAAACGGACAATTGGACGAAGAAGTCTATATGGAACAACCCGAAGGGTATGTTGTTCCAGGACAAGAAAACAAAGTGTGTAAACTTGTCAAATCATTGTATGGGCTTAAACAAGCACCAAAGCAGTTGCATGAAAAATTTGACAACACAATGTTATCAAATGGTTTCAAGATCAATGAGTGTGACAAGTGTATCTATATAAAATGCACTCAAAAGGAATATGTCATCGTGAGTCTTTATGTAGATGACATGTTAATAATGGGTAGTAATCATGAAATAATCATGAATACAAAAGGAATGTTGAAAAGACATTTCGATATGAAAGATATGGGAAAAGCTGACGTTATATTAGGGATCAAAATCGTCAAGTCTTCGGAGGGAATTGTGCTATCACAGTCTCACTACGTAGAGTCTGTACTTAGAAAATTCAATGCATATAATGAACCTCCTATTAAGACACCTGTGGATCCCAACTTAACGTTAAAGAAACACTTTGGAGAACCCGTATCACAACTTGAATATGCACAAATAATTGGAAGTTTGATGTATATTGCCAACTGTACACGTCCTGACATTGCCTACTCAGTTAATAAATTGAGTAGATATACAAGTAATCCAAATAAGGATCATTGGACGGCATTAAGAAGAGTTCTTAGATATCTAAGATATTCTATGAAATATGGAATTCATTATACAAGATATCCCGCTGTACTAGAAGGATACAGCGATGCAAACTGGATATCTGATTCAAATGACTCCAAATCCACTAGTGGTTATGTTTTTACCATAGGTGGAGGAGCTGTGTCGTGGAAGTCTTCTAAACAAACATGTATTGCTCGATCTACTATGGAATCCGAGTTCATAGCTTTAGATAAAGCTGGTGAAGAAGCAGAGTGGCTTCGTAACTTCTTAGAAGACATTCCATGTTGGACAAAACCAATGCCTTCAATTTTGATACATTGCGATAGTCAATCGACAATTGGAAGAGCACAAAGTAGTATGTATAATGGTAAGTCTAGACATATACGTCGACGACATAATACCATCAAACAACTAATCTCTAGTGGTATAATTTCCATAGACTATATAAAGTCAAAGGAAAATATTGCGGATCCGTTAACAAAAGGCCTGCCAAGAGATTTAGTTAAAAGCTCAACGAAGGGAATGGGCTTAAAGCCTACATCTTAAGAATGGACATAGCGGAACCCAACCTTGTTGACTGGAGATCCCAAGATCTTGGTCTAATGGGAGAACGAAGTTATGAAAGTTCAATGCACTTGGAAGTGTTAAACACTTCGACCCATTCCTATGTTGAACAAGTGCTCCCTGGAGTATGTAGCAACGGTTAAGTTGCGAAACTTTTAATGATTTCTATACTGTCTAAGTATGTGACGTAATAAAGTGGAGTATGCCAGGATACTCTTAATAGGAGGTCACCTATATAAGTGTGAAGTGGGGCCCTTCAATAAGTAAACACTTATGAATCCAAGATGGTGTTCCACGGCCAAAATGGACCCAACAGAGAACAAGATCTGTAGAGAACTATTGTGTGAATATCATTGTCTAGGTACACACAAACGGCTGACCAATTCAAGACATCACGTTCATTGGGGAGCCTAGTGTATCCGATGATATCTCACTAAGAAAGATTCAAAGCGCCAGCTATCTATTCTGATGCAATAGCTTCTCGCCTGAACTCTCGTAGCATCTGCATCTGCATATTTTCATTCATGTGGGGGATTGTTGGAAATCATAGACAATTCGAAAATGCTTTTGTACTCGGAATGAGGATATTCTTATATATTATGAAACTACGTTCCGAGTAGATATCGTTAGCCTTTCGAATTTCTCGATTCCGATGTCGGATGAATGAGAAATTTGAAGTTGAAGTTTAGCATTTGAATTGGATAAAATGTGGGTATCCCACATTGGTTCAAAACATATACTTAGATGAGTGTATTAAGCTCAACATGGGAAATGAAGTTTGTGGCCTTGGGTCATATCATGTTTGTGTGGGTTTAGAGGGGGGAGGCCATGGTTAGCCATGGTTAGACCCGCCTCGCACGCACACACACACACACGCGCGCCGCCGACCGACCGGGCGGGCGGGTCGGGTCCGGGTCCGGGTCTGTGGGCCTGGGCCTGGGCTTGGGCTGGGCTGGGCGGGCGGGTCGGGTCGTGGGTCGTCCGAATTTATATTTTTTATATAAAATTCTATTTAATTAATTATATTATTTAATTAATTAAATTTTCATTTCCACAATTATTTTGGACCGTTAGATTTCTAGCTTCTCTAAATAGAGTCCCTTCGCTCCACATTTATGCGTTTCATTTCATATATCCGTTGAACCAATGGATCACAACTCTTTTAATTGATGGCCACGATTAATCGAGATAGTGAACCATGGTGATCAATGGACGAAGAGGTGCGTATTGCACCCGTTCGCGCTGGAACGGCACCCGTTGGGAGTGAAAATGCGCCTTTTCATTTTCAAGGGGCTGTTTTGCAGTTTTCGAAAAGTTGTATCTTTTCGGCCCTCAACCTTTGGAAATCTATAAATAGGGTCCTCCTATAAACTTCATAGCATATCTTTTTTCTTACCTTCTTACGAGAGTTCTAGCAGAAAACTTGTTCGCTAGATTTAGAAATTTGGAGTGGTCCTATTTCTAAGACGTTAGTCGTTGTATATTGGGACACAAGCGCCATATCCCGTAACCACCGTGAGCGGGGCGTAATTGTGTTAAGGAAATCGGGTAACCCGTGCCTCGACTAAACCATTTCCATAACAAGTTCGTATACATTTTAAACAACATTTTCTTATCATCAGAATCATAACATCTCACAGCATATTCATGAACTCCAATTATCATTTCAATATCAAAGGCAATCCATACAAAAAATAGAAGATTTTATCCGATTATGCTTGGGGCTTTAATGCATTCCTGGAGTAAAAGATAACCCAGTATGTCTTATAAAACAAGAAAAAGAGAGAAATTGGTTTACAATTAAATTACATGTATATTAAAAACTAAAAAATGGAACAGTAGGAAAAACTTTAAAATTGACGAAATGATTTATCAATTAGACTAATTTCTTTATCAAGGCTTGATAATGTATATTTTGTTCATAGTCATCAAGAAGGATTAAGGGAAATAATGAGAAAGAATATTAGATCATAGATTTGTAGAGCATCAAATTTTAAGCAAAGAATATACAATTAAGATATATATATTTAATTAAGATATGTGTAAGAGTTTTTTCCAAACAATCTTATTGTGTTTCCTTATTTATCTCATCTTTAATTTTAGTTAATTAAATTAAAATTATACAAGCCAAACAAGCATTTACTCAAATTACAAATGTCAAATATCTAATGGTTGGAATAGGAGATGGAATACCATTTTGTAATAGATGATCCTCATTGGTTGGAAGTGGGGGAAGAGGTAAGAAGACAAAGAATAGGAGAAAAAAGTAAAGAAAAAGAAATTTTAAATTGAAAAAGAAGTTTTATAAAATTGAAAATTGTACATAAATTAGTCAAAATTGGTTTAATTTGGTCAAAATTAGAAAAATCCGTCCACATTTAAGTAAAAATACCCAATTTCGGTCAAAATCCCCAATTTTTGTCAAAATCAATCAATTTTCCGGTGAAAATCGAATATTCCAGCGAAAATCGAATTTTCCAAAATAATTTATACCCAAATTGCCAGACTTATCCCACATAAATGTACCAAAATTGCCACCCCCGTATTAGTGTACCAAATAAACATGCATGCCACATTAAGGTACCAAAAATGCAATTCTCTCTAAGATTGCACCGAAGAATTAAAACTACAATCCTACAAAATTGGGTTGTTGAATAGCAATTTCTTCCAAAGCAAAACAAAAATGCGAGTAAATTTCATTTTCTATTTTAGTCTCAAAATTTTTTATAGCATTATTTTCTTTTTTAATCCAACATTTCTTTCCATTTTCACAAAGAATGGCATTTAATTAATGAAAGTACTAGATTTGAATGTCAACTTAATACTACTATATACTTAGTATATGTTCTTGAAGTCACATATGCTTCGATTATTAATTTTTACGCGTTTTAGGCCCGGCAGGACGCTGTGGTCAAGTCACCGGAGTTGGTAAGTGTAAATCCGAGTAGGATATTTAAATGACCCCTCATTGACCAAAATCAAAAATCAACGCAACTCCCCTATTTACTTTTCATTCGTCAATCTCTCAATCAAAAGGGACTCACATAAATCATTTTTGGATCGTTGAGAATTCCCAATTGTTGCTCGAATTTCAACCCTGAGGTATCTGTGATTTTCAATTTTGATTTCTTGATTCCAATTTTTATCAGTTTGATTTTACAAGTTAGGTTGAGCAGTTTAGTGTGATTCATCTGGAGATTGAAACCCAGTTTTTGTTTTGCTTTAATTTTTGCTCTCTCGAATTAAGCTTTTATGTCTCATAAATTCTTTTGATTACAGCTTGATTAATGCCTGATTAATCTTAATTTGGATGGTTTTAGTAAGAAATGGATAACAATAATTGGCGGGCAGGCCAAGGCCAGGTTCCGATGCAGCCCGGTCAGGTTATGGGCGGCGAATCGGTGGCGGCTGTGGGGATGGACGGCAGCGATTGGAGGACTCAGTTACAGCCTGATTCCAGACAAAGGATTGTTAACAAGATGTAACTACATTCATATGTTCTTCTCATTTTACTTGTTCAATTAATTTTTACTTGCTCGTTCATTATTGGGAAAATTTAAATAAATAATCTAATTTTCAAATTTGTTTCACATAATGGACCATTTTTTGAAGAGATCAAAAAATATTCCAATGTGCCTTCAGAGAAGGCGCATTGGGTCAAAAATAAATAAAAAAGGTGATGGCATGCGCCTTCCACCCAGGCGATGCCATCAACCACATTTTAATTTTATTTTTTTATCGTTTTAGTTTGATTAATTTGTGATAATCGATCTTGTTTTTTTTTCATATTCTATATTATGTTGGATCTAGAGTTCAACATGAAAAGTTTAGTTTGACATATAAAGTTTTTAACAACACAAAAATTAGTTTATTTTGATGTCGGAATAAATGCAAATAACTCTCACGTGAAATATTTTATTGGCTGAAAGCCCCCTGTGAAAAAGATATAGGCTAAAAACTCCCTATAAAAATTTTAAACTGCATGAAACTCCCTGTGAAAAAAATATAGCATAAAACCCCCTGTGAAATTTTCAAATTACATGAAACCCCATGTGAAAAAAATATAACCTAAAAATCCCTTGTAAAATTTTACCATTAGGAAATATAACTACATTAAAAGTTAATTGTTGGATAAAGTTTAATTAATATCCTAAAATTTGATTATTAGTACTATTAATTAATTTATAAAATTAAAAATTTTACAGGGTGTTTTTAGGCTATAGTTTTTTTCACAGGGGATTTCATGCAATTTGAAAATTTCACAGGGGGTTTTTAGCCAATTTTTTTCACAGGGGGTTTTATGCAATTTAAAAATTTCAGAGGGGGTTTTTAGCCTATATTTTTTCACGGGGGTTTTCAACTAATAAAATATTTAACGTGGGGGTTATTTGCATTTATCCCTTTTGATGTCACTATAAAAAGATATGACCAAAATAAAATACTTCGGTAGATCATTTTTCTAAACTAAAACAACTTTTTCCTTATTTCAAACTTATTTTCACCATTTTTTATATTATTTTGGGTCTCGAGTTGAACATAAAAAATGTACTTTGATAAACAAACTTTTCAACTTCACAAATTTGATTTATTTCGATACTTGGATGAAGAAATACGGCCAACATAAAACACTACATAAAAAATAGAGTTTTCCTTATTTCAATACCCTTCTCCCTTTTCTATACTCTTTTGACCATTGAGTTCAGCATGACAAATATAGCTTAACAAATAAGGTATCTAACGACATATGAATTGATTTATTTTGATATTCGGATAAGAAAATACGATCAAAATAAAACTTAGAAAAATATTTTCCGCCCCTTATTTCTAAATCATTTTTCTCCTTTTTCTATGTCGTTCTAGGCATCGAGTTCAACACAAAAATTATAGTTCGACATATAAATTTCTCATCGACATAAAAATTGGTCTATTTCAATGCTCGATGAAAGAAATAAATGAAACCCAATATGTCAAACTTTATATGCCAAACTAAACTATGTTTTTTTTATTGTACTTCTCACCGGTTATTGACGGTTCAAAACGCGCAGAATGGAGACCTTGAAGAGGCATCTTCCTTTCTCTGGTCAAGAGGGACTGGATGAACTTAAGAAAATAGCTGTAAGGTTTGAGGAAAAGATTTATGGTGCGGCAACAAGCCAGGTATATTTGTCATATTATTACAGCCTTACCTTTTATGTAACAATCAATCATCAGTTAGCTGCTTTTATAATGAAGCCTATGCGCTTTGGAATTTTCTAAAGTTTATTGTTATTTTTCATCTTTATTTTCTTAATTAATTTGTTGCAGCATGATTATTTAAAAAAGATATCTTTGAAAATGCTTACAATGGAGACGAAATCTGAGAACCATACCGCGAATTCTCTTCAGCCCGGTTCTGCAAGTAATAGCGAGAATCCCCAAGATCCAGGTAAAGCCTCCTCATATTGAAAATTACAAATTGGTTTTATTTATCCCTCACTGCAATCACATTTGATACATTTCTTAGGGTGAAACTATTGAGATTATTAGAATATTTTGATCCAGAAAATAGAAAATTGAAACGAAAAGGCATTAGTAAATATCTGACTGTGTTTTTGCATGAATTTTTGGCTATCCAGATGGTTGCGAATCAATCTCAAGTACGGCAACAACTTTTATCTGAGAATAACATGACATCAACTGGTGTACCAAACTCTGTTAGTATGTTCCTGGACATGCAAAAAAACATACATAACATGTCAATATTATGACAAGTGAGCAATAACTATTTATAAGACCATTTTGATTAATTCAATCATGGAAATTTGGTTTGTGGTTGACATTTTATGCGTCATGTTTCTTTGATAAATAAATAGTACCAGGTTTGACTCCTAAGGTTAGTTTTCACATAAGATTTGGGACTAAGATATTGGCTATCAATGTACTACTTACGGGTGACAATTTGGGTTCAACGTCATGGAACCAACCAAGCTAAACTAGATTTTAGTTGAGATAGAGTTTAATTTCAATTCAAATTTTTCATATATAGAAAATATGAACTACTTTTCAAAACATTTGAAGCATTACTACATTTTTTTCTGGAGTCACCCCTGCTCCAAATTGAAAATTAATCTACCATAGCTACTCCTTATCAACCATCTTTTATACATACAATTAACTATTAAAATATATTCCTAAAACTTTGAGTATAGACTTTTACTACAACAAATATGTCTTTTTGTAGGTGGACTATTTTATACTGAATAATCCACGCAATTAGTTAAAATATATACTTCTTCATGCATCAATAAAATATACACCTTCATCCATCAATACAATGTTTACTTTAGTTGACTCAATTGCAAAAATATAATAGGAATTATACATTATATATGTAAAGATCTTTTTTATTTTGTGGATTGTATATGTATGTATGATTGTGTAAATATGAATAAAGTAAAGTGAATGAGTCGTTTTGGAGTTCGTAACTTTGCTCATAGATTTAGGGGAACCTCCAATCATTAAACTGGATGAAAATGAAATAAGTCCCATTATTATAAGAATAAAAAATAAAGTAAATATTGGACAATTGAATATAGCCCAGAATTAAATGTTAGTTATTGGCTTATAGGTTTTGATAGTTGGAATGACTATCTATCCATACATATTCTATATCTATTTCTATACTACTATAAAAATATGGATTTTATAAGATATTTCTTCCAATGTTGCGAAGATTTCAAATGTTGCGTTCTTCTTTCTTCTTATTGTGTACCTTCTATACTTTGCACTTATATCTCTTTACCGTTGATTAAAAGGTTGGTATTTATATACGTTTTTTGTTTTTTATAATTTATAAAAATAAGAGTAAATGTAACTCTTTTTTTCCTTGTAACTTTAACTTTTATTGATTTAGAAATGAAGAGAATTGTGAGTACATATTTTCCTTAAAAGTTAATGCGAAGTAAAATAATTATAATTATAGTATAATACAAAATACTTTTATATATTTAACAGTGATCATGTATAATCATAAATTAATTTCAGTCCAGTTAAGTTTTCCTTAATAAAGTGTAGCTATATTCCTAATAAACGTTGTTCTTTTATAGTGATAATTTTTTCATAAATAAATTTGATAAAATCCAATTTGCCAAAAAATGTTACAAAATCACAATTGATTTAGTAAACATTTAAAATGATTAAGCTAAAGCACATTAAAGTATTTCTTTTAAATGCAGATGATTAAAAAATCTATCAAAGTGAAGTAATAATTACAAAAATTAACTAAAACTACCCTTGAAAAATCTTTTATATCTCAAAGATTCATTTTTTCAGTCTTAAAAGTTCTATATACAAATTTTACAGTGGAAAAATTTCATAAGTCAATATTGACAATATTTTGGACTAATTACATTATTCAAAACTTTTTTCTGGAACTATTAAATTAATATATTTTGTAAGACGATTTACTATTATTATTTTTAGTTTTTATAAATATTATTTCATACTTTCAAAATGATAATTATTTAAAAACATTATTTCACACATCTAAGAATATTTAGAAATTAGAAATCAGAAGTTTAAAACCAAAACTGTAACTATTATCAATAATTAATATAAAAGCTCTAAATAGATGATCTATATAAAATTACAATTGATTAGTTCTTTATTTGAAAGATATTAGTTGTATAAAATTAATTACGCTAAGTGCTTTCTAATAGAAAAGTTGGTAGGTTGAGTTTTTTGAATTGAGAAATAGCATTATGAATTTGTTAGATAAACAAAATTATTTTACAGGAGATTTAGTGATTTTCCTTATTAATGATAACAAAAACATTTATACTACTTATAATGTACTCAATTTTTTCAATTAATTTTATCATTAACCAAACTTAAATTACGTGTTTTATATAATTCAACTCTAACTTTAATAATATTGTCACTCATTAAAGTGTTATATTGTCAATTCTAAAGGCCAATTATTAAAACTTTTAAATTTAGATTTTAGACTTCTATAAAAAGTTAAAATCCTATTAGTAGTCATCACTTTGATAGAAAAAAATGTGCATTTTTATTGATTTATTGATTTTGTAAGAAAGTAGTGAATTATATATGTACTACATTATACTTATTTTAAATATAATAGTCAAGAAATAAAGGGTCACAGTTCTAATTTGTTTATTATTAAAAATTATTTAAGTAAGAACAACTCATGTCACTTCTCAATTTGAAGAAACACTCAAAATTATCCATACTAGTTTAGTGGTATAGATTAATTATTTTTAATGTCATTCGCAAAGTTACTTTTATAGGATATATTTGAAATCAATAAATCATTTGGTTTCTTATTAATTCCTTCTTTTGTTATTATTTTCATTGAAATTTTCCCGTTACGATTAAACAAACTTTAAAAAATTGAATTTCTTTTCATTTTCTTTCCTATCTAATTGGGATGGGAAATAAATTGAATGAAATGATACGGGGAATGACAAATTAAACTTCCAAGTAAGGATTGACGAGAAAATGAGATCTTTACTCTCAATCTTTAATCTCAGTCTTAATTAAAATATAATCAAATGTTATACTATGATTTTCCAGCATATACTGTTATAGTCAAAATTGCATGAAATAAGATACGATATTACGATGACTTTGAATATTAAAAATATTCAATTTGATATGAGATTAATTGATTTTAAAAGCAACTACAACATTGTGAATCGCAATTGAGCATTAAACAATTTATGGTGGAATCATAGAATACAAGTACAAGATATATGATGCCCTTACACGAAACATAGAGATAATACACACATTGCTTTTTAAAATCATCATACGCATACTTTACATCTATGTTACCTGTTTAATCAAAACATTCACGCATAAGCACATAGGTATAGGAGACAAAACATACAAACGCTTGAAAATTTTTCATTTCTCAAGCAAGCAAAAAGAGATCCTATACAATATGCAAATGATGAGTTGAGGGTGAAGGACTTGAAACTAGCCAACCAACCTTTGATCCATGCTTCAAACTTTATGTACGACTTCACGATCAACTTTATCTACAACAATTAAAGAAAAAACATTGTGTTTGGTGAGTTGCAAACTCAGCAAGTATAATAAAGTAACGAGCTATTTAAAATCATATAAGCATATAAGAATCAACAATGAATCAATCTTTGAAGTCACATAAGAATATCATTCAAAATCATCTCACATTAATTTCATATCATTCGCAAACATAAAATACGCGTGCTTGTCATTTTCTTTTACTGTTAATGGCATGTTATAACCAATAGTAGATCATGATCACAAAAATGGCCATGACACTTTGTAATTCATACAACACATGGGAGTTCAGTGAACTCGGCTGGCCGTATGGTACTCTGTGGTCCAATCATTTTGGACATTATTTAACACATGACTCAAGGTCTTTCACAGCCATAACAGAATCCTCTTATCTCTAATGAACGCATTTTTGGTCACATATCTCAGTGTCATCATCAATTCATTAACATCATTTCCACCATGGTAAAAGGATAATACCATTCACATATATTACACAATGAGCTATACTCACCACATTCATTTTCATCGCCAAATCATCACATAATCCACGTTATAGCATATGCTATTCAATCAACACAAGTAGGTAAATAAAGGATTCATTTAGGAACATAAATTGATCAAGTATTAGTCAAATAGTAGTCACCAAATTATACTCACAAATAGTTGCTTATCGAGATGTCTTCACCTAGTTGCGTTTCATGCTCCTCTATTGGAATCTCGACCTATTAAACACATTACACTTCATAACTACCTAAGTATTTTCTCGTAAATTGTTCCATAATATAGTGAATACATTATATAACATAACATTAAACTTTCAGATTAAATTTACATCTCCAAGATGGTCATCATGATCCTCCAAACATATTGCACCTGAACCAATTTCAGCCTAGGCCAGTCCGTTTCAAACAATTTTATAAATTCTCCTGTTGCCTTAAATTCTCAATTTTTTATGGAATCTTCCTAACATGCATATAATTATGTAGTAAAACTTGCATACCAAAGAAAAATATACAACTATGTCAAACAAGGCCAAAACCAAGCTGTTTTGTAATTATGCCAAACTAACTGGTAGTTTTACTCTACGAATTTTAAAAAATTCCTCGATCCTCCAAAACTCTTCAAACCGTACAGAATGACTCTAAATATAGGTATATATATAATATTTAACACATGATAACATAATCATTTGGTCACCTGAACACAACCCTAAAGACAACTGCAGAAAATGAAATTCTATGATATGATATTCCTAATTTTAATGCAAGAATCCAAATACCAAGTAAAAACCTGAGATAAATTTAAGTACAAAGTTCACTGAGTTAGGTGAAGTATTTACCTATCACATAAGTATGTAAAAGAACCAGTTCCTTATTCAAAGCTAGCAAAAGCTCATTGTTGGCAGATTTTGGCTCTATGCAGAAGACTCTCGTTTGAACGCACGTTTTGAGAACTTCCGAATTCATATATTAAAACCAAAACTTCCATCATGTTCCTATACCTCCTAGGAAGAAACTAAGACAAGGAACACTAAATTTTATGTCGTTTGACATTTAAAAACTGCAAACTCCCAACATTGAGCAGGCTGCATTTTTGTTTAATGTTTAGGATGTCTTTGGCTTCTTATCTTCGTTTCTTTTGAAAAGAGCGGTTATAACTCATAAATATGAAGTTAGAGTATAGAGGAAGACACCTTATCAAGGAATAGCTTAGGTATTGACACATGAAGCATGAGGTGTCCTTGATGCATAAGGATGAGATATGGAGAAATCCTATCAATCCATGTAGCTCTTAGGAAAGCATGAGGTGTTGGACACTAGTATCCTTCTTGTCATCTAAAAATATCATTTTCTCATAATTTACTATGTGATCTTTGTATCCTTTTTATTTTTACAAATTAACCCAATATGTTTTATGAAATGCTCAATTAAGCCCACTAGACTCGGTATCCACTTTCCAATTCACGCCTAAAACTTATAGTCTATTTAATATAGATTCATTTAATTTTCTTTGGGACCAAGTAAAGCATTTGATGACTTAACGGTTAAAGAGATATGGTGTTTGCTTAAAAGTCTACGCATGAGTTGGCAAGTACGAGGTGACACCAAAATTTTAAGCATCGGTATGAACTATTAAAATGCATTTATACTTGTTAATATATGGCTTAATGAGATGTAAAGTTTTGGGTTGTGACAAGATAGCAAAAATAAAGATCAAGTATAACGTTAAAAACAATAAAAACACAATAACAATAGCATCTAATTCTTTGTATTGAGTTCTAAGTCATTAGGGATGGCATGAGGTAAGACTCAACGATCTTGAATATAGAGATGACCTTCTCTTTGCATGCCTTTATTCTATCTTGAAGTAATAGTAGCAAAATTTTAAGCATCAGTATGAATTATTAAAATGCATTTATACTTGTTAATATATGGCTTAATGAGATGTAATATTTTGGGTTGTGACAAGATAGCAAAAATGAAAGATCAAGTATAACGCCAAAAACAATAAAAACACAATAATAGTAGCATCTGAAGTAATCATTTGTATTGAGTTCTTAGTCATTAGGGATGGCATGGAGGTAAGACCCAACGATCTTGTCTTGAATATAGAGATGACCTTCTCTTTGCATGCCTTTATTCTACTGTATGTAATATCATGATCTTTTCTTTTAGTGTGATAAATGCTCTTGTTTTTGCATATGCATCCTCCATCTTCAGTTGAAACAATGTTGACATGAGTGGTGAATAGATTCAAGAACACCCACTAAAGCATCACCTTTATTAATATTGTTGTTGTGAGTCAAATTCTCGTTGTTAATAGCATCAACATGGTGCTTAAAATTCTTAAATTGGCTACCTTCACCAAAATTGATCACCTTGATGGTTCCAACATCACCATTTCCCTGGAGCATTTCGACACTTTTGATGGCATAAGGCATGTATGATCTTAGGATAAGGGTGTGTACATTGTGGACAACGACCTTTAACATGAGGTTGAGATTGAAGATGGAATTTTCTGATTATAATTATGACATTTGTATCTCTATTTATTAAGTCAACTGAAATTTATCATATTGGAAATGGAAGAATGAAGTTCAATGAGCGGCTTTCTTACTTATGTTGACATGTGATAAGTAGATGCAACTATTTATAGTGTAAAATATATGTTAATATTGGAAATCTCAATGCTGAAAAGTGGGGTGCTATGAGTTATTATTAATTAATTTTCTTAGAAAGTGGAGTGTTATGACTCATGATTCTTTAATTTTATAAGAAAATGAGGTAATATGATTCATTATTAATTAATTTTACAAGAAAATGGAGAGTCTATTATGCATTAAGTATTACTTATGTTCAATTTTAGTTGTAATTGTTTTTTATAAAGGTATAAATACGGATGAAATAAGTTGAGTTCAGCCGTACACATAGTTGTTCAAGCTTGTTTAAATTACAAACGAGCTTTAAAAGTTGTGTTTGAGTTTGGTTTGATTGTTCATCGAGTCGAGCTCAAACGAGCTTTAGAGGATGTTTGGCTAAGCTTATAAGCTCTTTTAAACATCTTATAAGATGTTTGAAAGCTTATAAGCTCTATGAAAGTGTTTGGAGAATTTCTTTTAAAAAGTGCTTATAAGACCAAAAAAATAAAATGTTTGGGTCTTATAAGCAAATAAAAAATAAGTTGGCCAAACACACCTTATTTCAAAATATTAAATTTTAGATGTTGTTTATATTTTTAAAATACACAAATAACTCTAGTTAACTTTCTCCTTTTCAAAAATACTTTTATCCGAAAAATATTTATTTTTATTATTGCACAAATTATCTCGTATAACATTTGAAAACATTTTATAAGTCCAATAATCTTATTTTATCCAAACACTTAAGAGCTTATTTTTTAAATAAGACCAAACATCTTATAAGCTCTTAAAACATCTTATAAAGTATAAGAACTTATAAGATGTTTTAAATAAGCTTATCCAAACACCCTCTTAATCGAGCCGATCACAAATCGAGCTTGAGTAGTTTGAATATTTTGTACATATTTATGTTAGTTTTTGCTAATTGAGTCGAGCTCGAGTCGAGCTTCAAAATTTATTAAAAAAAATAAGATTGTTCAAGCTTGGTTTGGTTAATTATCGAACCGAACTTTTAGCGATCGAGCTCGAGTCGAGTATCGAATAGCTTGGTTCAATTTTCACCATAGGTATAAAGACATTTTACAATTCAAAAAAAATAACAATTCATTAATTTTGCAAAAGATTGAGAGTTTATTAGAGGTATATTTACAATTTTAGTTGTAATTGTTATTTATAAGGCTATAAAGTAATTTTACAGTGGAAAGAAATAACTAAGTTATCCATAGTTTTATATTATTATAGATTAGTTATAATTGTTATTTATAAATGTATAAAAGTAATTTTACAATTCACATATAATAAAATTATCATTAGTTTCATTAATTTTGTAAGAAAATGGAGAGTCTATTATGCATTAAATAGTATTTATTTCAATTTTGGTTGTAATTGGTATCTATAAGGGTATAAAAATAATTTGACAATGGGAAGAAATAAATAAATTATTAATACTTTTATAATAGTATAGATATAGATATAGGTATAGATATAAATTATCACAATTATTACTTTATTATTTAAAATTCAAAAAAGAAAAGAAAAACAAATAAAGTAGGCTGGAAAACCATCAATAAATGTGACAAGTATTCTTCTTCTTCTTCTTCTATCCAACTTTTCTTCTTCTACCCTCTTTGGCTCTTTCCAAAAGTATGTAGGTGCATTTTTTTTTCTTCTCACTCTGGTTTTTCTCTTCCCATTTTCTCTTGTAATTATCACAAAAGTTCAAAAATGATTGACATCATCGACTGAGAGGTAATACAACATAGTAAGAAATTTAGGGCCCAATTGGATGGAATATCCATCTATGAAAATTATTTTTCATGACATAAATAAGAAAAAAATATTTTTAGGAATAAGAAATATGTTGTGAGATGTGCGTTTGAAAGAAATTTTTAAGAGAAAAATATGTAATAATTATGGTTGATGTGATATATTTTTGTTGTGAAAAAATTATTGAGATTATTATTTTAAAATAAATTATAATAAAGTATTTAGTCAAAATTATCGATTTAGATGTCAAAAAATAGCCACAATGGATTTTATTTTAAACGTTGTATTATTTTATATTAGAACATGTAATTAATTTAATTTTTGCAGTTGAAAAATAGTCGGAAAAATCTTACAAATCGATTGTGTGAACTGTCAAATCATGAATAGTAAGAGTGTTTTTTTTTCTCTTTTCTTGCAAAAATTTCTTCAAAATTATCTAAAATTTTGAGAGATTTATTGAATAATTTTTTTGTAACATACCAAACAATTGCAACTTTTTGGAATTTTTTGCTCAGAATAATTTTTTTTAGGGATGAAGTTACCATCCAATTGGGCCCTTATATTTCAACTTTTTTCTTTCTTATCCACCTCTCACATATTCTATTTTACAAATTCATTAAAAACAAAGGAAACTATGGATGTCTTGTTATTAAATAATAAGGATGGAAAGATGGAGGTTTGTGCTTAAATCGTGAAAGGAAAAAAATACAGAGATAAATTATAACTTGCCGGTTTTTTGGTTCGGGTTGCTGGTTTTTTAGCCGAGTTGTCGGTTTGCCCAGTTCGCATTGGATTTGTTTCCACCTGTCCTAGCTACCTACTCGGCCTGGCCTTGTAGCCGGTTCCAGATTAAGCCGGTTGGACCGGGCAATCCGGTCTGAGTTTGATAACCTTATCTGCAACTAGTTGATTTGGAGCTTCACACATTTTACAAATAATTTATATTTTTACTCACATTCCACAATTTTTAAACACAATCCACACTTTTTACACACTACATAACTTCTACACAAAATACACACTTTTTTACACATAACTCACATTTTTTAAACACACTTCACACTTTATCTTTATACTTTTAACACTCATTACACACTTTTTTACACACAGGGCACACTTTCAATCCAAAATAATACTTTTTACTCACACTTCACATTTTTTGTACACACTACATATGTTTTACACAACATACACAATGTTTACACATTCTACTTACACAGCGAAAAATTCAAATACTTCATAGTTTAAGACACTTTACATATAAAAATACAGTTTTTACAAATATGTGTACAAAGTGTTAAGTATGTGTAGAAAGCGTTAACTTGCATAAAAAATGTATATCATGTATGTCAAACATGTATAATGTGCATAAAAGTGTGAAGAGTATTTTTGAAGTACTTTTTACATGTGTAAAAAGTGTGTATATTGTATGCAATATACACAAGTGTAAGTAAAAAATACACGTTTTGTTTGTAAAAAGTATGTATTTTATGTCAAAAGTGTGTATAGTGTATTATTTTATTTTGTGTGTAAAAACCGTGTTTTATGTATATAAAAAGTGTGTAAAATATGTATTGTGTGTTACAAAATGTGCATATTTTGTAAAAATTCTGCACAATGTAAAAAAGTATGTAAAAAGTGTATAATGTGTACGAAAAATATGTACAGGGTGTGTACAAAGATATATAACGTGTGTAAAAAGTACGAAGTATATTTTGTGTAAAAAGTTTGTAGTATATGTAAAAAAAATATGTATTTATGTAAAAAATGTGTAGTGTGTAAAAGTGCATAACGTATGTAAAAGTGTATAGTGTATTCAAGACCATCTCCAACACACACTAATAAGAAAGCTATGACTGTGTTGGAGCATTAAGACCATCTCTCAAACAGTGATGCGTCATATTGACATGTAGGTATTTTGTTTTGTTTTTATTTTTGCATTTTAGTCGTTTGTGCTTTGTATTGTTTTTAATTTAGCCTCTTATAAATTGATGAAGTTTGAATTATTTTTAGTTTAGCTCTAACAATTTAATTAACTATAATTGTATCCTATTGGTTATAATTTTCTTTTTCCAATTATGCATTCATTTCATTCTATAATGAATTATAAATAAGAAAAATTAACTTATATAATATAAAATGTATATTTTATTATTAATTGGTTTGAAATGCTTTCAATTTATCCCGTCAAATTTAATTAGTTATAAATAACTTCTATGATTTATATTTTTTTTCAAGTTGTACTAATATAAATTTTATTTATTCAATAATAAAATATTTTTTTAATTTCATTAGCAAAGTATATTAGCACAATACGTAAAAGTGTTGGTTTTATTTGTGAAAGATTATTACAGAGATAGAAAAAAATGAATATTCTGGAATATTCATTTTGGTGCTGTGAATAGTATTCTGGTTGGAGCGAATTTACTATAAAAACAACAAATTGGTGCAAACTGACTATTTGGGTTGAAGACGTAATGAGATTAACGTGAGAATGAAGTAATATCTATGATGTTTGTTTATATTTTTAAAAATGGTTGAAATTTGTAAAATATATCAAATTAATAATAACATGTTGATTTATGATGTGTAAAATATTGAATTAGTTGTTTATATAATGATAATATAAATAAAAAATATTAAAAAGTAAACTATAAAGTAAGAAAGAGAATAAGGAATAATGCTTAGAATGATATTTTTATTGATAAATGTGTGAAATGATTGATAGTTAGTTACATAAGATTAATAAATAAAGTTGTAAAGATGAATTTAAATAAAAATAGTCTTTGTTAAAGTTAATTAAAATTTTGTAAGCTGAACTATTGAAAATGGGATTCAGAAATGTAAACAAACTGCTATATTTTTAAATTTAGGGTTTAGGTTGTTGTCTGACCATATTTTTAAATTTATTTTCAAAATTTTGTAATCGAAATAAGAATTACAGATATTAGTGCAAATATATTGAATCTTAGGCTAAGTTAGGTTGTATGCTTAAAGAAAGATTGGAAGTGGTGTTAATGTGATAAATATGATATATTGTTGGGATTTATTATAGTTAATAATTAAGGTTGTTAGAGAATAAATGTGACCCTGAAGAAAAAATAATTAATGAAGAGCGATAGTATACTATGATTAAAAATGTTTAATGATGGATGTTTTCGTTAAAAAATGTGTATTGCGAAATGAGAATGTATTGAGAAAATGAATTTACATGTATTTCTAATCTTATAATTGATCAATAATGATCCGATAGCTTAGAATAAATAAATAAACATAATATTTATGAAAATCCAGTGGCGTAATGGGCCAAAGAGCTCAATTTCTGTGATGCAAGAACACTTCAAAAAGTTACGTATCGTGTTGAACACATGATCGGACATAATACTTGACTCACACTCTCCAACACTATGTCCAATATGAAAATAAATTTATCTGTTTAAATAAAATGAAAAAAAATGAACATATGATGGGTGCGGATAGATGGCATGTCTACGATGTATGCAATAATTGTGACACTTGATGTTATTTCATTTATGTTTTGCGATTTTGAATACTGAAATATTTATTTTTCTTTCAAACATATATAACTTTACAAATCAAATACAAATTGATAATGCATAATTGTCATTCTTATACTTTATTTCTCTAACCAATCATTATTTAAATTAGAATGAAAAAACTAATTTATATATTTTGACGTAAATTAATAAACATATATATGATATATATACACATTTTGTTAGCAGTTTGAGGCTGTATCGTGTCGTAATATTTTTAAAATACCGTATTTCGTATCCGTGTCGTGTTTTGTGCCGCACCTCATATCCCATGTTCGTGCATCACAGTTGAATAGCAATTTTTTCCCACTTCCATTTTACAATTTTGAAATACTCAATAAAAAAACTAAAAAACAACTCAAGATGTTAATACATGGATATATATTAATCACTTTTTATGCTATTTTGTTACGAAGTACCTACCATGCCCCAAACTTTTGTTCTTCTTTTCTTAGTTTTGCAGAAAATTGTGTAACTTTGTCTATCATTTATTGAGAACATGAAAATTTCCCAAGCAAAACAAAAATGTGAGTAAATTTCATTTTCTATTTTAGTCTCAAATTTTTTATAGCATTATTTTCTTTTTTTTAATTCAACATTTCTTTCTATTTTCATAAAAAATGGACATTTAAGTAATGAAATTACTAGATTCTAGATTCGAATATCAATTTAATAGTACTATATATTTAGTATATGCTCTTGAAGTCGCATATGCTTTGATTATTGATTTGTTTGATTATTGATTAGTGAGTAGGATGCATTTATTTTTCTACGATGAGAGAAATCTATCGTCGTTAATTTTAAGGCTAATCAATAAGTAGTACAAAAATCAGCTGCCCGATCAATTTTATTGAAAATTACTTGATTTTTACGTAATATTTTCGTTGTAGGCCCGATGAGTTGCAGTACGCAATGATCACTACAAAACCCTGTGCGTTAGCCCGGTTGGAGCCCAATTTTTTAACTCATATTTAAATGATCCCTCATTTTATCTTGACTAAAATCAAAAATCATATGAGCACGCAACTCCCCCCATTTATTTTCCATTCGTCAATCCCTCAATCAAAAGGGACTCACAGAAATCCCTGAGGTATCTTTTCTGTGCTTTTTTTTTTTGTGTTTTTCCTTGAAGACTTGAGTTTTAATTTTGATTTCTCTGATTTCAATTTTTATCAGTGCGTTAGTTTGATTTACAAGTTAGGATGAGCAGATAAGTGTGATTCATATATAGAAATCGTAGATTGAAACCCAGTTTTTGTTTTGCTTTAATTTTCGCTCTCTAGAGTTAAGTTTTTTTTGTTCCTCTCATAAATTCTTTTGATTACATCTCGATTAATGCTTCTTAATTTGGATGATTTTAGTAAGGGATGGATAACAATAATCGGCGGGCAGGCCAAGGCCAGGTTCCGATGCGGCCCGGTCAGGTTATGGGCCGCGAATCAGTGGCTGATATGGCCCTGCAATCGGATCAAGTTGAAAGGCCCAAACGCAAGAGTCAACAACCCATTTGGACCAAAGACTATGTGATGAAAGGCCCAAACAAGTGTTAACATTATTTAATTGTTGTTTTGCAATTTAAAGCCCACCCTTTTATTTCATTTGATTTAGTCATAGCATTTTTATTTAGTGGTTGAATCCAACTAAGATAGTGGCAGCTTAGTGGGAGTTATTTCCTTGTTTTTAGAACTATTTGTTTAAGTCTTTAAATTCTGTTGCACATTCATTATGGGAAATAATAAGAAAAATCCTTTAGAAATTTAGTTTTACTTTGATTATTTTTTTCGAACTAGCAGTGTTACTCCTAACCCATATTTGGGAGTTTAACATCGGCTGTGGGGATGGACGGCAGCGATTGGAGGACTCAGATACAGCCTGATTCCAGACAGAGGATTGTTAACAAGATGTAACTACATTCATATGTTCATTATTGGTATTTATGCAATAAAGATGTGAAGTCATTCCATTATTGTTGATTTGTAGAGGTGCTTGCATTTTGATTGTTTTTCGTGACTAGATTTAGATATACTGCACGGGCCGGATAATATTGCTCAATGATATTTGATTACTGTCAACCATTAATCTTGTTTAATAAGTTCATCTTCAAGTAAACTTTTATCACGACGTCTGTGATTAAACTTGTATCAATGTTACGTATATGATGATTTTTCAATACTCAAACTTGACTTAAACGGGCTAAAAAAGAATAATGTTAAGCTTAATAGAGCTAGCAAAGAATTGTTTTAGTATCCCTTGGTTGTTAGAACTTAGAACATAGCAGTCTAAGTGGTTATTTTTGCATGAGGGAGAAAGGTGATGATCTGTAGATATGTTTTAGAAAATCCCGACATATTTTATAATTAGGAAGAATGTGTTTTTTCTTGATATGGAATATTAACTATTTGAGCTGACAAATGGAATTGTTATTATTTTCTGAATTTCTAACAAAGTATGACGGTTCAAAACACACAGAACGGAGACCATGAAGAGGCATGTTCCTTTCTCTGGTCAAGAGGGACTGCATGAACTTAAGGAAATAGCTGTAAGGTTTGAGGAAAAGATTTATGCCGAGGCAACTAGCCTGGTATATTTGTCATATTATTACAGCGCTTTGGAATTTTCTAAAGTTTATTGTTATTTTTTTTTATCTTTATTTTCTTTAACTTGTTGCAGCGAGATTATTTAAGAAAGATATCTTTGAAAATGCTTACGATGGCGATGAAATCCCAGAACCAGCCTGGTTCTGCAAGTAATAGCAAGAATCCCCAAGATCCTGGTAAAGCCTCCTCATATTGAAAATTACAAATTGGTTTTCTCATATTTATCCCTCACTACATTTCTTTCTCTGCAATCGCATTCGATACGTTTCTGCTGTGTGGGTTGCAAATATTAAGGTTTTTTGTTTATGTTTTAGAGTTAAAGGTCTGAAATTTTTCCTTGGGAACGTGTATAATGGGTATTTCGTGTGAAAATGATGTGTATTTATATGTGTTTCTAAAATATTGGTTGGAAGTTGTAAAACTATGTCAAACTAAAACTGATTGCTGGGTGCATGATGTATAAAATGTGGTAATGGTTGTGATAAAAGAAAGAAAATGACAAGAAAGAACGGTTGGATTAGGTAATTTTTGATGAGGGTGTGTGGAATGATGGAAAATAATGATTAATAGGTAGTTATGCAGGGACTGAAAATGTGTTTTGGATGAAATGGCTTATAATAGAATATTTTGATCCAGAAAATAGAAAATGTTACTTAAAAAACGTAAACAAAAAGGCATAAGTAATTTGAAGGTAGCTTGCTTGCATATTGGTTTTTTCACCTCCAGTTGCGCCATCACATTGCTATTCAGACTGTGTAGCGGAAGAATTCGACTATAACGAAGAGGGAGATTCCATCCCATGGGAAACTTCAAGCGATTCCTCGGATGGAAGCAATGCTTGAGCCTTGATTCATTCACTTAGTGATACTACGTGAGCTTTGATTCATTCACAAGTTGAAAATTAACTTTAAGTTAAAAATTAATCACTAATCTTTTACTTAAAATAAAACTCAAGTCCATTTTCTTTTTTTTTTCCTTTTCCAATATTTGTTGTAAGTTGTATCGTATAAGATTTTAGCTTTAACATTTAGACTTGTACTTGTGATACAAAAATTGTAATTAAGATCATGGAAATTGGAATGCGATTGTATTTTATTACTTATTGAATGATAAACCTCAATTTTAATAGGTTTGTTAATAATATAAAAATTGTTTGTCTATTGTTCAATATTTTTAATGTTTGTCTTTACTTTATCCAGTTTATTTTTTAAACATTACCTAAATAAATTTAAACATAATATATTTAAAAAAAATTACAAAAAACCGGTTAGAACTGGGAACTGGCCCGGAACCGTAGAACCGGGACCGAGGAACCGGGAACCGGTTCTAACCGGTTCGAAACCAATTGCACGAAAGCCCTCTCTTCATCCTCCTATCATTATTTTCGCCTTTTCCATTTCCAGAGACCCTCACCGCTGCTCAGCTCAAGATGAAAGACAAGAACTCAACGTTGCGGGTTTGTTTAGTCGCCATTGGAAGGAATCACCTTTCAGCTTCTCTTTTTGATGGGTCTCGATGTTTGAGGGTGTGTGGGAACTGGAAATGTTGATTTTTCTAAAAAAAAACAATTTTGTTTTTTTTTTTGGGGGGGGGGGTTGGATATAATATCACATATAAGATATACTGATGCATAAAATGACAAACCAAAAGGTTTCACCTTTTTGGAAATTCAATGGCATAAAAAAAATTAAGGTGAAATTACTTAAAAAAAAATTGCATTAGGTATTGTCTTAGTTCATCTCAAATCCATAAATCAATTTTGCATCAACTTATTGTCTCTATAGTAAATTCACATAGCTCTATTTCTAACACCAAAAATGAATTTTCTACAATATTCTTCTTTTCCATCCTTTATATAAGCTTACAATTTTTCATAAATAAAACTCAAAATTCTTAAGTTTTATGCATTTTCACAGAAAAAAATATTTCGTTATTTGAGATTATTATATAATAAGATTCAATATTAAATTAAATAGTATTTATAATATTTAATTAAAGACTAAACTTAATAATATGCATTTTATAGAAGTTCTAATATGTTATTTGTTTATACTAAAATTATAAAGGGAAAATTTTCTATGATAAAATATAATCCATAGGATATAATTATAACTAATTAAAATTTTAAAAACTAAATTGAAAATAATACAAACTTTATATGGACTAAATTGAAAATCAAAATATAGTTAAAGGATCAAAAGAAAAATTATTGCACCTAAATGGTGCATGAACAATGTCGCACATTTTTCGATGCAACATTGTCACTGTGTCGAAAACTCGGTTGAAGCAACCAGCGCCAAAAACGCCCCAATCCACGCTAATAAGTCGAAGTAAGCTTATACAAACTATTCAAACAACTTGAACATCTTTAAGAACTATTAGTTTTGTATTGACAAAGGTTTACCCACGGAGGTCTATCATTCATACCTGATGGGTCCCAATTATGAATAAGGGTATTACTGTAATTTAATTAAATAATTGTCAAGAGCAATATTAATACGTTATGGATATGGGCCGTCTTGTGGGTCCCGAGCCCACGGCCCAGTAATACGAGCCCATGGCCCTCCAGAGTTTGCTATAAATACCATTTTGATTAACTAAACTGATCATTATCTGGTTTATATTCCAAAAACTAGAATTACTAAATACTCTCCAAATCCACGAGATTGAGGAGTATAATATCTGAGAACTACGAAGAGGCTTGATCCTATCTAAATAGGTACGTAGGCAGCTCGAAGTTACTGAGCGCAGCCCCACTATCTAAAAACACTCTATCTGGTCTATCGTGAGTCGGATCAGATCTCATCCCCACGTGACCTTCACGTGACACTATTATCTGATCCCGAACAAAAAAAAAGAGATCGAAAAACGTTTAAATTATTGCATCGAACAACAAGATAAGGCGATGTGCCCCCTTGAGAGGCGCGCGCCCTTTCGAGGGGCGCTGCCCCATGAGGGGCGCACGGCCCTCAAAGGGCGATAAGGGTGATGTGCCCCCATGAGGGGCGCTGCCCCATTAAGGGGCGCACACCCTCAAGGGGCGTTGCCCCCTCAAGAGGCGCGCACCCTCAAGGCGGGTGCGCGCCCTCAAGGGGCGCTGCCCCCGTGAGGGACGCACGCCCTCAAGGGGCGTTGTCCCCATGAGGGACGCTGCCCCCATGAGGGGTACTGTCCCCATGAGGGCGCGCGCTCTCAAGGAGCGTTGTCCCTATGAGGGGTGCGCACCCTCAAAAGGCGCTGCCCCCTCGAGGGTGCACGCCCCCCTTGAGGGGCGCGGCCCCCTCAAGGAGTGCACGCCCACTCGAGGGGCGCCGCCCCCCTTAGGGCGCCCAGAGCTTTAAAAAAAATTCTATCTTTCCGGCTTTCTACTCTCGAAAGCCCACATAGTCGAGCACTCGGGAGTTGGGGGCATATGATGGGTCCCCAATTATGAATATGGGTATTACTGTAATTTAATTAAATAATTGTCAAGAGTAATATTAATACGTTATGGATATGGGCCGTCTTGTTGGTCCCGAGCCCACGGCCCAGTAAGACGAGCCCATTGCCCTCCAGAGTTTGCTATAAATACCATTTTGATTAACTAAACTGATCATTATCTGGTTTACATTCCAAAAACTAAAATTACTAAATACTCTCCAAATCCACGAGATTGAGGAGTATAATATCTAAGAACTACGAAGAGGCTTGATCATATCTAAATAGGTACGTAGGCAGCTCGAAGTTATTGAGCGCAACCCACTATCTAAAAACACTCTATCTGGTCTGTCGTGAGTCGGGTCGGATTTCATCCCCACGTGACCCTCACGTGACACTATTATCTGATCCCGCATCAATACCTAATATCAATTCTATATGCAACATGGTCTACCAGGTATCGTAAGAGCCTACACATGTCAATATTATGAGGCCCGAGCAATAACTATTTAAAAGACCATTTTGATTAATTTCGGATCTCATGTATATGATAGAGGCAGCAGTTCAAGTTCATGTGATATATGTTCTTTTCCTTTGATAAATAGTACCAAGGGAGGAGGGGTACGACTTAGAAGGTTAGTTTTCACATAAGATTTGGGACTAAGATATTGGCTATCAATGTATTATTTAGGGATGGCAATTTGGGCTCAAAGTCATGGAACCAACCAAACTAAACTAGGTTTTAGTTGAGTTGGATCCTAACTTTTATTATATTGATGTTAATTGGGTCCATTTGAATTGTAAATTGGGCCCAATCTGGGTACAATTTAACTTTTTAAAATAAGTGAGTTATAATTTGATTTTTTATGATAATTAATTTATTTATTAAAAAACATACACATACTTCACATTCATCACACACATTATACAATTTTTACACACAAAACACATTGTTTACTCGTAGGGGTGGCAATTTGGGCCCATACATATATTTGGACCAAACCTAACTAAATTTTCAATTGCTTGGGTCCTAACAATTTAGAATTCTAGTTCCAATTAGATTGGCTTTTAATGATATTTTGGTCCAATTGGGTTTTCAATATGAGCGCAATTTGGGTTCTAATTGGGTCTAACATATTTACCACACTCAATAATATTTCATTTCCATCTCAACTAAGGATATCAATTTGGGTTCATACATATTTCCACCCAAACCCAACTATGTTTCAATGAGTTGGGTCGTAACATTTTAACATTAGTTTCAAGGTTAGCTTTCAATAATATTTGGGTCAAATTGGGGTTTCAATTTGGCCCATTTTTGTATAAATTACTCAATAATATTTCATTTTCATCACTCTATGGTCTACACCAGCCCCTCACATAAAAAATACATTCCTTTATACAATTTTTTATACAATCTATATATTTTTACTGAAAATACATAATTTTTATACAAAAAATATTTTTACACACAATTCACACATTTTACACATGCTTCGCGCATTTTACAAACAACATATTTTTACATACAATCCACACTTTTTACACACATTCCACACTCTTTACACACACTACATAACTTTTACACAAAATACAAATTTTTTACACGTAAGTCACACTTTTTGCACACTTCACACTTTTTCTTCATACTTTTAAGATTCATTACACATTTTTTTACTCTAAAAATAAATATTTTTTACTCACACTTCATATTTTTTACACACACTACATATGTTTTACACAAAATACACAACTTTTATACACAATTCACATTGTTTGTATAAAGACGACAAACATTTTTCAAATATTTCAGAGTTTTATCATACGTTACATACAAAAACACAATTTTTACATATGTTGCACTTTTTCTGCCTAAAGTATACACCTTTTATATACATTGTAAATTTTTAACACACAATACATACTTTTTACACAAAACACATATATTTGCACACATTTCAACTTTACATACACAAAATATACATTGTGTATAAAATGTTTGAATTGTGTGTAAAAAATGTGAAGTGTGTGTAAAAAATATACCATGTATGAAAAAAGTGTGCATTTCATATAAAACGTGTGTAGTATGTGTAAAAAATGTGAAGTACATGTAAAAAGTGTGAAATGTTTTCATTTTATATAAAATGTGTGTAATATGTGTAAAGTGTGAAGTGTGTGTAAAAAGTGTGTATTAAATATAAAATGTGTGAGTATGTGTTAAAAAGTGTGAAGTGTTTGTAAAAAATATACCATGTGTGTAAAAAATGTGAAATGTGTAAAAGAATATATCGTGTGTGTAAAAAGTATGAAATGTGTGTAAAAATATGTATTTTATATAAAATGTGTGTAGTATGTGTAAAAAAGTGTGAAGTGTGTGTAAAAAATATATCGTATGTGTAAAAAGTATAAAATGTGTGTAAAAAGTGTGTATTATATGTAAAATGTGTACATTATGTATAAAAAGTGTGAATGTGCGTGTTAAATGAATTTTATGTAAAAAGTTGATTTATATGAGTAATGTGTATTGTGAGTGTAAAAATTATGGTAAACTTATTTAACATATCATATATTCTAAACTTGGGTCCTTGTTGGATTCATAATTGGGTCCTTATTGAGTTCATGATTGAGTCCTTGTTGGGTCCAATTTGGGTCCTTATTGGGTCCAATAATAATGCATGTGTTTTGTCATTGAACCCAATTGGACCCAAACCAATTTGAACCCAAGACCCGGCCCAATCAATCCAATTGTCACCCCTATTTACACGTATTGCACATTTTTTTACTTAATATACACACTTTTTTCATGCAACACATAATTTATATACTTAAAAATATTTTTTTTACTTACAATTCACACGTTTTACACATCACTCGCTTACTTGTTCTCTTGATATTCTTTCTACAAGACTACAACTAGTGATTTGGAGCTTCACACTTTTTACAAATAATTTATATCTTTATACACACTCCACACTTTTTATACACAGTTCACAATTTTTACACACACTACATAACTTTTACACAAAATACATACTTTTTGCACATAACTCACACTTTTTATGCACACTTCACACTTTTCCTTCATACTTTTAACACCAATTATACACTTTTTACACACAGTGCACACTTTCAATCCAAAATAAAACTTCTTACACATACTTCACATTTTTACACACACTACATACGTTTTACACAAAATACACAATTTTTACACATTTTATGTACACTGCAAAAAAGTTCAAATACTTCATAGTTTAAGACACATTACATACAATAACACAGTCTTTACAAATATGTGTACAAATTGTTAAGTATGTGTAAAAAGTGTGTAGCGTGCATAAAAAATGTATAAAAACTATGGCATGTAAGTAAAACATGTATAATGTGCGTGTTTTTAAAGTACTTTTTGTATGTGTAAAAAGTGTGTATTTTGTGTATAATATACACAAGTATAAGTAAAAAATAGACGTTTTATTTGTAAAAAGTATGTACTTGTGTTAGAAGTGTGTATTGTGTATTATTTTAATTTGTGTATAAAAATTGGGTTTTATGTATGTAAAAAGTGTGTAAAAATGTGTGTTGTGTGGAAAAAAAAGTGGCTGTTTTGTAAAAATTATGCATTGTGTAAAAAGTATGTAAAAAGTGTATAGTGTGTATGAAAAATATGTACAGGGTGTATAAAAAAATATATAATATGTGTAAAAAGTATGAAGTATATGTGTAAAATATGTGCAGTATATATATGTAAAAATATATGTATTTTGTGTAAAAAAAATGTGTAATGTGTAAAAGTTCATAGCGTATGTAAAAGTGTATAGTGTGTTTAAATGTAGTTTATAAGACCATCTCCAACACACAATAATAAGAAAGCTATAACTGTGTTGGAGCACTAAGACCATCTCTCAAACAGTGATGCGCCATAATGACATCAAGTATTTTGTTGTTTTTTCTTGCATTTTAGTCCTTTTTATTTTGAATTATTTTCAATTTAGCTTCTTTGTAAATTTATGAAGTTTGAATTGTTTTCAGTTTAGCTCTAAAGATTTCATTAATTATAATTGTATCCTATTAGTTATATTTTTTTTCAATTATGCATTAATTTCATTTTATAATGAATTATAAATAAAAAAAAACTTAACTTATATAAAATGTATATTTTATTATTAATTGGCTTTAAATGTTTCAATTTAGCCCATCAAAATTTAATTAGTTATAAATAAATTCTATGAGTTATATTTTATTCAACTTATATTAATATAAATTTATTTATTTCATAAATAAAATATATTTATTTTTATAAATTTTATTAACAAAATATATATTTTTGGATGAAAATGCACAATACATAAAAGTGTTGGGTTTTATTTGTGAAAGATTGTAAGATTATTACAAAGATGGAAAAAATGAATATTGTGGAATATTCCTTTTTGGTGTGGGTGTTGGGTTTTATTTGTGAAAGATTGTAAGATTATTACAAAAAGATGAAAAAAAAAATGAATATTGTGGAATATTCCTTTTTGGTGCGGGTGTTGGGTTTTATTTGTAAAAGATTGTAAGATTATTACAAAGATGGAAAAAAATGAATATTGTGGATTATTCCTTTTTTGTGCGGTGAATAGTATTCTGGTTGGAGTGAATTTACTGTAAAAACAATAAATTGGTGCAAAATAACTATTTGGGTTGGAGATTTCCTAATAAGATTAATATGAGAATGAAATGATATGTATGATGTTTGCTTATATTTTTAAAAATAGTTGAAATTTATAAAATATATCAAATTAAATAATAATTTATTGATTTATGACGTGTAAAATATTGAGTTAGTATATAATGATAATATAAATAAAAAGTAAACTATAAAGTAAGAAAGAGAATAAGGAATAATGCTTAGAACAATATTTTTATTGATGAATGTGTGAAATGACTGATAGGTTATATAGGGGATTAAAAAATAAAGTTGCAAAAATGAATTTAAATAAAAATAAGTTTTGTTAAAATTATTTAATATTTTGTAAGCTGAAATATTGAAAATGTGATTCAGAAATGTAAACAAACTATTATCCCTGCGTTTAACTTTGAGTAATCCGATATACAGGTCCAAAGCTTCTATGATGCTTATGTTGTTGTTTGGCCATATTTTTAAATTTCTTTTCAAAATTTGTAATAGAAATAAGAATTATAGATATTCGTGCAAATATATTGAATCTTACGTATGTTAGGTTGTATTCTTAAAGAAGGATTGGAAGTGGTGTTAATGTGATAAATATGATATATTATTGGGATTTATTATAGTTAATAATTAAGGTTGTTAGAGAATAAATATGACATTAAAGAAAAAATAATTAATGAGGAGAGATACTCTACTGTGATTTAAAATATTTAATGATGGATGTTTGCGTAGAAAAATGTGTATTGCGAAATGAGAATGTATGAAGAAAATGAATTCGTATGTATTTCTAATCTTATGATTGATCAATAATGATTCGATGGCTTAGAATAAATAAATAAACATAGTGCTCATGAAAATCGAGGGGTGTAATGGGCCAAAGGCTCAGAAAAGTGTTCAATCAAAAAATTACCACAAGGATACATAAGACTTTATTTTTAACATAATAAGTTGCATAAAGATTTCACGTTTCACGGATTATGTATATTCCCCCTAGACGTTCTCATACCCTAAATAGTTGGTAGTATTATATCGACTAAGTTGTAAGATTGTACCGAAGAATTAAAACTAGAATCCTACAAAATTGGGTTGTTGAATAGCAATTTTGAAATACTCAATAAATGAAATTTACTAAGGATTTTTCCTTTGAGCTAGTTGAGAGTTAGTCAACTTGAGTTATGAGTACGAGTGGTTTCTTTTTCATTTTCAAGAAGAAAAAAAAGACTGAAATCATAGTCTAATTTATTTTATAGGCCAATTTGTCATTTTATTTATTAGAATTGCATACATAGACAAAATGTCGAATCAAATCATTTTTTCTCGAGCCGTACGAGGAGAAAACTTCCTGGCAAAGTGCACTTCACCCCCTCAAAAAATTTGTATTTTGCACTTTCCCCCCTAAAAACACAAAAAAGAGACATTGCCCCCTAAAAATTTGATATATGCATCACTTTGCCCCAATTACTATTTTCCGGCCAAATTGTGATCGGAAATTTAAGTAATGAAATTACTAGATTCGAATGGGCATTTAAGTAATGAAATTACTAGATTCGAATATCAATTTATTAGTACTATATATTCTTGAAGTCGCAGATGCTTTTATCAATTTATTTGTAGGACGCATTAATTATGTATTTATTTCACGATGAGAGAAATTTATCGCCGCAAATTTTAAAGTGTACATTTAGTAAACTAATTAAATAAATATTCTTTCAATGAGAATCAATGTGACCAATATTACAAAAATCAGCTGCCCGATCAACTGTACTGAAAATTACTTGATTTTTACGTAATATTTTTGTTGTAGGCCTGATGGTGGTCACTGCAAAACCCTGTGCATGATCCCGGGCCGAGAAAATTAGGAATAGCCCAACTTGAGAATTGAGCGACGAATTGTAATATCGAGAAGTGTTATCGATGAATCGGGCTCGAGTCACCGGAGTGGGTAAGTGTAATTCCAGGCAGACATGAGTAGGATGAGACAAAGCCCATAAATGTTATTTAACTCATATTTAAATGATCCCTCATTTTATTTTGACTAAAATCAAAAATCATAAGAGCACGCAACTCCCCCCATTTATTTATCATTCGTCAATCTCTCAATCAAAAGACACTCACAGAAATCATTTTTCTAAATTGGGTCGTTAAGAATCCCCAATTGTTGCTCTGATTTCAACCCTGAGGTATCTGTGCTTTTTTCTGTTTTTTCCTGAAGACGTGATTTTTAATTTTGATTTCTCGATTCCGATTTTTATCAGTGCGTTAGTTTGATTTTACAAGTTAGGATGAGCAGTTTAGTGTGATATATGTATAGAATCTGTAGATTGAAACCCAGTTTTTGTTTTTTCATGTATAGAATCTGTAGGATGAGGTATCTGTGCGTTTTTCTGTTTTTTCTTAAAGACGTGATTTTTAATTTTGATTTCTCGATTCCAATTTTTATCAGTGCGTTAGTTTGATTTTACAAGTTAGGATGAGCAGTTTAGTGTGATTCATGTATAGAATCTGTAGATTGAAACCCAGTTTTTGTTTTGCTTTAATTTTCGCTCTCTAGAATTAATTTTTTTTTTCACTCTCATAAATTCTTTTGATCACATCTTAATTAATGCCTGATAAATCTTAATTTGGATGATTTTAGTAAGGAATGGATAACAATAATTGGCGGGCAGGCCAAGGCCAGGTTCCGATGCAGCCCGGTCAGGTTATGGGCGGCGAAGCGGTGGCGGCTGTGGGGATGGACGGCAGCGATTGGAGGACTCAGTTACAGCCTGATTCCAGACAGAGGATTGTTAACAAAATGTAACTACATTCATATGTTCTTCTCATTTTACTTCTTATTAATTTTTACTTACTCGGTCATTCCATTATTGTTGATTTGTAGAGGTGCATGCGTTTTGATCAGTTTTCCGTGACTACTAGCCATAAAGAAAAGGCGTGTTCTTTCATTTAGATATACTGCACGGATAATATTGCTCAATGATATTTGATTACTGTCAACTATTAAACTTGTTTAATAAGTTCATTTTCAAGTAAACTTTTATCACGACGTCTGTCATTAAACTTGTATCAATGTTATGTATATGATGATTTTTCAATACTCAAACTTGACTTAAACGGGCTAAAAATGAATAATGTTAAGCTTAATAGAGCTAGCAAAGAATTGTTTTAGTACCCCTTGGTTGTTAGAACATAGCAGTCCTAAGTGGTTATTTTTGTATAAGGGAGAAAGGTGATGATCTGTAGATATGTTTTAGAAATCCCAACGTATTTTATAACATAAAGATAATAACATTCAATGCAGAAACATAACAATTATGCTTTCCGGAGTACTGTTGCCATATAGCAGTTGCATTATATGTCCTTACATCAATTGCTTATCCATTATTCCCATTCTTAATTAAGATGGTGGGCCCTGAATTTTGGCGTTTTCCTGTAAAATTAAGTCGCCATCTGAGAGAACTCGTTACACGTTTTCTGGAAAAATATATGTGTAATTCGGAAGAATGTGTTTTTGTTGATATGGAGTATTAACTATTTGAGCTGACAAATGGAAATGCTTAATGGTCTAAAACTGTTTGTCTTCTTTTAAACTCCAACTTTTACTCAATGGATTTGGGGTAGTCAGATATTTGGTACTAGAACTCTTTTCTTCTGTTTGTTATTATTTTCTGAATTTCTAACAAAGTTTGACGGTTCAAAACACACAGAATGGAGACCTTGAAGAGGCATCTTCCTTTCTCTGGTCAAGAGGGATTGCAGGAACTTAAGAAAATAGCTGTAAGGTTTGAGGAAAAGATTTATGCCGCGGCAACAAGCCAGGTATATTTGTCATATTATTACAGCCTTACCTTTTATGTAACAATTTGCCGATCAATCATCTAAAATTAACTGCTTTTATAATGGTGCCTATGCGCTTCGGAATTTGCTAAAGTTATTGTTATTTATTATCTTTGTTTTCTTATCTTGTTGCAGCAAGATTATTTAAGAAAGATATCTTTAAAAATGCTTACGATGGAGACGAAATCCCAGAACCCTATGGCGAATTCTCTTCAGCCCGGTTCTGCAAGTAATAGCAAGAATCCCCAAGATCCAGGTAAAGCCAGTCCATGTGCTCCTATATTGAAAATTACAAATTGGTTTTATTTCCTTTGCTTTTCTCGTTATTTATGCCTCACTACATTTCTTTCTCTGCAATCGCATTTGATACATTTCTTCTGTGTGGGTTACACGATTGTGGGTGAAAATATTAAGGTTTTTTGTTTATGTTTTTGAGTTAAAGTTCTGAAATTTTTCCTGATGAATGTGTATAATAGGTATTCGTGTGAAAATGACGTGTGTTTGTATGTGTTTCTAAATTATTGGTTGGAAGTTGTAAAACTATGTCAAAATAAAAATGATTGCTGGATGCATGATGTATAAAATGATTGAGATCGTTGTTGTGGTAATGATTGTGATAAAAGAAAGAAATTGACAAGAAAGAACGGTTGGATTAGGTAATTTTTTATGAGAGTGTGTGGAATGATGGAAATAATGATTAATAGGTAGTTATGCAGGGACTGAAAATGTGTTTTGGATGAAATGGCTTATAATGTGGATTATTAGAATATTTTGATCCAGAAAATAGAAATTGTTATTTAAAAAACGTAAACAAAAAGGCATAAGTAATTTGAAGGTAGGTTGCTTGCATATTGGTTATTTTCACCTCCAGTTGCGCTATCACATTCATTTACACGAGCTGTCCCCATTGCTATTCAGTTAGTGACAATATCTGACTGTGTTTTTGCACAGGTTCTCAAAGCATGCAGTCCCAAATGCAAAATCAGGTTCAACAGCAAATGCCTATTCCGATGGTTGTGAATCAATCTCAAGTACGGCAACAGCTTTTATCTCAGAATAACATGACATCAACTGGTGTACCAAATTCTGCTAGTGTTCCTGGACAGAATCCCAACATGCAAAACATACAGAACATGTCAAATGCAACCCCAAATTCAGTAGGGAATTCTAATATGTATGCCAATTCTCAAAGACAGATTCAAGGAAGGCAACAAGTTGGTGGTACTCAGGACCAGCAGTCTCAGAATTCACAGCAATACCTTTACAATCAGCAGCTTCAACAACACCTTATAAAGCAAAATTTCCAACAGGGAAATATGCCACAATCCATTATGCAGCAACAACAACAACAACAACAGAGCCTATTGCAACCAAATCAGCTCCAACCATCTCAACAGGCCGTTATGCAGCAACCTTCTTTAAGGCAAACATCAGCTTCGTCCGGTCTTCAGCAAAATCAGCAGTCATCTTCGTCTCTTCAGCAATCAACTCAATCTATGCTTCAACAACAATCTCAGTCAGTCCTCAGGCAACATCAACAACAACCAAATAACTCGAACATGCAGCAGAATCAGCCGATTGGCCAACAAAGTAATATTGTTGATCCACAACAACAGCATCAGCAGCAACAACAACAACAAAGGATGATGGCTCAGCAGAATAATATCTCGAACATGCAACAGCAACAGACGATTAATCAGCAAAACAACCTTTCAAACATGCATCAACAACAATCAGGTGCTCAGCAGAACAATCTCCCAAGTATGCATCAGCAACAGCAATTAGGCCCTCAAACCAATCTCTCTGGTTTCCAGCAACAGAAAATGGTTGGAATTCAACATGGTGGTAACTCTAATCAGCAACCAATCCATATGTTACAGCAATCTAAGGTTGCAGTACAACAGCAAATGCAACAGAACATGGCAAACATGTTGCCTAACCAGTCGCAACAGACGCAGCAACAAATGATGACACAGATGCAATCACAACCAGGTCATTTGCAACAACAATTGGGTTTGCAACAGCAGACAAATCCAATACAAAGAGATATGCAACAAAGGATTCAAACTTCTGGTCCCTTGCTTCAACAGCAAACCACGCCAGATCAACAGAAGCAGTTACTGCAGTCTCAAAGAGTTATCCCGGAGGTGCCACTAAGTAAGTTCATGATGTTTAAGATGTATCAAATACTTGTATGCCCTTGGTTCTATTACTCTCTTGTCTTTTTTTCCCTGTCCCATAAAGTGAGCTGATGTAGATTCCTAATCGTGTCATGGTAATATTTATTGAATATTTGTGTAATGTTTTCTATGTGAGTTTATTGAAATTGATTTGCCAGTTGAGTTTTAGGTGGTCTCTACCTCAATTAATTGATAAAAAGCACGTGAAGAAGCCTTATTTAGGACAAAGGCCCATGTAATATTTCTACTTTAGGAAGTTAATTATGTTAAGGCAGGCTGTGATACAGATAAATGAAATTCCGTAGTCATGTTTGCAGTACATAGAAGTTTGTGCTCAATTGACCATGCATTCACTTCTCTTTTACTTTTGCTTGATCTATGAATTTCAGTGTGTTGAATTAAATTGCGGCGTAGTATATATAAGAAGCTTATTAGGAAAAGTCAACTAAACATTTTAAAACCTAGGCAAAACTTTTTGTTTGCAGTATAATAGTGGTGAAAGTTTAGCGGTTTGACTGAACCAATGGCTGAAACTAGATAGTTTCACTTTCAGTTTGTCCTTTACTCTCTTATCTCTGTAGTGGTAATTTTCGGACAGCACTTACTCTCTTACTAGCAAATGAACAAAATAATGTTTCCATTATCTTTTCTTTTTGCTATTCTTGGAATAATGTTATTAGATGCTTTATGACATGAATACCTCGAAGCTTGGTGAAGCAACATAATTTTACATATAATTTTATTATTACTGCTTTGGAATTTCTTGATTATTTTATTTCTTTCCTTCAGATTATGCATTACTTTATATAGTTGTGTGTGTGTGTGTGTGTGTATGATGTGGAGATGAAGTTATCATTTGCCCCCCTTTCCATCTCTGCATTAGTTTGATCACCATTGGACAATTACTGTAAGATTATCTTGAATTTTACAGTTTACCTTGGTTATGGTTTGCATGTGAGATGCTGGACTTGGAATCCTTTCATTGCTAACTATTATTGTTGACTGATAATACATTCAATACATTTTCTAGACACGGGGTTTTAGTTCTTGGTTCATCTCTCCCGTCCTAACCTGTGCACATTTGTCATGAATGGAGCTTGATACTGAAAATTTTGCAATCGTTTGTATATTCATTTTTGTATAAACATGACATACTAGTGCAATTCTATATAATTCTACTGCATTCTAATCATTTTTAAATATGTGAACAAATTCTTATTGGCCTTATTAGACTTGTTTTTTCCTTTGAATAATGCTTTTCTTTAGCTGACGATTAGGAAAAACCTATACTATCAAAATTGATAACAAATCTGATTGGGGTGACATGGTTGTTTTATTTTGGTCATAACCTGGTTGAGATTCTTAAAGTGCTCCTTTAGGCGAATAATGGCCATCTTTTATGCTCATCAGTGAATAGGTCATCGAGCAAGCTCAGTTTCACTCAACCGTTTCTGCTCCCCGTTTTGATTGTTTCCGTTGGGAAACCTTTATGTTCTGAAACATCTGTTATAGATATGACCAATGCATGCATTATGCATATATACATTCTTTCTCCAAGTTGTATTTGTAATTACTGGTTACACACTTGCTACGTCCTTTATTAATAAAATAATTTGATAAGAGCTGGAATAATTATTAAGGAAATGCTGAATCTGGATATGTTCACTGATACTTCAAACTTGACAAAAAGCATTTTGTGCATCCTATGAGTCAGTCGTTGAATCTACAATTATGAATTATGGTGGTGAAAAATGATTATTTCTTCGCTTATAATGATAAATGCATCTACAAATTGGTGCCTTTATCACCTAATATTCCTTTTGTCTTTAATCCATTGAGATTTCTAAACATAATTCTTTTAGCATTTTCAGATTCTTCGTCACAGACAGGAAATGCTAGTGGTGGTGATTGGCAAGAGGAGATTTATCAAAAGGTACTGCATTACATCTTTTTTTTTCATCCTCTTCCAGTGATTGCCTTCTTCATTTATGTACTTCTACAACCAGACATTGTCCTGCACAATTTCTTCTGTCTTGAATTTTACGTTGAGTTTAATAATGTAGAACTTCATTGCAGATCAAATCCATGAATGAAATGTATTTTCCTGAATTGAATGACATGTATCAGAGAATGGCTGCCAAGCTGCTGCAGGTAATCAATTAGTTTGGTTCCTTTCTCAGGATGTCGTAAAGTAAGACTATCTTAAAATGGAATTCTTTTATCCGAAGTTGGCTCATTAAAGTGATGATGTGACAGCATTAGTGCTCAGCCAGAATTCTTGAGGGGAATAATGTGAAGATACATAAAACTAATTTCTTCAACTTTCATCCAAAAGCCTGCCATTCTGTCCTGATTTTTATTAAATACCTCAAAATTACTGAAAATTAAGGCAGAAAAAGCAGTGGTGTACAAGTTCTGAAATCAAAACATTGTAACCAGTCTTTCTACCCACTTCATACGTGACTTTCAAGAAACTAAAACCAACAAACTCAATTTTAACAGTACCACACTCTTTCATAGGGCCTGAAGGAATGCATGAAACAAAATCCTGGTTGACATTGTTGTTGCGAATCTTTTGTAATTAACATCACTTTATAACTTTGAATATTCTTAATAGTGTATGGCTTACTGCATTGCAGCACGATGCTCATCCTCAACAGCCCAAGAATGAGCAACTTGAAAAACTCAAATTTTATAAGGTTATGTTGGAACGTCTTATAATGTTTTTGCGAACTAACAAGAATGAGATTATGCCCAATCACAAGGAGAAGATTGCTGGAGTTGAGAAGCAAATTGTCAATCTTCTTAGTTTAAATAGACCACGGAAGTCTGTTTCTTCTATGCAGCAAGGGCAGCCTCACATGCATGGTATGCAACAGTCTCAACCGCAGCAGCAGCCTCAAATTACTCAAATGCATGCCAATGAAGGTCAAATGAATTCTCAAATGCAGCCTATGAATGTACAGGGTTCTGTGGTTACTACGCAACAGAACAATATGACAAATGTGCAGCATAATTCATTGTCTTCTGCATCTTCTGGTTCAAATTCTCGCCAGAATATGATGGATTCACTACACCCGGGTTCAAATATTGATCCAGGACAGGGCAACGCAATGAACCAAATTCAACAAGTAGCTATTAGCTCTCTACAACAAAATCCTGTGAGTGGTCCTCAACAGATGAATATAAACTCACAAAGTGGGCCAACGACAATGCAGTCAAATGTGAATCCCATGCAAGCAAGTTCAAATATTCTGCAACCCCAACAAATAAAACAGGAGCAACAAATGTTTTCGACCCAGCAATTAAAACAGCAGTACCAGCAACGCCAGATGCAGCAGCAATATATGCACAGACAGCAGTTAATTCAGCAACAGCAACAGCAACAGCAAACAACTCCACAGCAGTCGGCTCAATTGCCCGCACAGCAAATGATGCAGCTTAATCAGTTAAATGACGCAAGCGATATAAAGATGAGGCAACAGATGGGTGCAAAATCAGGAGTTCTTCAGCAACCACATCATTTCTCTGGTCAACGACCTTCATATCATCACCAACAAACAAAGTCTGGTACGCCATTCTCTATTTCATCACAGCAGGTCCTTCAGGCGGCATCCCCTCAAATTGGTCATCATCCTTCCCCACAAATTGATCAGCAGAATCTTTTACCCCATACCAAAGTTGGAACTCCTTTGCAGTCTGTTAACTCACCGTTCATTGTCCCATCTCCTTCAACTTCCATGGCTCCGTCCCCTATGCCAGGAGATTCTGAGAAAATTAATTCTGGTGTTTCATCACTGTCAAATGCTGGAAATATTGTATATCAAAATCCAAATGCAGCATCAATACCAAATCAATCTCTTGCCATTGGCACTCCTGGGATATCAGCCTCACCTTTGCTTGCAGAATTTACGAGCCCTGATGGCACCCACGGGGTTGCATCAACCATTGTTTCTGGAAACTCTAATGTTGTGGACCAGCCACTTGAACGCTTAATCAAAGCGGTAAGTGGGATTTTCTTCCATGATGTGGATAACATATACTAAAGTGTTATATGTTTTTACTGCATCTTATTGTAAACTCGACTTTTATTTGCTCTTTCCTTTTGACAGGTGAAAGCTATGTCATCGAAAGCTTTGAGTGCTACAGTTAGTGACATTAGTTCAGTTGTGAGTATGGTTGACAGAATTGCAGGATCTGCTCCAGGAAATGGATCACGGGCTGCAGTAGGTGAAGATTTGGTTGCTATGACTAAATGTCGTCTACAGGCAAGAAACGTTTTCACACAAGATGGAACTAGTGGAACCAGGAAAATGAGACGTTTTACAAGTGCAGTGCCATCTAATATTGTTTCATCTACTGGTAGTGTGAATGATAGTCTCAGGCATTTAAATGGTAACGAATCTGATGCAGAGTCTACTGGAGCATCAAGCATCAAAAAGCCTCGTATTGAAGTACTGCCTTCTTTAACTTTCTTTTCATTATTTTTGAGAAGCTATAGAATACATGGTTAAGAGTTTATGTTCTGTGATAATATGTCATGTTGGCGTTGTTGATCCATGTCCCCTCGGCGTATTTAGATATTACCGGCCAATACGAAACAATTGCATTTAAAAAAATTAAAAATTGTAGTTGGTATTGGCAACATTAAGTTTCCACTTATACATAGTGGAAAACATGTTGCATTAGACATATAAATGAATCTGAACATAACATTTTTGTCGAACTTAAATTTGTAATAAGGAGCTTATTGATATTTATTTAACAAATCCTATATGTGACTATATCCACTACATTATATCACAGATGTCAACGGAAAATAAGTGAAAAGTTCATTATGGAAATAACATCTAATTAGTCTGATTTATCCAATATTATCGCCGATAATATGGATATAAGACTGATAATATCATTGTATTGGTGATATTGTCCAGTATAATTGGATATTATCGGCTATATAATATTAACTTGGAAATTAATAAATATTATTTCTTGATCAGCAAGGACGATCGGGATAGGATGTTTCTAAGTTAACATATAAAAATGCTTTCTACTGGACTTCATGCGCGTGGCCCCTCAACTAATGCGCGAGAATGGAAATTATTATCTTATTATGTGGTTTTATACTTTCTCTGTACATTACTAGTTTTTGACTTAAGAGCAGAATACTTTTTCTTTTCTAAATTAAAATATGATTTGTCGTTTCAGATTAACCATGCCCTTGAAGAAGAGTTACAGGAAATAAATAGAAGACTGATAGACACTGTTGTGTATATCAGTGAAGATGATGTTGATCCGACTGCAGTTGCTGCTGCTGGTGAAGGTGAAGAAGGAATTATTGTCAAGTGTTCTTACACTGCTGTGGCTCTTAGCCCAAATCTCAAAGCACAGTATGCTTCGGCCCAAATGGTGAGGTTTTGAACTTTTTACACATCTTTGGTTCTGGATTTTGGTGAAGAAATGAAAATGGTCGGAAAAGGAAAATTAAATCAAATCCAAATTTTAAAGTTTGTTTAATTGTTTCCGGAGAAAACCTATCGAGAACTCCGAGATAAATGATGACAAATGAAAGAAATAGCTATGGAACTATAGTATTAATTTGATTTTAAATATTTCCTAAAAAAAAGTAAATTTTCAATTCTCATTAAAAAGTAACAAATTGTTGAAAACTAAAATTGATAGAAACTGAAAATAAATAGAAAATACTTTCGATTACTCGAAAGTCCTACAAGAATAAATTCTTGCCCAACAAACCGATGTTTGCTCCAAGCCTAAGCTCGATTCTTTTATTGATTCTTAACTGAATAATCGAAAAACATAAACCCTAATACCTATAAATAATGAAAGACTCCTAAAAAGGTAAATAACTCAAATCCTAAACCTACTAGGAAACTTAAACCTAATTAAGACTCTAAATAATAAAACATAAATAACTAAATCTTCCAAAACCAGGCTTCTAAAATCCGCTGCATAACACAAATTACATTCAATCTTCTCAAATTAGTATTTTGATTTTTTTTCCTTTTCATTGAAAAATATACTTATGGGTTTGTCTTTCATGAAAAATGCAGACACCGATTCAACCTTTAAGATTGCTGATTCCCAACAATTATCCAAATTGCTCTCCAATACTTCTGGACAAGTTTCCAGTTGAAGTCAGGTGAGAATACGTTATATCTACGGTCTTTTTCCGATAAATGTTTTTTTTTATGAAACACGAGGACAAATGACATGAAAATGTTTTGTATAAAAATACAGCAAGGAATATGAAGATTTATCGATAAAGGCGAAAGCAAGATTCAGCTTATCGCTGAGAGGTCTAGCAGAACCAATGTCTGTAGGGGAGATAGCAAAGACTTGGGACAAATGTGTTCGTGCTGTTATTACAGAGTATGCACAGCAAAGCGGTGGAGGAACCTTTAGCTCTACATATGGAACATGGGAAAAATGGAGTTCATGAAGTCTACATTTTTTGCTATTTAAACCAACTTGGATTACAGTTTAACATAAGGAATTTTGAACTGGGAATTTGTAGTCTTGTTTGTTTGTTTATGCATGTGGGTGAATGTTTGAACTGATAAATTATATGATAGTTTTGGGTTTTAATTTAACTAGCAGTCTACTAGGCCTTGTCAAATGGTGTAAGTGTAAAAAGTATGTTCTACCCAACTTATATTGGTTAGAGTACTTGGTACACAATCTATTTGTTATAAATTGTGATATTATATATAGTCAGATTTGATTAATGATTTGACTTAGACTGTGCTATGTATGATATGTTCATTTTTTAGTATACAATTTAAGTCACATCCAAGGAATGTTGGAGGGAACATTAAAAATTATCACTTCAATTGGAGTTATTTGTCACAATTTACAAAAGTTAGATAAAAGTTAATTATATTCCAAAATGTTTCGACAATCATAAGTTGAGTCAAATGTTTAGTATACATTATAGCACTACTAGTTCTGGTCAAATGGTATACTATCAATATTACTTGCATGTGTGTGAACAATGAGAAATTTTGATACTTCGATTCATGTGGGGAAATGTCTGCAAAATATCATCAAACAAATACATTTATAACCACTTTAAACTATATTTTATACAAGGAAACTATTAATGATATTGGAAGGGTATTAACTTCGATAAAACTATGCTCTCATATCCTGTTTTGAAGCGATTAAAATGTTTATTACTTATCTAATCTTTATAAATTTACAGTGTATCAACTGGATATTAAGTGTACCTTCCTAAATGGCTCAACTCCATAAAGAAGTATGCGTGAAGAAACCTCTAAGTGCTGAAACCAAATTCTGCATGCAAATCACCGGTTTTAAATTTCTAAATAATAGCGACAGTCTGATATTCTTGTCACCCACCACTTTCGGGATTGGGTGATGAGTTTATAACCCGCCTGAACCGTAACCCGACCATTAGTTATATAGAATGCACACATTGTATATTATAAAAGATTAAAAATAAGCTTCAAAATAATATATAGATATCTACTCTTTAACAATAATAATTTTATTTATATTTATATAACACACTTTAATTTTATTTTGAGAAAACTTAAAACCTTATTTGAACACTTATTTTTATTTTAACAAAATTTTATTTTCGCAACCAACGAAATATGTTCTACACATTTATAATTAAATCATTATGCCATTTTATTTGTAATGATATTAGAGATTTCACCCATTATAAATTATCATCAAATGATTTTTACTTATAAACACCACTTGATTTTCTACATCACACCGCCTTAATTTCTTAGTTAAATGTATAAGAAGTAATATGTTTTATTAGTGTATTACTAACTAGTTAACAACAATGAAAAAAAAAGCTAAACTTGTTCGTCCGCTAAATTCATTAACCGATCAAACTGAACCACTCAGTTTGAAAAAAGAAAGTGTAATTTCGGGTAGTTATTTTGTTCACCCGGTCATGTCGAGTTGAGTTGATTTTTTTCTTTAAACCGTTTAAACCCGACCGCATACGCCCCTAAGTCTAAGGTTCACAAATGATTACGGTAAGGCTATGGGTTCCAATTATGAATAGGGGAACTTCCGTAATTTAATAAAATAATTGATTTAAGAGCAACATTAATATGCTGCTATCGTGAGCCTCCCCATGGGCCTCGAGCCTACGGCCCAATAAGATGAGCCCGTGGCTCAATAAAGATCGTTATATATACCATCTTAGTGAGCTAAATGAATCATTATCTGGTTTTCATTCTAAAAACTAGACTTAATAAATACTCTCAAAATCCCCAAGATTGAGGAGTACAATATTCTTGAACTACGAAGAGGCTTGATCCTATCAAAATAGGTACGTAGGCAGCTTGATACCATCAAGTGCAGCCCACCATCCAAAAACACCTAATCTGATCTGTCGTGAGGCGGATCGGATCCCATCCCCACGTGCTCCTCACGTACGTTGATATTTGATCCCGCATCATTTTGGCGCCGTCCGTGGGAACCATGATTCACTCACTGAGAATGCGGACTAGATCCCAGGCACGTACCGTAGGATGGGGATTAGCCCTTCTGCAGGAGGCGTTAGGAGAAGAGCTCCCGCTCTGACGTATCATCCAAACCCTACTGTCGGTGAAACTATGGATCCGCCTCCTCCGCCAGCTGCTCTGATTGTGGTTCCTCCCTCTGAGAGGGTAATCAAGATCACACAAGAAGCACTCATGGCGCTGGTAGAGGACGCCTATGTCAGAGTAGCGGTATGGGCGGTCCAGTAGTATGCTTTGAACCACCCCCTTCGGGTGGTACCTCAGCCTACTGGCATAACAGCTGACGTCCCCATGAGGGGAAGGTCACGAGTTGCATGTCACGCACCTACTCCTCGGGGACCCCCATCTAAAAGGAGTGAGGCTCCACGATCGCACGCGATGTCTGGTCGTGGCAACTGCGAGCGCTCTTCACAACACCGAGTCCCCCCATCCCCGCGCAGAGGTCGGAGATCTCCGACCCGCGGGAGTGGCATTGAGACTCTCGGATGTTCGGGGTGTAGAGAAGACTCACGGGCCGCTGGAGGGTAGCGTTGATTCTTCTCAGGAGCGACCCTCTCGGGGCTGAGACAAGGAACACGACTCTCATAGGTCCCCCCGCCGAGATCGGAGGTCTCCGACCCTCGAGGAGGTTCAATCTTGACGCGAGTCTCACAAGTCCCCTCGTCGAGGTCGTAAGTCTTCAACCCCCGAAGAGGCTCGATCCAGACGCGAACCTTGTAGATCCCCTCATTGAAGCTGGAGGTCCCACACTTACGACGAGGCTCAATCTAGGTAGAAATCCCGTAGGTCCCCTCGTAGAGGCTGGAGGTCACCGACCCCCGAAGAGAACCACCCTAGACGGGCTCCTAGCCAGCGACGCCTCTATCAAGGGGAGGAACCCCGTGCAGTAGCACCATCAAGAAGAAGCCCCTTCTGCCCCACCATACTAGCTGAGGCGATTCCACAAGGGGTGAAGATCCCTCACCTCCATGAGAATGAGGGCACTGAGACCCCCAAGAGCATCTGGACAAGTTCAATGTGAAGCATACATGTATGACCTCAGTGACGCGGCTTATTGCAAAATCTTCTGAACGACCCTCTCAGGTCGAGCCATGTCCTGGTTCAACCAGTTGCCTTTTGGCACGATTACCGGATTTGAGCAGCTGACGCAAAGTTTCTTGCACCACTTCTCTATGAATAAAAAATACCCTAAGACTGCGTCTTATTTGTTTACCATAGCGCAACGCGACGGAGAGCCACTCCGAGACTATGTGCGACGCTTCTCGGCGACGGTGTCAGAAGTGCCTCACGTCAACCACGAGTTGATGTCCAGCATTATGCAGCAAAACCTCCGCTTGGGAAGATTTAGGGACTCCATAGCAGGAAAGCCTCTATCCACTCTAGAGGAGCTGCTCGCTCGGGCGGAGAAGCATATACGGATCGAGAAAGCGGTCGGACCCGTCCAGGCTGAGGCAAGTGGAAACAAACGAAAGGGCCGGGAAGATGACGAACTTCTGGAGCCTAAGGAGCGCAAGCATATGCTTCCTTCAGACTTCTCCCAATATACTCAGCTAATGCTATCACCGAACGTAAATGAATAGATTGCAAAAGAGATATTTATTTTTTAGTATTTTAATTAATTTTATCAAACAATTAAACATCATTAAAAATGAAAAATGTTTAATTGGTTTACTAAGTTGGATTAGTTAGGCTCTTTTAACTTTATTATTAGTAGATACTTTTGACATATATATAAAGTAATTTATTATTAGTAGATACTTTTTGATATACATGTATGTGTTAATTTATTTTCATTAATGTATGCGTGCTATTTGATATTAATAAGGGTAAATAAGTGAATTCACAATGGAAATAAACAAATTTAAGATTTATATTAGACTCTAGTATAAATATAGATCTAGATGTGCTCCTATTAAGATTTCTAAAGACGAGGGATCTTGGATATATTCACATATATAAGAGATAAGATGATAAAGTTTTGCATTACCGAGCTTAGAATTGAAAGAACCCAAATCCTTCGATATCACATGTAGTGATGACCTAAAATTCGAGCCTCCTATACATATAAAAATAGGTCTTCATCTCATCTTTTTACCATCAATTCAAGAGAGAAAAGTAGTATGATCAATTTAAGAAAATTCAATTATTTGAACAACTGTTCCCAAATTACTCTCATTTATTCTAATAAATAAAATATGTATTATTTAAATATTATAACCAATATTTCCTAAATCACATGCCTTGTGGTCGTACATATTAACAACTCCAGAATTTAAAGCATGTTTATTCATAAAAATATAATGTCATGCCTATTTTCAAATTTATTAATGATTAGAAATAATTAAGACATTGAAATACAGGCCATAGTAGAATACAGTATTAGCCAATTTTATTTATTAAGCTTATATATTAAAAATTAAGGCTAAAACATGGAATATAAAGTTAGGGACATAATAGATAATAAATAATTGCTTATTTTTAATAGTAATAATAAATTTATTTTTTTGGACAGAAAAAATCTTATTAAAAAGATTGACATTTTTTTGGGACGAAGCTCAAGTATTTTAAATTGAGATAGTATATAACATTTTTCTTTTAAAACAAATTATAATTGTTTTCCCAATCAATCAATCAATAAGCAATGCCCTTATTGCCATTGGTCGTATTTCCTCCAATAATACCCTTTTTCTAATCACCAAATATGCTAAACGCCTCGTCCAACTACGCCGCCATCCCCACCGGAAAACAGCCGCTAGTCTCCAATGCTAGGTCCTTCTACGCCGCCCGCCGTCCATGGCGTCTCTTCTTCGACTTCGCCGCGTTCTCCCTCCCTTTCAGCTACGCCGAGGCCATGTCTCGAATCCGCCACAACGCCAACCATTTCCGCGTCAATTACGCCCTAATCCAGCTCATTATCCTCTTTTGCAGCCTCGTCTACCACCCGATCTCCATGATCGTGTTCCTGCTCGCGTCCATCGCCTGGATCTCGCTCTACTTCTATCGAGACGATCCGCTTCTCGTTTTCGGAAGAGTTGTGGATGACCGCGTTGTTTTGGTCGGATTGGGCTTGGTTACGGTGGTCGCATTGGTCTTTACTCACGTCGGAGTGAATGTGCTTGTGGCGTTGGTGGTTGGTGTGGTTGTGAATGGTGTTCACGCTGCGTTTAGAGGGACGGAGGATCTGTTCTTGGACGAAAGTGAGGCGGCGGAAGGCGGATTGCTCTCTGTTGTTCGTTGAGATTGAATTAGAGTATTATCAGAGCGTGAATATCGAATTTTGAAAGGTAATTACTGGAATCAAATTGTGCAGACATTGATCCAGTCACTATCATGTTGTTATGAATTTGGAGGTATTATTGGAACTGTTTTAGCCAACAAAACTGTATAGATTTTGATTTGGTTTTCTCTGTGATATGATTGAATCAAAATACTTGTGCAATGGCCCAAAGCTTTTAGGATTTTGAGAATTGTTGCATCGAGACTCACCTTGTTATTTGAAAACTTGGTGCCCTTCTCTGTTTTTTCATACTTTTGAGTGATACGTTTAAGGTTTTCGATATTATGTTTTTATATATATATATATATATATCAACAGTTGTGTAGCATAAGTTGAAGAGTTGTGTGACCACTTCAAACATTGGGTTGCCATCTTCTCAATTCAATAAAAATTGCACAAATCAAAGCTTTGCAAGGATTCTAACATTCAGTGTGAAGTACATTCATCTGAGTCTGAAATGGGTTATCGGTAAATGGACCACCTTAAACTCTGTACTGTACTATTTCAAATTTGGATTTTATTTAGTTTTAGTAATAAAGAAATGTCAAGTCTTTATATAAAAATACAATATAACCAATATTCATTCATCATGTAGAGTAAAAGTCCAAAAAGGCATAGGGAAGAAGAAAATATAAATTAAAGTCAAAACGAATGAACAAGTACACATCAACACTCAAGATTTTGTCTGCTGGGCATTGTGAAATTTTCTTCCAGCATCAACAGCTTCCCTGCAATAATTAGTATCCAATTCATACACATACATATCTGGTAACCTCATAGAATAAAAAATATGGGCATATTTATACCTGAAAGCAGTAACAAGCTCAATATTCTCAGGGTCTAGCATTACCCCTTCGTAGAATGAATTGGCAGCCTCCTCAAACCTCTGCAACAGGCGAAGAGCTGCACCCTCACGATAGCAAGCCTTGGCCCAATCTGGCCTAAGAGCTTTACATGTTTTTGCATCAGCTAAAGCCTGCTCAGCTTGCCCCATTCTAAACCAGCTAAGACTTCTATTAGATACCAATGTTGCATCACTTGGATCAAACTCAATTGCCTGTGTATAAGCATCAACCGCAGTAGTATAATCTTTTCTCCTAAAAGCATCGTCACCCCTTGCCTTTGCTTCCGCAGCTTTTGTCTTTGCTTCAGCTGTCACCTACACATTCATATCAATCAATAACTATTTTCAACTGCAATTAACACACACAGAGAAATCAAAATCACGTGTTTATAAACAAGAGATGTCAGTGTTATTCAAAGAAAACCTCAGGCATATCTTGCTTCGGAAGGGCATCCTTCAGTTTCTTAACTTCCTCCAATCCTTTATTTCCATCCTGTAATCATTTCCAGCCAGCCATATAAAATCTGTTAGCATTCAAAAGGGTGAAAGCTCCTTTGCCCATAAACAAAAGATTTCATTACTCCTAGGATAATCAGCATATATCAGAATAAACCTACACCTCGAATATCAAGCATAAGTTAAACTTTTAGACAAAAACGGTTCAAAATGGAAGAGTAATCAAGTGGGTACCTCTCTTTTCCCTGTTTCATGTTGCATATGTGCAATAATTCCATCAACACTCCAGTCTGAAATGCCAGAGATTGGCGATGTTACAGGGAAAAGTAGCTCCACAACCACTCTGTTTCCTCTTGCAGCTGCCACCTGTATTGGCTTCAAGTCATCCTGCAGCATGAAGAAACTCGAAAATTAAATGTATATCTAAGATTTTAATAAGGGATATAATGGTCTGAGACCCTCTTTATATTTGCTCAGCCCAGTTGCCAAAAAACAAAAGAACTTCGTCAGATGTTGCGATTGTCTATCGAATGAATCTATAATGTAAGTGAAAATATTGGGTAAAATGCAGTTCACCCCCTCCAAAAATCAACCTTTTAGCACCGAATCACTTTAAAACAAAAAAAAATAAGACTATGCCCCCAAGTAAATTAAAATATGTAGCACTTTGCCACAAGATCCATATTCAGATGATATTGTGCTGAATATTCAATTGCATGGCAGCCATTATGAACATATCAGGTCATAAATGTCAATTATCATCTCCTACTCAAATCAGATATGCTTTATATTGTATATTGGCGCCAAAAGTGATGAAGTGAAAACCTGAATTCTACAATCAGCTTATGCATTATTGAAAAACATGAACCATGAAGCAATTTTTGAAGGCAAAAATATTCTAAAACAAAATGTGATGATGCGAAGATAAAGAAAAGAAATAACTTCCATATTCATACAAATAGACAAAGGCTGACATGTCGTTAAGATTCTTGTAAAAAGCTTACCTGATATTGTTTTGGGACAAAATGCAACACATTCGAAAAATTAAGGGGCATAGTGTCTTGTTTTAGTTTTGAGAGGGTTTCAAGCTAAAAGGTGAATTTTAGAGGGGGTGAAGGCACTTTGACTGAAAAATTTTATAAATGCAAAACTCTTTTTGTAGTAAACTTGTTTTCAGAGAATGTAAGGACACTATTTAAGACCTTATCAGAGTAAGCAATTTTGAATAAAGTAAGACACCATTGGCCTAATAGCGGATTTGTCATGACATCTAGAAACAGAAATAAAGTCCTCTCTATAGTTTGAAAATAAAGTAGATATAGAAAATAGTACTGAAGTACAGCTTTGCAAAAATATACAGATAAATCTGATGGTTACAATTCAGATTCCTCACGACAAGCATGCAACAAATTTTGGCAAATCCAAATGCAGATAACACTAATGACGTTTGTTTTTCCTTAAGTATTGAATTACAGTGTAATACCTCCACAGAAACACACATTATATTTTCCTAAGGAATTTCTCTCATACCACAATAACTGAGCCAGCTGGCACTGGCTTTAAGAAGATTTATTGGAACAATTACTCTTCGTATTTTTCCCGAGAAATATCTCTTCTTTAAGATAAAAAAAATCATCAATTTGTCAAATATTTATCAGTGACTTTGTGAGTGCTTCCTCATATACCATAGAATTTGAAGAACTTATTATACAGGTGACAATACCTATAAGGCAGAAAAACACGTCAAAAAGGGTGAAGATACCTTTATGCCAACATCTACAGGATTATAGAAACTAAGAGTGTTTGGAGTAAGATAATTGACCGATGAAATTGGTAATAGTAAATTTTATTTTGAGTCTACAATAAAGGTGCAAGTGACCCAATTGATCGGACAACATGGTGAGAATGGTGAAGGAAGCATATCATTGGAAAATCATAGGTGATGTCTGTTTTTTCTTAAGAAATTGCATTTTGGTGAGAAAATCTGGCGAAAACGCTTTTGGGCTTCTTTTACTTGAGTAGATAGGGTTACACAAGCCCTAAGAATATCTGGCCTGAAAGAGGGAATCGTACTATTCTATAAAGGAGATGAATATGGGTACACATGCTTAAGAGAGTTTATACACACTATGAAAGTCCAAATGCTGGCATACCAGGATATGGAAGAGAGTGGGACAAGAAATTATCAAATAAACTCAACATTTGGCATGGACTTTATAGGGCCCTTTCAATGCTGAGTATTAGGCTATGCAAACTGTAATAATTGTGCAATAATCAATGCTGACATAGGCAAAACTGGCTCATAAGTTCATTTTTCCCTCCACCATGATCTAGGAAAGAGATCCTATAAACAACTTTTACAGCAACAGTCTAATGGAAAGTTACGCATATAAAATGCTTTTGCCAGCTTTACCTCGTCGGTGGCATTAGGATTAGCTCCAGCATGTAATAAGCAGTTTATAACTTCCAGGCTGCCAATATCAGCAGCAATATGTAAAGGTGTTGCTCCACCTGCAGTAACATTCACATCTGCACCTGCCTATATGAAACAAGAAGAAGGTAAGAGCTTCCTAATGGCAATTGATAAGCTGGACAGATAAAGGGAGAAAAAGATATATGTTAATGAGCAGAGTTAATCAAAACAATCATATTGATATAAATGAGCAAACAGTTGAAGCAAAATAACATGGGCATTAATTATTTAAAACTGGATGTAAAGTATTCGTAAAGCAGACTGCAACTGTAGGAGTCTTGAACTCTGTACTACAAATTCTTTGCAAGTTTAGTCATCGGATACCTTACTTTAGTAATCAGGCATTTAGCTACAACACCTCAAACAGAACGCCTCAAACAAGAGCATTATGGTGATTGATGAAAACTAATATGATAACAGATCCTCCAAATAGAGAATAATTTAAAAGTTATCACAAAATAACTAAAATGGAAGCAAATACATTAGCACGCATTGAGCAACTTCCTAACCAGGTCCCGGACTTCCTAATTGAATATTTAATCATCTGATGATAATTAACACAGCAAAGACAAGTATGATGATGATGATGATGATAATAATGTTGGTAAGTAACTGTAATAGCACTAAGATTGGTGAGAAATGAACAACAAAGAGAACAATAAAGAAACTCTAATGAGACATTTCCATAAATCGGTGCAACCGGGCTAAGTCTTGGAAGAACACCACTGAAGGACGTCATTGAAAAGTTGCCTACTTCCTATAACCTAAAATTTCTGACAGAATAATCATATGATGCTAAGATATGCAAGGAGGATAAGGTCGTCCATAAGCTAAAGTGCCAATAATAGACTAATAAAGCTAACGAAGGTACTTTTTACTTGGAAAATCAGAGCCTTTCAAAACAAGTATAGAAATCCAATTTATTAACCATAAATTGCACTAGAGCGAAATTCTAGGCCAAGTCTATAAGGATTCTCATGAAAAGATTGAGGAAAAGAAATGAATATTATAGCAACTCCGTGAATAGGAAAACCATTATATTCATCGTCTTAACATGGGTCTATTTGCCAATCCTTGCTTTCAGGGGGCTTTAGGTCTACACAAGTGCTTTTCCATTTTATTGTTACAAAAGGAAACGAATATAAGTCGACCCAAAGTGCATTTCCATCTTATTGTTACTAAATCAAAAAAATATAATCCAGAAAAAATCGACTTCTAAATGCTTATCTGCTTGCATCCAACATCAAACTTGATTTATAGAATTATTTGTTTCAGATTGCAATCCGACTAGCTCTAAAACTATTACACACATATGACAAACTGTTCAGCTGATTCAAACTGCATCAAGTCCAATACAACCAGTTTGATTATTTGTGAAATACTATGGCTTTGTTTGTTTATGTTTTCAAGTAGATTTTAAATCCAAAAATTGAAAATAAACTTACTTAACACACCAAATTCTCATCCAAATTTACCTTTTCTCAACTCTAACTTTTCAATCCCCTATATAACTACCCGTCAATCATATATACATCATTTCACACAATCAACAATCAAATCAATTATTATAATAATTATTTCTCTTTCTCTTTCATACTTTACAATTTTTTAATTTACATTTTATTATTTTTAATTCACATAATCATTATATATACAACTATAACAATCATTCTACACATCATCAATCAACACATCAATATTGATTTGACATATTTACAACTTTCAACCTATTTTTAAAAACATAAACAAACACCTACTATTTTCATACGAATTTCGGTAGTACGCAATTCCCGAAATTTTTTTATTGATTTGACATATTTACAACTTTCAACCTATTTTTAATAACATAAATAAACACCTACTATTTTCACACGAATTTCGGTAGTACGCAATTTCCGAGAAAAATTTAAATTTTTTACTCAAAAATATAAACAAACATAGCCTATCTAATTAAGTAGAGATAATTGATTTTGATTTTCAAGCACAAAGCATTTATAATAATCCATTCTAACAAGTCAGTAGAATCTTTACCTCATTAACAGGAAATCAGAGAACAATATGATTGCATTATCCATTTTCAGATTGTCAATTATTTAACTATTTGATTAGGGTAAAGTTGACGAAATTGTTTATTGCGTAGCGAACAAGTGGTCAAATGTATGCATCTCTATAGACTGATGATGTATTAAAACAGATTCCTTCATCAGAATAGTCAGAAGGATCGAAAAGGTAGCTGCATGTAGCGAATTATGGTACGCATCGGGAATATATACCAGAGTCTAGATACAGAGTAACATTGATTAAATAGTATACAGGATAGCACTGGAACTAGTAGCATCAGTCTATTGAGTTGAAGGGAAATAAATTACCTTAATTAACAACTCCAAACATGCCAATGAACCTGCTGCAACAGCTGATAATAGAGGACTAACATCATCTTCAGTTTTAGCATTCGGCTGCAGCAAAAGCATACAAAAATTTAACATTCACAAGTGTGCAATAATTGCAATCACATTAAACTCATGGTGCAAGAAAGAACTGAAAATCTTTCATTCCTGGAGTCTCCAATAATCATCTTTGAAAAGAAAATGGGAAATTTTATGCATGCTTCTAAAGTTCGCACTTTCAGTGGATCAGGATTATAATGTTCATGTTATAACTAGATCATAATAGCTGATTCCAGATCATTGCGTATGTCCAAGAAAGGTAATACAACAATTTGTGACCGTAAGAATTTGTGGAGGAGCAAGCCCATATAACTAAACAAATTAGTAAAGCGCGGCCAGCAACATTTAATTGGCTTGGTAGACTGACTAAAACGTGATGGCAATAATATAAAATGAAAAGGTACTGCGCTAGTCCCCACTTCTAGTATCATGCGTTCTCATGTGGTAAAGTTACACATAGAAGATCCAGTGAAGGACCAAGTGAGACGGATTTTATCACAAACGGGTGACTTGAAAACCACAAAAAAAAAAAATGTTGATCAGTTATAAATCCAAACCTGCTTCAGAAAAACTCAAATATTCAATTATTATATGAACCCATGTTGCACAGTGGATCCTACGGTGTGTACATGGCAGAGTCAAAACTCATATGATTTTAAAAAGGGATAAATGCAGACAACCACCTCACCTATGATGGTAAGAGCACTTCGACCCCAAACCTATTAAAATGTGCACCCGACACCCTCATCTTTGGTGAACATTACATTTAGTTCTATGTTGACCAAACCCGGCCAAATCAAAGGGAATATTCCGTCAGAGGCTCGAGTATACTTTGAAGTATGTGCATTTTACCCATGATCTTTAAAAATGTGCACTTAACCGCCTATCATACACATCATCATTAAATTCTTATTTTGATTGAATAAAATGAAATATTTCGCTAATATTTTGACATGTGGCATCCAATTTGTACTATGTATGGAGATTTCAATCAATTTGAGTATTTTTTTAATTATAAAGTACATTGTTATCATAACTTTATGTAAGTTATATAGTTAAATTAATTTTATATTTATTCTCTGATAAATGTTCATGGTATACACAAATTTATGGAAAAGAAAATTGTTTACATAGATTTTTACACTTTAATAAAACAAATAAGAGTGGTGATGATTGATTTCAAAATTCACTATTTTTTAATGACCCACATCATTCACTAAACAATCCTAATGATTCTAGGGTAACAATAAAATAGTTCAATCATCTAACCTACATGAACCTAAAAACAATAACTATAAAAATAATTTATAATAAACAAAATAACTTAAATGATTGAAATGTCAATATATACCTCTAAAAGTTCTTACATTAACAATATTGTGGTGAAAAACATTCAATTTTATTCAACCAAATTAAGAATTTGATGGTATGTATATAATAGGTGGTTAAATGCAAATTTTTTAAGAGTCCCCTGTAAAATGCACATGTCTAATAGTATGGAAAAATCTCCGGCAGAATTTCTGCGAAATATTCTTCAAGATACTGCCAATGATAACCATAGTGGGTAATGTACAACACATACCAAAAGTAAGGGAGTCGGGTGCACATTTTAATAAGCTAGGGGACAATGTACACTTAACCCCTCACCTATGGGCAGTGTTTTAAAAGGCGCTGCCGAGGCACGCCCCGCTGGGCGTCCTCCAAAATGCCCGGGGCAACCAAGGGGGCGTAAATCCAATGGGGCGTACGCCCGAAGAGGTGGGGCGTAGCGCCCCATGCGCCCCGGGCCATGGGCTGCGCCATGGCTATTCTAACTTAATCTTTATTCTTTAAGGTTTGTATTCTTTAAGGTTTGTATTCAAAGTTAAATTTTGTATTCTTTAAGGTTTGTATTCAAAGTTAATATTATATTTGCCAAACGTTGAACTTGAACTTTTCATTTGTATGGTCAAAATATTTAAGTTTTTGGAGTTTACATCTAAAAATTTGTTAATTTCATTTTTTTTTATCTTTGTTTATATTTTACCCTATTTTTTTTAATAATATTTTATTTTATATTTAATTAAAAATAGAAAATTCGCGGGGCATACGCCCCGCCCCGAGAGATACTGAACGCCCCTCCCCCGCCACACGCCTTTTAAAACACTGCCTATGGGTGTATGCATTTATTCCTTTAGAAAAATTTGATGTAGTAACTAGTAACTAATGCTCACATATACATGATATATTTGCTTATTTGAGTTTATGGAGCTGTTCACTTACGTTGGCCTTATGTTCTAGTAGCAGTTTGACAGAATCTTGCTGAGCATGACCAGCAGCCCATATGAGTGGACTACCAGCATCACTTTGTAAATCAACACTAACACCCTTTGTGAGCAAAAACTTAAGCAACTCAGTATCCCCTACAAGAAAGGGTGAGAAACCATCAAATAAGTGAATTAATGAAAAGGGTTGAACAAAATAAAAGCTAGTGGAAGTTACAGAGAATTTTTTAGTGAAAATTGCTAATTCGTATAATTCCATGATAAGTAACTACGGATTTGGACTTTCTATATAGTTCTATCTTCTACATACATAAGTAGAACACGTTATTAAGTTCCAATTTCTAGACGACCACAAATAAAACAAAAAAATTGTAAACTTCCATCTTAACACAAATAGGACTAACAATTAGGTTTCTCCAATAAAGCGCATAAATTTGGATTCTTCAAGTGGTATAGGCCTACACATTCACCAAGCTGCACAAACAAACATACATAGACATGCCAATCACAAGGGAAAAGAAAAGTGACACAGACCGATCAAAGATACAACAGCATATAATGTAATTGATACGGGGTAACATTCGCAGGGTTCGGCTTGAACTCACAAAAATACAATATAATTTAGTGTTTATTATGAGTATAACAAATTGACAATCTACGGAAATGTTACACAAGAGTAATACTTGTACGAACTTTGCTTACAAAGGTAGATAAAGATAACATCTTACCTATTCCCGCGGAATGATGTAGAGCAGTTGTCCCTAGTTCACTTGGTATAGAAGGATCAGCTCCACAATCCACGAGGTACTTAGCAGTGGCAGTATGTCCTTGTCGAGCAGCATGGGTAAGAGGAGTCTCACCTAAATATCAATAAAATTTTGTAAAGGGAACAATTGGGAATATATAAGCATCAACTCATTCACAACCAAGTCATAGTGAAATAATATGCGCTAATCAACTTTTTGAATGTATCACAAAGGACTTGCAATAAGTTTTCCAAGCAACAGCTTAATGCAATTATATCCTGATAGAAGCTTCAGGTTCAGCTGCATTAAAACTCTAGACCTTAAACCATTTAACTGATACGTAATCATAATTGGCAAAACAAAAAGGAGCTTGACAAAATCATAGTATAATATAGGCCACTGAAGTTATTATAGAATTTTTGAATCAATTATTAACCTTATTCCTGAGCATTAAAACAAAATTTCAAGTTTTAGCTTCAAAGTTATGAGAGCAATCCTTCTCAACTAACATTGTTGCTACGGTCAAAACCTATGATACTAAAGTATATACAGAACACAAATTGTCGAAGATGAGCGATTTTCTACCACGGAGCACAGACTAAGGAAGGCCACAACAATACACTAAATCAAAATAAAGTTAGGATGAATTGCAAGATCCTGAGATACAAGAAAGTACCATCTTCGTCTTTAATATTAACATCAATCTTCAATTCCTCTAGCAAGTACTTGCAAACCTCAGTCTGACCCTCTCTTGCGGCAAAATGAAGAGCCCCTCTCTTGTTAGCATCCTTAACATCTGTCACAGTTTGTGCTAACCCTTTTCCATCATCAAGTTGATGTGCCAACTCTGGAATTAAATAAAACCCCCAAATTACAATAACAATACTAGAAAGAGAACACAGAAAAATTAAAACCAAAATTTAAGCTACTTTATTTACTTTTGAGGAGGTCTAAATTTCCAGTCTTTGCAGCATTCAAGAAAGTTTGAACTTTTTCCCTAACTGCAACCAACAGAACAACAAATTAATAATATCAGATGGGTTTCGAACTCTTAAGAAAAAGACGAAAAATAAGTAAGAAAATACCTGCAAGAGCTTCAGAAGCATCAGGAGAAGCCATGAATGAGTTTATTCGATATTTCGAAGAAGCCCAAGTTTGAGCGCAGGTTTTTGGTGTACTTGTAGTGCTGTGTGCTAATCAGGGCAGGGTTTATGAGGGGCGGGGGGGTTTGTGCTTTTTAAACCCAGAAAATTCACAACTTTTCAACATTTGAGAAAAGTGGAAATTATTGTTTTCATCCCTAAACTACGACACTAGTTGCATTCGCGCCTCTGAAGTCCAAAATATTACAAAAAGTACCCCTGTTTATCTATTCCATAAAATTTGTGGTGGTGTTAACCAAATATTCTGAAATAAAGATAGTCATTTGGTCTAGCAACATTGCCTCTTATTACTAGAAATGAGGTCAAGTGTTCGAATTTTCACTCTTACACTCTCATCGTTGTAAATTGTAATTCAAAAAATATATTAATATTATGAGATAAATTGACTTATTGGATGTTTCATGTTAAATATTTTGATAATGGCAAAATATGAATAATATTAGATCTTAAAATTATATAAGTTTATTTGTTAAAACTTTTGTGCAAATCGCTTTGAAGTTTTCGAGTTGTAATTTCTATAGTAGGCTTTATTTTCCCCTTATAGATTTTAGTCAAACACTTGAACGCTTAAACATTGATGGATTTTTAGGTGAGTCTATCAAGTTCAAGTTGAAGATTAGCGTATGAAGTTCAATCTCTATAAACGCTATAGACACTACAAAAAATATATTTTTTACGACAAAAACAATTATAATGAGCGAATAATTTATCACAAGAACTAATTTTTCATAACGAAAAGAAGTATTTGTTACCAGGTAGTCAAGTTTTCGTAATAAACTCTGGGTTTCATTACAAAAATGTAAAATCTCATCACAAAAGATATATTGTTTAGTAACAAAAGTAATTTTCATCAATAAAGTAACTTGTCGTCACGCAAAGTGAAAAATTGTACATATTAAAAAAAATCGTGACAAATTGTTCATCTTTGGGTAACAATTTTTGTATTTGTTATAATATGTTTATTTGTAACAAATCCAGTTCCTTTCGAAAATAATTAGATATTTTCTAATATTGGCGGCAAGTTGAGCGCCAGGAATGTCTTATTCTCTAATATTTTCCTTTAAAATAAAAAAAAATTGTTTAATATGTGTTTTGAAATTACAAAATTCTTTCTCATTTGGGTTCCTCAATTTTTTATTTTGTGTGGAGCAAAATGTCACGGGCTGAAACTTCGACGCCTTGAGGTTTCCTAAGCTCGTGCGGCACTAGACGAGATCGCCTCGATCCTCGCTAGTCAGCCTGGTACCTGGATTTGCTAAGTTGTGTTAGAAAAGTGGAAAGCTAAGAACTTTGGAGAAAGCTATTATAAAACTAAGAACTTTATATTGCAAATGATTTCTCGATGATTACAAATGTAGATTACATCCCCTATTTATAGTGCTAAATAGGCCTTTAATGGGCCCAAAAAGCCCAGACCAACGGTTGAGATCGATTTGATCTAACGGTAGAGATCTGATGACTTTTGGGTTACCTGACTCTTGGCCTTTAACATGCCTAGGATGAATCTGGACACTTCTAGAAGATACAATGAATCTAGACATAAAGACTCCTCGAGTGACCCTACTACTTTAGGCAATGTCACCCGAGATTACAGACTGAAATGGAAAGTACTAAATATAGTAACAATGATAAAATACTTAGAATAATTTTGATAAAAGATGAATTGGGCCGATTCCACGGAACCTCGCACGTCCCGGCATCTTGAACTTGGGCTAAAACTGCGGGCCGTGACATACTCCCCCACCCGAATCGTTGTCGCCCTCGGCAACGGCTGATTTGATTGAGGCAAGCTCGGCTTTTCTGCTTAAGGCATCGGCTACACGATTGGTTACCCCCGGCTTATATTCTAAAGTGTAGTCGAACTCGGCCAAGAACTCCTGCCACCTCGCCTGCTTGGGAGTTAGGGATTTTTGGGTCTGAAAGTAACTCGTGGCCACATTGTCGGTCTTGACCACAAAATGCGCACCGAGCAAGTAGTGCCTCCAAGTGCGAAGACAGTGCACTACCGCCGTCATCTCTTTCTCGTGTACTGAGTAGAGCCGCTCTACTTCGTTCAATTTTCTACTCCCAAATGCGATGGGATGCCCATCTTGCATTAGGACACCCCCAATGGCGAAGTCGGATGCGTCAGTCTGGACTTCAAATGCTTTTGTGTGATCGAGCAATGCCAACACCGGTTGTTCGGTCACCTTTTCCTTGAGCTTCTCGAAAGCTCGCTCACAGTCACTGTCCCACACCCACGACTTGTTCTTCTTTAGAAGCTCGGTAAGAGGAGCCGAGATCTTGGAGTACCCCTTTACAAACTTCCGATAGTAATTCACTAAGCCTAGGAACGACCGGAGCTGGGGTACGTTCTTCGGCGGTTCCCACTTTCTAATGGCAACAACCTTGGATTCATCCATCATAAGTCGCCCCGCTTTGATGCGATGCCCAAGGAACGATACTTCTTCTTGCGCGAACGAGCACTTCTCTGGTTTTGCATACAGCTCATGTTCTCGTAAGGCCTGAAAAACCAAACGCAAGTGCTCCACATGCTCTTGCAATGTGGATGAGTATACCACTATGTCATCAAGATATACTACCACGAACTTATCCAAGTAAGGTCTGAAAACCTGATTCATCATTGTACAGAAGGTTGCGGGTGCGTTGGTCAACCCGAACGGCATCACAAGAAACTCGTATGACCCGTATCGTGTTACCATTGCCGTTTTGGACTCGTCTCCTTTCGCGATTCTGACTTGCCAATACCCGGACCGCAAGTCTATCTTTGAAAACCACTTTGCACCTCCTAGTTGGTCGAACAGTTCACCGATGAGCGGGATCGGGTACTTGTTCCTCACGGTTAACTTGTTCAGGGCCCGGTAATCTACGCACATTCGTAGAGAACCATCGTGCTTTTTCTGGAATAGGACCGGAGCACCATACGGGGACTTGGATGGCTGGATCATCCCCGCATCTAACAACTCCTTCAACTGTCGCTGCAACTCTTTAAGTTCAGGGGGCGCCATTCGGTACGGTGTACGGGAAGGAGGCATACTGTCTGTGACCAGCTCAATCCTGTGATCCACATCTCTCATCGGTGGCAATTTCTTCGGGAGTTCACTTGGCATTACGTCTTTGAACTCGCCCAACACCTTCTGGACCTCCATTGGCACAACCATCCCCTCCTTAGGTCTCTCCTCATCTTCCGGTAATGCAAATGCCGCAAAAGTTTCCTCGCAACTTTTTAGGCCCCGGTTGAACTGAAGTGCTGAAAGTACTCCAACGCTTTTGGCTTCTCTCCTCGTCGGGATAGCAACTGTATGTTCCTCATTCATAATAATGACTGAATCGGAATAAGGAACTATCATTGCTCGTACCTGATCGAACCATCGTAGCCCCAAGACTATCTCATAATCATCAATGGGCACCACGGTGAAAGTGACCACGCCTTGCCACTCTCCAATGCGAATCTTCACGTTCTTGGCCTCGCCTATCACCGGCTTAGCCGCGGTATTCACCGACTTGACCGATCCCTTAGTTGGGGTAATGATGAGCCCCAAGGCTTTCGCAACACCATCTTTTAGGAAATTATGCTCGCACCAGTGTCCACCAGCGCCTTGATCGTCTTTGCCCCGATCTTGGCCTCCACGAACATTGACCCTTTCCTCGGCCCCTTCGCTGGTCCTACATTGGCGCTCACCACACTTAGGATCTGTAAAGACCCTAATTGCTCCCCACAGTCCTGGATATCCCCGGTGTCCACGACCTCTGCCACGGCCGCCACCTTCTTTCCCCTGTGTGGGCAATCCCTCTTCAAATGGTTGGTTGAATTGCAAATGTGACAAGCTCGCACCTTGTCACCATCATCTTTCCGAGTCTCGGTCCTCGGTGGGCGGTCTCCCCCACCTTTTCCTTTGTCAAACTTCGGAGGCTTTGGCTTGTCTCCCGAAGGCTTTAACTCGATCAAACGTTCGGCCACCGAAATGGCCTCAGAAAGGTTGGTCACTCGTGACCTCTGAATTTCCATCTTGGCCCACGGCTTCAGGCCATCGATAAAAGCGAACAAAGATTCCTGTTCTGTCAAGGTTGGTAACTCCAGAACCACCTCCTGAAACTCCCGCACATAGTCCTTTACCGACTTAGTGTGGGCAAGCTGTCGCAGCTTCATCCTTGCCTCGAACTCGGCATTCTCTGGGTAGAACTGTTGCTTGAACTCTCGTTTGAAATGCTCCCACGTGGTCATCTCGCAAGTACCACGAGCAATCTCACCCTCTTTTCTTCGCCACCAAAGCAAGGCCACCTGGCTTAGGAAGAATGGTGCGGAGCGCAACTTAGTACCATCATCTTGGGCATTGGTGGCACTAAAGTAACGCTCCAGATTTCATAAGAAGTCGTCGACTTCTCTCGCACTCCGGGACCCTTTGAATGGACTTAGCCTAGGAACGTCGATCCTTTGAGGTGCCGCACCTCTCGTTTCCCCTCCTTGTGCCATCGCCCGCTCAAACATCGCGGTCCTACCTTCAATGACTTCTAACCGCCCGACAATCTCCTCCCGAAGTCCCGCAAAGAGTCTTTGCACCTCGTTGCGTACCTCGTTTATGATTTCGCCGCGAAAGTCACGATATACCCCGTTCATAGTTCCCATAATTCTGTTCTCCAAGTCTTCCCCTTGTTCCTCCATCGCCGCCACCCGGTCGGCTACCTCCGTCAGTATAACGAGTGAATCATTGTGTTGGGCAATGGACTCCTCAAGCCGCATCATGCGCGCCTCCATGCTCAAACCACTACTCGATGTACTCCTTGGGCCGGCAGCACCTTGACTGATATTGGAACTGGACGACATTTTCTCAACACCAACTATAGCACCTTATACACCTGCGGAAGCACCTCAGAACCACTTGCGTGGCTCTGATACCACTTGTCACGGGCTGAAACTTCGACGCCTTGAGGTTTCCTAAGCTCGTGCGGCACTAGACGAGATCGCCTCGATCCTCGCTAGTCAGCCTGGTACCTGGATTTGCTAAGTTGTGTTAGAAAAGTGGAAAGCTAAGAACTTTGGAGAAAGCTATTATAAAACTAAGAACTTTATATTGCAAATGATTTCTGGATGATTACAAATGAAGATTACATCCCCTATTTATAGTGCTAAACAGGCCTTTAATGGGCCCAAAAAGCCCAGACCAACGGTTGAGATCGATTTGATCTAACGGTAGAGATCTGATGACTTTTGGGTTACCTGACTCTTGGCCTTTCACATGCCTAGGATGAATCTGGACACTTCTAGAAGATACAATGAATCTAGACATAAAGACTCCTCGAGTGACCCTACTACTTTAGGCAATGTCACCCGAGATTACAGACTGAAATGGAAAGTACTAAATATAGTAACAATGATAAAATACTTAGAATAATTTTGATAAAAGATGAATTGGGCCGATTCCACGGAACCTCGCACGTCCCGGCATCTTGAACTTGGGCTAAAACTGCGGGCCGTGACAAAAAGGTAACTTCTCCAACTCTCACCCACCCTCCTCATCCTCCATAGTTTGGCTAAATATGATAATTTAACTTGGTTTCGGTCTGCATATGTCTTCCTAATCAAGAATTAGTCTCTCTTTTTCTCTTTTTGTGTTATATCTCTATCTAATTAAGAAACCATTTGCCCCTAATTTTGAATACCATTTTCTTGGTTACATGAGGAAAACATTGAAGGAGGTTGTTACAAAATTGTTGGTGTTTAGTGCACTTGGATATAAGGTAAATTAGGCTATTATAATTTTTTTAGGATATAAATGTGACCATTTTTTCATAATACTTGTGAAAGTCATTCTATACCCTAGTTTCATCCCATGTTTTTTTTTTATTTTATATAATTTTATTTGGAAAATTTGAACTAAATTTGAACTTGGAGTTTCAAATTCAAGATCAAATCTTGTATTGAGGCAATGGCATTTGGGTTATTGTGGAAAGTTTCGAAAACATGGTGATTTATTTGGAGGTGCAAGGAAGTTTTTTTTTTTTTTTTTTATAGTCTTAAAGATGAGTTTAAGGTTGCAAAATTTTGACTCATGTGGAATTTGGGATTTTTGGAGTTAGCATTGAAGGAGATCTCAAAATATGGAGTTTACCTTCAATTATCATATATAGTTGCATATATTGATGTTTACAGCAATAGCATCATGTATCATGTATCAACTTTATCACCATTCTCACTGGTTAGTGAAACTTTAAACACTTCTGGTAATGGCAGTAGAAAACAACATAAGGGTATGGCATAATATGACATGGCATCTACTTGGGGGCTTGAATTTCCTCTATTTCCATTACTTTGTATTTTTGTAAAAGGGTATTGAATTTTGTAAGATGAGTTGTGGAGAGAACTTGTCTCTGTTTCTAAACCAAGGATCATTTTGTGAAATCAAGCATTGATTCCAAAGATATTGAGCATAACTTGATTTTGCCTTTGATGGGTTTCAGAGAATGGCTTTGATTTAACATCAAATAATTATAGTTATTTAATAAGCTAAGCCAAGACTACTCATTGCATCCATATTCAAGAATAGCCTTAATAATTAAAAGATACTTTTCAGATGTCTATGACTACTAAGTTAGTAAAGTGGGAAGTTTGAAATGAAAGCTAATAGTGGCTCCTCACCTCATGTGCAATCAACTAAAGATGTTAAGATCTGACAATATTGGACATACTCTAGTGTATGGGTGTAAATGAGCCGAGCCTTGAAAATTCCACAGGCTCGAGCTCGAACTTGTTTACAAAATTTTGATCTCGAACTCGAGCTTGAATTTATCAAGCCTATTTTTTTAAGCTTGAGCTCGAGGCAAATGAGTAAATCTAGAGCTCGGCTCATCTGCTCATTCGAGCTCAAACTCAGCTCGTTTGTTCATCCAAGTTCGAACCGCTCGTTTGTTCATTCGAATCAAACTCAAACCTTTGACTATATACTATATTTTATGATTTTGAATACATTACCATTTATGATCTATATCTATACTATTATAAAAGGATGAGTCGTTTTTTTACATTTTTGATCTACCTAAAATATCCTTGTAGAATATAATTTTCTAATGGCAAAATATTCATTACATTAGGACTCTAAATTAAAAGTACTACCTAAAATATCCTTGTAAAATATAATTTTCTAATGGCCAAATAGTCATTAAATTAGGACTCTAAATTAAAAGTATATTAGGTCACTAATAAAAATAAATTATAAGTTTTAATAAGTAAGGACTCTTAATAGATTGAATACAAATAATTATCTTATAATTAAAAAAAGATGAATAAATTCTTGCTTACGTAACATTGTACTTCATAAAATATATAAGTAATTAAAAAATAACACACTAAAATCGAACTTGTTTCACTAATGTAATGCATTTACATAAAATAATATCAACAATTATGGGAATTATATATTATCTAGTAAATTGATAACGGAATATGCTCATGTACTTAAAATTTAGTGTATATATATAATGTATATATCAATTATTTTTAAAATTTACATTATACAATATAAACAGAAATGTACTATATATGTATGTACAAACACACCATATATATATATATATAATAGTAAAGTTCACGAGCCGCCTCGTGACTTATGAACACATAAACAGAAGCTCGAGCTCGCAATAGTTCGAGCTTTAATTGAGCATTCGTGTGCCTTCATGAGTCGGCTCGACTCACCTCGTACCCCTACTCTAGTTTACACATTTCATAAAAATTACTCTATTTGGGATTTGCACAATAGTGGGTATAAGGCTTTTGAATATTTCCTCTCAAAATAGCACGAAAACAGAAACATAATCCCCTTCTATTTCCTCACCCTAGCTGCCCAACCTTGATGGAGAAAATTAGTGTCTCGTAGAGTGTTTATCGTGTGACAACCTAGAGCAGTGCTACCAAATCACAATAAACAAATTATGCATTGAAGGTAACACATTTTAATTCTTTGATGTTTTACATGGAATGTTTTAAAAATTTGACACACAACACATGAGTTAATTCGTAGCATAGGGTTTGAGTTTTGCTTTCTGATGGGCATGTTCGACATGGACCCTTGAATCTCAACACTACGCTCAAGAGAGAAAATGCAATGGTCAAAGCTGAGTTTACTATATAAGGAACAAAGTGATGACAAAAATAATAAAACACTTGAGACGGTTGAAAATTACTTGATTTTGACAGGAAACATTTGGACATTTTCACTGAATTCGTCTAATTTTTGATTGATTTTGACGTTTAAAATTTGGGAATTTTAACCAATTTGAAAAAAATTACCTATTTATCCAACTAAAAATAAATAAAACTTCCATCTTTCTCCGTCTCAAATTGAAAGTCAAGTGCAGAACAATCTCTTAATGTCCATCTTCCAAAGACTACTACTGTACCTTAAGCTGGTCATATAATTCCACATCTATGTAAGAAGATAATAAAATATCGTACAGAAAAGTGATTAAATATATAATAGAAACATTAATCAACTGGTGAAATAATAACTCTAATCATTTGAACTTTGTATCCATCAATCTTTGGTAAATTGCTACTAATTAATACATGTCTGTTGTTTCCACCTACTAAATGTATAAATTGTATTCTTGGATGCTGCAAAAACATGCATGCTAGATCATCAATCATCATTGGCCCTGGCAGAGATCATCAATTTGAAAATAAAGAAATAAAAAACATAGAAAAAATAAAACTATTTGATCATGGTACAAGAATGTATATTAATCTCCTAGAATAAAATAAACAAAAAAGGGTTTTGTTCAAGCCAATTTTCCATGCCTGATTGTGTCATTCATTATCTCAGCTTCTTTGTCAGTCCAATTATCCATTTCACCCCTTAAAGAGGACTGCATCACACAGCATGCCACTGCTTGCGCCCAGTGCCGCAACTTTGTCTTCACTTGTTGAGGATCTTCACCTGCATGCATGTTTATATCATTTCATTTTCATGATCAATATATATCTAAAGATCAAAATTAAATTTGTAATATCTGGTAAGTTTGATCAAACCTGTGGTTAGGTTATATATTGTTTAATTTCAACAAATAGCAATTCATTCATCAACATAGTCATAGATATTATCACTAGTTGTCAAAATGTTTAATTGTATACATAATTATTTATTTTCCATTAAATTTGTAACAAATATTATTGCCAACTCTCTATTTGAAAGAATGTTTTGAGTTTTTCTTGAGACCAAAACCTCGACTTATAAGAGAACAATAATTTGGATATTAAAGCAATGTAAGAGCTTGAATGATTTATTTGAGCAAATACTCAAACTAGTTATATCAGTATAGAATAGCAGCTATCTACATGCAATGCAAAATAGGTCAAAATAAATGATAAGTTATAGTGTTAAACCATAAATATGAAGGTGGGCATGTATTATTTTTTTCTTAGTAAAATCACACGTTCCCGTAACACAATGTTGAACACTCTTAAATCTTAATCTGTAAATTGTGGCATCTAGTATATTTTTTTAACTTCTTGAGGAAGCTTATGGTGATTTTCATCTCACACGCTTTTCAAGCCAATTCATCCTCGAATAGAGAAAAAGTAAAAACATGTCGTAATAAATTGCTAATATTGATATTAAGAAGGAAAATTCTATATCTAAATTGCAATTAGCCCTATATTCCTTCTAATTTTTTTTTTTTTAAATAAAAAAATCTATAGCAAAATGTCATATGCCTTTTTAACCAATTTGTAGAACGGAGAAAAACTAAGAGGCCATATTAAATTGAAACTAGGGGTGGCAAATGGGCGGGTTAGGTTGAGTTTGGGTCGGTTCCAACAGTTTCATTCTAAAATGAGCTGGACTCTTAAATAGTTTTTAAGAAGGAACCAACTCAACCCAAAATGGAACCAAAATCAACCTGAAAGGGAACCAATCCCAACCCGACTCAATACCTTATATTTTGTTCTTTAATTTTAGAGTATTGACAAGCAAGCAATTTGGGTCTAAGTTTAAATTAGTTGGACCCAACTTGGAACCAAGTTGGAACCAAATAAAATTTTCTTAGAAACCAATTCAACCCAAATTGGGTTGGAACCATGGTTCCGGATCCATTTTCTCACCCCTAATTGAAACTAATCCTAGTTTAAGTTTGAAAGGAAATTCAAGCCTGTTTCCGGTTCGGCTTTCAAGTGTATATTATAAAGTAGGTGACCATTTTTATTTGGGTCGTAAAATGACTGTCCACCAAATAAAGTCGAGACTCTAGTATGTGCCTAACGAGAACTACTATATATCTTTCAATATAAGTCAAGTTTAATTGTAGTTCAATTAGTAATTTGTTTATGTTAGGTTCATACACTGTTTATATCTAGTTCGGTGTATTTTGAACCTGGAATCGCACTCTCATATCTATTAATAACTACAAATTATCTCTTTTTTCGATATTATGTAATTATACTATGACCAATCTTATTTACATGATTGACATGATGTACGAATGACAGGGTGACAAGTGCGGATACAGTACATGTGTCCTAAATTTATGGGCTGGATTATTCGGGTCATGTTAATATTTGACTCGATTCTCAATAAACAGACGAGTTTTATAGTGTTTTGCAAATATATGTGTGGCAGGACCTTGTGACTGACTGGGGATCATATAGATACAACTCAGGGGTATACGATATATATATATATATCACATTTATAGGATAAATATAAATATGAAATAGGGTGAATAGTATTAGTACCTGGGCTGCAAATCTTCCAAGAATCAGAATCGCTCCTAGGGCTCCCAAACGACGCCGAGCGGGCTTCTAGACCTGTCGATGTAACAGAGGCAGTGCTGGCGGGACTAGAGATAGGGCTTGTTGATAATTGCCTATTCACAGCAAAATAAAGATCAAGAGCTGGAATAGTTGAACATAATCTCTGTCCTTCCTCTTCGTTGAATCCAAACCCTAACTCTATGCAACCTTTCAGCTCATTCAGATCCTCATCCGTCACATCGTGCCCTGCCGCGATCCCGTTCTTCCGCCGCTCCTGCTGGAGAAACTGGCGGCGCCGCCTCTCCCAAGCTATGTTCCGCGGAGCTTCGCACATCGACAGCTGTTTCGATAGTTTCTTTTTGGTCGTCGTTGGGTTCCTCCAGAACGGCGGCGCGTGCTCTAGACGCTGCAACTCTTCGTTTTCGTCGGAAAGGCAAGATGGCGAAGGTGAGGATGATGATGTTGTACGATCAGCTATATTTTGTGTATCTAGCCCCATATTATATATATATATATATATATATTTCTTAATGAATTGGATAAATGAACACACGAGTATAATGAACAGAGGCGGCCGGGGCGGAGGAGAGTAGAAAACCGCCTCGGGCCGCCGTGGAGGTGGTAGTTTTTGGTGTTTTTTTTTTCTTTTTGGTAAAAAAATAATTTGTGAAGTGTGGGTTGAAATGTGTGGAGGCAAGAGCAGTAGCAGGAGAGACATTGAAGAAGGTTAAATGGGAGAGGATCGGAAGCCCTTTCATTACGGGGCTTTTCCCTACAAACTCCTCCTTTCATTTCTAACTGTCTTTTTTGCCTTCTAACTGTTGTCATTAATTGCTATACCTTGTGAAACTATAAATAAATAATTGTTTTTTTTTTGTAATTAACTTTTTATGCAAAATTACAAGTTTAGTCCTATAAAATTGGATCCTTTTGATTCTAACTTTATATTAGATTTTCATACTAAGTAAACAAAGTTGCTTAATCACATAAGGTTAGGGAAAATTGAATTTTCATTCCATAAGTGTCACCCTTTTCAATTTTGGTCCCGCACTTCTTACTTTTCTCACTTTCAGCCCTATATGTCGTTAAATCTATCACTTTTGGTCCTTTGACCAAATTCCGTGAGGAAATTAACGAAGCCACGCACGTGAGACGTGCATGGCCGTTAATTGACCAAATTGAAGCGGGAATCACTAGCCCCAATTGACCCAATTTTGTCTTCTTTTAGTTTTGGAGGGAAAATTGACCTAATTTCTTCCTATTTATTCACAGTTCTTCTCTATTTCTTCCCCACTTTCTAGCAGTAGACATTTCTTGATGCGAAATTAAGTTCAATATATATATATATATATATATATTATTTTATTAGGGAAGATTATATTTCTTTTTATCCTTTTTGTTTTCTATTTATTAGCTTTCCTTTTTGTTATAGAAGTTTACCTAATTAGTAAGTTTTATTTTAGTAGGAAAATAGATTTGAAAAGATATCATTTTTCTATAAGGATTCTTACCAAATCAAGACTCTTGTTATAGCCTATAAATAGGCTACATTTTTGCATTAATAAGATAGAACAGTTTTCAATATAATTCGTGAGTTTTAGTCTCTCTCGTTCGTTAAGAACTTTATTGAACTTATCAGAGTAATATCTGTGGCGTTCATCCCGACTTACCAAGCGGCAATCCATACCGTTTGTGGCGTCTTCATCACTTCGTTCCGGTGTTCGAATTCATAGATTTCATCGGGTCGAGGTCTTATATACCGGTGTTCGTTGTCACTATAGAATTTTGGGTTGAGAATATCCATTCCTCCATTCAATTTGTGTGCAAACTTTGATTTTGGGAAATTCCGCAACGAGTCAGTCAACCCATCTTGGGAAGATTCGTACCATTCTCCTAATTACAATTGCATGAGAGTGAACAGCTTGTCTAAATTCAGATTTGCAGCTAAAATACATTCTCAATTGAAAAGCATGATTAAAAGTGTCTTATGTACTGAAAACAGTGTACCTTACAACATTATCCTCATCAGAATCATTCCCACTATCAAAATCACTAGAGTTTGACTCTAAATCCTCCACATCCTCCTCATTGTCTACATTAGCTTCTTCTTCAACTACTTCATTATCTTCTTCATTATCCTCTTCATTGTCTTCAACATCAATTTCATAATCATTGTTCTCAAATGAATCATATTCACTGACCCTATCCCCCATTCTGGTTCCTCAACAGAACCCCTAGAAGTTCCAACTGTATTATCATATGTCACTTTATTAGATTCTAAATAGATATCCAACCCCGTATCTATCTCATGTGAAAGACACAATTGAAGGACATGATGAGACTCTCTAATTAAGACAAACTCATATTTTTCTAAAGTGAAGTATCTCTTTTCTCCTTTTTATCCTAAATTCTGACACAATTTATCCAAATAATCAAAGCTTATAACATTTAGTCCCACATAGTAAAACTTACTAACTGTTCCACCATTTTATTTTGGTTCCTTTAGACTAAACTGTCCTCCATGGTGAATTACTACTGTAATCACAGGATTATCTGTAGCTGAGAAGCAATAAACAAACCAATTTTCAATAAAAGCAGCAACAACAAAGTAAAAGCAACCGAGGAACACAAAGACAAACAAAAAAAGCAGAAGCAGGACCACCAACAACAAACTACTATATTGATATGTGTGGGGTCTTATTGACAATAGAAGCAGCAACAACAATGAATAAAAAAACACTCACTAGTCCTACAAAACAACAACAACAACAGTGAATAGAAAACTAGATTGGTCCTTCTTTCAAAAAAAATATTAACAGCTTTATATTGCACAAAAATAAACAATTTGGGACCACCCAAATCACAATTTCGGACCACCCATATGAGTTTGAAATGCTTTTTTCGAACCCATATAAAAAGTACAAAATCACAATTTAAGAAAACTTACAATAATTTGGGGGTGGTTGTCTCCTCATGACATTCCTCCCTGAAAATCGTACTTGAACCTTCAATTTCTTGCTGAAAATCGTACATGCACCTCCAATTTTACTGGCTGAAAATACTTTACTTTGTTTACTTGTTTCGATTTGTGGCTGAAATGTTTGTGAAGAAGTTAGGGTTTTTTGGGTTCATAATTGGGGCTACTGATTCCCGCTTTAATTTGGTCCACTAACGGAGACGTTAATTTCCTCACGGAATTTGGTCAAAGGACCAAAAGTGATAGATTTGACGACATATATGACTGAAAGTGAAAAAAGTGAGAAGCGTGAGACCAAAATTGAGAAGAGTGACACTTATGGGACGAAAAATGCAATTTTCCCCATAAGGTTATTACAATGGTTCCTAGGACCAATCGTGGTAACCGTCATATGGAGACGGCAATTTCAATTGCATTGCAATATCACTAAAATATCGCGATCATTCCACTCTAGTTTTAAATTAGCCTATACAAGCTGGTTTAAATTATATGAAAATCAAATAGCTCCACTATGTATAATAACAAGGATGTCACATATCTTGCGGGTTTCTGATGTGCTAAAACCGCAAGCGCACGGCTTCGGTGTAGTACAAAAGATATCGTTCTCATGAGAACTAAATAATGAAGTACTAATTCTATCACTTATCGGTAATCTAAGCCTAATGAAACCGTAAGAATAAAACGTAAAGAAAACTAAACAAGAAAACTGGTTTGATTATATGCGATTAGTAATTCCAGAATCAGGTTTCACCACGACATACGTTATCAATTCAATCATACAATCAATTCAGTTACGATCACTACTTATGAAGGATACTATCCAAATATACTTATTATCTTCTGTCGAGGTATAACAATTTACCCAAGTTAATTAATCAACTACTTTCGTGATGATTAGAATAAGCTCAGATTCATTAATATATGTGATAATGTATCGATTCCTCAAAAGACCTAAAACTACTTTCGTGATTTAGGATCCTAAGTTTGAATTCTAGGGTTTCAATTTAGATGTCACCTGTCAGAATTTTCACCTAATATCTATGAACATGTAAATATGTGGCCAGCAAATTCACAAGCATTAATAACAAATAATTCAAATCATAAGCATATGCGATGTAACGTCAACGATTATATAATCTAAACTGATAACATATTATCGGGCTATTCTCGATTACAGAATAAGATGGATTATTCCATAGATGCGAAAGCACAATCAACGATAATAAAAGTAAACATGATAGATAGACAAGATTAAAAGAGATTAAAAAGATAAACTCGATAAAACTCGTTGTCGAAAGATCTCGTTTACAATCAATTCTCAAATCTTGTTCTTGAATCCCTAATCTTTACAATCAATCTCAGAAAAATAAAGTTCGACCCTAAAATAATGTTTGGAGGGGGTATTTATACCCCAAAAGAAGAAAAAAGGCCAAAAAGACGGATCTGGGCCGCTCGTTTAAACGCACGGCGTTTAAACGCAACTTACAGTCTGAATTTGATTTCCGTATCTTCTACAAAATTGTAGATCTATGTCGTAGCTTTAAAACCCAACCAATTTGGATCTAATCCAAGTTGTATAACTCGAGTGATGATCGTTTTACCAAAACTGCCATATTTGGTTCGGAACAGAGCGTATTTGTAACTTTCGGGCCTTCAAACTTTTGAACCGGATCTTGTCATCTTCACAAAACTTTTAGATAATTGACTTATCTTTCTAACCATATAAGGCTCATTAACATTGGAGGTCTTTAGCCCAAGATATGGTCGTATTTCCAAAAGCGCTCATGTATCTCCTTTCATACGTTTTTTCGCCGTTTTCTCGAATTTAATGATTTTACCCTACAAACATATAACAAACCTATAAACGTATATGGGGTATAAATCATGATAAAAAATAATATGAAAATAACTAATCTTAGGCTAGAAAACACGTATATTAGAGGTTTATCAATCCCCCAAACTTGCTTTTGTTCGTCCTCGAACAAATGGTAAACAAAGAAAACAAAAAGATAAACTCATTTTCGTAGAGCACACGATTGCACTTAGCATGTGCAACAAGCCTTTAAACCTTATAGTTACCCCAAAAGGACGAGTTATAGTCTCGTGAGGGTTTGCATTTCGATATACCCACAAAATCTATGAAATTTGAGCTATGTCCAGATAATACAACTTATAAAAATTAACGAAAGACTAATGGCATAACATCATTAACAATTAAGCTAAAAAATATGTACATATCTCTAAATTTTACCACATATTAACACTAAGAGTCGAAATAACTTCCAAAGTGGTGCCCGAATACCCAAAGAGAATTTTCGTTCCAAGTATAGGCGGTGCATCATCTTTATCATCCAACGTGAGCTACTCATGTACCTTGTACAACAAAACAAAAATAAAGCATGCAACGAATATATTTTTTTTTAAAGACAAAAAAAGAAAGAAAAAAAATAAATAAAAATAAAATAGAAAAAAAAAATACTTTGGTTGCCTCCCAAGAAGCGCTTGTTTATAGTCATTAGCTTGAGTTTACCATATTAACTTAATGTAAATCCCGGATTGGACCCGACGACTTGGAAATTCTCCAATCGACTTTAGAATTTTGATTTCTAGGTAAAGAAACCTCATGTGCTTGTCGAATAGAAGAACTAAATCGCCCCTTTTTGAGTTTTTGTCGAGGGATATTTTTGTCGTGCAAAACTTTAATACCTTTCTTTTCAATCCTTGCACTCTCATGCGCATCAAATTTGAACTTATCTGGTTCACGACGTCGAAACTTCCTCTCCTCTCTAGTGATGTTTGATGTCAACGATGGATTTCCCTCAAACAGTCGAGCAATATCAGCGACAACTTCATCTTCCTCCTCAATCGAGCCACCACTCAAAAATCGTGATTATAATGGATCCTTATAGTGGTGCCTAGCAAGTTTGTCCGTAATTATTTGATTAACCTCATCAATCCTGTAACAATAGCTCTCGAGAGATCGGTTAGCAACAGATTTATATAGACTAAATTCAACTCTCTCATACCCAATATTCAAGGAAAGCCTTCCATTTTTAACATCAATAATAGCTCTTGTTGTAGCTAGGAATAGCCTACTAAGAATAATGGGGATTTGAGAATCCTCATCCATATCGAGAACAATGAAGTCTGTAGGAATAAAGAACTTACCAACCTTGATAGGTACATCCTCTAACACACCTATCGGATACTTAACAGAACGATCAGCTAATTGCAAAATTATGGTCGTAGTCTTTAAATCGTTCATCTCTAACTTCTTCGCCATAGACAATGGCATGAGACTAACACTAGCTCCAAGATCACATAAAGCATTGTTAAAACTCATATTACCAATTACACAAGGAATTGAAAAACTACCGAGATCTTTAAGTTTTTGAGGTAATTTATTTTGAATTAAGGTGCTACACTCCTCAGTTAAAGTGATAGTTTTATATTCCTCTAGCTTTCGTTTGTTAGAAAGAACTTCCTTAAAAAATTTAGCATACGAAGGCATTTGTGATAGTGCTTTTTTAGAACTTCTAAAAATTTTCCAAATTGCTTGTCTAGTTTTGCCTTAGCTAATCTTTGAAGGAAAGATACTGGTGGCTCATACGGTGGTGGAGGTACATAGATTGGTTCTTTTTTGCTTTCATAATTAGAGTTGTTGGGGTGAGACGATTTTTCCTTTTCGACCTTCTTAGTTGACTTAGATTGAATACTCATCCTAGTAGGCATTTTTGAACTTTCATAATTGGTTCCACTCCTTAAAGTAATTGCATTACAATGTTCCTTCGGATTTGTCTCAGGTTGTCCAGGAAAATAACCGGAAGTCCTACTTGAGTTGCAAGCCTGTTGTGCAATTTGATTTTCTATCATTTTATTATGAGTTGCTAAAGAGTCGACCTTAGTTGCTAGTTGTTTAATTGCATCATTCACTATCTCGTTTTGTTTAGTCTAGGCAACTACAAAACTCTCAATAAGGGATTGTAAGTTCGATTTCTGTGGTGGAACAGGATTGTAAGGCTTCTGTTGGAATCCAGGTGGCTGCCTAAAGTTAGGATGTGGAGCTGCGTTTTGGTTTGTATTGTATGAAAAATTAGGGTGATTCCTCTAACCAGTATTAAAAGTATTTAAAAACGAGTCGTTCTTTTGGTTGAAGTTATTCACAAAGTTGGCTTGTTCCATAAAGGGATTGTTAGGTACACTATCTAGTTGACACTCTAATGCAACATGACCAACCATACCACATATTTCACACATAGGAGGTGTAGTATTGACAGAATTAACATGCACGTTCATTAAATCTAATTTCTTAGACATGGCTTCTACTTGTGCAGAAAGTAAAGTAATAGCGTCAAGATCGTACTTACCTGGTGTCTTCTGTGGAATCGATCTTTCGCTTGACCATTGGTAGTGGTTCAGTGCCATATCCTCGATTAGATCATAAGCTTCGTCAATACCTTTGTTCATCAGTGCGCCTCCAGCTGCTGCATCGACTGACATTCTCGTGTTATATATCAGTCCATTGTAGAACGTATGAACTATAAGCCACTTCTCCAACCCATGATGTGGGCACAGTCGGAGAAGATCCTTGAATCACTCACAAGCTTCATATAGCGATTCACCATCTCGTTGAGCAAAAGTAGTGATTTGGTTCTTCAGTTGTGCAGTCAAGCTCGGGGGAAAAATACCTCGCTAGGAAACATTGCATGAGCTGATCCCATGTTCTGATAGAACCCGATGGTAAAGAATGTAGCCAAGCTCTCGCTTTGTCTCTTAGTGAAAATGGGAACAACCTCAGTCTAATAGCATCTTGGGAAACCCCGTTCATCATTAAAGTGTCGCAGTACTCTAAAAATATTGACAAGTGTAGGTTTGGCTCTTCAGTAGGTGCACCCCCAAACTGATTCTGCTGAACCATTTGCAGAAGGGATGGCTTGAGCTCGAAGTTGTTGGCCTCTACAGTAGGTCTAGTGATGCTAGAGTGAAGGGTCTGCGCATTAGGTGCTACATAATCTTTCAGAGACCTCGCATTTAAGTTCGCGTTAATGTTTACGTTTGCATTCGCGTTTGGGTTCGCGTTAACGTTCGCGTTTACATTTTCTTCAGCCATGGCTGCTTGTTTCAGTTGAGCTTGTTTCAATCTTTGTAATTTTCTTCTTGCACGAAAAGTTTTCTCGATTTCCGGATTTAGCTCGATAGGGAAATTGATGTTGCTTTGCATACAAGAGAAAGACAGAGATCCTGAAATAAAACGAAAAATAAAAAAGTAATAACAAAAAAAATAAAACAGCTTAGTCTCACTAAAATCTGATAAGAACTAATATCGATTATTCTAGTCCCCGACAACGGCGCCAAAAATTTGATGTGCTAAAACCGCAAGCGCACGGCTTCCGTGTAGTACAAAATATATCGTTCCCACGAGGACTGAATAATGAAGTACTAATTCTATCAGTTATCGGTAATCTAAGCCTAATGAAACCGTAAGATTAAAACGGAAAGAAAACTAAACAAGAAAATTGGTTTGATTATATGCGATTAGTAATTCCAGAATCAGGTTTCACCACGACATACGTTATAAATTCAATCATACCATCAATTCAGTTACGATCACTACTTATGAAGGACACTATCCAAATATATTTATTATCTTCTGTCGAAGTATAACAATTTACCCAAGTTAATTAATCAACTACTTTTGTGATGATTAGACTAAGCTCAGATTCATTAATCTCTGTGATAATGTATCGATTCCTCAAAAGACCTAAAGCTACTTTCGTGATTTAGGATCCTAGGTTTGAATTCTAGGGTTCCGATTTAGATGTTACCTGTCAGAATTTTCACCTAATATCTATGAACATGTAAATATGTGTCCAGCAAATTTACAAGCATTAATAACAAAGAATTCAAATCATAAGCATATGCGATGTAACGTCAACGATTATATAATCTAAACTGATAACATATTATCGGGCTATTCCCGATTCCAGAATAAGATGGATTACTCCATAGATGCGAAAGCACAATCAACGATAATAAAAGTAAATATGATAGATAGACAAGATTAAAAGAGATAAAAAAAGGTAAACTCGATAAAACCCGTTGTCGAAAGATCTCGTTTACAATCAATTCTCGAATCTTGTTCTTGAATCCCTAATCTTTACAATCAATCTCAGAAAAATAAAGTTCGACCCTAAAATAATGTTTGGAGGGGGTATTTATACCCCAAAAGAAGAAAAAAGGCCAAAAAGACAGATCTGGGCCGCGCGTTTAAACGCACGGCGTTTAAACGCGGTGTATTTAAATGCGTCGTGTTTAAACGCAACTTACAGTCTGAATTTGATTTCAGTGTCTTCTACAAATTTGTATATCTATGTCTTATCTTTAAAACCCAACCAATTTGGATCTAATCCAAGTTTTATAACTCAAGTTATGATCGTTTTATCAAAACTGCCACATTTGGTTTAGAACAGAGCGTATTTGTAACTTTCGGTCTTTCAAACGTTTGAACCGGATCTTGTCATCTTCACAAAACTTTTAGATAATTGACTTATATTTCTAACCATATAAGGCTCATTAACATTGGAGGTTTGTAGCCCAAGATATGATTGTATTTCCAAACAGCGCCCATGTATCTCCTTTCATACGTTTTTTCGCCGTTTTCTCGAATTTAATGATGTTACCCTACAAACATATAACTAACCTATAAACGTATATGGGGTATAAATCATGATAAAAAGTGATATGAAAATAACTAATCTTAGGCTAGAAAACACACGTATAATAGAGGTTTATCAGTTTCCCCTGTCATCAAAAAAAAAAAGGATGTCACATATCTTGCTAACGGTGGAATTAAAGGCTAATTAAACATGATATTACTTCATTGTGTGTTTCAAGACTATCAAAGAGACTCTCCTTCAAAATGAAAATACATAGCATTTCATCTTCTTTTCTCGAGAGTTCGAGCAGAAAATATAAGTTTGATGGTGTTTTAAAGTGTCAAGTTGTCCTATAACTGAATTTATTGTATCCTGGGACACATTTGCATTACTCGTACTACCAGTAGCGAGGCAATTTCGTGTTATGAAAAGATCTCGTCTCGCCTTAAATTTTCTATTCTATTCTTGAAGCTACTGATTTGTTCGAAATATGTACAACAAGCACTTCGTTCAATAACCAGAGGCCTTGTTTGTTAATGTTTTTGAATTTCATTTCCAAAATTTGAATCACAAAATTCTATGTTATCTAAACACAAACTATTATAATTTAATTTCATTTTTGTTTCAACTTTACTTTTCATTCTTATATATATATAACTACTACATTTATCATTTCACTCATTTATTCATTAAAATCATTTCCTCTAATTATTATTTATTTTATTACTTTCATACTATATAACTTTTAATTTATATTAATTATTTCTTTATTCATACAGACATAACTAAACTGATGATCCAATACATCAATATAGCATTATTATTTAAACATATATTACAAATTTCAATCATGATTAAAAACATAAGCTAACACCATTCATTTTCAAATGAATCTCCATAATATACATTTCCCGGTAAATTTGCTAAATTTAAACTTAAAAAACAGAAAGAGCTTCTCATCCTTTTCGTGTCTCTTTCTCTCTTAATCACATGCACTAGGGACAGTCACAAAAAACCATTCTGATAGTCAGGAAAGCCCATATCATTAGATTTGATTTGATCCATGCTTTTCTCTTCTTTGGACTAGAACTTTGGAACGTCGATATAGTTCCGTTCTGGCTGAGAACTATGTTTCCGTCTAACCACGATAATACCATACTTTATTGTTAGTCTTAGTGTCCGGCAAGCGATTTTGGTTGCCAAGTTTTGTATAACACTTTTGATAACAGTCTTGTTTTAAACGTTATTTATATATGGCATCTTCTTTATTATTATATATCTTCTGTCTTTACATATATATGTAATAAAGTTCATTAGGTTACATAGAGCTATGAATACGGTCAAGCATTGGATGGTGATAATGGAATGTACTCGAACGGGCTGTAATCATAAAAGCGTTCCAAGTCATAAAGTCATTGAGATAAGGATATCAATGACTCGCCAAGACTTGCTTGTATGTTGCATTTCCTTTTAGGAATGTACCTTGTTCCATGGGTATTGGTCGGGGACCTATGTAACATATGAGGGTTCACATCGGGGATGGTGAATTGAGCAACCTCAGTGAAAATTTATATTGGTGTACGTGTCGAATATAAAATTCCACGGTCATGTAGGCTTGTGATGATCCTCATGACTTGAGGGATCGCGGCTGTTGAAATGCATGAACCATTGCACTTTGATCTAGTTCATGATTACATGATAATCACAAAATGGGCTATTTTGGGTGTAGTCTGGTTATGTGATTTGGCAGGCGATTCCAAGATGGGATCTGTCTCTAATCGTGTGATTAGCGAATCTCATATGCTGCCTTGGGAATGACTTGACTGGAAATCTTCAGCCGAAGTAACTCAATAAGAATGTGTGTGATCCTTGCTTAGTTGACATAAGTCGTTATTTTTCAATTGACATAGACATATGATTAAATTAATAGGATTTCGACTGGCAATCAAATCCTAGATTTAATCGGGAGATCTAACAGAAAGATGAGACACATGCTACGATCGTGATCAGGAGAGGTCTATTATAATCATTTGAATCTAGGGATTGAGTCGACGTTGCTAGACATCGAACTCAATCTGTGAGAGTCGTGAATTAATTGGTGGTTAATTCATGACCAAGATTAATTATTTGGCATAACAATTAATCGGGGTAATGATTGGTTAATTATTATCGAGCCGTTTGGGAAATGGTCTCACTGCTAGCATTTGAATGAACCTAAGGGTTACACACAAACTTGAATAAGTTTCCCGGTTATATGTACGAGATAGCCAATTTCGAATTGGGCTATTTATGGATTAATATTGGATATTGATTCATGATGGAATAAATTAATTAATTAAGTCTTGGGCTTGAATTAATTAATTGGACTTTTTAATTAATCTTTTGGTTAGTTAATTAATGGGCTAGGCCTAAGGAGTTTATTAATTGAAAGCCCGATTAATAAATCAAGAGAGGAAGTTTAGATTTAGGGTTGAAAGATTAGGAAAATCTATAAAATTTGATATGGAGATTTAGATTATGGAAAGATTTCATAGATCTAGGATTTGAAGTGAGAGAATAAGTCTACAAAGATTAGGATTCATAATTCTAATGGAATTAGGATTCCTAATCCTAATATAATTAGGGCTCGATTTTCTCCATCTTTTTGGAGGATAAAAATTGGCCCCTATAGTTCTATAAATAGGGTCTTCATTCTTCATTCAAATCATCCGAAAATTAGAGCTAAATTCGAGTTATCGAAAAGCGATAATATCCTCCATATATTCTTATAATCTTTCCATTAACATTCCTCTAGATATTCGATCACTTACATATAATCCTACATAGTCGTAGTATCGAATTGATAGCACGATTGTTACTAGCGAGGGAAACGTTCAAGGTGTGGATACTGCGCTTAGAGGCACAACATTTAGGTTGCTCGAGACTTCGGTTGATTACACGGGCTGATAAGTGTTGTAGGATTCGAACCGGTGATTTCATTGATCGTGGGAATACGAGAAAGGCCGTAGATAGAAATCGATACCTAAGGAAAGCAAAAAGGTACAATTGTATTTATTGTTTTTTGTTTTACTTCGATATAGCATATACTAGCTTTGAGTGGAACTCGATAAAATTTTTAAAATTGTACTTCCGCTGCGATGTTTCACTCATGGGACTAGTGCGATCCCAACATTATTGTTGTTAAATACTTATGAAAATTATTAACAAAATGGTGAAATGCAATTTTCCTCATCCTCTAAATAGATATTAGTGTGATTACTATTTCAAAAAATAAAAAGCAAAAAGAAAAGAAAATTTATTGTTGGGTGTATGCCTTCGATGCGAAAGAATAGAAAATAATATAAACTTTGTATTGACTTTTCATTTATTAATAAAAGACAAGACATTGGTCCATATAATTCTTTAGACATTTATAGTATCGAACAACATGTCCCTGAAATTGCAAGTTCGACTTTCCACTTCTCTAGGTCAGAAGGTAGCATTGGAAGTTTTATGTGTTTGATCTCTGAAACTGGGTTCGTAAATCTATGAAATCGCAATTTGGGACGTTGAGATTTCAACTTGATCATCATAAGATCTGGCAGAAGAGTGTTTGCCAATGTTATGGGTTAGCGGACTTGTGGCGTATGTGTTGGAAATAGCTTGTAATATGGAATTCTCCTATCCCACATAGGGAGAATAAACAAGCTTGGTATACTTTATAAGGAGAAATCCAACATAAAGTTTAAATAGAAGCTTGGAGGGAAGCCAAAATATTTAAATATATATATTTAAATATCAAAGACATGGCACTTGCACGCGCACGTGGAAATTAATAATTAGTTATAGATTATTTTAATCAAACAATTATTTCTTTATTAATTTTCGAATTAATTATTTTAATTAATTTAAATAATTAATTCAGAAAAATTGTGACTTTTAACTGTGAAAACTCATTTGTTTTCGAATTCAAACATTGCAATGTTTGGAGAAAAGCTATTGATCGAACAATTGCAATGATTCGAATGGTTGTGAAATGTCTATAAATACAATGAAAGCCAAGAACAATTTAATCTTGAATTTTATCCTCTCTACATAACATATTCTAGTTTTCTTCTTAGTTCGTGAGGGAAGTTTTCGAAATTGCTATTCGCAGGATTCAGGTGATTTGTTGTATTCTAGAAGTGAATTGCCATTTAACCCGTTAGCAAGTTTATAGTGGGGGCAATTATCAGTTTAATGAAAGTGCAATCACGCCTCAAATCCGCATAATCTTTCATTCTGTTTTACTATAATTTCTAGCAGTATGTATAGACGATGTTCGATATACCCGAACATGCATGACTTATACGCGCATGTTGAGTGGGTCCAACCGACACTTTTCTATCTCTACCTATAAATACAACTTTCAAAATCAAAGGAGTCCATCTAAGAGCAAAATCAAACCTAAAAAACTTTTGTAGAAATTCTTATTATCCTCAAAAAGCTCTCAATACTCCACTGAATTCATCTCTCAAATATCGAAAGCCTATCTCTAAAATTCAAATCCTTTTCAAGGCTTGTCAATCCTTGGGCATCCGCAAGATATTCATTTTTATATTTTTTTTAAAGAAGAACCAAATCGAACAGAATATCATCCCAAATTATTTGAAAACAAACAAACATTTTTGTGTGTTGAACCTTTCTTCGAACTAAGTGTGAGGAAAGTTTTGGTTGACTGCAGCATTTATTTATTACAGAAGCAGACCGCTAAAGATCTTGAAGTAAACGCTTGAATAGCTGCGGATCAAGAACTTTTTGAGTGATTATTTTGATTCAATATAGTAGATTCCCTCCTTAAAAAATGATAAGGACGTAATTGAGATTTTATCACCCACCTAGTGAACCTTATGAACTCTCTATCTCTTTTATTGATATATATCGTGTTGTTCTTTTTTTATCAATTTGCATTAAGAAACAAGTATAAACCAAATAATCATTTTCAAGAGCACGTCTAAGTGAAACATTTGTATTTTCTGAAATAAAGACTTAAATTCTTTATGTTAAACACTAACTCTGATTTAAGAGTTGAGCAATAAGATATCAGTCTAAATACTAAAACTTGTGTGTGTAAGTTATCTTTTAAAAACAAGTTTTTAACTCAAAATTAGTATGTTTCAAACTGTTAAATAATTTTCAAAATTATTTATTTTATTTTATTTTATAAAACAAAATTTCAGCAGATGTGTTGTTTCAAATTTCAATTTGAATTTGATAATTTTAAATGAATTTTACGAAACAACACGTCACTTTGAAAAGTTGCATCTTATAATTTTAAAGTGAATGGATGCAATTCCTACTTATAAATAGAATTAGTATTCTGCCCGTTTTGATATATGCAAAATAACTTCTGCCAATTTGAAAAGAAATAAAAAAGAGCACTTATCATTTCATATCCATTCTTTATTTTTGCCGACATACAGAAGCTTTATTTCTTAAAATTATCAGTATTTTCTTTGCACCCTTACCGATTACTATTCATTAATCAATATTTCCAACTTCAGACTCGTAAAGACATAGAGTATTCGGATTTATCTTCGGTAGTGCAAACCGCAGATAAATAATAGTTTTCTGAAACTAGGCTCCATTGTATCCTGGGACAAATTCGCTATATACTCTTTTGCACTCGGTAGAGGGCGAATATTGTCTTGAGGAGAGCGTAAAATCTTATGCGACTTGGAGGACGAAATTATTCGTGAAGTTGAAGGCGAATTTATTCGTGGTTCATTTTTCTAACAATCTCAAGACAATATAATGGCTTCTCAAAATTTACTACAACTCACGACTGATTTCATGAAATTGGAGCGATTCGATGGTGGAAATTTTAGAAGATGGCAAAAGAAAGTTCGGTTTCTATTGTTGACGCTTGCGGTGGAATATGTTTTGACAACACCAAAGCCGGAAGAACGTGAAAATGAGACGTTGGCGGAATCTAGGGCTCGAACGAAATGGGGAAAAGATGATGAAATATGTCGAGGCCACATTCTCAACACACTTGCCGATAATTTGTTCGATGTTTATCAAAATGTGGAAACGGCAAAGGAACTTTGGGATACTCTCAATGCACGGTATTTAACCGAAGATGCTACAAGTAAGAAATTTTTATCTTCCCAATTTATGAACTATCGCATGATTGATGGAAAATCTGTGAGTGAGCAATTTAATGAATTGCAATGCATTTTAGGACATATGCATCAATTGAATATGAATATGGATGAGTGCATAACTGTTTCTTGCATTATAGATAAACTCCCTCCGTCATGGAAAGATTATAAGAAAAGTCTTAAGCATAAAAAAGAAGATATTAGTGTTAAAGACTTAGGAACTTATATTCGGATAGAAGAACAATCTAGAATGCAAGAAAGGGAAGAACTACAAGTTAGAGACTCTTCTAAGGTGCATATGGTGGAGGAAAATAGAGGGTTAAAACATCCTAATCACTCCGGACAGAACAAACTAAATCAGAAACGGAAAATCTACTCCAAGGACTCTAATCATCAAAATAAGAAAAAGAAAGGTGTATGTTATAATTGCGGTGCTCCGGGTCATTACAAACGAGATTGTAAAAATATTAAGAAAAATAAGGCCGGGCAAAATTATAACAAAGAAAAATTTGTTGCTGTTATTTCTGAAGCTAACATGATTGATGATGATAGTTCTTGGTGGGTTGACTCCGGGCTACGAGACATGTATGCAAAGATATAAGTTTTTTCACCAAGTATGAGCTTGTTGAAAAAGGCAATGTGATGTACATGGGAAACTCGTCAACTGCCATTGTCAAAGGCAAAGGGACGGTGGAATTAGAATTCACTTCGGGAAAGATTTTATCTTTAGGAGAAGTGTATCATGTCCCCGAGATTAGAAAGAATTTAATTTCTGCTAGTCTTTTGAATAAGCATGGTTTTAAACTTGTATTTGAGGCTGATAAGTTTGTTCTGTCTAAGGGTGGAAACTTTGTTGGAAAGGGATATTTGTATGAGGGGATGTTTAAACTCAATATTAATAAAACTATGAATTATGTTTATATTGTTGACTCCTTTTCCTTATGGCATAATAGATTAGGACATGTAAATGTTAATCGCATGAAGGATATGACTAAATTAAATTTAATACCTAAGTATGAAAATGATATAATTGATAAATGTCAAGTTTGTGCACATACAAAAATAACTAAAACTCCATTTAAATCTGTGCAACGTAATACTAGTTTGTTATTTCTCATTCATAGTGATTTATGTGATTTACATGATACTCCTACTAAAGGTGGAAAGAAATATTTTGCTACTTTTATTGATGATTATTCAAAGTATTGTTATGTTTATTTGTTACATACTAAAGATGAAGTACTTGATAAATTTAGAATTTATAAGAATGAAGTAGAAAATTTCTTGAATTGTAAAATTAAGTGTTTAAGATCTGATAGAGGAGGTGAGTATAATTTTCCTGCCTTTTGTGAATCTTTTGGTATAATTCATGAAACTACAACATCATATACTCCTCAACAAAATGGAGTTACAGAAAGGAAAAATAGGACCTTAAAAGAAATGGTAAATTCTATGTTATACTATTCTGGTTTAAATAAGAGTTTTTGGGGCGAAGCTTTATTAACTGCGTGTCACATACTCAATAGAATTCCTCATAAAAAGTCACATACTACACCTTATGAACTTTGGAAGAAAAGAAAGCCGAACTTAGATTATCTTAAAGTTTGGGGATGTAGAGCGATAGTTAGATTGCCAGAACCTAAGATTAGAAGTTTAGGTGCTAAAGCTGTTGAATGTATTTTCTTAGGTTATGCCGAACATAGTAAGGCCTATAGATTTATGGTTATAGAACCTAATGAATCAATAAGATTAAATACGGTGATTGAGTCTAGAGATGCTATTTTTTATGAAAATAGATTTAACGCTATTTCTAGAATACAAGAAACTACGAAAGATAATGAGTGTGTCGAAAATAAACCTATTGAAAATATAGAAGAAAAGGTTGAACCTAGAAGAAGTAAAAGGAAAAGAATTGAAAAATCTTTTGGTACTGATTTTATAATATATCTAGTTGAAGGTACTAGAGACACTCATTGTACACAAATTGCAATTTCGCCTAGTATTGAACCAGATCCTCAAACTTATGAAGAGGCAATTAGATCTCGTGATGCTAGTTTTTGGAAAGAAGCTATAAATGATGAAATGGAATCTATATTAGGAAATAATACTTGGATTCTAGTTGATTTACCAACCGGCTCAAAACCTATAGGTTGTAAATGGATTTTCAAAAAGAAAATGAAAGTAGATGGAACGATAGAAAAATTTAAAGCTAGATTAGTAGCAAAAGGTTTTACACGAAAAGAAGGTATTGACTACTTTGACACATATGCTCCTGTTGCTAGAATTTCTACTATTAGAGTATTAATCGCCTTAGCTTCTATTCATAATTTTGTTATACATCAAATGGATGTTAAAACGGCTTTTTTGAATGGCGATTTAGAAGAAGAAATTTATATGGAGCAACCTAAAGGATTTGTTATGCCCGGACATGAACAAAAAGTATGTAAATTAATTAAATCTTTATATGGATTAAAACAAGCTCCTAAACAATGGCATGAAAAATTCGATAAAGTAGTTGTTTCTAATGGGTTTATGATACATGAATCGGATAAATGTGTTTATAGTAAATTTCATGGTAATAGAGGTGTTATTATTTGTTTATATGTTGATGATATGTTAATTTTTGGCACTGATTTAGAATCTGTTCAGCATGTTAAACAATTTTTATCTTCTAATTTTGATATGAAAGATATGGGTGATGCTGATGTAATTCTTGGTATAAAAATTATTAGAGATAGTAATGGTTTAACTCTTTCTCAATCTCATTATATTGAAAAGGTGCTAAAGAAATTTAATCAATATCATTGTAATCCTGTAGCTACTCCTTTTGATTCTAGTATTAAGTTGGTTAAAAATACGGGTAGAGCTATAAATCAACTTGAATATGCTAGAGTTATTGGTTGTCTCATGTATGCTATGACTAGCACTAGACCGGATATTGCTTTTGCAGTTGGTAAGTTGAGTAGATATACGAGTAATCCGAGTCTTGAACATTGGGAGGCTATTAATAGAATTTTGAGATACTTGAAGAAAACAATAAATTATGGAATTTGTTATAAAGGATATCCTTCGGTTTTGGAAGGATTTACTGATGCAAGTTGGATAACTGATCGAGAAGATCATACATCCACGAGTGGATGGATTTTTACTCTTGGTGGGGGAGCCATATCATGGAGCTCCAAGAAGCAAACGTGCATAACTGATTCAACCATGACATCTGAATTTGTTGCACTTGCTTCAAGTAGTAAAGAGGCGGAATGGCTAAGGAATTTATTAATTGAAATTCCGTTTTGGCCAAAGCCAATGCCACCAATATCGATTCATTGTGACAGTGAGGCCACACTGTCAAGAGCCTATAGTAAGGTGTACAATGGAAAGTCCAGACATATTGGACTACGACATAGCTATGTTCGACAATTACTCACCGATGGAGTAATTACAATTGATTTTGTACGGTCTTGTGAAAATTTAGCGGATCCTTTGACGAAAGGATTGACAAGAGACTTGGTACAAAAGACTGCTAAAGGGATGGGACTTAAGCCCATAATTTTGGATCACCAATGATGGAAACTCAACTTCATCCCAATATTTGAGAATCGAAGTTCAATGAGCAAAGTACATCATGAGATGTGATTGAAGCACTAATACTATTATTCATCCCGAAGAAAATAGTGCTTGGACCTGTAATATTAAAAGGAAGGTTGAGTTTTATACTCTTAATAGATTTATAACACTTGTGTGTTAAAGTGCTTTTATTACGGAGGTACTTTCGATAAATCTACCTATATGAGTGTCGAAGGTGGTGCCGCCTTCTATGCATTAAGGGCTTAACTCTAGAGCACTCATGAAACAGGATATAGACACAAGGCCAATCCACGTGTCGGCTTCTTTGAATACTCAAAGTTAACGGATATATGTGTGTGTTAGAATTTCCGGTTTTACATCTTGGAAGATGGTTCAAAGACAAGTCTACCATTCTTTCTGTTTAACTTTGAAATGCTTTCACTAAGTAATGGTTCAAGTCGTGAGACACCATTATCGATGCACATATTCCCGAGTCTATATTTACATTTATTTAATTTTGAAAATGGTGGAGGATTGTTAAATAATTTTCAAAATTATTTATTTTATTTTATTTTGTAAAACAAAATTTCAGCAGATGTGTTGTTTCAAATTTCAATTTGAATTTGATAATTTTAAATGAATTTTACGAAACAACACGTCACTTTGAAAAGTTGCATCTTATAATTTTAAAGTGAATGGATGCAATTCCTACTTATAAATAGAATTAGTATTCTGCCCGTTTTGATATATGCAAAATAACTTCTGCCAATTTGAAAAGAAATAAAAAAGAGCACTTATCATTTCATATCCATTCTTTATTTTTGCCGACATACAGAAGCTTTATTTCTTAAAATTATCAGTATTTTCTTTGCACCCTTACCGATTACTATTCATTAATCAATATTTCCAACTTCAGACTCGTAAAGACATAGAGTATTCGGATTTATCTTCGGTAGTGCAAACCGCAGATAAATAATAGTTTTCTGAAACTAGGCTCCATTGTATCCTGGGACAAATTCGCTATATACTCTTTTGCACTCGGTAGAGGGCGAATATTGTCTTGAGGAGAGCGTAAAATCTTATGCGACTTGGAGGACGAAATTATTCGTGAAGTTGAAGGCGAATTTATTCGTGGTTCATTTTTCTAACACAAACATGAACCTATTTCAGCGACTAGCGACTGAACGTTCAACACGAAAAAAAAATTAAGTTTAAAATAACTTTAGAGTGTATTCACCCCTTTCTAGTCCCTTTCATATATCAGTTAGGACTTAGGACCAAGTTTCGACCTAAGCAACTATTCTAGATCCAATCTATTAGATATATAGAAATCTTACTTACACAAGAATCAAGATCATGAAGACGTATTTTTATTTTCTTTAATATTTAAGTCTTCGTAGCATGTTGCTAGATACTAGCAGTTTGTAGATTCATTAAATTAACATGGCGGGCCTGATTAAGTCAAATGAATTATTTAAATCTTGTATTTTCTATTTTATAAAATTACACTAGCACTTCAAAAAATATTTACTTACTACTAAAACTTAGACTTGTCTAAAAGGCTACACACTTAGGACATGATTGATATACTGGAATGAGGTGGGAATGGTCAATCAACATTCCTGAGTTCATTCTCATTACTATGATTGGTATGTTTTTATGTCGGGAATGGTCATTCTCATTGGAATTCATATTCCCATAAGTATGAGAATAGTGATACCTTCCATCCCCTTGGTAGTAGCTATTCCTTATCTATTGTGACTTAACTTTTTTTATTTCTTGTGATAAAATTATTTTTTTTCACACTAATAAAAAGGTCTTGAAAGATTAATGAATGTAATATATATATATTTTCTACTTATGATTAATTATCTTAAATTATTTTAAAAATAATATAAATGATTAATAAATTAAAAAAATATTTAAATGCATTAAAAGAACAAAAAAAAGATGCATATTATTTTTCCTACGTAGTCGAAAATATTTTTATCAATAAGAATTATTTTAATTATAATAAATATAATTTCAAAATTTAACAAGAATAGAGAAAACATACAAAATTGCATTGACAAAATTTAAAATAAGTGCGTTTAATAAATAATACCTCATCCTTAAACTAGTTTATCGATAAAAAAGTAATAGAAAACGTGAATTATTGTATAGACAATAATACATATATAACTTTTTCAATTATCATCTACGGACTATATTTTTCCGTCTTTCATTGCTTTCTCCACTTTTTTCGTCGTGTCTCTTGTTATTTTTCTTTAAATGAAAGTTTTAAAATCTCACATCATTTAAATTTAAAAGAACTAGATTGGATACAAATTTGTATTCAAGTTTAATAAATAACACAAATATACGAATATACAAAACATATAAAATATATTAAAAAAAGATCACATTTCTCAAATTCATTTTTTATCACTAATTGCTTGATTGGAACAAATAAATGAATAATAATTCAATTCCTTTCTCATTCCTTGAGTATACCAATCATAGTATTTATGAAATTAAGATCATTCCTTTCCCATCTTAATTCCATTCCTTATATCATTCCATTCCCACTCAATTCCATTCATTCATACCAATCACGTCCTTAGTTTTAGTTATCGCTCAATCATGTGATTAATCAATTTATGGTAATTGAGAAAATTAAGAAAGTCTATTACTTTCCTAATATGGAATATAAGTTAAGTGATGGATGCCAATTAATTAGAATTTTCAACTAAAATTAAATAAATATTCAATTGGAAAATAGAAATAAACTGATTAGATTTAATTATATATTTAATTAATGGGTTGAGCATATAATTAAATTAGTATTCAAGAATTAACTTTTGATTCCAAGGAGAGAGTTGAAATTTCTTCTGATTTCATACTGATGGCAAAGAGTTTACGAGTCCAATTAAATGGACCCAGCTCAAATTTGGGAATCAATACTCAAATTTATAAATATCTAATAAATATTTTCTATATTTTCTTAACTTCTTAACATTAATTACTAAATATATTTAAGATAATTTTATAATTTCTTTTATATTTACTAAATATTTTTGTATTCTTTAGATATTTTCTAGTATTTATACAATTATTCTAATATTTTGGACATTTATTCGATGTTTATTTTCTATTTGTTTTCTTTACTTTTTATGAGATCTCATTTTTTAGTTTAAATGTTAATAATATTAATTGTAATGAAATATTATTTAATCGCGTATTTTTTAATGGAACTCCAATATAATCCTGTCAGGTAGGGGTGTAACAAGGTGAGCTGAACTTGGTGATTTTTTCAAACTCGAAATCGAGTCTCATTATACTAGCTCGAGTTCGAACTCATCGAACTTAAATTTTTTAGCTCAGGCTTGAACTCGTGAGCTTGGATTCGAGCTTGAGTCCGAATTCAAGTCGAGCCTGCTTGTAAATCTAAAATTTAGGTCGGAAAGTTTGAAATTTGAATTTTTTAAATGTTTTTATTAATTATTTAATAGATTTATTAATATAATAATAAAAATAATAATATATTAAAAAATAAAAAGCCAAAAGAAAAGTGGCTTTGAACCCAACTAAAAGTTCGAGCTCGTTCGAGCCGAGTCGATCCGGCTCACAGGCTGGCTCGGCTCGACTTACACTCCTACTTCCAGGTGTTGTCCGTGTTGAGACGTTGAAGATCTAAACATTTATAAATTACAGAGAGGCGTGAGTAATATTGAAAAGATGGGAAATATATTTGAAATATATCATTATACTGATGATGTGGATGTTATTTTTCCTCAAATTTAGAATGTAAATCGAAATATAAAAATATTTCAATTATCAATATATATGTATATATTACAAAAATATAAAAAAAATTCAGAAAATCCTTATCGAATTATTAGGTCGCATTTGATCCAATGGTTAAAAAGTTAAAATCTATATCTAAAGTCCAAACTTCATTTTAAATATTGTTTGGCCCAGTGTTCTATAATCTTGTTTGGACACAAAAACACGTTCAGTGTAATTAAAAATCCTATTTGTTTATGTTTTCAAATTCCATTTTCAAGTTTTTAACTCACAAAATTCAAAATAAATTTAACACACCAAATTTTTATCCAAATTTACCTTTTTTCAACTCTACTTTTTCAATCTCCTATATAACTATGTATCAATCATATATACAATCTTTCACACATTTATCAATCAAATCAACCATTATTTCACTTTTTTTTCATACTTTACAATTCTTTTATCTATATTTCTTTATTTTTTATTTATATAATCATTACGTACACAACTAACACAATTATTTTATATATCATCCATCAACTTATCACTGTTGATTTGACATATTTCACAACTTTCAACCTATTTTTAAAAACATAAACAAACAACTATCATTTTCACACAAATTTTTATAGTACACAATTCTCAATAAAAATTTAAAATTTCATCTCAAAAACATAAACAAACAACAAACAGAACCTAAATTTTTATTACAAAATAATTCATGTGTTAGTTGGAAATTACTAATACCCATTTTAAAATGGACACAAAAACACGTTCAGTAGAATTAAAAACCCTAAATTTTTATTACAAAATAATTTATGTGTTAGTTCGAAATTACTAATACCCATTTTAAAAAATATACAAAATAAATTTCATATTTTATTAATTCTCGCACAAAACTCAAATTTTATATTAAAAATCTCATCTAATTATGTTCTGAAAAGGAATTTCACACGTAGTATAAACCCTTTTTTCACATTTTAAAATTTTAATAGTTTTGGCAATTGTAATTCCAACTTAAAACAGTCAATTATTTATTTTTTATCATTCAACTATATATATATATTCAAGAAAATCATTGATAGTCTCATTTTCACACACAAATTTCACTAGGCCTTCTTCTCCTTCTTTCTACATCAAAATTCAATTTCATCTTCACACTCCTGATGAGGATTCGTGGGACAAAGCTCCCTCCTGCATCACCATCATCATCATCAGATCTCTCTGTTTCTGCTTCTTCATCATCTTCATCCATCACCGCCACGCATTCCTCTTTAGCATCATCGCAAGATTCATCAAATTCCAGCGCGTTTTCTTCGACGATTCATCGCTGCCACGGACTCGATCTGTTGGTTAAAGCGATCCACCAAGTCAGCGATGGATCAGTTATCGGATTTCCTTACATCCAGCGCCGCGTCACCACCAGACGAAGACCAAGAATTCGGGCTATCCAATTCGATGCCCTGTTTTTCACTGAAAAGAAATTGAATACTAAAACCAACAACAACAAGAAGAAGAAGAAGAATAAGAGGAAAGTAATCGGATTGCGATCCCAGATTCGAGGTCCAGTTTTGCAGCCATGGGGGAGAAGATCTGGTGAAATTGGCCTGTCACGGTGAGTTTTTGGATCTTTATTTATGAGTTCTGAAGAAGAGTAGTAGTGATAGATTTGAGATATGAGTATTGTTTATTAGTGTATTATTTGGTGGTTATGAGAAATGGCCATCACTTTGTATCGAAATTCTGTTAATTGATTTTCAAGATCAATTGGAAACAAAGTGAGAAATTATTTATATTTTGGAGATCCTTAAATTTATCTCTTCAGATTGAATTTTATATGGGTTTGGATTTGGAGGATGCAATTCTAACATGAAGCAAGATCTTTGCTTTTTTGATTTTTCTTGGAAGTGCAAGCTTTAAAATGTTCATCAAGTTTGAAGAACTGCATAGCAAATGCTCTTCTTTTCCAGGTTGAAGTAAGTGCAATGATTTTGATTTGCAAATAAATGCAAAAATTCCCATTTTGAATTCATTTTAATTCCGATTTCTGAAAAAATGGACAGAAAGCGTTAATTAGGTTGGTTTATACGACTAGTAATGAAATTAAGGATGCATGTGTAAAGGACTCAGGAGTAATATTGCAATTTTCCTGTATAAGATTTAATAAGGCTGTAAATTGACAAATGAAGGGGAAAATGCAAACCATTTTCAGGTCACCCTTTTCTGTAAAATATGTGCACTGGAGTAGTAGGACATTTCACCTTCTGCAAAGTATAGGCATTCATATATATATATATATATATATATATATATATAGGTTGAAGATATATGTATCTGCATATGATAACATTAACATTCCGGCTGGCAGTTAATTACCTCATCTGCCATTACTACGTGCAAGCAAGCCAAGGGAGAGAAAGTTTGAGCAGATATTTTATTACCAAGTTAGATTTCGCCATTGTTGTTATATATATATGACACACTGATATGAAGTTTAGCCAAGAGTTCAGCTTCCAATTCACATGTTGATGACACCAATCCCCCCAATGGCTCCTCTCATACCACAATTGCATCCACGTTAATCATTTCCCACACTTAATATGATTTTTTTAATTAATCACGCATATAATAATTTGATGGTTGGTTGGGGTTACGGGTGACAAATGGGCTGCGAATTGGTTTCTAAATGGGTTGAGTTCTTAATGGTTTAGGAAGATTAACATGTCTAGTGGAATAAAATAATGGTATTTGAATATCACACTTGGATTCTAAATTATGCACTTTTAGAAACATTTCAATTTTTGCTACACTTCGTATTGTCCTAGGTATATCAAAGCCAACAATTATGTTTTTAAAGGATGTTTGCCTAAATCTATAAGCCACTCTTATAAGCTATATGTTTAGATATTTATTTTAATAATAAGACCCCAAAAGTAAGATTTTAGGCCATATAATAAATAATCCAAATTTTTAGGATGTTAGACCAAACATCTTATAAGCTCGTTCGTTAGCTTATATAACCTGATTTTAAATGAGCTTTAGCCTAAATGACAAATAAATAGTGAATTGCTGAAAAATAAATACAACCTAATGAAGTATAGCCAAAGGACAACCAGTTATATATGATAAAATTTTCAAACAAGTTATACATGAAACAACATAAATTACAACATATACAACTCAGAATTTGGACACAAACCTTTTTGGCAAGAAAGTTTGCTTGCTTGCCAATATATATATATATATATATATATATATATATATATATATATATATATATATATATATATATATATATATATATATTAATAAGGAAACTCAAAAAGTTTTCCATGCTAAAGTAAAACTAAAACTAACAAAGAGTCAAGAGACAAATTTCTTCAACAAGATTCAACAGCATTAATGTCTCCAGTCGCAACCTCCTTTGGATGATCATTTACCTTTGACTTGCGCACACCGATTCTCTCCTTACCTTTGGGAGTAATAGGAGAGTTTTTACCTCCTTCCTTGTAAACACCAACGCTGTGACGAGCTGCAACTCCACGAAGTCCCTTGTCCCCTGGTGAAGGTTTGACAGCATCACCAAAGCTCTTTCTTCGGGTTAGATTTGGTGATTTGGCTCGTGTCACTGGCAGCTGTATTTTCACCATAACTAGTTTAATACTTCAGGTATAAATAGAAGCAAATATCTAACAATTTATTACCTTGAGATAAAACGATGTAACATGAAATGCCTATATCTTGGGAGAATTGCAGCATTGATCTCCTTAATAGAGTCTGTTGCAATTTTAGTCCCATTATTTACAAACTTGCAAATTAATCCGATGGGACGCAGATTCTTTTCCATTTTTCGTCCGTCCAAAGATGGAAGGAAATCGTTGATTTGAAAATTAATGGCGCGTGCAAAAATACGTTGAGTGGGATCAAAATTGCACAAAAAATGCATTCTGTGGGATTAACTTTGCAAAGTCTTTTCAGAGCAGGACTAAAATTGCCTATGTGACAAGTATTGCAATAATCCCCTATATCTTTTCCTCACATCATTAAGCTTGCTTATACAACGGGCAGAAAATAAAATTTTGTATATATATATATATATATATACATACATACACACACACACACACACACATATATATATATATATATATATATATATATATATATATATATAGAGAGAGAGAGAGAGAGAGAGAATTCTTTGTTACCTTTTTAAGCTCTACTTTTGGTGGAGGGCCTTCACGATAGAAACTAGGAACTGGATTAGCTTTAACCACCATGCTCTTTCTCAGCTGTTTTATGACTTTTTCTTCTTCTTCCTACAAATCCGGAAGGAAAACTGAGAATGCAGATAAATTTTGCAATAATTTTCAATTTTAAATAGGGAGGTCGAAGGTCGACGCAGGAACCTCATTGGCAATGGCAGAAATGAAAATTAAGGGCACAGAGGGAAAGTTGTACCTTGGTTCTAGCTTCATATTCCAGTTTCTCTCTCTCCAAAGCTTTGTGTTTTTCCTCCAACTTAGTGTAAAACTAAAAAATAAAGGTGGAGACAAAAATGAGAAACAAATGATAATAGATTATTGCATAAACTTCAGTCGGCAAGAAATCAAAATCTACCTCTTTACGTCTCTCTAGACGGTTCACGCAAGTAAATCTTGGGGCAACTGGAACTGTAATTCTGGATTTAGTGGTTCGTACCGAAGTTGCAGTACTATGAATGTTAAGGATAATTCGGGATTGCAAAAGAAGAGCAAAGAAACTACCTCATTACCAATAACAACAAAGAAGAGAAGAAAAATTTGACAAAAGGAAAAAAATATGAACTCAGAGAAGGGATACGATGAAGCCAAGGACCAATTATCTTCTTCATCATAATATTTTTTATCATTAAGTTGCAGCTGCTTGGTTGACACAGAAGTAGAGTTTGGCTGGCACAGAAATTGCAATGATCAGCACCATGTTCAAATATCACCAAAGCAAAGAATGTATATCTGAGACTATGAAGTATTTATACATAATTTTATCCTCAGGAAATCTTTATGCTTATCATTCAGACATCACATGATATATATCATCAGAATCTACACGGTCACTGTTTTGCCAATTGAAAAAACTACATAATGAAAGTGGAATACAAATTGCAGAAGTTGTTGAGTCAAGGTACTTATTATCAGTATCAGTATCAAAGCAGACAGAGGTGTAAAGTTATGGAAATTTCATAGAGATATTTCAAGGATATTACAACTTTCAGTTTAAATATTAAAGAATCGTGGAAATATGTAGAAATAATCAGAGATCTCCATGAAACTTTGAACATCTTTAATTAACACAAAAATACATCTTCACATTAATATATATGTATGCATGATGCGGATGTAGTGAGTTATACAAAATGGTATAACTAAACTATGTTGCGACATAAATTTAATAAATCATAAACTTCATTAAGATAAAGTACATATAATTCCTATAGATCCATTATTCAAAGTAAAATGTGAACATATATCATTAATTAGAAGTTGACATTAGTTAGCCGATGACTCTAATGCTGGTAGTAAGTCCAAAAAGTAAGAAACATAGTTGTGAATGGCACGCCATGGCGTGCGCATTCATGGCGCAGCCTCCACGCATATATGGCGCACACCAAGAACGTCATTCTCGCCATGGCGTGCGCCTTGGAGGCGTGAAATGGTGCGCCATTTCAAAACTTTAAGGGAGTACCGGCGACAGAGAGGTTAGGATAGCCAGCAACGGCGGTGGTTAGGTTCGGTTACAAGAATTATCACAGCAGGTTAGAGACTTCCACTCAATATCAAAATGATTAGGATTCTTAATATGTGAAGCCGATCACAAATACAAATGTAAACTTGCTCCATGACAGAATATTAGGATATAGCATTATAAAGTCCCTCCAATTGAATAACAGGGAAGAGATACAAATATATTACGGTATTTAAAAGAATGCACTTGCCTGTGATGTTTTAGCGGTCTTGGGGGAATTAAGATCATTAAACTGTTGTGATGGTTTTCCATCAGAATAATTGATTGCAGCCGGATTAGCATCATTTGTATCAGTTGTCCCATTAACAGAAGATTCTGAAGATAGCTTTACTGGCGAGCTCAACTTTTTGTCATCTGACTTATGAGCCTCAGCCTTCATAACTTTCTCCACAGGCTCATGGTTGGTGCTTTTGACGCTCAACACCTCTTGCTTCTTGTTACGTTCATCAGGAAGTGTGCCTTTTATATTATGACCCTCTGCATCATAACTCTTGCTTTCATCTGTTTCTGGTAAGGCTTTCGGAGCAACATGAACAGTACCATTAATGGTACTATTCGACTTCACATTGACCACATTGGACTTCTTGTCAGAGCGTAAGCCGGTAACATCCCTTCCCATTTTCCTGAATGAAGAAAAAATCATACCATTAAAATGATGAAAATTTAGCTGACACTCCAATTTTGTTTCATGTGATGTTAGTATTTAGCAGTGCAGTGAACTGAGATAGTTCACAGCCTAGGAGCAACTAATCCGATGGAATAAGGAATAGTATTTTTGACATGTTAAAGTTGACATGACGAGAAAAGATATTAAATGTGCACTTCAACTGAATAGATAAATGTGTAAATTTCTTTGGTTAAGATTTCAGGAAAATCTACACAGGAGTTTTCAGTGTAAGCATTGTTGAAATCATTTATCCTAAACCATATGCTAGTTGTCGTGTATGACATTTTTAAAAGCCACTTAAATCTCACCCCAAAACCGGGAAGAAAATGAAGTTAGAGAGGCAAATTCGTGACAGGTCAATTCTAGGCTAATTTCAATTTTCATGATAACTCTACTATACATCTGAATGCGGCTCCATCAACAAATGAAAGGAACTCTCTAGTGCCGTAATCATTGAACAGTAAACTAAACAGCATCCAAGTTTCTCGTCACTATCACTCTAATCTAAAGATAATCAAGTTCATATAGTTCCTGCTTCTCGTCCTCTTAATTCTGTATGCAGATTTGCTGACTCAAAAAAATTCAGGCATGAAACAGAAACGAAACGAAATGGAAACCTTCAGTTTTATCCTAAGCAAACAAATTCTCTTATAGAAAAGGCTGGACAAAGTAATGATAGACTTTGAATTTGAAGTACATTCCTGTCCAAATTCATTTCAAATTCATTTAAAAAAATCATTAAAATTAAGGAAACAATGCACCTTTTTTGTTGGAACTTCAAAAAGCAATAATGAAACCCAAGCAAAACGACATGCTTTAAAAGAATATACGGTAAGTAAATGAGAAATTTAGCAAATTAGGCACACTGTTCAGCTGAATTAGTCCTCATTTTCTTCCTAGTTTCAAACATCATTAACAAAAGAAATAAAAATCCAGAAAAAAAATGCACAAACCATCAATAATGAAAAAAATCTCAAATCTCCTTCGTCTTCAACCGCACTTTCACATAACAAAGATTATCAAGCAAATTCAAGGAAAATTAGAAAAAAGAAAAAAGAAAAAAGAAAACCCCAAATATAGAAACAGTTAGACATCCGTACCGTATAGGAAGGAAATAAACTTGAAAACAAGAAACAAATAAGGATTATAGATCAAATCACACAACACAAGAGAAAATGCATGAAATCGTTCAAAGAAACAAAGGCTATCAATTAAAAATCAACAAAAAAAATTCTTACAAATGGTTCTTCTGTTTTTCCTTCTTTTTCTCCGATCTGAGCAAAAAGATGTCCAAATCAACACCACATACAAACAAACAATTGAACAAACGTGATGAGCTCAACTCTCTCTCTCTCTCTCTCCCCCTCTCTCGCTCTCTCTCGCTCTTCTCTCTCTCTCTCTCTAGGCAATGGATGTTTTCTTATTTTAGTTAGTCGCCAAACCGTTTATGTCGCTCATTTTATTTATGGCTTTTACTTTTTTAACTAATATTTTATTTTTCAATAAATGATAAAATCCCATATTACTATTAATTGAATTAAATATCAAGGAAAACATTAATTAGATAATCTACTACTAATATTAACGGGCATACGTCCAAAAGTAATTTATGGCTGGAATAAAATATATCTGATAATAATTGTTATTATTCTTTGCATTTTTACTTGCAAGGTTTTCTACAATATTTTATTGTTCGTGTAAATTTACTTTCACAATAAATTTCAACTGTCAATAATTCATAAAATATGATATACTAACAAGATTTGAATTTATGGCCGCATTGTCAATATTTTCCTAAATATATATATGTATGCCTAAATAATTTTGCCTTCATTGTCACTATTTTCTCTACCAAACTCAAGTGATTATTGATTTTTTTAGAAAATAACAATAATTGTTTAGATAATGATAACATAATAGAACTTGTGGTATGATGGTATCTACCTACCAAAAATAATTATTTTTTTATTACAATTCCAATGTATTTTAAAAATAATTAAAATAATTTACGCATCAATATTTTAACATTGATATCAATAAATAGGTACTTTATTTTCTATATTTGCAAACAACACGCATGGATGGGCAAAGTCAATGAATGGATTTTACATACCAAATCAAAGCTAGTCAACACGTTCATTAATCTTAGATATTGTTATAATATAATAATCTCATTTCAACAATGTACAAAAATTTGAGAATGACTTTTTAGGAAAATAAAAGGCGAAAAAGCAAATAGTTGACGGCGTCAACTAACGGAGGGTGAAATATTAAAGAAGATTCAAATAATGGAAAAAGTAGTAGTACTAAGTCAAAAGGATTGGAATTTTGGATTGATTAGTGGCGGAAGGCGTGTTTGGTTAATTGGAAATGTGACGTGACTAGTAAAAGTCACACATTTTGTGGGGCTTCATAATTTTTAATTGAATAAACGTGTGCTCCACAATATGAGTATGCTTCTCAACAAATTTAAGATAATAAGAGGCCCCCGCCAAATATTCGATATACGGCTCGATTGGATGGGATCTTAATTTGTATTTTAATCTTTGAAAAAAGTATATTAAGGGTAGAGATTAGGGGTGTAACCGTGTAAGGTGAGTCGAGTCGGCTCACGAGCTTCATGAGCCGGCTCGATTAAAGCTCGGTTCAAGCTCGAACTGTTGTGAGCTCGAGCCGAGCTTCACGAGCTCGAGCTTATTGAGGAACCGAGCTCGAGCTTCTGTTTAGGTGTTCATAAGCTCACGAGCCGGCTCGTGAGCTTTACTGTTATACTATGTATATATGTGTGTGTTTGCACATACATATATAGTATATTTGTATTTATATAATTTAATTTTAAAAATAATTACTACATTATATTTTTTATGAAAATAATATTGGGTAAGCATTTCATAATTCATTAGTAATTATGATATAAAATTTATTATATAGCCAAAAATTTGAGTTTGATTCTAACAAGCAAACGAGCGAGCTCGAACTTGGATGAACAAAAAAGCCGAGTTTGAGCTCGAACGACCAGATGAGCCAAGCTCAAGCTTTACTCTTTTATCTTGAGCTCAAAAAAATATGTAAAAATAGGCTCGATGAGTTCGAGCTCGAGCTCGAGCCTGTGAAATTTTCAAGGCTTGGCTCGAGTTCAGCTCGTTTACACCCCTAGACTAGAGATAAGATGTTAGATAAAAAATGTAATAATTAAATATGGTGGGATATCTTTTTTTTTTTTTTTTGAGAAATTTGTAGAATTAATGTTTATCTTTTATATTAAACTCATCTAAAAAATGCATACAAATTTTGTTTGGATGTGTGTTATCGATGCCAATGGAATAGAAACCATTTAGGCCACTATTTTGTATTTCGTATTGTACGAACTTTGATTTTCTTATTATAGATAAAGACATTTGTGTTTTATGTAATTATTATGCCATTAATAAATAATCAACAACAAGTCCATGAGTATCAAAATCGACTTCTTAGGATAAGAACATTGCACTGGAATTGTCCAGCACTTGAAGTACATTCGCAAGTCAATGAAGCTTAACTGGGCATTAGGGTTCGAGATGCGTGCAACATGCCTGGAAAGGAGGGTGCAGTTTTGAAAATTTTGTAAGGGAAAATTACAAATAACTCCCCTAACTAATGTCGTAATTCCAGAAAACACCCAAAAATGACCATAATTACAAATACCTCCCCTATTTTGTATTCCACCTCCCCTGCCCGTTTTTTTGCCTGCCCGAAAGGGTGAAAAGACCAAAATACCCTTATAATTTTTGAGGAAAAAAAAAAGAAATTATAAAATATTAAATGACAAAATTACCCTTCCCTCCATTTCCATTGAAATGTTCCAACTCTTGTATTATTACCCACTCTCTTTTAAAACCATCTCTCCTCTCTCTCCCCCAACCTAAACCATCCTCCCTCTCCCCCAACCTAAACCACACCATAGCCAAAGCTTTTGAAAAACCCTAATATTAACATACCTTTTTCTTTTGGATTTCTCCACTATTATCACCAAAAACCCAAAACCCTAATATTAACATGCCTTTGGCCAGTCGAGTCCGACAAAACAAGAAGTAAACTCTCTCTTCATCTCTCTACCCTAGCTGATATTCCGGCGAATCACCGGCGACATTCTAATCGGAGCTTCAAAATCCTCCGTATTCACCTCCTGCATTTGGTTTAGCCTTTAACTCGAGCTCTTTTTCACTGTTTGCATCTAAAAGCATCATTTTCGGCTGTTGTGAAGAAGAAAAAAATTGAGACTATTTTTTTGTTCACATTGTTAGCACGGTGCATATTTCTGAGATTTAGCGGTGCTTTTGTTACGGTTCTGTGTTTTTTGTACTGTATGTACTCCGATCTCGCTTTTTGAAGGTAAAGAAATGAATCGAATCTGATTCTATCTTTTGGTTTGGGTTTCCTTTTTTGTCTGCTATGAGTGCAACTTTTTATCTAATGAGTTTTGAATAAAGTTGTGTTTTTTTAATGAATACTCAAAAGTTTAATTTTTTGTATTTACTGTTTTTGTTAGCTTTGTCTAGGTATAAAGAAAGTTTAAACTTCATATTGCTCACGTATTAACCTTTTTAGTGCTCATTTAATTGGAAAAAAATCTGATTTTAGGTATGCTCTCAAATGTGAGTTCTCTTGGTGATTGACTGGGAAAAGTAAAGCTATACTCATCCTGACTTCCTCTTTTTTGTCAACTTTAAGTAATGTATACTTTTTGGTCCATAGATTTGTAACTGTAAATGAGTAGGAGTTCTTCAGCTACTTGGAGTTTTTCAGGGATTTGTTGAGTGTTGTAACTTATAGATGTGACCTTTTCTTTTGGATTTCTTTTGAATACCTTTTTGCTTTTGGATTTCTGTTGTTGTTGCGGAGAACCCCCTGCTGGTAGTTGCGAGGTGGTTCGAGGTGTCGCAGAGTTGTTTCGGGGCTCGCGGAGTTGTTTCGGGGTCTCGCGGTGTTGTTTCGGGGCTCGCGGAGTTGTTTCGGGGTCTCGCGGTGTTGTTTCGGGGCTCGCGGAGTTGTTTCGGTGTCTTGCGAGTTGTCGCGGGGTCTCGCGGTGTTGTCTTGGGGCTCGCGGTATTGTTTCGGGGTCTCACGAGTTGTCCTCGTGGCGGAGTCTCTCGTGGTGGTTTCGGGGTATCGCTGAGGCTCGCAAGATTGTGTTTTTTGGAGCCTGCTTTGAATTTGCTACTGAATTTGGACGCTGCTCAAAGCTTTCTGAAATTGCTCAAAGCCTTCTGATATTGATATAAACTCAATTGTCCTCAATTTGCTTTCTGCTCAATTTGGGACATTTTGCTTTCTGCTCAATTAGCTATCTTTCCACAAGTTTTAACTCATATTTTTTTGAAACACATATTTGGTTTCTTTTTTAATAACATTTAATGTAAAGATATATTAAGGTGGTTGGATTGTGTGTGGGCTTTTTGGCTCTTTTTGTTGTCTATTTTGTACATTTATATATGTATGAATGGATCAATGAGTATGTTTGTGTATTAGAATAAGATTGACTTGATGAAGACATTTTTTCAATTGAGATTCATAGTAAATTATCACAATTTGGTACGTATATATGCATAATTCCAACGGTCAGTTTGCAACGGTCATATTTTATATTTTGTAAAAAATTATGTTTGGACCCCCTCAAATGATCAAACAATAACAAACACAACCCCTATGACGGTCATATCATGGCCAAGAAAATAATATTACATTTACACCCCCTGAGGGTATTTTCGTCAAAAAATATATGACATTGGATGACGTCACCAATTGATGACGTCATCAGGGGTAAAATAGGAAAATCACAAAAAATTATCTGACGTCAGCAAAAAACTGACCGAAAAAACGGGCAGGGGAGGTGGAATACAAAATAGGGGAGGTATTTGTAATTATGGTCATTTTTGGGTGTTTTCTGGAATTACGACATTAGTTAGGGGAGTTATTTGTAATTTTCCCTATTTGTAATTTTCCTCAAAAATCATGTATCCAAATTAAGAAAAGTAGTAAGGTATAAATTATGATATGTAAAGTAAGAATAACTCTTTAATGGATAAGGGAATTAATATTTTCTAAAAACTTGGGCATGTTTGTTTATGTTTTCAAAACCCATTTTCAACTTTTTAAACCACAAAATTCAAAATAAATTTAACACACTAAATTTTCATCCAAATTCTACTTTTTTCAACTCTACATTCAAATCTCCTATATAACTAACTATCAATTATATATATAACTTTTCACACATTTATCAATCAAATCAATCATTATTTCACTTTCTCTTTCATACTTTACACTTTTTTTTTTATCAATATTTCATTATTTTTTGTATTTTCATAATTATTATATACACCACTAACACAATTATTATACACATCATCCATCAACCTATCACTATTGATTTCACATGTCTTACAACTTTTAACATAATTCTAAAAACATAAACAAACACCTACCATTTTCACATGAATTTCCATAGTACACAATTTACGAGAAAATTTCAAAATTTTATCTTAAAAACATAAACAAACAGAGTCAACTTACATGTCTTTGATCTTGACTAATAAGTAAGGCAAGACTTAGTGCACGAAGTTAATATTTTGATTTACAGAGCATTTGAACGAGTTTATAAATTCTTTTAAATATTTTATAAGACAATGTAATGTATTTGACAAAAAATGTGAGAAATAAGATTTTATAAACTAAAAATATAGAATTTCAGGACCTTAAGAATTGGGTTAGGATATCCCAAACTATTAACAATTATCCAGTTTAATTGCAGTATTGTCATCGTCTAATAAGCTCTATATACTTATATTATTAATTTATTCAAACACTTTAAGATCTTGTAAATAAATATTTTCAATATTTATAAGATCTTGAAACATGATAATAATATTTAATTTAGTATTTCATTCAAAGACTTTAAAGCTTATTTTTAAATAAACTGTATTTTTTACAAAAATGTTTTAAATAAGCTTTAGTCAAAAGATCACGCTAAATGCTGGATGTTTGTTAGAAAAGAAATGAATGAAAAATTAATGGAAAATAATAATACTTGTCTCATAAGAAGTGTTTTCTTAACTTAGGCCTCAGTATTTACAAATTTATAATATTAATCTCATATAATATATATTCTTGCATTTTTAGTTGCAATTGTTTAAAATTAAATGAAATCACTAGATTTTTTTACTCAATTTGCACAAAGTTAATTAAAAAGCCCAATTTTATGTAAAATTGATTAAATAACTCACTTTTGGTTAAAGTTTAGGCTTTATAGTTTTAAAAGTTAAGGGGTATTGAAGTAAATTAACCAAAATTTTAAAGGCGTGTTCATGTCTTTGTGAAATTCCATCAATTTTCTGATGAATGGGATCCGAATTACAAAAGAAAGAATCTTATGTTACGAGACAATAATTGCAACTTAGCAAATATCAAGAATAAAATTACAATAAACTATATCCTATGAGATCAATATTACAATTCTCCTAAAAAAATAACACTAAAATTGAAATGGAAGAAGACCCTTACAGAATGATAGGAAAATATAAATTGAATTTTCATCCATTTTTATAAGAGATGTGATCAAAATTAGTCCTAACTAGATCGGACCCAGACTCAAAAGTACACGAACTCAATGTGTCCAAACCCGGCCCCATAGGTCTCGCGATTGAATCTATTTCGCAGACCCAATCACGTGGGTCTAGGTTTTGATCCAATTCCTTTTTATTTTTTAATCCAATTTGTATTATCTATGCTTTAAAATTTTGTAAATAATAAAGTATACGAATTGTTTGTTTCTCATGCCATTCTTAACTATAGAAATTATATTTTTAAAAATTAAATAAATTTATATTGCATTCAAGATAATATCGATATATGGATCAGTGCGTCAACAATTTATTTGAAACTTATAATTGAATTCAAAACTTATAAAAAAAACATTCAATATTAAATTCAAACAAGTACAAGATAATAGAAATTGGTATAAGCAAAAAATCAAAATTGAATATTCTAAAAAAAAGTCAGTTTTTAACTTTAAATATATGATTGGTCGATGGATGACCCCAAACCCAATAATATATTTGAATTTGGGTTTGGGTCTAATCCACCAAATACCAGACCTAAACAAAAATATAAGAAGAAGAATCTTATTTTATGAACTATCTTTACAACTTCAAAAAACTAAAACTAAAATTTCAATACACAAATATGAGATCAATATTGCAATTTAAAGAAGAAAAAAAAAACAATGACAAAAATGAAGTGGAAGAAAATGTGTTAAAAAAAAAAAATATTTTGGCGCCTCTTCTCTTCACCTCTCACAAAATACATATATAATTATTCTCCACATTCTCATCAATACACACACAACACACCAACACAATGCTCTCTCGTAAACGCCCATCGAATCCAAACAACCCCTTCGTTCCACCATTTCCTCAGCCCCAACCAAACAAGCTCCTCAAGCCCTCCACCACCACCACGGCGGCGCTTCCGGTAGACAAACTTATATCCGTCTTGGCCGATGCCGGTTGCACACTCATCAATGCCGCTGGGCCGCCGTGCATCCCCTCCGACATCCATAGTTTCCGGCAACGAATCGACGTAATCTTATCGCAGAATTGCGCCTCTCGCTCCGAATTTCTCAATGGGTTCTCGGATTACATTTCATCCACCAATAATTTCCGCCGGTTAGTTCCCATCTTTTTTTTTTACCTTTTTTCGTAATCAGTTTTTGCCGTTTTGATTTTTAGTTTAAACTGAAACTATAATTTGCAGTACTACAACTAGTATTGTGTAACATATGCTGCATATTGAATTGTGAAGTATATACTGTTCTAGGAAGATTTGGTTTCGGTTCATTAATCAGATGTGGGGACTGTTATGTGTATGAGGGAGGAATATGCATCTTGTTTTGCAGGAATTCAAATTTAGTGAATTACTTGTATGATTCTAAATTTATGTGAATGAGCAAGAGGGAAAGGCTTTCTTCATCTCACTAAAGTGGGATCTCGATACAGTACTTAGTATTTATAATCATAACCGAATGATCCAACAGTTTAGTTATATTTTTTTAACAATTTTTTTTCTCATCCTAATATGCCCTTTAGGCCGTGTTTTGTTCTTGAATTTTGGTGATGAAAACCAAAGGAAAACCTTAGTGTGTGCTTGAATTTATAGTACTTTATGCTTTATTCTTCGGTCATTCTTATTATTCCTTTTATTTTCCTCACCAAAACCGAAGGACCAAGCATTAGTTGTGATTGTACTGATCTTATTTTTATGACAAGATGACTTCTGTAACCTTTTGGTAAATCTAGGGTCTTGTTGCCTTGTCATCGTGATGGCTTCGGCTCAATAAAGAGCGAGAGCCTGGTTCGACTACTCTTATTGGTTAAGTCCATCCAGCAAGACCTTCTAGACATTTTGCTAGAGAAACTTCCCGAGTACTTTGACATGGATCCTCCTGTTGGAGGCTGTGGACTCTCATCGTCATCACGTCTTGATGAGGATGTGGCGAGGCTGATACTAAACCAATTTCAATGGCTTGACTTCCTTGTCAACTCAGAAGCTTTTGCCGAGAAACTGATGCAAGTATTATCTATTTGCCCCAATTATTTGAAGAAAGAAATCATAGCGTCGCTACCTGAGATCATAGGTGACCAGAATAATAAGACTGTGGTTAGTTCACTTCAGCAGATGCTCAAAGAGGACTCTTCCATTATTGTTCCCGTGCTTGATTGCTTTTCCAACTTCAATTTGGATGATCTGTTGCAAGAGCAGGTAATTAATTCTATGAGTCATAAGTGAATACGTGCTGGTTTGTGGTTACTGCCAGTTTCTTTCTTTATTAATATTGTTACATATTTCTCTTTTTGTTTTTGTAATATCTATGAAGGCAATTACAACAGCTTTATCATGCATACGGACAATTGAAATTGAGCACATGCCATACCTACTTAGATTCTTGCTGCTTTCTGCAATGCCATCAAATGCCAGGCGAATAATCTCGCAGATACGAGAACAGCTCATATTCTTTGGAGGATCTCATACAAGAACCTCCCAGCAAAGTAAACTCAAAGGAAAATCTGTTGTAGATAACACAGAAGCTTCAATTCTTGATGCCCTGAGATCTAGTCTGCGTTTCAAAAATGTTGGTTTGATACTGCGCTTCTAAAGTTGTCATTTATCTTCCTCACAGACCCAGACATGTGCATATGTATTTTAAAGCTGCATTTTGTTGTATTTTACTGTTTGTAGATGCTTTGCTTGGAGTTACTGAAAGAACTGAAAAGCTTTGACAAAGCTCGAGATCATAAGGTGATTGACTTATGGTTGCTTACACTCATATTCATGAATAGTGACTCTTTGCAGAAGAAAGTTGAAAAGTTATTCAAGAAAAAAATTCTGGAAGGTTGCATTCAAGATCATATGTTTGATCAGTGCATTCACGGTATTAAGGATTTGCCAAAGGTATTCAACCTCTTCAAATGCAACTTTATACATGAGACTCTAGTATTTTTTCAATTATATTACTCGTTTCAAGTCTTGTTGTAAGCTTGTTATTGCTATAAACTAGGACTTTCTTTCCACATTTCTGTCATTATCTGCATACCTGTTGGCCTGCAAAGAACAAAGAGCTCAGGAATTTGGCATCCACATGTATACATGCCTGTTCGAAGAATACAATGATGCTTACTCAAGACAAGAAGTGAGTTACCTACTGCAATTTCCATTCTGTATTTAAGGATTTTTTCAAAAAGTCAAATGTTCTGTTTTCGGCATGCTTAACTCTAGGGCTGCAAGATGAGTCAAGCTGGGTCATGAGCCCAGCAAGCTAGCTTGGCTCGAGCTCGAATTTTCGGAGCTCAAGATCATATATAGGCTCACGAGCTTCTTGTCTCCTTTCTATTTTTTTATTTGAAACTATACTATAATTTCGATAATGATGATAGTGATAATGATAAACTGCTATTGTTAGTTGCAATAATAATCATGATGATAATAGTAATTTTATACTATAATAAACATATTAAAAACTTTATGTCTTTTGATAGCATCATATGATAAGATCATAAGAACAATATTACGTATAAAAGATAATTAAAACATAATTCATATGTATTATAAGGAGCTAATTATAATTTAGCTTGAGCTCAACTAAGCTCGACTGCTAATGAGCCGAGCTTGAACTCAATACTTTAATATGAGCACAAGCTTGAGCCAAATTGTTTTAAACACTCAACACGAGCCTAACCATATTGAAGCCCCATGCACAAAGCCCTTATTACTGACAGTTTTCTAAAGGTTCTAGGAGCATTACTAACTCATGTCGGCTCTGGCATCTCGTATGAAGTAAGCGCGGCTTTAGATGCCATGGTTAAGCTGGCCTCATTGAAGTCGCAGGAGTTGATTTCACTTTCTTCTCACATAACTGGTAGTCTCACCTCGATCTCCGTTTTATCAGAAGAAATTTTGTTTAAATTTCCCCAAGTATTTGTTTTAATGTTCTGTGACAGGCATCTTGGATTATTTGGAGGGCTTTAGTGTTGAGAGTCTCCACAAGGTCCTCATTTGAATATGGTGACTTCATCATTTTTTGTTGGTGGTTCTTTCATCATCACCTTCCATGTTGCAGGTGTATGATGTTTTCATCCGACTTGCAGTTTGTGCTAAATCTGGGTCACAACCTTATGGGTGTTCCATCGCAAATGAACTTCTAATGATTTTGAGAAAACAGGCAAATTTTTAACATGAACTCCTTTGACCATCTCTATCGATTCTCGGTTTATGGCTTCTGTCACCCAAGTAATCTATTCACTGAGTTGTTCATGTAGATCCTTCTGTAATTTGTGCAGATCAATAATTCTGACCTGATGTACAAGAAGATGGGCCTCATTGGGACTCTTAAAATAGTTTCCTATATTGCAGATACAAATAATACTTCCCTTCCTCTTTTATCGCAGGCATGTGCCTCTCATAACCTCACTTTCACATTTATGCTTATAAGTTAATGATGTACATTAGTGATTAGAGTTATCCCATTTTCCATAATGTTGTTCCAGGTTAGAAGTTATCAAGAAGAGAAGCAAAAAAAAAAAACATATCCTTAATTTTGTTGCTTTTTTGTAACTAGTTACATACCCAGGATACTAGAAGTTGATTGTCCTATCTATAGACGATATAACAACCTGTATTGTTTCTTAATTTCTTTTCCACTTGATCTCTCAAAAAATAGGTTAAGAAATCTAAAAAAATAGGTTGTTTCTTATTAGATCTCTCTAAACTAAAATAAAAAGAAAATTACTTGCCTTCTTTTATGTGCTCATTTCTGGAAGATTTATAAGGGGAGCTTTCGTGGTAGTAAAGTGAAGAAATTGTTTCTTAGAGTACTAATAGGCTTTAACGATCTACTTCATCCTTTTCCATACTTTGTAATTCGGATTGATGCTCTCAAGACCTCTTTGAAGTTGTGTGTTGAAACAATCTGATATGTGGCATACTCATCCATAAATTCTTTGCAGAGGTCAAATTATGATGAAGCTGTGGAGCTCTTGAATATGTCTTTGCACTCTTGCAAACAGCTGCCTTTATCATCGATCTTGTTTTATGATGAACTAGTTTCGACGTTGCAAGTCAAAACACTTCATCCTACTGTTATGGAATGGTGCGTGGCATTATAGAGGCTTTATTTATGAATTTCAGTTATAAAAAGTCTAAACTGTATTTCTGTCCTACTTAGGTACTTTTGTCCAGTTAACATTTTGCTTGTGAACCACCATACAGTGGGGATACAACACAGACAATCAATTATAAACGTAAAATAAGAGAATACAATGTACACAGTGACCAACAATTCAATGGCTCTTAGGTCTCTTTGGAGCAGTCATTTGTTAAAAATAACAATTTGACACTATCCTGACCCAGTTCGGATCACCCGAAGTTCCTGTATGTCCTTATTTTGGACATGCTTGGCTTCTTCTGTTGGTTCTTCAATCAGAGAGCTAATACCTGGTTACATTCTCTTTCAGCCCAGAGAATCTCGTGGCACTACGTCTTTGATGAGTTTATCTAGCCAATTCCCCCACTGATTTTGATTCAATGTTGTTGAATCGGATATTGGTTCTGTGAGAGAATCAGACCCGTATACCTATCTATCGGATTCTGAACCTGGCTTGAAGCTTAGCCTGAGCTTCACCTGGAATCTCTCTAATGGCACCAGATGTAACTTAGGCTGTCTAAATAGTGGCATAAAAGATACTGATGCATCAAGTTTTCGAAAGATGCAGATTCCTGCTCCATGATGCCAATCTTAGCACATTTATATTTCTGTGGGCTTAGAGCCGTCAAAGATAAGTTGACTTGACCGTACTCACTAAAATTAGAATGAGGCATATCCAAAACAATTGTGTGCATCAAGAATTCTGGCTTCCTTATTGTCTGATGGATCTATGGATTTCCGAAGAATTTCATTTTCTTTTGTAAACCTTTACCAAGTAACTTCTATTATGAGTTACCATCAAACTCCAAGCATCACTCCTCTTTTGCTAGTGCATTTCCTATTGTTGCACGTAGAACCAGCCGTCGTCATGTATGACATGTTATTGTCATGATCATTTTGCAACTACAGAGTTGCTGCTAATTGATGCTTCGTCGGTTTTTGCTGCTCATGTCAAGAGGACTATGATGGTAGGTGTTCTAGATTTTGCTTCTAAACCTCCAGTCCATCGCTCTGATTGCAAAACTTGTATAATCATCTGTATTATTGATGGATCAGAATCAACATCCATAAAGAACGTTAAAAAAATGTCTTCTTCTTTATCTTTATCAGACCAATTACTTTTTCCTATCATTGCAACCTGGATCCTGACAGACCTCTACCTTCATTTTCAAGGACATTGACTGACTCAGACAAAGGACCATCTCTGTAAGATAGCCAAGAAGGATGGTCAAGATGACTTAAAGATTTGGAAAGGTGAAAATTGTGCAAGGCATGTGCATGTTGTGAAAGTAGTACAAACCATTGGATGCATACCCTTTACCTTCCCCGTGCCTTGAAATCCTGGATGATAACATTTTTAAGCTTGCTAATAGACTTGACGAAAAAGAAATGAGGCATATAAATGATAGAACACAAAGAATGGTGTTAATTGAATCCAGAACACCCATCCCATTGACAGTGTTCCATGAACCAATACAGTTGGTAAAAGTGTAACCAACATATAAAGTCGTCTTTATCTAAAGGTTTTCTGTTGTTTCCTTAAACTTAAACCTAGACAATGAATTCATAACATTATAACTGTTGTGTTTTGCCTAGATCAGTTTGTTAGTGATGGGGTCAACGACTGTTTTTTGCGTTTAGGGTTGGCAAACAAGTTGGAGAATTTGAGTCGAGATATCTATCTGATCTAGATAGTGGGAATTTGGATGTCCAAGACTCATCTTGTGGTTTAGAAGGTAAGAAAGGAGAAATATTTTCATACCTCAACAACATGCTAATCTAGAATTTTTGTATTCTTTTATTTGAAATTAGTTCACATTAAATCGAAACTTTGTTTTTCTTGGCGCAGGAGAATTGTGGATGAACCTTGATGGTGATATCTCTCCTATATATTTAAACATTTTGCCACTTGTTCTCCCATCATTAAGGTAATCTTTTCAATTCATTTTGACCAATATGTTATGATAAATCTAATTGTGGTTTTCCTTTTTAAATTGTTGAAGACATTAATATTATATAGTTTTCATCTAATCAACTTAAATGTTTAGATGAGGCGGTTAAGTCGATATTGCATTAAAATCATTATAATGGTAGTCTTTGTTTCAAGTCTCACTTCGCTAACAACTTTTCAATAGGTGGTCATTCCAAGATGCTCAACTAAAATTATAAAATGCTCCCTAAGTTTATAATTTATTAAAAGGAAGTTGATAGGACATTTATTGAAGGCAAAGCCTTCTGCAACTATCATATTAGAAATATGGAAAACACGTAAGACTAACTGACTTGGAAAGTTTGGGATTGTATGATCCTCTTTAGACATGCTTAAAGCTCTGCATGAAAGCAATTGAACAAAATCACAGAAAGCAAGCTCACCTGCGTCTGAAAGTTACACATCTTTCTTGTATTATTTATCAGGTGGGTAAGTATGGAAGTGGAGTATGCCTTAATCATTTTCCTTCTTGAACTCCAGTGTCAAAACTTTGTTGGAGAAAGCTACACGTTATAGTTATTTTTTTCTCCGTATACGACTCTCACTAAAGGTTCGGAAAGAGGGTTACTAATTGGTTTAAGTCAAGCAGCATCTTTTGGTTAGTCATGAGTACATTAGATGTCTATTGACTCAAAATGTGCCAACTCAAATGTACAATTTTTTATGGTATCGATGAGCTTTAAAATTCTCAAGCGGGTCGTCAAGTTGAAGGGGTATAGATGTTTAAATGATTTTCCTATGGCTGTGCCCTTTGCTAGTATCATGTTTTGCGAGAACATGGGATTTTGTGGAAACCAAGTTGGCAACAAATTTATGATGCTAAAGTACGTAGTAATTGGCAATAGGGAAAAGGGTGAAGATCTATCAGAAAATATTTATTTAAGGTCACCAAGCCATTGACATCTGATTCTGGAGAGGTGTTAGCACATGTAGGGAGTAAAAGTACGTATTTAATGCACAGTTAACTAACTTGAACATGTCTTGTCTGCGTTACTCAAATACAGAACAGAAATTGTTACAGTAAGTTGCTGTGCATCAATGCGCTTCTTCTTTATTTAATATGTTATTACTCTTAATATGTTTATTCGAAGTGCAAGTATCATTTTATATTTGTTTATATATATATGATAAAAATAAACGTTGAGGAATTAGGAAGTATAATTTGAAAACCTAGGAAAGAAAGTGATTAGAAAATAGATGGTGGAATCTAAGAAACTATGCCAATTTTAAGTTAGTCACTTTAACAGTGAATAAGATTGTTATTCAGGGGTTCTATTGTATATAGTCTGGCAGTTCAACTTTGTGGATTCATTGTCTTGCAGATCCACTTCACTATTACAAGTTCTTCCTACAAAGTTTGTTTTACTTGCTACTGTAAGTACACTTTCTAACCTAAAAGCTGGTTTTAAATTAGAACGGTAAGTATGACTGTTACATTCCAATTTTTGCCAGGTTGAGAGATTGACCAATCATGGATCCCTTGGAGGCATCGATGCACTTCTTGGTTGCCCTTTTCATCTTCCTTCTTCCAAGGTTCGCGCTAATAGATGAATAAATCTATCCCGCAGACTCTCTTTTTTCTTTCTTTAAAAAGAATTGATCCGTAGCCTTATCTACTGTGTACTTTTTTTCTTTTGCTTCTTCCGATACACCAAAGATTGATTTCCTTTGGACTTTTTCCTATCACAATAGAGTTTATTTCTATTCCTGAATTACGTCAAGAAAAGTGCTCGCAAACTTGGGGCATGAGTTTAGGCAATTTGACCATCATCCTCTTGCATAAATATTAGATCTACATACTATTTTCTTCACCCTTAAGTCGACTCTTGTAAGGCTATTTGTGGTCCTGCTGTCCTGGTTGGAAAATCAAGCAGTTAGGCCATAACAGCTGGTAGTGGAAAAAGAAGATTAGGAATTCCTATCCTCCAGATGCAGTTGCATCTGACGCATGTATTGAATTTGTGATCCTTTCATAAATGCCTGGAAATGCTGTGGAGCTTCTTGAGATTTCTGAAACAGATTAAAAAATCCTACCACTATCTTGATAAAAGTAACATAATCTTCCTGTTGCAGTAGCATCTTAAGCATGGTTAGCTTTATGAACTTAACGTAGATCTCTCAAAATGATGTGGATCGTCATAAGATGCTAGAAAGAAATTAGATAATCCTAACACTTTCTCGATAGACACAACACAGTGAAAATTAATTCTACTCACATAGAAAGGTCTCATATTATCAGTAATATCAGGAAAGTAATATCAGTTTCCAGTGATATAGAAATCAACCAACTATGTAAATGATTTATGGTGCTTTTATAGGTGAGATATGAAGGTGCATCATATGGACAATAATTTTGTCATTGTTCACTCCAGTCACTGTCCAGTTTTCATGATTGCATTTGCTATATCTGTTGTTGGACTTAACGTGTGTGCACTATTTTACTGGGTACTTTGTCCATATAAACATCATTCTTCCCTCCATTTGGTAAACAAATATCTGGTTTCTATTCTTAGTTGTTACAATATATCTTGTGTAGTACTACAATGTTAGTGCTATTATTTGTTGAAATGGTTCCATGCATTAAGTTCATATCTAGACTGTCAAAGTAAAATGTCCGTTTGCCATTCTTTAATCATTTTAACATGGTAAGAGACCAACTTAGTGATTACTTAATGGAATATCATGGCTTGCATGTGGTGTATTAATTCTTTTGCTGTATGTAAACTTCCATAGACACTTATTTAGTTATTTTGTTATAGAAGTTAAATTTTTGGCTTTTTTAAGGACTTATTCTTGACTTACCTAACATTTCATAATATTTTAACGAAAGCCTGCTGCATATTATAGAAGAGACCGATTTTAGTTTTCTTGTCTTATGTTGTCTTTTTCCTTTTACTGTTTGAGAGAAAGGTGATTTTAGAAGAAAATGTGCAAACCCGAGGAGTAGATCTCATTGTGCTGCAGATCGCCATGTCCTCGTCTCTTCTTGCTATTTGTGACAGTGTATAACCTTTATGCAAACATGTTATCACTGACTGCCTGCAATCATCGGCTGACTTCTTTTGTATTCTGTATGACAGCTGTTCTCTGAACCTTGCTGGCGCTCTTTGACGGCAAAGCAAAAGCAGATTGCTATACTTTCTCTTTATTATGCTGCTAACTGGATAAGGGAGCTGGTAAGTTATGATACCCATTAGCTAAGTTGGGTTGAGTATTTGTTTAGATTGCACTACATATCCTCATAATTCCATGACATACAGCTAAACACTTTTTCGACTCAAGTTGTTGAGGGATGTGAAACCATAAGCCAAGCAACAAAGGATGAAATAATTTCTAAGCTATTAAAGCGCTTGAGAAATCTTGTGTATGTGCTCAGATATCTTTTTATGAGACAATCTCAATTTGTATCTTATGAAGTGATATTGCTATCAGGAAAATGATAATGCAACGTTCAACTAAATGAGTTTGATGATGCAGATTTGTTGAGTGTTTACTGGACAATTATATGAGACAATACACAGTACATCTCCCCGAGCTCTACCTTCATTCGGAGCACCTACCATTTGCGGAGCTTGATTGTATGGGAAACATGGAAAAGATGAATCAGCGTCTGAAAGGGAGCGATAGTATATCCCAACACAAAAAGAGAAACAGGGGAAAGTCCTCATCACCCTCAGCCAACTCAAATACTGAGGAAAAACTCAAGCAGCCAACAATAATTGATATCTGGAGGAAAGCAGGAGCTGTACCTAGCCAAGAAGCTCTTGAAGAGAATTTGTCTCTAATGTCCTCAAAGACCAGACAATCTGAATCAATGGGAAATCAAGCTGATGATAACAGTAATATACCACAAAATATTGAAATTTCTGCACCTGCAAAGTGTTTAGAAGCACAAAACTACAAATTCAGGCCTCTTTCAGTCGATTGCCTTTCCATACTTGCATGTTTAGAGGTACATAAAAGTCTTGCGTTACTGTTATCGTTATATATGCAGTATCATTCTGAAGCATTAGACTGGATTTGAATATTGTAGGAAGTGTTAATGGGGTCAATTAAATATGAAATGTATCTCACACTTATTCCAGTTCTTTCCTATATGAAAAATACAAACATATGACTGGTCAACAACTATTTACTTTTTATCTAAAAATTGAATTATTTAATGGTCGCCCGACTAATGACCCTGTAATATTTGTTCCCTAACTTCTCATGCTCGATTTCATACAATATACTATTAGAGTTTTGGGATGTCAGAATCTCATTCTTTCAGCTCTTTCTCTGCATTAAACTTATTTCCAAGATTTGTGCCTTCGCTAAATGTGTCCTTATTCACTTTGACTTGAAGAGATGTTTAAAAATACCTTCTGAAGCTTTTATTAATCACGTGCTTGTATTCAACTAATTAAAACCCTGATCAGAGATCAGATCAGATGCTTTGCAATCACTAAAGCAATTGCTTTAAACCTCATATGTAAAAGGATGTACTGAAGGTTCTTACCAATTAGAAACCCAGGGTTGCAGCAAATGCTCTGAGTTTCATCTTTATCCTTGGAATTTCTTTTGCATTTGTTTCCAACTGCTTTCTGTCTTTGAGCATATATTAGGGCGTTCTCTTTTCTAAACTCCTATATTTTTTAGACCTTATCCCCTTTCTTCACTAATGTCCTTGATTCAAACATGCAATTAATTTCTCTCATGAATTCTTTTTCCATCCATGACTTATTTTACTCAATTAGATGAGACATTAAGATGTGAAGAAGTTTTTGCTATATATGTTTCATAGTATATATGTCTTCAACAGAGTCCCTATTTCTTCTTATGTTTTCCCCCCTTTTCATTTATTTTCTCTTCTATCCAGAACAATCAAGGTTCCTGTTGTGCAGACCCATCTGCAGAGGTACCTCTCTCCCTCTCTCTCTCTCTCTCTCTCTCTCTATATATATATATATATATATATATATATATATATATATATATATATATAATATATACCCTACACTATTTAACTATACAATTAGTGTATGGAACCCTGCACAAGTATGAATTTTGCATATTTTTATAACTGATCTATCAACTACTTAATCTGGAAGGTATATTTAAAAACGTTTTGAGGACCATATAATCTCTGTAGTACTAGCAGTTGTGTAGATAATGTTTTGACTAGCAAAACCTATGTTGAGTGACATTTTTGGCTAGTTATTCAACCTATATTTATAAATTGTTAGTGGGTAGGGTCAGCCTGATCACAAGACAATATAGGTTCTTATCAAAAAAACATAATTAATTTTATTTAAATGAGATTGAATAGTAAATAAACTTTAGAATTTTGAGAATTTTCTTATCAAGGAGCACCGCGTGCCTGTAGACCAAGTCAACAGGCAACTGAACGGATTTTGGAGTACTAAGTTTTGACAGTGACACTGCAACACAATAACTGTCATATATTTATTAAGTATAGTGTACATGAATCTATTGCTCAGAAGTGCCTTCTAGCTATATTATTTGAATAGATGGCTATGTAACTAGCAGATGGATTCACATCCTTAAGTAATATGAGTAGACAGTATGCTTTCGCTAACAGAAAATATGAAGTGAATGTAAAGCCACTCCAAGGTGCTCATCTGTGAAGTTCTATTTTCTGAAACTACCTATAACTGGAAGTTTGTATAAGAAGCTAAACGCTAAAATCATAGAAATTAGAGAAGATCTCGCCATAGCGTATATATTACGAATTTCAGCATAATTATGCATTTACTATCCCAATTGATTTAGCGAATACAGATCCTATTATGTATACATTAGCATTGTTATACTCTCATTGGCATGGCTCCATTGCTTGCTCTTTGGAACATTCATACAAAACCAAATGGCTCATGATCCTCTTTCTCGTCTATGTGACAAGAATTCAAGGACAAAAAGATGAAAGAGATTAAAAAGATACGCAAAAGCTTTAGGCAAAGAAACATTCTTGAATACATAGTAGATTAAACAAAATGGAATTAGAAAGAAAAGATAATCATATTTAATACGAACTTCTTTCTGGAACATATGATTGATTTTAGTCTTTTGAAATAAAATGAGAATGCAGCTAATGAAATTTGGCAATGACAAATTCTCCAAGGGACTTGAGCAATCCTCACAGTGGAGACTTCACTTATCCGAAACTTTTGCATCATCAGTTGACAGATAATCTAATTTCCTCTGTTCAGAAAATACATTTCTTTCTTTTCTTAATCATAGTATGAGCCAATTTTGAAGTGTGACCAGGTGGCATTGCAAGAGAGGCAATTTTATGTTAAAGAATCACCTTGGAGCAGATGATCTACATAAGAGGACTCTTGTCCCTGGAGGTGGCTGGATATTTCATTCCATGCATTGATAGGCTATTAACTACTAAACCAAAGTAATACGATTTCTACATAAGCAATTTAGTAATCTAGTATGAAGGTCAACATCCATAAAAACAAAACTGAAACTCATGCTCGAAAACGTACTATAAAGAAGCAAAAAGATTTGGTTTTCTGATTGGTACCTTGCAGTGAGTACCAATTTGGTGGTGGATTTATGTTAGCAATTTACGTGTCACACGAATAATTTAGTGAAAGGAGTACATTTCAGTTTGCTCCTTGAAGTCATGCTTCTAGCTAACTCTTTTCTAAATCAGTAAAAACTTTTGTACACAGTTGTCGATTTAACTTCTATTTTTGCCAGTTACCTCTTCATCTGTTTCTACTCCGTGATCTCCACAAAAAGCTGGACCATTTAAGTCCCACAAGAAGACCAATGTCAGCAAGATGTCCAAATGCTCCAGCTGGAGTTATGGGGATAAAAGTAAAAGACTTCTTTAGCAAGATACAGCCTTTGTTTCGTTTTCTTAGAAGAAACTTCGATCGTGCAGTGAACAATCTTGGAGAAGGTTAGGGACAAAACTTTGTTGGTTAAGATTCAAAACTGGTGCATACTAGTTATCTATGTCTGACAGAACTCAATTGTAGGTGCTGAAACTTGTCAAGAACACTGGAAAATTCAATCTTGTTTGGCTGCAAACATGGAGATAAGCAGCACAATTATTTCTGCATCACCAGGCCTAACGTCTATTTCAGTGTTTAAAGAGACACTTGCCTGCTTTGGCAAGGTTAGACTTACCAGTAGATAATGTGTTTTTACCAGATCGAATGTTTTTGTCCCCAGCAATATTAATTCTCTGCATATTTTGTTTTTCCAAATTTTGACTTTTTATGCACTTCCCCTTATGTGCAGATGCTTAATCTTCCAGATATTCTGAATGAAAAAACGCTCCTATCAGATCTTCTTCAGGCCTTTCAGCCAGTGGAAATATCTAGTTGCTTTTTCCAAGGAATGCAGCTAATTCCTTCACCAGGGAATATGGACTATTTATATTGTGGTGCTTACATTTTCCTGGGAAGTACCTTTGATGTTGGTATGTTGTTTAATACTTGTTTTCTACTCCTGTTACTGATTATCAACCAAAATGTTTTGTGGCCTTATGCTTGATTGTTCTTTCTGGCAGCAATCAACTTCTCATTTACACTGGCATCGGAAGTCTTGCTGACTTTGGAGTTCATAATTACATCCATCCGTGTGTTTCTTAATAGACCTCCATGTGAAAATGGAAAGGATACTTGCACGGGATTTAGCAAGGACATTGTTCCTTTGCTCTGCAACAAACTGGGGAATTATGCTCAGAAACTCTTGATGCACAAGCATGATAGGGATGATATTGACGTTAGTTTGAGAACTAAAGTGAGTTAGGTTTCTTTATTCCAAATGTGATGGATTTCACTGAAGTTGGAAAGCCATTGCACTCTCACTATGTTGAAAGATTCAGAGAAATAAGAACAGTTCTATTCAACATTGCAGGGGGAAATAGTCCAGAAGATACTCCGCATTTACCTGGGAAATTGTCAGTCGACCTCTGATTTGCTTAATGAGCTTGCCTGCTCCATCTTGCCTCAGGTACATTGATGTTGTAGTCAAATTTCATAGACTGATATGTCAATGTGTGTGTGTGTGTATATATGTATATGTATATATTATAGATGTGGGTGTGAGTGTGTTTTGTGTGTGTACGCCTGTGCACAATCATAATTGCATGTCTTCTTTTCAACCTCTTTGCAGCAGTTCTGTCTTCAATCCTATTTTAGTTTTGAACAATTTGAAAGTTCAAACTTCCTTTGTCATTTGACTTAAATGATTCATGTTTTCATTCTATTTTCGGAAACATATTTAATATCTATTAACCTTAATATGGGTAACCCCCACTATCTTTTCTTCAAATAATACAATTAGACATAAAGTAATAAGAATCTAATCACTAGCTACTCTTCAATTGACATACAAAACTAGTAAGGGTCCCACCGTTGTCTACTATTCGTTGAAAATAATACTAATTCATTGTATGCTTTTGATAATTATATAACGAAACATGCTTTCATTTTCACATGTTTTTTCAATGCCTATATATACCACTAACAACGAACATCATATTACCACCTTTCTATAAACCTAGAAATTTACCTAAATACTAATACAAAAGAAGAACATCACCTAACGCATCCAAACATATTTATATTTGCTCAAACCCCAATAAGAAGAACCAAAACCGTTTGACAACAAGGAAAAATGGAAAATGAGAATGAAACAATTTGGGATTCTGGAAAAGGTGTCAAGTCAGTTAATCTATGCATATTCTGCTGTAACATTGATCTTAAGCATGTCATTCAAATGCAGACTTATTCACTTAAATCTCCATTTAGGCCCCATATCGTGTCACTTTAATTTCTACAGGTGTCCGCTTCTGGAACTTCATTGGAAGATGATAATCAGACTTTTCCTACTCTCTGCCCTGCAACAATGACTGTCTGGTACCGTGTGATGGTGAGATAGTAACTACCATTTTTTCCATGTCTGAGAAGTTATATTGCATAATGGAGATGTTCATAATATATTTATTATATCTGATGCAGCATGAGGAGAACATTTCTACGCTCAACAATTTGGTGAGTAGCTTGTTATGCTGCGATTTCCATGAATGAACAATGAGCTTCGTACTCATTTTGACAAGGATTTGAAGATTACTTTTACTTCTTAATATTTTCCTTCTTAGGTTAAGGAAATTGCTGTTTTAGAGAAGCCTGGTGCTAAAGTGGAAAGTATAGAGAGGCTGCTGAACAAAATTTTGCAGTCTGTAAATGTGATTGTATCTCTGATTAACATGTGCAGAACTAACAACAAGGTGGCAATTTTCCTATTTTGATATTTATTTTTTAAGTTTAAAGCAAACAAAGTGCTGACGTCTTGGTGTGGTAAATTAGGTGACTGTTCGGGCTATGGCCGTCAAGTATGGCGGGAAGTTCATTGACTCCTTCCTTAAAGGTATAGTTCAAAGACATTGTCAGGAAGCTCGAGGAATATAGACCAATGGTGAACTGTATACATGCGTAATTTATTTGACCAACTATTTCCTATTCCAGACCAAAAATAATAGCCCTCTGAAATGGATTTTTGTTAGCCTCAGTAAGCTGTCATAACTAAGAATAAACTTCCAAAACGCCATTTTTGGTATTTGTAAATTTATCAAACAACTAATCATATGAAACACAGTCAAAAAAATTTAGAATTATTGCTTAATGCGTTTGGCCAAAAAGCATGCAAGATAAAAGGCCTTGAGGATATGAATTTCTCACATAGAAATTTACGAAATGAGGATTGGGAAATGACCGGGGATTCAATCATCCTCACTCCATATCGCTGTTCCGAATTCCATCTGAAAGAGTGTTATTTAGTATCAAAGCGTTGAAACATAAGATTTTTTTTTTGTTTCGTTTAGTTTTTATTTGAACTGCTGGTGCGGGTAACTCATGTTTGCATCACATTTTAACCTTTTTGACTGTATGTACTGAAAGGGGATATTACTGTAATTATCCCATTTGAAATATTTTTATAGGGTTTCTCAATTCAGTTTTTTCTCTCCAGTTTTTGATTTCTTGCGGACTCAATTTCAGACACACAAGGACCCCATGCTTCACCTGGTAAGATGTTTGAATAGGTTGATTGATCAGAACAGCCTTGACATATTTGTTCTAATGAGTTTCCTGTTGAATCTATCTCAGATTAAAGAGCTCCAGAAAGCAACTAGAACCATACAAACACTATGTTCTGAAGCAAAGGTCAGCTCCCTCAAATGCATGTCCTATAATGAAACTGCATTGAATTCCTTTTGATCTTAATTCCAGCATTATTTGCTTCATTGAAGGGATCAAAACAAACTGCTATAACTAGCAAAATTCCTGCCACAAAGAGATCTATGGAACGATTTTTATTTCATGTCAAGGCACTTCTTTACACGATACCAAGTGGATGTTCCTTCTGGATGGGTAAATATATATGTGAATTACGGAATATCAATTCAACTAATTTGCTAGAATTTTCAAATATCCATCAATAAAGCTTCTTATGTCTGTTTGAGCTCCAACCAACTGAATATAAACACGGGGTTTGAATTTGTTAGGGAATCTAAAGCATAAGGACTTGATGGGACAAGTAGTGAGCTCTCAAGCATACTTGGATGATCAAAATGATGATGTTAATGATAATCCCGAAGAAGCCATTTTTGAGGACCAACCAATGAATGTTAGTACTCCATAATGGTAATAGATAGTGTAAGGTTAATGAGGTTAGTTTGAATACTAGTATCAGTAGTATGTATTAGCCGATGGCATATGATAGGTTCAGTTTGTTGAGCATGTTATACTACAGTAATCTCAGACAAGTGCAAGTGCCAAGTGAGTAGAAGTGGTTATTATTTGGAAAATGTGCCTGCAGAATTTTGGAAAGCATTGGTTTTCTTCACATGGTTTCTATATGCGGCAAATTTCAGTTTTGTTATATTGAAATCTGGTGTGGATATTGACATTGCAATCAACTCTTACTGGAAACCATCAGTGAATGAATGAATGTAAAGCATCGTCATGTATGCTTGGAGTGCAGAAGCAGACGATGCTCCTTTATTAATACTAGCAAAAAACACGTGAATGAATGATTCTATTGATACCGTTTGGAAAATCTAATGTGAAAAATAGCAATAACAAGAACATTATGTGTATGTACGTACATCTTAAGTCCTACATGAGAAATGTAAATTCTTTAATCTTGTATAGTTGATGACAACAATAGATTTCATCGACTTTAATCACCCAAAATTGTTTTTCCGCATATTTTTACAAAGATCGTGCATCATATGTTTTACTACTTAATTATAAAAAGATTATGCTTTCTTTTACCTTAGACAAAGTCCCTTGTTAATAATATAAGAGACGGTTGATTTTTACATTATCTAGATAATGGAGGGTCGATTTGTAGAAAATGGTCATCCAATGTTAGCAATATATATAGATATATATATATATAATTAACTATGTTAAAATTAAACTATTCTATTTTTCTTTTGCTATAAATATGTCAAATTGAACTCTATTCATCTCCAAAATTGAAAAACAAAGTTTGTAACTCACTAATGCATCAATAGAAAGAATTTACTCAAAGAAGTAAAATTACATCATCCAATTTGTCCTAAATAAACTTATCTAATCATGCATCAACCATTTTAACATATAATAATACATAAATTAGTTTATTCAGAATCTTATCTCACTAAGTAGTAAATAGTTTTCAATAGACTAATGGTTATATTTTCTCAAAATTTGTACACTAGTCGAATAATTGTACGTAAAAAAAAAGGCAAACAAAAATCGTTTATGCACCTATCTCCTCATGTTGGACACTCATTTGAAATTAATAATTTAAAACTTCGTGCTACAACTGACCTAATTCGTATATGACATGTGATATATTAAGCTAAAAAAGGTTTACTGTAAAAATTGGGTAAGTTGTATGAATTGAAATACATATACTAAATCTAATCTCTTCAAGATAAATCCCTCAAGTAAATCTAACAAAACAGATACAATCTACAACATGGAAACCAGAATCGTTTAACACTTTATAACTGATTTATTTTTATGCAAAAACACTATAAAAATTAAGTCACGCAAGTAAAATACTCTAATGTTCTAATATTTTCCATTCAAACACCCAAATCAATCAAAAACTTCACAAGAGAAAGCCTTACATTCTCACAAAAATTTAATACTATGAACTAGAAGAATACCCTCACAAAAATAATTGACAAGAATCACAACCTTGATGTAATTCTATGAACTAGAACAAACCTCACCAAAAATAATTGAAAAGAATTACAAAAGGAAAAAAATATTGTCATTACTGTGTACAACTAATTCACTAATTGCATATACAACTTTTTATAACAAATCTTTTCTCCAGCTTCCAAAGAGTTAATCTTCTATATCTGGAAACATATCAACACAACTAATTTAGTTTCTAAATGCACCCAACAAAATGTACACAACATATCTGAATGTACTATACTTTGCATATTCATGAACAAAAATATTTAAAAGCATGCTGCAATCTTCATTCTCACTACTGTTTAAAAATGATCATCATCAAAGCAACAAGGATGAGGCAGCCAATGTACAACATGTAGCTCATCAGACATAGCACTTCTAAATTTTAATAAATTAATCACATAATCTAATTTCCTTTTATCCAACAAAATGATGAAGAAATTTGACTCTGTTACAAAACAGTCAAATCACACACAAAGAGAAAGTGCATTGTGTAAAAAAGATCTAATAAAACCGATGCTAATCAATATCAATGAATGAATGAATTATGAGGTTACCTTAAGCATATTGAGACATGAAATTTCATGTTAAATCCCCATTTCTTGTTCTATTCTGAGCTGAATGTAACTCTCGAAGGCGAAGAGCTATTTCCTGAATAAATTCAAATCCTGCAGTTCCCTTTTCAAGTGAGTTGATCGAACACTCGATAAAATTCTGCTCTGCCTCAAGTGCTTCCAGTCTGTTGTTCATATCATAAAGCTCGTCTCTAAGTGCATATAAATCAGCACCACTACTTTGGCTACTCCTTAATTCAGGAATGGCTTCACTTTGAGAGTTCTCATGTCCAGATAGATCACCATTAACCACGTCCCTGTTGACTTCATTAAATAACTTTTTCTCCAATTTTTCCAAACACAGTAAAATATATTGTTTTTCCTCTTCAAAATGTGGCAAAGATGTCCTTTTACTATTGACTTCCTGACGTGGCGTTTCATCAGTTCTGCTGGTAATGCCATGGTTATCATCATTATCCAAATTGTGAAACGCAGTCGTAGAACCATCTCCCAACGTTTTTCCTAATTTCACTCCATCTGCATCAGATTGAGTCTGTGATTTGACAAAGTTTTGTGATGAAGATATATCCCCAAGTTGGTTCCTGTACAATTCAATCTCATACTCAAAATCTTGAATCTGTTTCTCCCTTTCTGCAAGCAGTTCATTTGCTTGCTGAAGTGCTTCACCATCATACTCAGATTGTTCTTCCATCATTCTTAGGTACTGTAATGCCTCCATGTGGAGGGAGGCTTTTTCTTCTTGCAACCTAGTAATCATGGCCATTGCCTGATTAGCTGCAACTGCAGAAGCATTTCTTTCTTCCTCTAATTCTTTATACAAGGTGCCCATTATTTTCTTGTCATGCTCAACCTGTCGTTTTAACCGATCTACCACACTTTCACCTTCGATTTCACTGATGGTGCTCCCATCTAGAGATAGATTGGATTCATTTCTCTCAAGCAAGATCCTTCTTTGATATATTTGAGATAAATCTTCATTATTTGAAGACACTCTGGGGCTCATATCATTTGATGATATTTCAATCCCTCGAGAAGCAGATATTTGTGATAGCAAGAGCTTCAAATCTTCACTAGCTTTTGTGGACTCCGTCATAGACCTTTTTTGTTCCAAGAGTCTTCCAGACAACTGTCGTCCCCTAGTGCTTAGAGCTAACTTATAAGCATCGCCAAGATCCAACGATCCAGTTTCATTAGGTTTGGAGTCGAACTGACATTCACTTTCAACCCTAGAAGTTTCTTCACATTCCACTGTAACTTCCTTGCACAACTCAATCGTGCCAATGTCGTTTGCTTGAGTGGAGTCACTATTAACCCCAGAAGTTTCTGCACATTCCATTTTAACTTCTTTGCACAACTCAATTGTGCCAGTGGAGTCATTTACCTCTGTAGAAGCTTCTCTGGCTTCGAAATGAACTTCTTTATCCACCTCATTGGAGAAAGAAGCATCTAAAACAGAGAGAAATAAGAAAACATACATGGCAAAATGATAGAAGCCAAAGACTATAGACTTGAAAAAAATGATCAGAAAGAGAGGTGTGAGATAATTATTCCTAGATGTTACAATTATGAATAATTTTATGCAGTCTTTACACATTAATTTCTATTCTCTAGGAGGGTTTACATATGTAGAACAATTTACCAATATTGTGACTGAAACATGAATGCGTTTTGGAAAAAACATATGCCATATATGATACTTGAAAGTTAAAAATATGCGACGATGATCAGGCCTAGCCAGATAGCCCTACTAGTGAAGCTGAGGCCCAAGATATTAGTGGCCTTGGGTTCTACTCCCACCAACTCCCACGAACAGTATGTGGGTCTCTCTCTAATCTCTTGGTAGTTATAGTAATTTTTGTTAATTAGTACTAATTGCTTTAGAATGATGCTTGATATTCATGTTTTAATTGATACATGTAACCGATTCTCTCAATAAGTTAAAAAAAAATCATATATGCAGTAAGATAGACGTTTTGACTTACTAGATTTGGAGTCTGACTGAATTTCATTTGCTGGAGTGGAGTTACTTTTAAGCCGAGAAGTTTCTGCACAGTCCACTGTAACTTCTTTGCACAATTCATTTGTACCAGTGGAGTCATTTCCCGTATTAGAAGCTTCTCTAAGTTCAAGATGAACTTCTTTCCCCATTTCATTGGAGAAAGAATCATCTAAAACAGAAAGACAAATAAATAACCACATAAGGTAAAATGATAGAAGCCAAAGACTACAGACTTGAAAAGTATGATTATAGAGAAATAAAACGTAAAATTATTGTTCCTATATCCTAATCATCCTCATTTACGTAAATGTTAAATTGTGATTAATTTTATGCAGTGTTTACACATTAATAAATACTTTGGGGGTACTAATCATTAAATATGACCATCAAATACAGGAAAGTGTGATGAATAACCAACGGCATCGATGGTTTCTCCATTTTCCATTCACTAGAAGAGTTTTGGAATGTAGAAGCATTTACCAATATTAGGATGAAAACATGAATGCACTTCAAAACAACATATACCGGTGAACTTAGAGCTCTTGGGTTCTTCCCACTCATAGTCTCTGGGTTTCTCTCTACTTGGTTGTTTTAGTAATTGCTGTAAATTAATGCTAAGTCCTATAGTATGATGATCAATATCCATGTTGTAATTGATACATATAACCAATTCTCAAAAAGTAAAAAAAGTATATATAGAGTAAGATTGGCGTTTTGACTTACTAGGTTTGGAGTCGAACTGAATTTCATTTGCTGGAGTGGAGTCACTTTCAGACCTAGAAGTTTCTGCACATTCCACTGTAACTTCTTTGCACAACTCAGTTGTGACTGGGGACTCATTTCCCGTATTGGAAGCTTCTCTGGCTTCAATATGAACTTCTTTCCTCGAATCATTGGAAAAAGAATCATCTAAAACAGAAAGAAAGATAAGTAAATAGATCAGGTAAAATGATAGAATCCAAAGACTTGAACAATATGATCAGAAAGAGAATAGGTGTAAGATAATTTTATGCAGTCTAAAATTTTACGCTCTGAGATACTAATAATTAAATGGATAATGGCATTTATGGTCCCCTAATGTATAAGTTGTGTCAAAGTACTTCCTCCTGTTCAAATCTTGGCTTTAGCATTCCTAATATTTAAATTTGTTTCGTTCTAGTCTTTTAGGACATTTTTAACCTTATGTGTGACCATGCCTTCCGGAGCAATTTAAAGGTAAAATGTCCAAAAAAGACTCAAGTGAAACAAAATTTTAACATTAGCTAACGTAAAGATTTGAATATGAGGGATTACTTCGCACAAAACTTATACCCATAACCGTAAATGTCATTACCCCATGATTAGATATGTTGAATACTTAAAATATAGGAAAACTTGATGAATAACCAACACCAATATGGTTTTCCAATTAGTGGATTCTTTAGAAATGTATAACCATTTGCCAATATTGTGATGATAAAATGAATGTATTTCTGAACAACAGATGCTTTTGGACCACGTGTCCATATATGATGCTACATCCTATGTATGGGTTATGTATGTAGTAAGATTGACTCTTGACTTACTAGCAGTAAGATTGACTCTTGACTTACTAGTCTCTTTTGATTCATCGTAATGAGTCTCAACAATATGGGGAGAAGGAATTGCCTCAGCAAATGATATGAGCTCAGCCAGTGTATCAACATCATTTTTGTGCTCAGCTTGTTGCCAACTAAGTTCCTCTAACCCATGCCCGACAGTTGCCTTAGATACCACATTATGAAAGGGAACCGTCGTTTCATCACCAAGAGTAATAATTTGATGTTCTTGTTGAAGCACATGCTTAGCCACCGTATTTTGGACTAAACTCTCATTATCCGAAAACACACCTTCTGATTCAGTATCATAATTAACATTGATCTTTCTGTATTCTACATGTGTCAGTGGATCAGCATACTTGCTTCGCATATGTTCTAGTTTAGATTTAAGATTATGAGAGTCAATTGATTTAGAAATCCTTTGCTCATTGCAACAAGTACATTTTGTTGAAGCACCTCGAGTAAGGCCACCATGAGGCTCATCCCCGAGTTTGCCAACTAGTAATCTGTATGTTTCAGCGTTTGACTTGTTTACAGTGGCGAATGAGAAAAAGCAATTTTCACATGTTCCGTGAACATCAACAAGGTTATTGTGAAGTTGACAAAGAATCAGAGACGAGATTTTCAACTTGTGCTTGTGGCAGATTAAATCCCAGTAAAACCCTTCATTCTCATTGCCCATCACATGATCTAGTCTTGAGCATAGCAAACAAGGGATTTGCAATTGAGAATAGCGTGCAAACGTTGTTATCAAGTAGGAGAAACTAGCGTCAATGAAAAGCATAAAGATCAATAGCCATTCAAGAAATGCTGAAACTAAAGCTGAGGTGATACTGATAGAAACTTTTGGCCCATATTCAGCAGCTCGAATCCGTTTCAAATCCATTTCACCGTTCGAATAAAAAAGAATCCAGTGTTACCAAGACCAATGACTTGAAGCTTAATCAGTGCTGTAATAATATAGAGACAGGATTAACATACGAACAAATTCAGGTACTAGATTTCTCCACCAGCATAAAACAGTCAAGATGAGAAAACTCAATTTATAGCACATTCTATGAATCGAAATGGCAGAATCTACATTACACAATTCAACCCAGACAAAGAAGTAGCTATAAGTATTTCATTTCATTAGCTCAAAATGAGATAGTAAGAGTCAACCTTATGTAAAGTTTTAGTTCTAAAAGGATTAACACATATAAGTACTAATAAACAATAAAAGCTCAACATACAAGATCCAAATCTAACAGAGGCTTATCAAACAACCGATTCAAAGTGCCAAAAATTGTTACTCAGCAACAAAAATCAATTCCCACATTCGATACAACAACGATCATGCATAAATCGCTTTCACCTTTCATTCAAAACGCACATAAACATAAACAACGAACAAGAATACCCACAAAAATCATAAGTCAAAAAAAAAAAAACTTTTAGAATCAGCAATAATCAAACCTGACGATCAAGAAAATCAGCACCTCACCAAATCGAGCAGAATTGAAATGAACCCTTTACAAAAAAAATGTGTATGTAATAGTGGTGGTGCTGTAACATTAATAAATATATATTATATATATATATATATATATATATGAAAAGGTGCAGTCAGAGATGGTATGGGTGACGAATGCGACGTCGTTTTATGACCAACAAAGAAAAAGTCGGCTGAGTGATGATGATTGACAAGTTGGCATTATAGAACCGAAAGGTGGCCAACTCTTTTCATCTACAAAAGTACAAATCTATTTCACCTAAATCATATTCCAAGATTCCCCCTAAAATTTCTTCCTTTTTCCCCTCTAATATTTGGTTGATTATTTACGTATTTCTATTATTGCCACGATTGACTTTTGAAGGAGAGTAGAAGAAATTTTAGATTTGACTCGATTGAAGCGTGCCCTTTGTCCGAACTTAGGGCATAAAGATTTTGGAAATTGCAAGAGGGAATAAAAAGTTGAAACTTGAGGGATGGAGATATTATCGAAAATTTAAAAACTAAAAGAAGTTTGAAATGCCTTTAATTATTCTGGTGCGGAAATATAATTACCATTCATTCGCTGGTACACGGACACGGATACGACACGACGCTGATACAAAGCACGGTATTTCTAAAAAATATTAGAATACAACACGACATGATCCAGACACCGCTATCAAATATATAAATACTAGTGTGTAATCCGTGATACGAACGGCCAAAGTTAAATTAAAAATACATTATAAAAACATATATGAACTGTAAAAGATTTGATGGGTTTGTATTCTCTCATCACAAAATTGACATGTGAATTGTAAATGCTAAAAAAATAAAATACAACATTTTTTATAATAGTATGCATAAAATAAGCATACATACATTAAACTAACAAAAGCAAGATATCATTATGTATAAAAATAATATAGAAACATCATAATTATTTATAAAAGATTTAACCAACTGATATATTGTTTTAGGGCTTAAAAAATAAACACTGTGAAGTTGTAGAGAACATGATGTTTATCCTGCCAAATTAGACAAAACTTATGACTGAATATATTAATTATATGCGTGTATATAATTTAGGGTAATTTTTTAAATTATTTTTACATTTTAAAAAGTAGAAAGTATGGTGAGAGAGCGCAAAAAGAGCTATTGTATTTATTACCTAGATTTTTTTTACGTAATCTGTAAGATATAAACACTTTTCACATTTTTTATTTTACCATAATATTTATAAACATAGAAAAGTATCTAAGTTATGGATAAAAGAATAAAAGTATCTAAGTTAAGGATAAAAGAATAAAAGTATCTATATTTTTAAAATATAATTTCATTATGATTTCAATTTGCTTTTGAGAAAAACTATCGTACGAACCAATGTTGCTAAAATCCACATAAGCAATGTCCCAGTATTGCAATGTGAAAGCAACACATGGTCTAAAGCAACATATGATCTAGCCTGAACAGTTCTGACTAATAAATAATGTATCCCAAAATGATAACTTACATTGCAAAATCCATGACAAATTTGATGCTTGTGTATTCATAATTTATCAGAACCCCAAGTTAAAATTCATGATTTCCTATGTAGAACTGGACATCTAACGTGTAGTTGCAGTTCAAATACCATTCTCCAAAATACTTCATGTTGAAACTAATAAATTAGATTGAGTAAATCTCGAATGAACATGTTCATTCTAAACAAAAGATTAGCAAATCACTAAAATCCACATTCCACATTTTCTTAACGAAACAAATATTCTTCGACCACCATACTTACTGAATTTGACAAATCTTTACGTCACGTATGCTCCTTTCATATAAAATTACTGACACTTTGTATTGTGATCTACATGAAAGTTGCATTTAGAACCATCCACACAAAAAATCAAAAAAAAAAAAAGGAAACAAAGAGAGAAGAAGGAGAAAAATTCAAATAAAAATTTCCAAAAATTTGTTTCAGATTGACCTTAAATCTCTAAGGAAGGCTATCCCAAAGACATAAAAAGAGGTACTGACATAGATCCTCATATAAGCGCTAAAAACTTAAATGAATTGAAAACGACTCAAGTGGAGCACATCCATGAGAGGATATATCGGATTGAGAACCAACTAAATAGGAGGGATAGTGTTTACCCAAATACACATGCTTGAAAATGAGCTAATAAAAAATGAAGAGCAACAAGCCACACCAAAGCCAAAGATGGAGCACAAACAAGAGACGGGCCACCATAAAATTCAAGGTACACGTGATATTCGAAACCGTGATATAAAATATTTTACATGTCAAGGTAGGGGTCACGTGGTGAGCCAATGTTCGAACAAATAAATAGTGATTTTGAGGGATTGTGGTGAGATTGTCACGGACGATAAGGGTTACCACTATTGGAGGATAGTTTGGGTGAGGATTGTGTGGCTACTAATGCATTGATTTTGGTTTTGAGAAGAGAACTCAGCCAACACACGAGGATGATTTTGGTTTTGAGAAACACACGAGGATGGTTGAAGATAAGGTACGTAGTGTGACTATCAATAGTGGTAGTTGCACTAATGTCTCTATCACCTCTACGGTGAAAAAATTAGTCTGCTTCTTTTGGAGCACCCTAGACCATACAAGTTGCGATGAATCAATGATACTGGTCACAAAAGTGAATAAACAGTGATGGTTGCATTAAAGTGAATAAACAGTGATGGTTGCATTAACACCTCAACAAATTTATGGAGACTAAGTGAGGTCAAAGAAAGAGAGTAAGCCAAAGAACGTGGGTGAACAAAAGCGCAAAATTCAAGAGCGCACCGATGATAATGCTTACAAATGACGCTTTGGATTTGAGAACAAATCCCTTTCAAAACAAGGTGAATGATACGATATATATATATATATGTATATTATATTAGTTTTTTATTCGCTTGTATTTCAAATTTAGATAGATTTATTTAGTTATTTAGATAAGAAAAATGAATAATTTGGATAATGAAAATATCGATTTGGATTGATATCCTTCTTCTATTAAGATTTCTTTTTAAATTAGAACTCTTGTAGTTTGCCAATTAATAGGCACATGAAATTCATAATGAAATATTTTTTTTTTGATAAAAATTTGTGAGTTTTAACTCTCATCGTTCTTTAAGAACATTTTTGAACTTATCAAATTTCATATTTGTGGGTTTGTTCCCAACGTATCAAATAGTTTTACATCCTGTTTGTGGTGTCATCATAATTTCGTTGCGAAGTTCGTATTTGTTGACTTCATGAGGTCAAGGTTATTAATACCGAAGATCGATGTAGCAATCGAATTCAGGTTAAAGATATCCATCTACCAGCAATTTGAAGTTGATCTAGAAAATTCTGCGTCGAGTTTATCTAAGTCTTGGTTGGCTCATATCATAATCAAAGACTAGATTCATGTAAATATCGTAACTAGGAAAGTGTTTTATGTACTAATTAATATTTAGATTTTTCTGATAATGCTATTAGATAATTAATCATGATTGATGTGTAGTACCGTAAGCGCACGTCTTATTGTCTAATAAGAAGTTGTCATTCTCACAAGAACTTGAATGTTAACCACTGGAGTTTCATGTATTAGTAATCTAAGCTAATTGATAACTTGGATTGATTGTTAAATGATTAGTAAAAGGGAAACAAAGATTACTAACCAATAAAATAAAGCGAAGAAAACGTCGAAAATGAGTTTTAATAATTGATTAAAGATCCAAAATTGGGATTCACTATAATCGCCGCTATCAACCTTATTATGTTTTTCACTCAATTACGAAAGCAACTTATGTTTGATGTAATCACCGCTAAATGTTGGCATGAAGTAGGAAACTGCGCGCCATGCTCTGCACAAGCTAGTTATATGTGCTTTGACAAAGAATTGTGATTTCACCCACCTATAACTGCACAGGATATATATTCATTTACTACCGAGATAGTGAATCCATTTCTTGGCGTTTCATGAAATATTGCTACCTGTATTGAGTGAATCGCACGCCGAGATTGACTCCACCAAAGGGTGATACGAGCCTAACTAACAGATCCATCACCACAACCACATTTTTCATAACCTCTAAGGTCTTTGACCTCATGTGCACCATCTTATCTGTAAGCCCAATCATTAACTACCAAGATTAAAAACCATGTGCTTGGATTACAAAGAGTCGTGTTCGGATATATCAAACCTATCGAATGTACCTACGCTACAAGTCTGCTAACCCATAGCATTGGCGAGCATTCTCCTGTCAAAGCTTGTGACGATCAAGTCGAAATCTTAATACCCCGGATTAAAGATTTCATAGACTTGCGAACCCGGTTTAAGATGCCAAGTACATGACTTTTCCAGTGTTGTCTTCTCACCTAGAGAAGTAGAAGTCTAACTTAGCAATCTCAGAGACATGTTGTTTAATATTATATAATATTATAGATGCCATAAGATTTATATGAAACAACTCATAGCCTTTTATTAATAAATAAATGTTAATACAATTTTTTATAGTTTACTCCCTATTCCATATCCTCGTTTGGCATCAAGGGCATACACCCAATAATTCGTGCCCCAAATTTGCGGCCACATCCCTAGTTTCATACTTGGTGAATTTTGTCCTTTTCTTGAATCTCTTTTCTCTAGAGCCTAAACACTTTCTTTTATCATTTGTTCCACGAGTCAAATAAGGGTGTTAATATCCTGTTAGCAATTGTGAGATTCATGCCCTTTACATCTCATATTTGAGGTTCAAGGCTACCATAGAAGTGTATTGTGGAGCTTACCGCACTATAAACAATGCAATGAACACTCTTGAACAAGAATCCTGGTGAAAAGACGAAAAACGACGAAAAACAAGGGGATTCTACTCAGGCGTGCATGTAAAGGCGTGCATGTAGGCGTGTAGGAGGCAAGATTGTTTATCATAGAGATTTACCATGGTATCAGTTTTATTACTACAGAAAATTAGGGTGGTAGAATATTATCTCTTAGATTCATATAAATTAAAATTCAATCGTATCGCATAAGCCCCAGTGTGCTTCGAGCCAATGACAATTGAGATTTCCAAGTTCTCACGTGCGGATGGGAAGCAAGCCAATAGGTTGCTAAATTTTTGTAATACTTAGATAACAATCTTGTTTTATTATTATCAATAAAATGACATTCTGTTTATATACTGTTGTCTTTTAATATTAGTGAAGTCTCTTGGATTACATAAAGTTATATCGCATGTTATGCATCGATAATGGTGATCATGGAATATGCTCGAATGGCTATGATCCAAATAATGTTTTAAGTCACATATTCATTGAGATAGGGATATCAATGATTTGTTAAAATTTACTTGTATGTAGCATTCTATTATGGAGTACTTGGCTCCATGGGTATTGGTCGAAGACCTATGCACATATGAGGATCCACATTGGGATGATTGGACTGAACAATCCCACTAGAATTTCATATTGGTATTTGCATCAAATATGAAATTCCAAAGTCACCTAGGCATGTGATGATCCTCACGACTTGAGGAATCATGACTGCTCGATTATTCGACTCACTACACTTTGATTTAGTTTATGATTTCAGGAGGATCACAAAATGGTCTATTTTGGGTGTAGTTATGGGATTTGATAGGTTGTCTCTAATCTTAGAATTGGTTAATGTCATGTGGTTTCTAAGAAATGAATGGCTAAGGAATCTCTGGACCTAGTCGGTCAATAAGAAGGTGTGTGATCCTTCCTTTATTGACACAAGTCATCATCATGTGATTAAATTAATAGGATATCTATTGGCAACCAAGTTTTAGATTTAATCGGGAGATCTAACAGAAGGATTATGTTTAGAAATTTTATTGTTAGAAATTTTGATGATGATGATAAGATAGGATTACAATTGGTAGACCCAGAAATATGTAAATTTCGCTTACTTAGAACATTTGTACTAGAAAGTTTGAGCTGAAACTTTTAGAATATGTGTTCTTCTCTTTCTTATAATGTTGTCTTAAACGCTTGAAACGTTGATAGAATTCAAGGTGAGTCTATAAATATTTAAGTTTGAAGATCAACAAGTGCCGAAAGAAGTCTGTTCAAGAATATTTTTCCAACCGATCGTATTTAGAATGATGTTTTCAAATGACAAGCATCATTAAACTCAAGAATTTGCATCAAGATATTCAACTAATAAGTCAAGCAAGTGACTGAAAATTAAATGTTCATTCTGATGTATTTAATGCTCCAACGTGCATTTATTTCAAATGCATTAAATGCATATCAAAACATTAATGTGGATATTAACTTCAAAGAATGGAGAACACCATCTTATTAGATGTCAAAATTATCATACAGAAGCACTTTGTCTCTACAACGGTATCTGACAGTTATCAAGTGAGTCACTTCTACGGGCGTACTGAGTGGATCCAACATATATATTTTTGTGTCTGCTTATAAATAGAACTGCAAACACTAAAAAAAAGATAGAAAATCCGAGATCAATCATTCAAAATCTTAAAAAGCTTTTATCATTCAAATCCTTAAAATGGCTTTCAATACTCCTCTAAAGTTTACATCTCAAATAACTAAAAGCTTAGTTCAAAACCATTCTATAACATTTTTGAATCTTTCATATCCCTGGACATTCTACATATATTTACTTTTCATCTCTACCAAATAAGAACCGAACTGAAGTGAATATCATCCAAAGTTATTCGAGCTTATAACAACAAACAAAATCCTTATCTGTGTGAAAAACCCTAAACCTACTTTCAAACTGAGTGTGACGAAAGACAAGGTTATTTGCAACATTTCTTAGTGAAAAAAGCAAACCAATAAAGAGATCGAAGTAGAAACTTGAGTAACTAAGGATAATGAAGCATTTCAGTTTTTGATTCGTCGTATTAGAGAAGACTCTAAATGAATCTATGGATTCTATATAGTGAATTCTTTCTTGAAATCAGAAAAGAAGGACGTAGTTGGTATTACACCACTTACCAAACCTTACAAACTCTTATTTCATTATTGCTTTATGCGTTGTTGATTATTATGTATCATTTGCATATCTAAAACAAGCATTAAGTGAACAACCAATTTCAAAAGAACAATAAATAAATTGCAACACTTAACTACCTTCAAACCCCAAGACTTGATATCTTCCATTGTACACTAACTATGAACAAGGTGCTGAGCAATACAACATTAGTTGTAGCGCTCAAACGTTTGTCTAAGTTAATCTTTTACTCACAAGTCTTACATCCAAAAACCAATCTTGCTAAAACCGCTAACATATTTAGGACATGCGACTAAGCAACTGAGCATTTGATACACGATTTTTTTTTTAAATTTTAAATAACTTAAGGTCTATTTAACTCCCTTCTAGAAGACCCTTTCGTGTACCACTTGGAATCAACAGATGAGACATGTGCTATGATCGTGCTCTGAAAAGGTCTACTTGAAATCTTTCAAGTCTAGGTGTTGAGTCGATTTTGCTATGTATTGAACTCAATCTATAGGAGTTATCAATTAATTGGTGGTTAATTCATAACCTAATTAATTATTTGACATAATGATTAATTCAGGTAATTATTGGATTATTATTATCTAGCAATTTGGAAATGATCCTCAGCTAGCTCTTGAATGAACTTAAGGGAATTATGTGTTTTAATTAACCTTTATGAAAGACTAAGAGGGACTTAATTGGTTTAATTAATTCATGGTAGAATATTTAATTAATTGATTATTTGGTTAGTTGGAGATAATTAATCATTGATGAATTAATTAATAAGTTAAGTCCAAGAGATTAATTAATTAAAAGCCCATTTGATAAATCTTGAGAGTTTTAATTTAATTAGTCTTTAAGATTGATTAAATTAATTAAATGGTTGAAACAAAATTGATGGAAGACAATCTAATTAGGAAAAAAATAAATTAAATTTTTTGAATTAGGTTTTTCATATGAGGACTCCTAGATATGCTATGATATATATATATATATATATATTATCAAACCTAGAAGAGATAAGATGAATGAGTTTGCATCTAGTGGGATGATGATTAAAAGGGGAAAATTGCATTTTTGGTACCTTATTGTGGCCTGCACGTTTGTTCAGTACAGTAATATGGGGGGGTGGCAAATACGGTACACTATTCTGGGGTATACTTAGCAATTTGGGTACAAATTGATCGGAAAATACCGTATTCGCCGGAAAATGGCACGTGCCGGGCACATGCGTATACATTTGGCGATTTTGACCAATTTTGACCGAATTGGAGGGAGATTTCTGATGTGGCATTCAATTGGGGGGAAAATTTTCATCTATAGTCACACGTGAGGTGCACATGGATTTATTCCCCAAATTATTTTAATCAAATATTGATTTTCAAATCCCCAAATTAAAAAACCCTAAAATCCAACCACGATTTTCCTTCGATATGATCAAAATTCTGAAACTCTAAATTCAACCACGATTCCGTTCTCTCAACGTTAAGAAATCCTTAGTCCCTCCATAAGCCATTAGTTCCTCCAAAAATCCTTCACCATGAAAGTCAGAGCTCCCGACGAAAATGGAAAACCGAACCCGATATACGGTAATTTCAATTATTTATGATATTTTTCTTATATTTTAGTAAAATTTGGGTTTTTTTTTATTATAATCCCTAAACAACACAACAGGGGATTAAAAAGTTTGGGTTTTATGTTTAGGAATTGTTAATGTTTACGAATATTTTGGGTTTAGGGTTTTATGTTTTTTAGGAATTGTTAATGTTTTCGAATATTTTAAAGTTTGGGAAGTATGCTTTTTGTTTTTCTCTGAATAATTTATCATTTTCTATCAAAAAGTGTGAAGGTTCCATAGTTTTTTTAATCGAAGTGGTCCATACTTGTTATTCTATTTTAATTAATTTCTTTATCATTTTACTTTACAGATCCACATTCAAATCTTCTGACATTATGTTTGCATTATGGGGGTATGTTATTTATATATGGCGATAAACCGAGGTATGAAGCAGGATCCGTCTACAAATTTGACCATTTTCGGTGTGACACGATTACTATTGAAGGGTTAGTTGATTTCTGTAAGCTCATGCATTTACCAGATTGTAAAGGTTTGTATTGGAAACTTGAAACATGTTTTAAACAAGTTAAAGGTGATCTGGAGCTCTATTGTCATTGTTTTAAAGCGTTAAAAAAAGATAGAGAAGTACATGTCTACATAAATCATGAAGATGGTCTTGGAGATGTCATTTGTGGGGTAACAGAAGATAACAGTAGTGATGGTGATCAAGCTACAGACAACAACAAAGGTGATGGTCCTGCAATTATGGAAGACACTGATGAAGAAGATAATGAGTTACAGGAAGATGAATTGGATAAGGAGTTATATGAGAGTGACTATGAAATGCAATCTGATGGTCATACTAGTAGTGAAGACACTGATGAAGAATTGGAGAAAGAATTGACAGTAGAGGAAGAATTGGAGGAAGAATTGGAGAAAGAATTGACAGTAGATAAAAATGAATGTGTAGATGACACTGATTCTGGAGAGGAAGATGTAAATATGAGTGAAGATGATTTTGATAGCATAAGGGGATCTGATGTTGAGGGAGATGAAATCAAATGCCCAGTCTTTAGGCCTTCTGAGAAATTCAATCCAAAATTTCATTTGGGATTGAAGTTTAGCACTAAAACACAACTCAGAGAAGCAATTCACTCACATGCAATTATGTCACAAAGGAGTATAAACATCACTTCGAATGACAAAAGGAGACTTTGTGCCAAGTGTGTACATAGTGATTGTCAGTGGAAGTTGAATGCTTATATGGTGGAAAATGAGTGTTCTTTTCAAATAAGGACATACATACCTAAGCATAGTTGTGGAGCTAATTTCAATGTGAAAAATCTGAAGTCACCATGGTTAGCTGAGAAGTTTTTGAAAAAGTTTAAGTTTGATGCTAACAGAACTGTTGAAGGGTTTAGATTAGAGGCAGCTGATGAAGTGAAGTGTCATATCTCTGAAGATCAAGCTTACAGAGCCAAGAGGAGAGCCCTAAAAATGATTGAGGGAACTCCTGATGATCAGTATAAACTATTATGGGACTATGTTGATGAAATTAGGAGGACCAATTCTGGTACTACAGTTATTATTGGTACATTAAATTCAAGTGGGGAAAATCTTTTTGACAGGTTTTATGTATGTCTAGGTGCTTTAAAAGAAGGATTTTTGGCTGGGTGTAGGCCATTAATTGGGGTAGATGGATGTCACCTAAAGGGGCCTCATCAGGGGGTGTTGTTAACTGCTATAGGTATTGACCCTAATAACAATACCTACCCTATTGCATATGCAGTGGTACAAAATGAGTGTGAGGATACATGGGATTGGTTTCTAACCATATTGAAGATTGATTTGAAGATTGAAAATGAATCTGAGTACACATTCATTTCTGACAAGCAAAAAGGCCTACTAAAAGCATTTCATAATGTGGTACCCAACTGTGAACATAGGTTTTGTGTGAGGCATTTACTAGGGAACTTAACAAGAGCAGGTTTCAGAGGTGTTGCATTTAAGGATGCACTTTGGAGAGCAGCTAAAGCCACAACATACAATGATTTTTGTAGAAAGTTTGAAGAGTTGACAAATCTTAATGAGGATCTGGCTGAGTGGTTCACTGAAAGACCACCACAAAACTGGTCTAGGGCATTCTTCAGTTGCCATCCTAAATGTCATATGCTGTTAAACAATTGTTGTGAATCATTTAACAACAAGATATTAAAGGCTAGAGAAAAGCCTATTCTTTCAATGTTGGAGTCAATCATGGAATCATGTATGCAGAGATTACAAGTGAATAGAGACAGAGCAAAGACCAAAAGGAAATGGCAAGGCTACTTATGTCCTAAAATTCAAAACATTCTTAATAAAAATATTAATAGGATGGGAGGATGTAACCCTATTAAAGCTGATGATATGCATTACCAAGTTAGATGCATAGATGATGATGATGGTGACCAATTCATTGTAGACTTGGAGAAGATGACATGTGATTGTAGAAGGTGGCAGTTAACTGGAATCCCATGCACACATGCATATAGTGCAATACAATGCCAAGGGTTGAAAATTGTAGACTTTGTGGATAAGTGCTACACTGTTGAAACTTATAAAAAGGTGTATGCCCCATCAATAATGCCAATAAATGGCAGAAAGGAATGGAAGAAATCTGACTTCATTCCTCCTCTACCCCCAAATAGTGGAAGATCAGTTGGAAGACCGGGGACTGTTAGAACAGCTGGAGTAGATGAAGTGATCTCAAAGACCAAGAAAAGAAGTAGAGGCAAGCCAAAGCTAGTTAATAAGCCATACAAACTTAAGAGACAACAAAAAACTTGTAAATGCAAGAAATGTGGTGCTGATAAACCTCATTTTTACGCTATTTCCATCATTCATTCGACACGTTTATTATAGAATTTGCATCATATTTTTATCCCGCAAATGTGTTTAATGTCACTTTTGAGTGCCGTAGGGAATTTCTATGTTGCAAACGGAAAACAACAATTGTAGGCTGAAATCGAGAACAACTTGATCGAAAGTTGCAAATAAACGGCGTACAAGCGCCGTGTTAAACCGCGTACGTGCGACACTATACACGGCGTACGAGCGCCGTGTTAATTCGCGCCCGAACAACGAAGGCAGAGATTTTAAGTCATTCCGCGTACGTACGCCGATTACAACGGCGTACAAGCGCCTATTATAACGGCGTACAAGCGCCTATTATAACGGCGTACAAGCGCCAATTACAACGGCGTACGAGCGCCGTGTTAACCGGCGCACAGGCGCCAGATACATAAGCGTACAAGCGCAGGTCAAAGCGGCGTACAGGCGCGCGCTTATTCCAGTCTGAACGCGGAAAGCCCAAATTCAGCCCAACTTCGAGTTTATGTTCTAGATTAGGTATAAATACCCCCTCCGAACATTGTTTTAGGGTTCGAACCTTATTTTCTTGAATTGAGTTGTAAAGATTGGGGATCGAGACACGAAATTCAAGAACGATTGTAAACAGTTTATTCGACAACGGGTTTTATCGAAATTATCTTCTTTAATCTCTTTGAATTCTTGTCGTTTATGATGTTTGATTTATTAATTGTTTATTGTGCTTTCGTTTCTATGGAGTAATTCATATTATTCTGGAATCGGGAATAGCCCGATAATATGTTATCGATATAGATTATAGAATCGTTGATTTTACATCGCGTATGCTTATGATTTGCATTCTTGATTATTAATGCTTGTGAATTTGCTGGCCACATATTTGCATGATCATAGATATTAGGTGAAAATTCTGAAAGGTGACATCTATATCAGAACCCTAGAATTCAAACCTAGGATCCTAAATCACGAAAGTAGTTTTAGGTCTTTTGAGGAATCGATACACTATCATAGAGATTAATGAGTCTGAATTTAGTCTAATCATCACGAAAGTAGTTGATTAATTAGCTTGGGCATATTGTTATGCTTCGACAGAAGGTAGCGAGTAAAATAGGATAGTGTACTTCATAAGTAGCGATCGTAACTTCATCGGTAATATAATTGAGTCGATAATATTTATCGTGGTGAACCCTAATTCCGGAATTTCCAATCATACATAACTCGAATCAATTTTCTTGCGTTCTGTTTAGTTTTCTTTACAATTTATCTCGTGCTTTTGATTAGGCTTAGATTACTGATAAGTGATAGATTAGTACTTGATTATTCGGTCCTCGTGGGAACGATATCTTTTGTACTGCACCGAAGCCGTGCGCTTGCGGTTTAGGCACATAAAGTTTTTGGCGCCGTTGCCGGGGACTTGAATAGTCAATATTAGTTTATATCATATTTTAGTGAGACTAAGCCATTTTATTTTATTTTTAATTTTCAATTTTTATTTCTCTGTTTAATTTCAGGTTTTCGATTTTTCCTTGTATGCGAAGTAAGCTCGATTTCGTACCTGATCCAGAAATCGAGAAAACCTTTCGTGCTAGGAGAAGACAACAAAGACTGAAACAAGCTCAGCTTAGACAAGTTACAATGGCTGAAGAGAACGTGAATGCAAATATTAATGCAAACGCTAACGCGAATGCAAACCCAGCTGCAAATGTGAATCCGAATGCAAATGCGAGATGTCTTAAGGACTTTGCAGCACCTAATGCTCAGACACTTCACTCCAGCATTGCTAGGCCTACTGTAGAGGCCAACAATTTCGAGCTCAAGCCATCCCTTTTGCAAATGGTTCAGCAGAATCAGTTTGGGGGTGCACCTACTGAAGAGCCAAACCTCCACTTGTCCATGTTTTTAGAGTACTGCGACACTCTAAAAATGAACGGGGTTTCCCAAGATGCCATCAGACTGAGATTATTTCCGTTCTCACTGAGAGACAAGGCGAGAGCTTGGTTACATTCCTTACCGACTGGTTCGATTAGAACATGGGATCAATTGATGCAGACATTTTTAGCGAGATACTTTCCACCGAGCAAGACTGCACAACTGAGGAATCAAATTACGACTTTTGCTCAGAGAGAAGGCGAATCGTTGTATGAAGCTTGGGAACGATTCAAAGACCTTTTACGGCTGTGCCCACATCACGGGCTGGAAAAATGGCTCATCGTTCATACGTTCTATAACGGACTGATTTACATCACGAGGATGTCAGTCGATGCAGCAGCTGGAGGAGCGCTGATGAATAAGGGTATCGATGAAGCCTACGACTTAATCGAAGATATGGCATTGAACCACTACCAGTGGTCAAGCGAAAGGTCGACTCCACAGAAAACGCCAGGTAAGTACGATATTGATGCCATTACTTTACTTTCTGCACAAGTAGAGGCTATGTCTAAGAAGCTGGATTCTATGAATATGCATGTTAATTCTGTCACTACCCCACCCCCTATGTGTGAAATATGTGGTACAGTTGGTCATATTGCCTTAGAGTGTCAAATTGCTAGTATACCGACCGATCCCTCTATAGAGCAAGCCAATTACGTGAATAACTTCAACCAAAAGAACAACCCATTTTCAAACACTTTTAACTCTGGTTGGAGAAATCACCCCAATTTTTCATACAAACCTCAAAACGCAGCTGTCCCGCCTAATTTTAGACCACCACCGGGATTTCAACAAATGCCTTTCAATCCTGTTCCACCACAGAAATCGAACTTAGAGTCACTTCTCGAGAGTTTCGTAGTAGCCCAAACTAAGCAAAACGAGGTAGTAAATGATGCAATTAAGCAACTAGCAACTAAGGTCGACTCTTTAGCAACTGATAAACCTCAATTATACGTGTTTTCTAGCCTAAGATTAGTCATTTTATATCATTTTATATCATGATTTATACCCCATATACGTTTATAGGTTTATTACATGATTGTAGGGTAAAATCATTAACTTCGAGAAAATGACGAAAAAACGTATGAAATGAGATACATGGGCGCTGTTTGGAAATACGATCATATCTTGAGCTAAAAACCTCCAATGTTAATGAGCCTTATATATTTGGAAAGCTAAGACAATTACCTAAAAGTTTTGTGAAGATGACAAGATCCGGTTCAAACGTTTAAAGGCCCGAAAGTTACAAATACGCTCTGTTTCGAACCAAATGGCGCAGTCCTGGTAAAACGATCATAACTCGAGTTTTAGAACTTGGATTGGATCCAAATCAGTGGGGTTTTGAATCTAAGACATAGAGATACAACTTTGTAGAAGACCCCAAAGCCAAATTCGGACTGGAACAACGGCGTACGTACGCCGTGTTAATTGGCGTTCAGACAACGAAGGCAGAAAGTTTGGGGCTTCATTGCGTACGTACGCCAATTTGTACGGCGTACGTACGCCGATTTGCACTGCGTACGTACGCCGCTTTGCGTACAGACGCGCGTTAGGTTGATTCTAAACGCTGAAAAAGCCCATATTCGGCCCAACTTCGGGTTTATGTTCTAGATTAGGTATAAATACCCCCTCCGAACATAGTTTTAGGGTTCGAACTTTATTTTCTTGAGTTGAGTTGTAAAGATCGGAGATCGAGAGACGAAATTCAAGATTATTGTAAACGGATTATTCGACAACGGGTTTAATCGAAATTATTTTCTTTAATCTCTTTTAATTCTTGTCGTTTTATCATGTTTACTTTATTGATTGTTTATTGTGCTTTCGTTTCTATGGAGTAATTCATATTATTCTGGAACCGGGAATAGCCCGATAATATGTTATCGATATAGATTATAGAATCGTTGATTTTACATCGCGTATGCTTATGATTTGCATTCTTGATTATTAATGCTTGTGAATTTGCTGGCCACATATTTGCATGATCATAGATATTAGGTGAAAATTCTGAAAGGTGACGTCTATATCAGAACCCTAGAATTCAAACCTAGGATCCTAAATCACGAAAGTAGTTTTAGGTCTTTTGAGGAATCGATACACTATCATAGAGATTAATGAGTCTGAATTTAGTCTAATCATCACGAAAGTAGTTGATTAATTAGCTTGGGTATATTGTTATGCTTCGACAGAAGGTAGCGAGTAAAATAGGATAGTGTCCTTCATAAGTAGCGATCGTAACTTCATCGGTAATATAATTGAGTCGATAATATTTATCGTGGTGAACCCTAATTCCGGAATTTCCAATCATACATAACTCGAATCAATTTTCTTGCGTTCTGTTTAGTTTTCTTTACAATTTATCTCGTGCTTTTGATTAGGCTTAGATTACTGATAAGTGATAGATTAGTACTTTATTATTCGGTCCTCGTGGGAACGATATCTTTTGTACTGCACCGAAGCCGTGCGCTTGCGGTTTAGGCACATCAGGTGCTGAGGGTCACAATCAAACAAACAAGAAATGTCCCATGTATGTGACTCAAGAGTCTATCAGTCAGCCTTCTACTCAGTTGGGTAACACAAGTATTGGTGATCCCTCTAACAGTCAGGCTTCTACTCAGTTGGGTAACACAAGTCAGCCTTCTACTGGAACAAAGGTAATGTTATTTTATTTTTATGTATTCAAATACTTATTTTGATGTATTCAAATACTTAATTTATTCTTGTGTCATAGGTGAGAAGAAGAAAAGTTACATCTGTAAGGAATACTCAGAGTACAAAAGTTGCATTTTTGAGATCAAGTACAAAGAATGCTCAAGAAGTACAAGCTTCAACTGTAAGGGGTTTGATTTAAAGTGTATCTTAGAAATAATGTTTCAAAAATCATATTTAATGTTTCAAATAATATTTTTATGCATTATGACAATAGGGAAAGAGAAAGGCAAATGGAGTAAATGTGAAGAAGAATTTAAAAAAGTCAAAGAAGATTTCTTTGGGGCTGGTGGATGAACAGGAACAACAACACATGTTCCCTGATCTAATTACAGAGTTCTCAGACTCCATTAAATGAAGGAACTACAAGTGTAAGTTTTGTTGTGTTTAGGATTCCATTTTATTAACTTTCACAGAGTAAATTTATTGTTGTATTTGTGAAATAGGGGATACAAAGGGAAACAAGAAGAAAGAATCCACTTCCACCAAGGCCTGCTGCAGTTAATTCAAAACTTCCATCAAGAACCAAAAAATCCACTTCCACAGGGCCTTCAATGTATTCTCAGCTGCAGCAAGGTCAAGGACAAACTAAAGGGGTGCAAATAAGAGAACCATCCACAATGAGCACCAAAGTACAGAAACAGAAGCAAGAGATCTCTATTAATTCAAAGGACAAGGGAAAAAAGAAGTTGTAAATGCAAGAAATCAGTTGTTAGTATTGAACTGTTTGGGATTTATTTTGGTGTATGGAACCTTGTTTTGTATTTCACAATGTTTATGATTTGTTTTGTTTATGGAACATGGAGCCTTGTGTTGTTTTGAAGAATGATTGGGATTTATTTTGTTTATGGGCCTTGTTGGAATACCTTGTTTTGTAATGTGATTTGTTTTGTTTATGGAATATTGAACTGTTTTGGGATTTGTTTTAGTTTTGTTAGTCTTGAACTGTTGGGATTTGTTTTGGTTTATGCAACCTTGTGTATGGAATATTGTTTTTGTCTGATTTGTTTTAGTTTTGTTTGTTAGTCTTGTGTTTAGTCTTGAACTGTTGGAACACCTTGTTTTGTATTGATTGGATTTATTTTGTTTATGAAATATTGTTTTGTATTGAAATGCTTCTGATTGTTTGTGTTTTGTTAGTCGAATCTACAGGTAAGAAAAGACAACAGAATTGAATACACATACATGTAAATAATAGAAGTTCAAACCACAAACAACACCATGTTATCACAACACAACACTAACACATACAAACCAAAGTTATCCTAAAACACAACACAACAGAAAATCAACCAAGACATTACCAAAGTTATCCTACACAAACCACAACACTAAGAAGATCAACCAAGACATTACAAAAAGAAATTTTATCATCTTCTGTCTTTGTAGCTTCAAATTCTCATTTTCAAGGTGTGATATTGTTTGTTTTAGCCCATCAATTTGAAGCTCTAGCGCAGATACCTCTAACTCGAGACTGGAAATTCTTCTTACCGTCCCAAAGTTAGCTTTCTCATCCTCCAATCTGGCAGTGGTTATAGTATCTTCATCCAAGGTCGATAGTTGTCTTCTTAAACAATCAACTTCACCAGCTAATCTAATATTTTCCCGGTGTAATTTTCGTATAAGAACGACGGCCCTCGGCCCATTGGCGGATCCTCCCACTGAAAATAGTCACACCCACCTTTCTGGAATTAAATAAAAAAAATGTTGAAAAAGTTATTTTAAAAATGTCAGATTATTCAGTCTCAATTGCAATTTTGACAAAATTAATCAAAAAATTATTAAAGACGAATCTTACATTCCAGTCCTTGCACCCCCAAAATCGTCTACTTGGGTTATCATCCGACCAACTAATGACAAGAGGAGCTTTTTTAAGACAGTCGCATGTGCGAAAAATGGGCGACGAGCTTGATGAACTTGACATTACAAATCCGTTAGTTTGAGCAAAAATTGGATTTTGAGTAAGGATTTACGGTTTCTGGACGTCGCGCGAGTAAGGTTTGGAATGAATCGTGGTTTCAGTGTTTTGGTGATTTGGAATGAATCGTGGTTGGAGTTTAAGATTTCGGAATTTTAGGGTTCTTCAATTTGGGGATTTTGGAATTTTTGGATGTAAAATAATATGTATAATTGTTGGATATTGGGGGAAAAAAAGGCACGTGATGTGCACATGGATGAAATTTTTCCCTCCAAATAACATGCCACATCATAATTTCGGTCAAAATTGGTCAAAATCGCCAAATGTATACGCATGTGCCCGGCACGTGCCATTTTCCGGCGAATACGGTATTTTCCGATCAATTTGTACCCAAATTGCTAGGTATACCCCAGAATAGTGTACCGTATTTGCCACCCCCCCATATTATTGTACTAAACAAACGTGCAGGCCACAATAATGTACCAAAAATGCAATTTTCCCTGATTAAAAGAGTCCAAATCCCTTATGCACTAGATGAAGTGGCCGAATTTAGCCTTCTCATGAGCAAGATTTTGCCTCCTATTTTCTATAAATTGGGTCTTCATCTCATGTTTTCATCAAGGGAAAAATAGTATCTCAAAAAATCCTTAGAGTTTTTCTTTAGTTAGCTCTCATATTCTTCTAGCTTGAAGAATATTATATTCCACAACTTATATACACATAAGTCTACTTCATTATAAATAGTTGCTAGCACGACATCTAGAAAAAAAAATTGAGGAAGACAATAGAGGTGTGGATACTATGCCTTGAGGCTCGAAACTTGTAGTGCTAAAAAGATACACCATATCTTTATAACATTTGAACTAGTCTGCAAAGGAAAAATAAATGTGGATTAAATTATTACATTTAATTATTTCGGTATGTTTACATGGTTAATTTCAATTATGCATAAAACTAGGCAGGTAATGGGTGAATCTTCCTATAAAATTTTAAAACTCTATTTTCGCAGTGAGATGTCACCTGAGGGTATAGGCGGTCCTAACAATGGTATTAGAAAATGGGTTTATGTATTTTTATTTATGTACATTTTTAGTTTGGATTTTTACACTAGTAAATGCTTAATTGATTTATTATTTGTCTTTGGCGATTTTTTGAGAAACCAATTTTTTTTTTTTAAAAAGTTAGGAATTTCGTGCACATGTGCATTTTTGTATTTTAGGTTGTTGTGGATGTAGATTCTTTTCTTATCAATAGTGATGAAATGCATTAGTGTATGCATAAGTAGATTTTGTAATTTTGCTACCATAAATTCATGATTCAACAATGATTATGGAACTATTAATTTTTGGTCAAAATATTGACCGGAAAATTATACCTTAATTTGAATTGAAGGGAATTATGGATTGCTAAAGAAAAAGGAGAACATAATTGACATAGTTCCGAATGTTGGATTTTAAAACTTAAAATCTCATTAACTTATAATTGAATTAATTTAACTAACAATTGAATTAATTTAAATTATTGATAAGTTTTGTTGCTTTATATCTTATATGTTAGTATGCTTATGTGATATTATTTGATTTACTATTTTATGGAGCATGCTAGAAGTAGATGTGTATTTTATTTTTATTTATGTGATATGTTTGTTGCATGGTCTGTAGCACCCCAACCCCGACATACTAGGAGTTGAGTCACCACCATGATTTTAAGCATGATAAATATATATTTCATAAATAAATTCAGTGGAAGACTTCATTATAAGAACACGGGTATTTTTTTTCCTTAACTTTAAAAGCTAACCATACAAAACTAACTCGTGTCATACCCACATTTGCAAATCAAAACCTTGTTATGAACATATGAAATTTTTTACTTAAACCAAAAACAGTAGTTTCCAAAATATTAAGTATCATCTGGTTTATACTCATCAACATATATTAAAAATATAATATATATATATATATATATATATATATATATATATATATATGCTTCTAGAGGAAAGTCCATACATCGGCTACTCATCTGCTTCGTCGTAAACTGAACCTGAAAAAGATTAAACTTAGCAACGTAAGATTTGAGAAATCTTAGTGAATAACAGTTATTAACTGTTACGTTGAAGAGATTAACCAATACGTCAAAAGCATCATCTCCAAGGTCCGAAGATCTGGCCTAACACCAAGGTCTGAAGACCTGGTCTACTCCAAGGTCCGTCAACCTGGTACTTTACTCCAAGGTTCGTCAACCTGGTACTTTATCATGTCGTTTCTATTCATTCAACATAAGAGAGATTCTAATCAATATAACTGTTAATAAATGTTACCCAGTTGACGTTTCACATAGATGCGGGGATGGCTTCTGAAGTGTCCGGTCGTCTTGTACTGCACTCGATCATTCATCAACATTTAGATTTTAAAACACATTTCAAAAACATGTATATATATATGCATCTAATTTCTTCATTAATGCATCATCATTGATGTGTTTCAAATATGTCTAATAACACTTTTAATCATAGCAACAAATTGATTTTAAACTAGCAACTTATGACTTTAACAATATCTATAATTCATATATTCATCCAAAATTCATGAAATTAATCACGCATTTACTGGAAAATACTTATTTAATTATGCTGAAATAGTGGATATAAATTCAAACCACAAAAGCTTTAATAAAATATTTATCATAACCAAAATTCGTTCGAAAATGCTCTAAAATCAGTCAATCTTCTAAAAATTTACTATAAATCGTATAGCTACTGAAACATTCTAAAATTTATAATTTAAACTTCTAATATCATCTACTAAACATAGTAAAACAATTTCGAAAAATTCAAATAGATTGATTTTATAAACTTATTCTTCTAGAGTTAAAAATCACAAGAATCCACTTCAAAACTGAACTATTTTTGAAAATTCACTGTAATTCGTGTATTACTCCAAAAGTCACAAATTTTAACCATAGACTCCCAACCTCATATAGAACAACATACTAATACAGTTTTGTAAAAATCAAAGTATAAATTTTTTAAAAATCGGCAAAGTAGACTGAAATTTTCAGAATTTTCACAAGTTGCTCAAACTCACATATTTCCTTAATAAAAATGTAAATTCGAGTTTTATAACCAATCATCCTCAATAAAATTACCTTAACTCAAATTATTACACATGCAAGAAGTTAGACTTGATAATCAAACATGCAAATTCTATTTCAATATGCAATTTCACAATCAACGTCAAAATGACATATTTTTGAGAATCCATCACATTGAACAAAATATTTAAACAAATTTTATCACACTTGTAGGAAATCACTCTCAAATCATACATGCAATAATTTTGGGTAAGAAAAATAAACATGCAAAGCCTATTTCCACATCTATTTGCACCATCAACATTTAAATGACATATACTTGAAGATCAATCACCTAAAACAAGCTATTCAACAAAAACTCTTCACATTGTGGGGATTCATCTTTGGATCACACATGCAATGAGTTTAGGTAAGGGAATCATACATGCAATACTTCTTTCAACATGCATTGGCACCCTTAACTCCAAATAAAGGCATATTTTGACAATCAACCATATAAATCAACATATGCAACAAAACTCATCACATTAATAGACATCCCTCTTTAGATCATACATGCAACACAAAATTTAGCAACCTAATCATGTTCTTAAAGAAGAATTAGGATGAAGATTAGAAACAATGAAATCTACCTCTTGAAAGCTCAACAAAAAGTTCTTTGATGCTTGATTGAAGACCACTACACTTGAGCTTACTTTCCCTTTTTTTTGTTTGTGTAGCAATAGAAGCATAGGAACAAGCTTAAATGGTTTCCCAAGATGAGTCATGGTAGTGGAAAAATTAAGTGTTGCCACATAATGTCATGTAATGGTGTGGAGGCTTTCTAAGTAATTAGACACCTATCTTGTATGACTCTTCCCACTTATATAAACATAACTCTCTCTCTCTATATATATATATTTATATATACATATATATAATAATTATTGAAATTATTTCAAATGCAACTTATCTATTTTTCGTTCGTTCATAAATACATATGCATGTCGAGTGTATCACGATCGAACTCGGTCTCTTCGGGTAGCTATCCTGCAAGACTTTCAAACTTAAGAAAATATTAGCTCGTTATTTTTGATTAAACGTAAAGCTCGTCTAAAACATTAAAGGAATTAACAAATAATAAACTATAAATAAAAATTGTATTTATATGGAAAAAATATGTTATGCAAGATTTTTAAAAAAAAGGGTGTTACATGGTCACTTTAAAAACAAGATAAATTGTAAAATTTATGACACATTGCATGTTGAATACCCTAATTAAAAGTATTAAATTTGGAAGTGGAATAGCGAAGATCAAATTTTTTTCTCGAGTCCGACTTTCACCATAATTAATAGAAACATGTGAGATCCTACTAAGCCCATCTTGCTCAATTTCTCAAATTACTCTCTAAATGTGTTAAGAAAAATTCCAATATTTTTAATTCTAAGACCTAATTCTGAAAGCCCATACACATTTTCAAAATCTTAACCTATTCATTTTTTAGGAGAAAAATTGAATTTTAGAACACACTATATTTTTTATATTCGAATGAATCACAATTCATGGATTTTTCCAAGATTATCTCATAAGGAAAACAATATTTTTTGTTCCAGAAGTTGCTCCTTCTCAACTACTCATTATGTGTTTACATACTTAGTCTCATAATTTTCAAAATGTGTTGTGTTTAGATTCTACTAAATTTTCATCTACAATTTAACGATCAAACTTATAATACACAATTGGTCAATATTTTTTATTGATATTTTGGCGAGAATTCATGTGAGGTGACACATGATATTGAATAAATTTTGAACAAAATTTTTCATTGAGACGAAATACGTGACATCTTGAAAATTTTAAGTGAAACTAAATATCAAAAACAAATAAAATGAAAAATTTCATGGACAAAGTAATGGATTAAAAAATGCAACTTTCTCCTTTAATGTCAAAGCAAAGTGAAAATAAAAATGAATTATATAATAAAAGTAGTATGCAAAAAATCGAGTTCAAAGAAAATATTGTAGCTACAACCTTAAAAACAAAATAAATGATTACCCACATTTAATGATAATAATCTCTTAACTTGTTATGAAAGTCCCAAAAAAGAATAAAATATGATTTATTTTTTTTCCCAAAGAGAGATATATAATAAAATTAATTTCCCAAAAATTGGAGATATTTATCCACATAAAATAAAATGTGAAGGGGAAAATAAATGGAAAAGAAAAGGGGGTAATAGGGACAAATCCAAAATGAAGAAATAAAAGCCCCCACAAGTTTTGACCTAAATACCCATCTCTCACAGCATAGGTAGCGGCTATTCTTCAATCTCAACCCTCCCAACGCCCTCTTCTGCCCCTTCTCTCTTTTCTCCAATTTCCCTTTTCTCTCCTTCCTCTCTTCCTTTACCCGCCACTTTCAAATTCTTGTTATTATTATCACTACCCTTTATTATCTACTCTTCTAATCTTTCGATCTGATCGATTGGTTTTCAGCTCTAGATCGATAATCGATTGTTGGGTTATCAAGATTGAGTGTTTCTGCAGATGGGTTTTGTTTCTTTCTGTTAAAGACTCGAACTTGATGTGAAAAATATTGGTTCTTCTCTTGTTCAGGTAATTTAGCTGTCTTTTTGTGTTCGTTGATCGTGTTCTTTGTTTTTTGCTGGAACTTTGATGACTTTTGATGTACAATTTGATGGGTTTTAATTGTCTTTGTTGTACTTTTGATTGAGTGGGTTTGAGATTAAATAGATTGTTGTAATTGTGTAAGCATGAATCTGTAGCTAGGAATTGAGTTCACAAGTAACATAGATCTCTTAAGAGAAGGGAAAAGATGTAGATAGGAATGATCTTTATAGTAAGATGTGTGACTGTTGGAGCTTATAACATGTAGAATAATATTTTAAGAGGCCTTTAAACATTTTTGATGTTTTATGAGAATTATTTAGGGAGAAAACTGAACATGTCCTGTATCGGCTCAAAGACACCAAACATGCTGTTGTTGATACCCTGTAAATATTGAAATACGTGAGTATGAAAGTGCACTTGTACCAAGGGGTTTGAAACTGTGTTCGTCTCCTTATGTTTTGAGGATGGACTAGAGATTGTGCAGTTTTAAGAATTGAGTACCAAAAAAGAAGACCAAGTATAGCAAATTATGGTCATTGGATGTAACTGGCTATGATCATCGTAGGATGCTCCTAGATACATATACTTTTTGGTTTTGTATTCAAAAGTTGTCTCAGGCTCAAGAGTGCCAATAGTAATTTTATAAACAGCTTTTAAGGGGCTTTAAATGCGTTTTTTCAAGCATATGATTTTCAGCATTTACGTCCTAAATAGATCAAAATGGTTTAGCGCATTTTGTGGATATTTCTTTCAAGAATAGGCAATTGACACACTTCTTGAGATGTACTCTTTTCCTACTACTTCTTTCCACAAAACCTTTAAGAAACTAAAATTTTTAGTTATACGTTGACATGAGGTTCTCTTTTTAATTGTTTGGGGTTGTCATACTTTACTCTTAATTAGGGGTGTGCGTGGCTTGGCTGAACCGCCCGAACTAACCTGAAAGCTGAGTCCCTAAACCAAAACCAATCTGAATAACAGATTTTAAAAAAAAACCTGCTTTTTAAAAAAAAATTATGATATATTTATTATTATATTATGTAATTTAGAAAAGAATACATGCTAAAGGGTGGCACCGGTCATACGTTTTATGAGGACAAGAAAAGTCTTACCCCTTATTTGTAATTCAGCTCCCAAAGCCAGAGACTCAAGCACAGAAATGGTGCTAAATGGATTCACAAATTTCTTCATCACCAACATAAGCTATTACTATTTCAAATCTTCAATTCCGTCTTGAGGGGGAGACAGAGCAGGTGAGTTAGTTCTGGAGAATTCCTCAATTTCATAACAAACACAGGTGGGTTGTTTAGGAAATAGTTTACTTGCTCACATTTGATAAATTGATTGCTTTAAATAAATTTAATCATTTAATTATAAGTTTAATTAGGTTTTCCGAATATCAAACTTATTCGCAAGTCTCCAGTGTCATATCCCCTCATGACAACCCACTATGATAAAGGTTTTCGATGTTTATTTTTCATTTTTTTTCTTTGCGAATTTGGTTTAACTGAAACTGAACCAAACCGAACAGAACAGATGCCTTCGGTTCAGTTTTCAGTCTGAGATTTCAGGAAACCGAATCTTCGGTTCAATTCCTGACCGAACCGCCCAAATGCATACTCGTGTTACTCATGTTGCGTACTGCTACTTCAACAATACCAAAATGTTACCCTCTGGCTCAGCTTGATGTGCTGTTACTTCGTCTAGAATATTATTTATGTTTGTAGTAAGGTTATGATTCATATTGGTTTAAATAGTCTCTTCATTTCTGGAAGATTTGAAGTGATTCTATTGTTAAGAGCTGATAGTTTTCACATTTTATTGTATGGAATTTTATCAGATGGATAAATACGTGCTAACTTGAAAATCTGACTTAGTTTGTTTACTCATTCAGTAACTTGTGTACAATATATATATGTTAGATACAGCCTAATTGTTGATATTGTATTTTTGTGAATAAAGGTAATTATTGCTGGCCCGAGTCAAAAAAATGGATACGTGCTAACTTGAAAATCTGACTTAGTTCGTTTACTCATTCAGTAACTTGTGTACAATATATATATGTTAGATACAGCCTAATTGTTGATATTGTATTTTTGTGAATAAAGGTAATTATTGCTGGCCCGAGTCAAAAAAATGGATACGTGCTAACTTGAAAATCTGACTTAGTTCGTTTACTCATTCAGTAACTTGTGTACAATATATATATGTTAGATACAGCCTAATTGTTGATATTGTATTTTTGTGAATAAAGGTAATTATTGCTGGCCCGAGTCAAAAAAATGGCTAACCATGAAGTGCTGCTTGGTGAAAACCATAACGGAGCTCTTGGTCATAACCAGTCAGTAGTACTAAATCATAACCACAACATAGCTATTGCTCAAAACCATGGCTCAGAGATGGGTGATCACAATGCAGGATTAGGGCAGAGTCACAATGATGGGATCAATGGAGATCACGAATATGAACAAGAGAATGGGTTAGCAATGGAGGACAAACCTGAAAACGAAGTCCAAGATGTGCATATACATGAATCTGTGAACAATCAGTTAGATATGTCTGAGCACAATGAATTGGCTGTATCTGAAACTCAAGAACTCGATGAGAATATGGAGTTAGCACTTATACAACACGATAACTTGGGAATGGAATCGGTACCCAATATGAATCTTCACCAGGCTTTAGTGCTTACTCCCTCTCATGTTCTTCAGCAACGAAGCCTTGTTGTGGCCCCAAACTACGAGATTCACGTGGGCCAGGAATTTCCCGATGTTAAATCCTGCCGTAGGGCGTTAAGGAACACCGCAATTGCCCTGCACTTTGAAATGCAGACCATAAAATCAGATAAAACTCGGTTTACAGCCAAATGTGCCACCGAGGGTTGCCCGTGGCGTATTCATGCAGCCAAGCTTCCAGGTGTGCCCACATTCACTATTAGGACGATCAACGATAGCCACACGTGTGGGGGTATTGCCCATTTAGGCCATCAGCAAGCCTCGGTTCAGTGGGTTGCCAATTCTGTAGAGCAACGCCTTAGGGAGAATCCTAATTACAAGCCGAAAGAAATATTGGAGGAAATTCATAAAACTCATGGTATTACCTTGTCGTACAAGCAAGCCTGGCGTGGCAAAGAAAGGATTATGGCCGCTATGCGAGGATCATTTGAAGAAGGGTACCGTCTATTACCGCAATACTGTGAGCAAGTGAAACGAACCAACCCGGGAAGTATTGCTTCTGTTTACGGAAATCCAACCGATAACTGTTTTCAGCGTCTCTTTATTTCGTTTCAAGCGTCCATTTATGGTTTCTTAAACGCTTGCCGTCCTCTTATTGGGCTCGATAGAACATTCTTGAAGAGTAAATACCTTGGTACGTTACTTATGGCTACTGGCTTTGATGGGGATGGTGGCCTATTTCCTTTGGCTTTTGGTGTTGTCGATGAGGAAAGTGATGAAAATTGGATGTGGTTTTTGTCCGAGCTCCATAGCCTTCTCGAGGTCAACACGGAGAACATGCCAAGGCTTACAATATTGTCCGATAGGCAAAAAGGGATCGTGGATGGCGTTGAAGCCAATTTCCCCACCGCTTTCCATGGCTTTTGCATGCGTCATTTGAACGAAAGCTTTCGCAAAGAATTCAACAACCCGATGCTCGTTAACCTTTTGTGGGACGCGGCCCACGCGCTCACCGTCATGGAATTCGATACCAAAATCCTAGAAATCGAAGAGTTATCTCAAGACGCGGCGTATTGGATACGTCGAATCCCGCCCCGTTTATGGGCCACGGCGTATTTCGAGGGGACGAGGTTCGGGCATTTGACCGCCAACATAGTGGAATCGCTAAACACTTGGATCTTAGAAGCCTCGGGACTTCCAATCATTCAAATGATGGAGTGCATTAGAAGGCAACTCATGACTTGGTTCAACGAAAGAAGAGAGACGAGTATGCAATGGACATCCATTCTTGTCCCAACGGCCGAGCGTAGAGTTGCGGAGGCCCTCGAACGTGCACGTACGTACCAAGTTCTACGTGCTAACGAAGCTGAATTTGAGGTAATATCTCACGAGGGCACGAATATTGTCGATATTAGGAACCGTTGTTGCCTTTGTCGAGGATGGCAGCTTTATGGTTTACCGTGTGCACATGCTGTGGCTGCTTTGCTGTCGTGTAGGCAAAATGTACACCGTTTCACTGAGAGCTGTTTCACTGTGGCGACTTATAGGAAGACGTATTCTCAAACTATACATCCTATTCCAGACAAAACATTGTGGAAAGAGTTGTCTGAAGGAGACCCGAGTTATAATGTGGGTATTGATGATATTGTTATAAACCCGCCTAAATCATTGCGTCCACCGGGTCGACCCAGAAAGAAGAGAGTTAGAGCAGAGGATCGTGGCCGTGTGAAGAGGGTTGTACATTGTAGCCGTTGCAATCAGACAGGCCATTTTAGGACAACATGTGCAGCACCAATATGAGTGCACCATTATGGATGGCTTTAGTTTAGTAACTCCATGCAATAATAGTAATAATGATAATAAAGTTAAGCTGTTTACTTACCTGTGCAGAGATTTTTCTTAGACTTGGTTTATTGTTAAAAAGGATTTGTTTTTAGCAAGTGAGTTAGCATTATTATTGTTACATAATAGTTGAGCCCCTTTATGTATTGTATTTAGTATTTTGGTTTTTAATGTGCCTTTTGTAATGGAAAGTATCTCTTAGTGGTTTATTATTGTTATTATTATTAGGATTTCTGTTCCCTGATTGACACCTATTTTTGGGAGTTAGCTTTGGTTGAAAGTTGAAACTGTTTTTTTGATCAATTGGATGTGTTATGTAGATCTATCATCATCTTTGGGCAATATTTTACAGGGACGAAGTCAGGATTTTTATATTTTAAACTTTTTTTAAGGGTTGAAGCAAAGTTTTAGATGTAAAAAAAAAAAAAGAAAAATTTTAGGCTGAAAATTTGATCTTTTTGAAATTAACAAAGCAGCACCTCCTTGACTGGTCATTTTATGAAAAAGGAAAAATTACAGGCACATCCCCTTACTTGTGTCATATTTACTAGAATAGACTCCTCTTTTATAAATTACAAGAACCTTCTCTGTCAGCATTTGACACAGTTGAAATGGGTAAAATTATATATTTGAATTACAAATTAAAATAAAGGAAAAAACATAAAAATTGGAAATTCTTGCGAGTGTAATACCCCTTACATTTAAAACGTAAAAAGAAATTATTATTCATTCTTTTCTTTTTTCTTCTTTTTTTTTTTTGAATTTTTTCTTTCGAATGCTAACTAACTCGTCAAGATTGTGGAGATGCCACTATCTTGACTCTATTATAAAAAATAGAGTCCACTTTACCTTAAAAATCTAATAAAATTAGAAAATTAAAATTGTTTAGTCTTATGTGAAAAGACTCACATGCCCTTATTTAAATTTAAATTTTTTTTAGTAATTGAAAATAGAAACCTTTTAGTATTATAACACTATTTAATTTATTAGAAAATAGAGTCCCACTTTACCTTAAAGACCTAATAAAATTAGAAAATTAAAATTGTTTAGTCCTATGTGAAAAGACTTACATGCCCTCATTTAAATTTAGAATCTTTGTAGTAATTGAAAATAGAAACCTTTTAGTATTATAACACTATTTAATTTATTAGAAAATAGAGTCCCACTTTACTTTAAAGACCTAATAAATTTAAAAAATTAATAAATAAAATTTAAATAATATAATATTATAAATGTACTAATCACAAAACCTAAATATAATAAGTAATATAAATTATTCTTATATGATATTCATAGACAACAGTAAAAAGAATGAACTCCTATTCAATTTGAATAAAACTCAAATGCGCGTCATTTTAAGGGTATTTGAAAAAGATATTAACTCAAATTTAAAGGATATTTATAAGATTAAAGTTGACAAAAATATTAATTTCATTCTTTTCATAAGTCCAATTCATACTAAAAATTTAAATAATATAATATTGTAAGTATACTAAGAAATAAAACCTAAATAACATAATAATGATAATACAATATAATAATTAATAAATAATTATAATCATAATCTCTCTCTTATATAATGTATGAATAACAAAATTATTTCTTATGTGAAAATACTTTCATACCCACCATTACTATAATATTTGAATTTATTATATAAAAGAACTCTAATAGTAAAAAATCATTTATGTAGCAAAAACGATCTCTACAAAAAAAGAGACATATTGGTATCATTATTATAATAATTGAACTTATTATATAAAATAATTCTAATAGTAACGGGAAATCATTTATGTAGCAAAAATGATCTCTAAAAGAAAAGAGACATTGATGGTAAGATATTATTTAATAAATAGATAAACTATATTCCTAACTTTTCATGATACCATGCCTATAAAAAATATTTAGTTGTTTAGAGTTTAATTATTCTTGAACATAATATTATTGTGAACATATTTATATATTCTATTATATATAGATATAGTAGAAAATTATTTAGTAGTAGGACTTTCATTGTATTAATAAAAATTTGTATAAATAGTAGAATATAAATCTTCTAGGGCTACCATAATGAAAATATTTGCAATTTAGCGACACTGGATTCAACGCTAAAATGAGAGAAGTGGCTTGATGGTTTTTAGTACACCAAGATAAGAAATCGTCACATAAACATCACGAGGGGTAGAGAGTGTGAAGATCACAGATTCGTAATTAAAAGTAATATTGATTCATGCATGACCATGCATTATACGCCAGACTAGGGAAAGATTCCTCATAGAGTTAAGGATGCGAGATGAGGAACATGAAATTGAGCCATCCACCTACCCAAGTAAATTATGGTTACGAAGTATTATGTCTAATTGATATTTCCACAAGAGATAGTTGTCTGAGTTGAGTTTGTTTTGGTGAACATGAAGGAGAGATTAGGATGAGAGTGGGGGCAGAACACGAAGGAATTTTTAGTGTGAAAGATGGAGTGGGAAGGTCTGGAAAATACATAGCATACAAATTAGGATTTTTCGTGAAAAAAATGGGCAAAAGATAGAGTTTGGATAAGTGGCATGACAACAAGAGTTGGGTTATAGGTGAGACGGCAAGGAAGAAATGACTTAATAGAGTTTTGGGTGTGGTACACCGTCAAGATATGGATGAGGGGGTCGGTGTTTGGATTTGTAATATTAAAGGGGCTTGGGTTTCAGTTGGAGGCACCGACTCGGTCAGGGGGGTAGGCAACAGTTAGGATTGGAATCAGGATGACAGATGTGTAATATATGTTGGCAACTCTGGAATGGGGAGATTAGGGTTAGCGTTTGCATGAAATTTAGGTTTGGAGTTTGTGTGAGAAACACGACATTAAAGTTAACGGTAATGGAGAGAGGCCGAAGGGTACCATTTTTGGAATGAAGATTGAGAGGTAGCAAAAGTAGGTGATAAAACAGAGAGATTGTGTAAGAGAGTGTCATCGAGAAGGATGATGCCTTTAGATGATGATGATGATGTCGATATTTATATTGAAAAATGATACTGTATATTAAACATTATTAGAAAAAAAAATTAGATTTCTATAATAAGGAAGAATTACGACAGTGATTTATTTTAATAAGATATATAGATTAATATCTTATATAAAAACATGGATGTAAAAGTAAAATACTAATATTTTTTTGTCAAAAGTTTATTTTACATTCAAATAAACAAAATAAGTTATTAAAAAATATATAAAACAAACATAATAACGGTCGGTTAAGAAAAAAAACCTTAATAATAGGAAATCATTTAGTAAAAGAAATTTAATTATTTAGATTTCTACGTTATTCAAAATTATAAAAACAATGTATATAGAAAACTTTTTTATGCATGAAGAAATATAACAAAATATGTGATAAATATCTTAATCTCTTGAAAATGTTTTATATTTTGAGATTAATTTCTTATGAATTATTTGAAAAGTGTGCGTTATATATTCGCGCAAAATGATTGATTTTTGATATCATATTTTTTACAAAATAACTAAAACTGGTGAAATGTATCAAATCAAGTGCGATTATATTAATGAATGACGCGAAAGTGATTGCTTTGTTATTTTTTGTCATGATTATTTGAAAAAAAAAAGAATAAAGTAAGAAGAGAAAAGAAAATTAGTTTACATATAAAATTGTTGATGTGAGATAGTGTGAAATAATGAGAAATAATGTGAACTATTGTGAAGTAATGAACGTGTTGGTTAATGAATAGCTAATATGAAAAAGTGACTGAATTATTTTTGCTAAAATAGGTGGTATTGAAATTTTCAAAAGTTGCTCTAAACAATTTGCAAATATAAACAAGTATATAAATTTTTTTAGATATTAGGTGAAGAGTGATGTAGAATGAAAAAAGTAAATATACATATGTAGAGTACAAAGAAAGAAAAATGGCGTTAATATAAAATTTTAAAAAATATGTAGGTTGATGATCGTATACACAAACATGCTAGAGAAAATACTAATATTTTTTATCAAATTTTATTTTACATTCAAATAGATAAAATAAATTGTTCAAAATATAGATAAAATAAATATTATATAGACTAATTAAGGAGGAAAAATCTCTTAATAGTAGGAAACCATTTAGTAAAGTAAACTTAAATATTTTGATTTATACAGTGTTTAAAGTTATACATGAAAAATGCAATAATGTATCTTAGATATTTTAAGTTTATAAGTTTATAGTGTTTTATGTTTTGATATTAGTATCTTAGAAATTTCTTTGAAAATTGTGAGCCATATACAGTAAAAACTCTATAAATTAATACGCATGGGACCATCAAAATTTATTAATTAAAAGAGTTATTAATTAATCGATAAATTAAAAATTATTAATTTATATATTAATTAATATTTTATTAATTTACAATGAAACACTCAATTTACAAACACCTTTCAAACTTTCATTAATTATTGTACAATGCATGTACGTATATCAAATGAATGGCCCAATTTGAAAGTACTCTTCAATCTCCCACCATATTATGCTTCTTGTGTTCAATGTGTATCACTTTACGGACATTAAAAAATATTTTTTATATAAATACAAGATCAAAATATGCTAACACAAACAAATCATACACACAACATGGCTTCCCATCTTAAATCATTCATGTAATATGTAGTATATAAGGAATTATTAATTTATATTTTATATGGGGTCTATAGAAATTATCAAAAATGTATTATCTTATAATTTTAGCGAGTTTATTAATTTAGCACCCTATCCCCGAGTTGGGACCGGCCAAAAATATTATTTTAGAGAGTTTATTAAATAATCGAGTATTAATTTATCGAGTTTCTACTATATATATATATATATATATATATATATATATATATATATATATATTCGAGTGCAATGATTACTTTTGAATGTTTTTGTTCGTGTTTTTACAAAATAATTGGGATTGATAAAATTTATCAAATCAAGTGTAATTTTATTTATGAAGACGCGTAAGTTATTGCTTTGTTATTTTTGTGATGATCATGTGATTATAAAATATCAAAACAAGAAAAAGAAAAAATAGTTTAAGAATAAATTTTTTGATGAGAGATAGATGAAATTATGATGAATAATGTGATGCACCAATGTGAAATTATGAGAAATAATGTGATGGAATATATGTTGATTCATAAGTATTTATACATGAACATAATGAATATGAAAGAAAAATAATGTGATTGAAAATGGGTTATATTTGAAATTTTGAGAAAATTGTGATAAAAGAAATAATCTTTGCAAAACATACATGTCCGTAGTTTTTCAGATATAAGGTGTTAAAAGAACTGAGAGGATTATATAAATTAACAATTAGATTTGACTCATCTTATTCCAATTTTGTAAGTTTATTCATGACAAGTTTTATGTTTTAAATGAGATTCAAAAGCTAAAAGCCACTAGAATTTTGCAATTAAAATAAGAATGGATTTATTTAGTAATAAATTAAATAATTTATTTTCATTTCGTTCATTTTTAAAAAAATCACGTGCTAAGCACGTGCGGCGCATATGATATTTTCTAGTCTTAATAAAAGGGAATTATATAAACTCGAATTTCATCAACTTCGAATTAGATCTTCATTTCTGGCAACTTGCATCATAATGGATCTTCTAGAACACGTAACAAATTGATAGCCCTCATTTCTATTGGTCCAACTTGATCAATGAGCTTCAATGAATTTGATCGATATATTTTCTTGAATTTCTTAGCTCTTGATCTTTTGATGGATTCAATTGGAACTTGGACTCGATCTTCTAAACTCGAATTGTGTGGACTTTTAAGCTGCATCAAAAGGGAATTGAGGAGAAAATAGCCATTAAAAGAGGATGCACCAAGACAGTCTTGAGTGAACTTGAGTTGGCGAGGGAACAAGAGCAAAATGACCATGTTGGAAAGGACCCAATAGGAAAGCATGGGAGAACAACTCAGATGATACAAGAAGTGATGCAACTCAAAGTCAGCCTTGTATGCAATCTACAAGGTTATGACCCAAAACAACCATAGGTTATTCTGCAACTCAATCCTAGAAAATTATTTTTATTAGAGACTTCCATTGAGAAGGGAGACGTTTAAAAGCTACCGTGTAATAAAGATGGTAAAACAAGTTTTTATTGCAGACTTCCACCGAAGGTGAGAAGCTAGCCTCTAATAAAGAGGCTAGAATTTTTTTGTTAGAGGCCTCTACCGAAAAAGGTGAGAAGCCGAGAAGCAAGCCTAAAGAAAGGCAACAAAATATTTTATTGAAAATTTCATTTAAGAAGGTGAAAAGTCTACAAGCGAGCTTCTAAGAGGCTAGGGAGATTCTTTATTAGAGGCTTCCAATCAAGAATGAGAGAATCCTTGAAGCAAGCACCTAAGAGAAAGACTGGGAAACTTTTGTTAGAGGCTTCGACCATCGAAATCTTTTGATAAAAAGAAAAATGTTGCAAATAAAATTAAAAAACATAAAAGTTAAAATATGGTTTAATGTAAAAAGAAAATATTGATTTGACACCTAAAACGTATGGATGGAATCTTACACGTATTTTTATGAGAGAACATACGTGCCCAAGAAAATTCAATTCCATCCGTCTACTAGACGAAGTTGACTCATTATACATTTTAGTGACGAGCATATGGCCTCATAATATGAATGACATGGGGAAATGAAAAGCCTTGAAGCTACACATTTTCAAGCGTAGGTTTAGTCGTTTGATATTATTTTATGTCATGATTTATACCCATATGCGTTTAAAGGTTTTTTTTAGTGATTATAGGTGAAATCATCATGTTTGTAAAAAGGCAAAAAAAAAAATGCGAAAAGTGGTTTAAACCAAGGAAGAAGAGAAGACACTACTCAAAACGTTGAAGCATCCAACGACAAGCATTCAAATGTGTGCAACATTAAATATTCCTAATATTAGCATTGGAACGTTTGAGACAGAATCGGATGGAAGTTTGTGCTATGAGCATTTAAACATAAAGGCACACAATGTTTTAACCAATGTTTTTAAACCTGGACCGGTCATCGAACCGGAATTTTTAGTGAGTCACTGGGTCACTGGTTCAACAGATTGGACCACTTTAAAAAAACCGGTTGACCCGTATATGTGTATATATATTTGATATATATCCAAAATATAAAACTAATATATTAGAGGAAATTGAAACAAAAAATTCAATAAATAAACTAAATCCAACAACATAAATTTAGCTACTTATCCAACAATATTACGATAGATTTTATAATTTTTATATGTAAAAGAAAATAAAAATAAAAAATAGTTTAAATTGTTATAATTCAAGACAACAATGAAAACAAATCTCAATTTCTCCAATCATCCTCCTCCTCAATGTCGATATCACCAACTCCATCAATTCTTATTCGACGACCAAAGTGTTCAAGATCAACATCTTCCATAGTCGCACCATCATTTTCTTCATCTAAAATTAAAAATAATATATTTAGAAAAATGTTCTAAATAGATATTTCAAAGAAATACACAATAACTTAATTATGAACCAACCCATAGATGGGTGTGACCTTGACTGTTCTTCGAGCATATCTTCTAACTTGTCATTATCAAGTTCTCCTTCGGGGTCTTTTTCTACGATCCAGAACTCTGTATTATCGATGCATTCATAATCAACTGGATCATATGGTCTCTTGTTAAACTTAGCCCTAAACAATCCGAGTAGTAAAGTTAAAGTAAAAATAAAATATAATAACTATTAATATTAATAAAAATAAATTAAATTAAATTTTACCATTGAAATTAAATAGAATTATACCTATTCTGTAGACGTAAATTATAATGAACATATACCAAATCACTCAATCGTTGGTGTTCCAACCTATTTATCTTCTTAGTATGAGTGCGCTAAAAAATACTCCAGTTGCGCTCACACCCAAAAGAAGAAGCAGTTTGACTTAATATTCTAATTGCTAATTTCTGCAAGTTTTGAGCATCGGTACCAAACAATCTCCACCATTCATCTATCAAAATAATTTAATTTATAATAAGTAAGAATAAAAATGTGAAAAAACATATAAAAGAATATTCATATACTAAAAATTACCAGGACGAGTTGATCTTGCAATGGTCAATGCAGTTGGTCTTGCAAAGCTCTTTTGTCTATCCCTGAAGAGTGAGATTTCTTGATATAATTCTGAATTTTCACTCTCAACCTTGTTATCTATAATGTCCAAGCAATCAACTAAAAACCTCTGGTTTTTTGCAATAAGATTCTTTATCGTATTGAAAAGCTGAATTCAAAAAATATGATGCAACATGTAGATGTTTACGCAACATCCTATCCCACCTAGCATCAATAATATCAACATATGGCTGATATAAACTTTGTCTATTTTGAAATAACTCTTGGATACATTTCCTGGCCCTATACATGCCTTCATAAGCATAACCTATAGTTGGTTTCTCATCAGAATTACAAATACAAAGTAAACGTAAAAGTGGAGCCCCAACTCTCACCATAATGCTACTGTTAGTCCAAAATCTTTCATCTAAAACAATTTGCTTAACTACTTTTGCTTTTTCTTTATTCAAAAATCTTTTGAACTCTTGAGATGTTATCATAGCTTGCAAGTCTGCTTTATGATCACTTAAGCTTTTTAGTGCAATAAATATAGTGGCAAAATGAGTATCTCTAGGACGTATAATTCCTTCTACCCTTCTCTATTTCTCAACCAATTAAGATGCCATTCGTTATTGTAGACATATCATGTAACTCTAGATGCAAGTGTAGCCAAATCACTAACATTAGGCATATCACCAATGTCTTTCATAATCATATTACTGCAATGAGCAGCACAAGGTGACCAAGTAATGGTAGGATATCTATCACAGAGTAAATGTCTCTCTGCCTTATAATTACTTGCATTATCTGTGACCATATGAACCACATTACTCACACCAACCATTCTTACTGTATCATCAAATAAGTTACACAAATTTTCTGCATTTGCCTCTATTCCAAAAGTATCGACAGACTTAAGAAATGATATTTCCAGTAAACCAAAAAATTAATGAAAGGCCTCTATCTAGAATCTCTTCAACCATCACCCATTATAGTACAACCAGTTTCTTTCCATTTATTTCTAAAAGAATCAACAATCAATTCAACATGTTTTTAGCATCTTTTAGAGAGTAACTCGCAAAGCATGATAACTAGGACCAATATAACCATGACCCATATATGCAACTTTACTCATGGCAATTTGAAAAAGAGGCGAATTGCAAGCATTTAAAGGTATACAAGCATCATAAAACTATAATGCAAGTGACATATCAGTATCATGCCATTTTTCCTTGCTTTGTAAAGCAGCCTTAATAGTAGGTTGAGAGGGATCAAGATTACCAGTTTTAAAGTAAGCCTCCAATCCGGTTGTGCCTTTTCTTTTCCTTGAGAATGTATTTTGCATATTATTGTGACCTCCCTTTTGAGTTGGTTGAGGGGTAAGCTCTTGAATATCGGAATCGATATTAATATCATCTGCATTTACACCTAATTGATCATCAATATCTAGAGATCCTCTCTTTTCTTTGGCTTTTCACTATTATCCTTTAAAGACCCTTGTATCAAAAATCGAACCTATGGAGGTATTTTCTTGCAAGAAATGACATTACCTTTTGTTCCAGCCAGATGTTGCTTCATTCGATTAATACCACACCTCGAAAAGATGCATGGCAGAACCCACAAGTCAATATCTTTTTTCCCTCGACATTTGTTGCCTCTGAGACATAACTCCATGCTATATCTCTCTTTTGTCGTGGATTACTCCCGGATACTTCTTGTTTCGACAATTGGTGTGCATTGAGAACCTGTAGCATCCATTACACTGCAAAAGAGCGAAATAAATAATGAATTATATAAACCTAGCTACATTAAATATATATAATTTATTGTAATAATACTCATAGTAAGTGATGAAATATTATCGAATTAATGTAATACGAAAACCAAATTAATATATACAAATATTCAAGCTAAAAATTTCATGTGTTAAATATGTTACATCTCAAATCAATGAAATGTGAAATTAAAGAATAATATTTATTATTTCTGGGTGGATGACTAACTACAAGTCAATAGAAAGTCTTATAACCTTTTTACACTAATTCCCAAACCATAAAAGAGAACATAATTTTAGTAACACTAAATATATATCTCAACACTAAATACATTAATTAAAAATACATAACAAAACATGCATGCAAGTATTGATGTATTAGTGTAATTTTATAAAGAATACATGTCCATTCTCACCCACTCCCACCCACTCAATCGTACAATGCTAGCTATAGGTATCAATATTTTTAGGGAAAATTACAAATACCTCCCCTCTAGAATGTCGAAATTCCAAAAAACACCCAAAAACGACCATAATTACAAATACTTCCCTTGACGAGCGTTGCCCGTATTTTTTCCTGCCCGAAAGAGTGAAAAGTCCAATTTGCCCCTACAATTTCTGAGGAAAAAAAATGAAAAAACAAAACAAATTGTAAAAACTAAAAAGACCTAATTACCCTTACCTCCATTTATATCAAAATGATCTACCAAAATCAACCACTCTCTCCCTCCAACAAAGTCAACTCTGTCTCTCAAAGCTACACTGTTTTTTCTTTCTCCACCATTGATGAACACCTGAACAAACCACCAAAATCACATCTCTCAATTTTTTATATTTTTTTTTCATTTTATTTTTCTGAAAACCCCAATTTCACAAACCCAATTTCATTTTCTCATTTTTAGATGTCTTGAGAAAACCCTAATTTCACAAACCCTAGGTTTTTCAAATCTTTTCATGAGACAAGTGATAATGTTGTAGTAGCTCAAATTAACTTCCGATTACACATACTCGGCGGAAAATTCTGGTCGGATATGCAGTCGCCTATCCGTTTCGAAGGCACCGGACCTAAATTCCGGTCGTTAAAGCTCTCTCTCCGGCCAGATCCATGTGTACTCGATGGAAATTTTGTGACGTTTGGGCGCTCGTAGTTTCCACTTTTGTAGTTCCAAGATTCAGGTGAGGAACGGAATAAGTTTCATTGTTTTTCATTCACAAGGTTGAATTGGACAGTTTTGTGATTTTAGGATCAGTTTGTATGAAAGTTACGAATTTGTGAAGGAATTTGAGGTTAATGATTTTGTATTTCAATGTATTTTTGTGCACGATTGCTTTACACTTTACAGACTATTTTAGCTTAAACTAATTTCTCATTTATTCTATAAATTCTCTATTAATTAATGAAAGAATTCAAGAATCCTGCAACACCGTGACAGTAAAATACTAGTGTTCTTTCCTAATTATGGTGTGGCGAATTATACTTTGGATAATCTTTTCCATCCTCAACCTTGATCTCTTGGGATTAAATTTTTACCAGGTAATTGTTCTTTGTTGTTTATGGGTTTTATTTCCCCTTTCTAAAGGCGTTTTTGTAATGTGTTCTATTCTGGTACGAATTTATTTAAATCAATTCTATCCTGGTACGAATTTCATTCATCTTCTTTTTCTTCTTCTTTTTCATTGGGATGGGCAGCTTTGTACGCGTCGATTCTTTTGGTTTGGGTTTAGCTTTCGGGTTCTACATATGGTGGCGGCGCTGGCTGTGGCGGTATCGGCAACGCTGCTGATGTGGATAACGGTGTTGGTGTTGTTGACTTTTTGTGGGAAGCCCATAACGAGCCTGGTTTTGGAGGGGGAGAAATTGACGGCTGAGAATACTGGGTTTGTGGTAAAAGTGTTGATAAAGGAAGGTAATGTTGTTGCTGCGATTTGTGCTGTAATTGGGTATTTCGCAATCGTTAGGAAGCACAAGAACGGTGGTGGGGCTGTTGATTTTGAGTGAAATTTGGACAAAAATAGATCATCAAAAAATTAGACCAATGGGCTTAATATGTGATTATTTAAAGATAATTTAATTTCAATTTATTTGACATGTCAGATAAATTTGAAATCATTTATTTTTCTCCGAAACATGAATTGTAGTTTTTCTCCCACATTGCCAGTTATTACATATCTCTTTCCTATACTTGAAACCCAAAATACTAGATGATTGACTAGATGAATTTCAATTGAGATTCATAAAATTATCACAATTTGGTACACATATATATCACAATTTTCCAACGGTCAGATTGCAATGGTCATTTTATTTTTTACAATGTTACATTTGGACCCCCTCAAATGATCAAACAATAATATAGACACCTCCTATAACGGTCATATCATGGCCAAGAAAAAAATATTACATTTACACCCCCTATAACGGTCATATCATGGCCAAGAAAAAAATATTACATTTACACCCCCTGAGGGTATTTTCGTCAAAAAAATATATGATAGTGGATGACGTCACCAATTGATGACATCATCAGGGGTAAAATAGGAAAAGCACAAAAGTTTTTTGCTGACGTCAGCAAAAAGCTGACCGAAAAAAGGACAGGGGGTGCCCGTGATATGCAAAATATAAAATAGGGGAGGTATTTGTAATTATGGTCATTTTTTGGTGTTTTTTTGGAATTTCGACATTCTTGAGAGGAGGTATTTGTAATTTTCCCATATTTTTATTTTTGTGTTGTTTTGTTTTGCTTTAATCCTATTCTTTGATAAAGTAAAAGAAGAGAAGAATAAAGTGGTTCAAATCCTAGCTTAATTGTTCATTGTTTTGTACTCTTGTGAGTTGTGTCTAGTCACAATCAATCAAAAAAGGAGCTACAATTTTTTTACTTATTGTGTAGAATCATACGTACTACCCAAGGAAAATTTAAAGATAATAAAGTGTTTTGTATAGTATATAAAAAAAGACTTCTCTTCAAAAGCCACAAGTCACAACTCACAACTCACATCAATACAAAAGTAATTCCTTCTACTTCCTTCTACGTACTAAAAGTCTCAAACATAAAAACTTCAAGCTTTCAACAACTTACATTATTACACACAAATGGGTGGAATTGGAGAAATCTCTTTCCAACGCGCCGACGAGGATGAACTCTTCTTGATTTTTGAATATAGAAGCAAAATACTTGAAGAATTCTAAAGAGAATTCTAAGTTCTTATGAGTCTCTAAAAGTCTTGAAGATGGTAAGAGTCCTTATATATTTGAGTCTCCTTCTTCTTTCATACTTCTTTTCTTTGATAACTACGGAAAAAAGAGAAGGAAAAGGAAAATAATATCTCACACAAAAAATCCGAGTTTGCAAGGCCCGGCCGGTTGATGGGTCACGGTTCGCCCGGTTCATCGCCGGGTTGACCGTTTCACGTCTGGTTCATCATGGGTTTATAATCACCCGTTCATTGTACATACTCGGACCGGTTTTATGACCGGTTCCCGGTTAACCCGGCCGGACCGGGCGGTCCGATTCGAGTTTGAAAACCATGGTTTTAACGTTGATCACAATAATATATTTTTCAGAGGATGGATTCCTAGCTAAAATCGGATCTCTTCCCTTCCTTAATACATATCACTTCTTCCTACACAAGGTCTTATTTTCTTCCGAAAAACACTCCATAAGCTAAGATTTATCAATCCTAAAGAATGAAGAAGCGATACAAATATATCCTAGGATATATTAGATTATTATAATTTATAAGCGATACAAATATATCCTAGGATATATTAAATTATTATAATTCAGATTTAGATTAGATTTAGTTAGTTGTTTAGATAAGAAAAAGAATAATTTGGATAAGGAAGAGTACTAATTTGAGTTGATACCTTACTTCCATTAGCATTTTTTTTCAAATTAGAACTCTTGTATTTTTGCCTATAAATAGGCACACGAATTTCAATAATGATAGAGAAGATTTTTTAGTAAATTTGTGAGTTAAAAACTCTCGTCGTTCTTTTAACATTTTGAACTTATCGAATTTTACATCTGTAGTGGTCGTTCACAACTTATCATAAGGTTTTCTATCCCGTTTGTGGCGTCATCATAATTCATTCCAAGGTTTATGTTTGTTGACTTCATCGAGCCGAAGTTATTTCTACTGAGGTTCATCGTTGTAGTCGTATTCGAGTTATGGTTATGCATCAATCACCAAATTTGAAGTTGATCTTGGTATTCCGCATTGAGACAATCTAACTTAGGTTGATTCGTATCAGGTGGTATCAGAGCAACATTTACCATGTAGTTTCTGGATAACCCTACGATTGTGACAGTCTTCTTCTAATTGAGATATAATCATTTTCTATTTAAAGTAGATATTATCTTTTTTCTATTTTTTTTTTTTTTTTTTTGAAATTTTTTTTCGAAAGTTAATTTTTTTGTTTTTTGCCTGATTAATTTTTTGCATGTGGATCTCATTCCCAAAAAAATTTTTAAAAAAAGAACGAAAAGAAAAGAAGTAAAAAAGTGTCAAATTTTTTTTTGTTGGTTAACATTAAAATAGGCTCTCGTGGACATAAAAAAGGGATTGATATTAAGGTCCTCAATGAGTAGCTAAAAGTTGAGATGCGAAGGTTGATAAGAACCAAAATGGAGCACATCTACGAGAGGCTAATGTTAGTGTTGGGTGCCTGGCAAGCCAATTGGTTATCAAAACTTAGCAACACTACGAGAATGATTTTGTTTTACTGTTATTAATAAAATAACATTCTTCATTATCTATCTATATCTTCACATATATGTAATGAAGTTTCTTGGATTACATAAAGTTATGGGGTACAATTATGCATCGGGAATTGTGATCATGAAATGTGCTTGAACGGTTGTAATCCTAAAACTGTTCCAAGTCGTAGAGCTTTGAGAAAGAAATATGAATGATTCGCCAAAAATTGATTGTATGTATTATTCCTTTTGGGAATACCTGATTCCATGTTATTGGTTAGGGACCTATGCACATTTGAGGGTTCACTTTGGAGATTGAACTGCCCTAATTGAAGTTCATATTGGTGTACGTTGAATATGAAATTTAAAAGGTCACGTAGGCTTATGATGATCCTCACAACTTGAGGAATCACGGCTGCTCAAATGCATAACTCACTGCACTTTGATCTAGTTCATGATTACTGGATAATCCCACAATGGGCTATTTTTGGTGTAATCTAGTTATGTGGTTTGACAGGAAATCCAAAACAAGATCTGTATATAATCTTAGGATTAACGAATCTCCTACACTATCTTAAAAGATGAATGACTAAGAAATCTCTTCCCAGAGTCAGTCAATAAAAAAGTGTGTGATCCTTGCTTAGTTGACACAAGTCATCATTTACTAAAGATACAATCAAAATGACTAAATTAGTAGGATTTTGACTAATAACCAAGTCCTTGATTTAACCGAGAGCTTTGACAGATGGATGAGGCACATGCTACGATCGTGATTAGGAAAAGTCTACTTGAAATCATTCGAGTCTAGGGATTGAGTCGACTTTTCTAGATATCGCACTCAATCTTTGGAAGTTATGAATTAATTGGTGGTTTATCATAATAAGATTAATTATTTGGCATAATAATTAATCGAGGTAATGATTATTTAATGATTATCGTGACATTTGGAAAATGGTCTCAGTGCTATCTCTTAAGGGGTCAATCACGAACTTGAATATGTACCGGTCCAAACAATCCATGTGAAGTAATTCGAGTATTCGATTAGTTGACAGATGTTGCTTTCTTTTGAAAGACGATTTAACTTGTTTACTCATCTGGCAAGCTTCACATAGGCGATCTTTATGAAACTGGCCTTTTGGTAATCTTTCTACAAGATTTAAACTTGAGAGCTGAGAGATTGTCTTAAAGTTGAGGTGATTCATCCTTCTATGCCACAACCAATTCTTTTCTAAATTATCTTTTGCAATGAAGCACATAAGATTGTTGTTAGAAGTTGAATCCCAATCTACCAAGTATATATTGTTTGTTCGTTTTCCTTTCAACTTAATAGAATTGGTCTTAGCATCTTTTATATAGCAAAAGTCACTAGAAAAATCTACATTAAAGCCTTTATCACAGAATTGACTAATTCTCAATAAATTATGCTTTAAACCCTTAACATAGTATACGTCGCTAATCATAATATTCCCTTTATGCAAAGTACCCGTACCTAGTTCTGCCTTTGGAGTTGTCGCGGAATATGACATTGGGACTGTTGGTACGCTTGAAATTGATTAAGATATTTCTGGATCCAGTCATGTGACGAGATGATCCACTATTAATGTACCAAACTCCTTTTTCAGCAATAGTTTCAGGTAACTCAATAGATTCATAAGAGGACTTATCATCATTCTTAGACATGAGGCATATGAGTGCTGAATCACTCAAATCCTCATCATCGCTTTCTTCAGAAGATTCCAAGTTATCATCAGGTGCAGAGACAAGTTCAGATTCTGCAAGCCCTGTTGTCTTAGGTTGCTCCTGAAGTTCCTTCTATCAACATGATCCTGCTTGCTAGGCTTGGAAACATTTGGATATAGACAGTTGACTTGAAAGTGCCCTGGTTGTCTGCAATTATAACAAAGATTAGTTTTCATTTTAACTTTATTTGTTATTCTTGCCTTACCTCGTGATTCAGAGATCACTTTAGGGAGTGATTGTTGAGGACAAGTCACTTGATATGGAACGCTCAAAGATTGATACTGTTGAGCTTGAGGAGGAGGCAACTGATAGGAGTTCTGACCCTTTAGACTGGTCGAATTTCTTATTCTTTGAGATTTATAGAACTTCCTGAACTTGTTAAACATGGCCATCATATTCTCATTTTCTTCAGCATCAGACGCTTTTGATATTCCTTTGTTCTTTATGGATGCGACCAACGAACCAGCTTCAACAACCGAGTCAATTTCATCACTTGTAGATCCCATCTCAAACTCGAAAGCTTTAAGTTCAGAGAAGACATCTTATGGAGTTTGAGCAACTCCACTTAGTGATTGCATCTCCCTCATAGCCGTAGTTTTGACCAAAAACTTTGTGGGTAGACTTCTCCCTCATAGCCGTAGTTTTGACCAAAAACTTTGTGGGTAGACTTCTGAAAATTCTACTCACTAATGCCTTGCTGATCATCTCTGACCCTAGAGATATCAACTTATTCACTAGAGCAGTCAACCTCGTGTCTAGCTGATCTAATGTCTCGTTTGGCATAATATTGTACTGATTGAATTTATCAGTGGCAATCTCAACCTTGTTTTCTTTCATCTGCATCGATCCACCACAGATCATGGCAAGTTTATCCCAGATCTCTTTTGTAGTAGTGCATCATTTGATTTTGTTGAAGAGACTATAATTGTTCCGATTGAAGTATAAAGAGCATTTCGACCAACATTGTCTAAATTTGCTCGATGTCGCTCATTTTCATCCCATTCAATCTTGGGTTTTTCAACATATCCATCCGGTGTAGCTTCATCTGCTTCCAGAGCTCTAGTAATGACCTTCATTATTTTAATCGGGCCATCTGTAATAACGTCATCCATTTCGTTATCACAAGAGCAAAGGTATGTGAAAGCTTTAACTTTTCAGGAATCATAGTTAGTATCAACTAAATTTGGTACCTTAGTAAAAGCCATTTTGAGATGTGAAAGCTAAGATAAAAAAGTATCAAAAGTACTGCACAACATGGATCATAACAAGTTGTTAGGCCTGGAAACTCTGAAGTTTCAAAATCAACCGCTCTAATACCACTTGTTGGTCCCAAGTGATTTGGACAAGGGTCTAGAAAGAGGGGGGTTGAATAGACCCTTGTTATTTTTCGTAATCTTTTTTGATTAAATGCAAGTCTTCTTTTCTTTTTCATTTTTCAGTAATGAGCTGAAAAGAACGTGAGCACAAAAACTAAGTAAGAGATTTTAACTTAGAATTAGTTATGAATACCACAAAGTAATGTAGTATTCTGAACTTAAATTCACCATTAAGTGCACAACGTAATGTATAGTCAGAGGCTTTTGCAATGTGTATGTTGGGCAAAGACACAATTAATAAATCTTTAACAGAATTTCACTAACTCTTTATGCAACATATAATCTCTACTAAATTGCCGAATTTAAATAGATGTGTGATAAAGAACAGAAATAAAGCAATAAGTAAATGAGACACAGTTTGCAAGGTTCGCTGGGTGGTGTAATCCCAACTACGTCCTTCTTCTTCGATATCATGTAGGAATTCACTATATTGAATCTGAAGAGTCACACAGAGTCTTCTCCAATACAATGCACAAACTAAAATGTCTTAAGCTCCCTAGCTACACAAGCATTTGTTCCAAGAACACTTTTAGTGATCTGCTTCTCTCACTCAGAAATACTTCTCTCACTCAGAAATACTACAGATATCCTACAACTTTCCTCACACACAGTTTAAAAGAGAGGATGGAGAATGTCACACAGAAATAGGTTTGTTTGTTTTGGCTAAGGTCAAACAACTTTGTTAATATTCTCTTCAGTTTAGGTTCTTCTTGAAAAGAGATAGAGAAATATCGTTTAAGTGGATGCTCAAGATTCGATTTTCTGAGGGTGAACTTCATAATCGAGAGAGTACTTCTGCTTAGAATGTGTTCGTTTAAGCTTGTGTTATTCTCTCTCAGAAATAGCTCTTTGAAGTTCTATTATATACAAGTCCCTGAATATATCCGTTGAGACCATATATTAGATCCGTTAGGAACATTTGTAAGATCCGTTAGAGTCATTTGGAGGCATGTGTAATTTTAGGCTCATAAGGGTTAGATGGATTGGTGAATCCCGGATATATTGCTGCAATTGTTCAGACTGCTGTAGTTGTCTTATGTTGACATCCAATGGGTTTGGTGCTCTCCGTACTCCATTAGCAGTATATGCATTAAATACCTTTGTTAAGCATTAAATGCTTTTAAATAAATGCCGTTGAACATTAAATGCTTTGAGATGACATATAATATCCAATTGCTTATGATGGAAGCTATCAGTAACTCAGTGATGTCTTGAACATAGATGATTGTCGCTTGTAGAACGATGTCGCTTGAGATACTTGATATTACGGATGACCTTCTGATTGTTGCTCGCTCTTCTTGATTCTTCAACCTCTTCATATTAATAGACTAACTCAGAATTCTACTAACGCTACAAGCGTTAAGACTAGCAAAACTAAAAAGACAAATAAAAAAATACGTAATCTAAAAGTTACAACTCGATAAACATCCTATTGCTTGATACATGATCTTTTATGAAAAACAAACTTACATTTTCAGGGTCTAACATTAAGTCCTATCTTGTCATCATCAAAACTTCTGACAAAGAAATTCCTAACACAAGAGTTCATCGACAATACTGCGTATAAATGACACTTTTGATCTGAGGATGAATCATTTTCACGAGGAGGAGAATGATACGAATATATCCTTAAATATACTAGACTGTTGTAATTTAGATTTTTATAGATTTAGATAGATTTAATTAGTTGTTTAGATAAGGAAAAACATAATCTGGATAAAAAATAATACTTATTTGGATTGATATTCTACTTCTATTAAGATTCCTTTTCAAATTTAAACTCTTATATTCTTGCCTATAAATAGGCATACGAATTTCATTAATGATAGAGAATATTTTTAGTTAATTTTGTGAGTTAAAAACTCTCGTCATTCTTTTGAACATTTTGAACTTACCGAATTCTGTAATCATGGCGTTGTTCCCAAAATAACAAGCGACTTTCCATCATTTATGACGTCATCATAATTTCATTCTGAGGTATGTGTTCATTAACTTTATCGGGTCGAGGTTATTGTACTAAGGTTCGTTGTTGCAGTCGAATTCGGAATAAGAATATTCATTCATTACCAAACTCAAGGTTGGTCTTGAAATTTTGCGTCGAGTCGATCCAATTTGGGTTGATTCGTATCAAGAAGTCAAAAGGAAGTGTGGATATCCACTCCTCGACCTATAAGAGAAGCCACAAGGTTAGAGCAGGGATCATGACCATTTTCTTTCTTAAAATATTATGATTTTCTAAAATAATAATTATGTCTCTTTAACACAAAATTCAATCATTTTACAATAACACTTTTTCATGTACATTTATTCCAATATCAACATATTTATGTTTATAAAACTATAACTTAACTGCTATATAAATCAAATAAGAGATATTTAAACTACAAAAGTGCTCAAAGCACTACATAAAACATAACTTTGTCTAACCACTCTGGAGACTAGGGCAATCTTCACATATTTACACCATCACCACTGGCGTCATAAGAATCTGATGAGTTAATGACTGAATAAGAATATGCTTATATACAAATAGGTTTCACGTACCACTTACTACAGTAAATAATGCCTAAATAAATTTAAAACTTTCCTTGTTATCCTTTCTTTGAGGTACCTCGACGTGCGGTACTCAACTAATAGTGGTAGGCACAATTTTAAAAACCAGTTCATATAATTTGCCAATGAAAGTGGCGTCATGGGTTCTCATAGCTGACTTTCGGCCGTATAGTATTAACAACTAGCTTTCTTGTAGATTGTTGCTTCATTCTTGGCTTTTACACCTCAAGTTATTCACCACCAGCCGGTTTGGGTCAGCCATTTCCACCTGCATCATGTGCCTACCCGACCATTAATCAAATGCCGTAATTCCCTTTCTCAAACTATTTTCTTTGCATGTATATCAACATCATAATCATAATCATATGTACCACAATACTTTACACAATAGGCAAGTAATAAAATTATTTCCAACATCATGCATCATAAAGCACTTAAGTCTTCTCTAATAAATTAAAAAAGATGATGGTATCGAAAGGTAGCTAATAATATTCATTCCTAATCTTATAACAATAACTTGTAAAAGGGGTATATAAAGTACCTAAATATAATTCTTTATAATTATTCCAAATTCACCAATTAAATTTAAGAAAACACGGTAAAAGCTTGTAATTAGCACGTTGATTTGCCTAGCTTCCTTTACCTATTTCTCTTTATTTCCTTTTTTTCTCTCTTTTCTTACCTTTACTTTCTTTTCTCTCTTTATTTTTTTCTCTTTTCCTAGCTTTTCATTCCTCAATTTGTCTTTTTATGAACCGGCATGGGAAACTTAGTTACTAAGTTTCGATGACTTTTTGTAATATTATATTTAGTGAATTATTTGAACCTACTAGCTTGATAGATGTTACGGATTCATGCTTTATGTTTTTTACGTGTTATATATACACACACACTTAATCGTTAAATATAAATAACACGTAATTATTACAGAATACGTGAAATATATTATCCCATTGACTAGTGGGAAGTTTTAGTGTACCAAATTGAACCAAAATTCTAAAGTTAAACTTGCTCGGACTGGGGCAATTGTGGGATTGTGACTATCAAGATAGCATGCCAATCTTTTTTGCTTAATTAGTGATGAACACTTGATTTCATGTCTGTTTAATCTAAACTCGATAATTATCTAGATGTCATGTTTGTTTAACTGCTGGTGAATGCTAGCAAAAAATGCATTTTGAATGTAGTTATCATATAATTAGAAAATAAGCATTTTCATAAAATCATGTTATATAATTAGCAAGTAATCATATTCATGTCATTCATATGCTCTAAATCAATAATAAATGCTAACTATATGGCATGCTTATCGTTGACCGTCTGAGAGATAATTGGGAATTACAATCATGACCTACTTAAACAATATCGTCTGCAAAATTTGACATACCGAAATAATTCTGGATATTTGCTCCGCATATTTTCTTCCTTTTGCCATGTAGCTTTTTCTACAACATATTTTCAACCCAAAACTTACTAGATTAATACTTTTGTTTCTCAATTGTGTCACCTTATGATCAAGTATTTGCACAAATTTTTCCTGGCTAAATCTTAAAATAACTCCAACGGTTCGTAGCTTAATGTATTTATTAAGCATGGACACATAAAAAATATTGTGAACACTTGTTAATCTAGGTAAGGCCACTCTATAAGCTCTATTTCCAACTTTAAAAAAAAATTCAACAGACCAACATACCTCGGCCTCAGTTCAATTTCTTTTCTTCTCAAATCTCATGATTTATCTCATTGGGGCAACTTTCAAGTACACCAACAACAAATTTCATATCCCTTCATTGTATGTCTATGTAATCTTTTTGTCTATTCTATGTCGTTTTCATTCTTTCACGTATCTTATCCACCACCGTCATTGTTTGTTATGTCAATTATGGACCAAGTATCCTTCTTTCTCCAATTTCTTTCCAAATCTTTATTTTCTTCCATATAATGATTAATAAGGTGTCATTCCAATGGTAAATTGATGATTGTTGTTAAAGATAAATTCCATCAATAGTAATTTCACATCCCAACTTACTTGGAAATCTAGTGTGTACGCTCTTAGAATATCCTGGAGTATATAAATAACCCTTTCAGATTACACATCGCTCTGCGGATTGATAAACCTCGATTATACGTGTTTTTTAGCCTAAGATTAGTCATGTTTATAGTTTTTATATCATTTTTACCTCATATGCATTTAATAGTTTTGTTACATGTTTATAGAGTAATATAATTAATTTTAAAAAAAAATGGCAAAAGAACGTATGAAAGGAGGTAAATTGGCGATATTCGGAAATATAATCATATCTTAGGCTATAGACCTATTATGCTTATATGATTAGAAAGCTAAGATGATTCTCTAAACATCTTATGAAGAAGACAAGATCCAATTCAAACATTTGGAGGCCTTAAAGTTACAAAACATATTCTGTTCCGAACCCAAAATGGCAATTTCGGTAAAAAGATCATAACTCGAGTTCTATAACTTGAATTGAATCCAAACCAATTGGATTGTAAATATAAGACGTATGGATACAACATTGTAGAAGAAGACAAAGTCTAATTCGGACTGGAAGACAGTTAAATAAGCGATCCAAAACAGTGGAAAAATGGCGAACGGGGGAAGCACGCTGCCGCCGACGTTTAAACGCCCGTTTAAAGTCTCGGGATGAATTCTACTACAACCGGACTCTTTTATATCATCGAGACTGTATTTAGAAGGATTCTTTGGATAGAATTGTGGGATCCTTGAACTTCGAAATTGGGGGGAAACATTAGATTAGGGATTTGAATTACGTTATTCAAGGTTCGAAAATATTCGAGAAAATGAGCAAGCCAATCTTTCATGATTGTATTCAACTTTTCAACGATTTTTTAATCGAGACTAGAGTTTTTTCTTCATCCCTCCTTTCATTATTGTTGATATGTTCATTATAATTATGTTTATTGTTTCTCTCTTTAATTTTATGGAGTAATTTCTTTTATTCTAAAATTAGGGGTAGCCCAATAATATATTATCAAACTAATTTACGTTTTTCTTGATTTCATGAATGTGTATGCTTATGATTCAACTTCTTGATTGTTTAATGCTTGTGAATTTGTTGGCCACTTATTTGCATGATTGTAGATATTAGGTGAAAATTTTGAAAGGTGACATCTTGATATCGGAACCCAAGAAATTGAACATAGGATTCTAAATCACGAAATCAGGTTTAGATCTTTTGAGGAATCTATACATTATCACAGATATTAATGAACTTAGATTAAGCCTAATCATCACGAAAGTAGGTGATTGATTAATTTATGTATGCTATTATACTTTGAAAGAAGATAATAGTTAAAATTTGATAATATCTTTCATAAGCAGCATTCACGTCTGATAATGGGACATAATGAGGTAGATAACTTTTATTCTAGTGAATTCCAATTCTAGAATCTCTAATCAATCGTTCAAACTCGTTTTCGAATTCTTGCTTTATTTTTACTAGTTAGTATTTACATCATCAAATTATCATTTAGCTTAGATTACAAATACGTGAAGAATTAGTATTTGATTATCTAATTCTCGTGGAAAATATGTCATTTGTACTACATGGAAGCCGTGCGCTTGCGGTATTACACGTATCACGGATGAAACCATATATTGGATGTAAGCTTTGTTGCCACAACACTGTGTACACTCTTCCAGAACGTAGAAGTAAATTTAGGATGTTTATCGTATACTATGAAAATTGACAATATGTGTAACCTGACTATATATTGATCGATATTATATGTCGGTTTTACTGCAAAAAAGAAAGTCTTGATTTTGTTAAACTATCGACAATCCCCAATGTGCCACCTACCAACATTGACCTGAAGTTGAGAGGAAGACCACATTGAAACTAATTCGAAAGTTGAGGAAGTTGATCAATACGATCGAGATCGAAAGTAGAAGCACTAAAATGATTATAAGTGAAATGATTATAAGTGAAAAGTTAAACGCAAAAGTGAAATTATCCCAACATTTTTATATATGCCTCATCTTCTTAACTTAGTAAATATATTATTTTACCGATATCTATAAATATATTTAGGTATGTATCCATCGATTTGGCAATGTAAATAAAATAGTTAATTGTAATAATTACAGTTATAATATAAATGCAAAAATATTTGTTAATGTATTGATACATGACATATGTTTTTACAGCATAAATTCATAGATGAAAATATGTGATCACCTCATATTTCATAGATATTATTTCATAAAATATATGTAGAATATTATCTTTATGATTGTTTTCATTTTGCTTTTACCAATTATATTCTTAATTATGCTATAGATTATTTACAAACTTAATGAAATTAATTGCAAAATCAAAATCAAAATTACTTTAATTTTTCAATGATAGACAAAAAAATAATTGAAGCTTTAAGTGAGAATTGTACTACACACTTTATCCTCCCAAAGACTTTTTACAATCTCTTTGTTCTCTGCGTTTTATATATTTTGTTCGCATGTAATCAACTTCAAACGAATATACGTCCTTCGAAATGGGGTCGAAAATTTAAAATGACTCCAACATTAAACATATTTGAATTCCACATCAATCATTTCTATAATAAATCAAAATAAATCTGAAATCAACAAGTGCAAAAACTTTTACTACTATGGATGTAACATTCTTAGCAACCTGACTTCATCATCCAAATGCAACCTAATGGCAACATAGTCGACGATTTGTGCAATATGACGGAAGAAAACTATATAGAAAAGAGATATATCATTCAATACTTTGCACCCTTTGGTACACTATCCACATATTTGGTTAGTACACTAAGCAGACAGGTGAAGAATAAGCAAACGAAAAACGAAAACAAAGTAAAAGGAGGCACGATTTTTCTCAAGGGCTAAAGTACAGAATTGGAACAAAGAACTAATTAGGAGATAGCTCAGCTCAGTATGCAAAACACTTCTCCTCAAGAATTGATCACTTACTACTTTTCCAGGCCCAAGTTTTTCTGCACATCTTTAGTCAGGCTAAATTGCAGTGTGTTGTGCCATGGAAATAGTGTACGTGTAACCGGAAGCTTTCTTCGAAGATCCTAACATCACAGAAGCAATACTCACATCCCACACTTGATAATGATAATAAGATTACATCGAATTTAAAAAAAAAAAAAAAAAAACATAAGTTGATCATAATTAAATATGGTGAATTACATAAACCAACATTCAGATAAGGTGTAAATATAGAACTTGTTCCTCTATCTTTTATCTTTTAAATTACTTGCACACCTCTCAACATTTGTCTACAGCTTGCTGTACCCCATATGTCACTTTTCGACCAGAAATATTTTTGATAACTTCCCATTTTCATCCTGAGGTACTCCCACAAAATATCTGGAGACAAAATCGCTACTGGTGCTAGTTGTAAATATCTAAGTTCTTCAAATATAACTTTATATATCTTTGAGTTCTGATACAATCCCATTTATAAAAATCATGACAAAACATTTAAATTCAAACTTTGTAAGAATTAAAAAGCAATTTAAGTAATATATTAGAATTATTTCTTATCCCCGAAACAGTATAATTTAAATATTTAAACAAATTAAAGTAATGTGAAAGTTTCATACTCAGAATTCGAAAATATAATTTAGAATATAAAGATAGGAAAAATAGAGAAAAATTACTAAAAGGTAACTATTTCTTCACTGACAAAACTGAGAAAAGTTTTACTATTTTAAATAATTGTACAAATTTCATATTTATGACTAGGGAAAAATATCAACTCCGCCGTCATACAAAGAATAGATTAAGTTGTATATTAAATTTTTTTGGAATATTGGTCTAATTCATGTTTTCTGAAAAAAATGAAAAAGGTAATTATTTCAACAACATCTCCCAGCCTGCTACTATAGTCCCAGAAACGCGGAAAAATCTATCCTAGTCCCAGCTCAGCTAGTCTCCTCAACACCACATGTTTGTGATGGGGTGGGTGGTTTTTGTATGGGTGGTGGATGCAAAAACCACCCACCCCAATACAAATATGTGGTGTTGAGGGGGCTGGCTCTATTGGGCTGGGAGTGTGATAGTATTTTTCCAGCAACGCCCTCCAATTTCTCCAACCCATCATAGACCCTATCAATGGTATAACTTTTGTGAAAGAAATAAAATCCTGGACCTTTGCATGACGAGATCAATAGTCAAAATCAGCTTGTATTTGTGTAATTTTTAGCTTTTCTCTAAAATTATTTGAAGGCAACTTTTGAGTAGGGGTAGCATGTTAGTTAGAGTCATATTTGAGCTGAAGACAAACGTGTAGAGGTGTACAAGTAATTTAAAAGATAAGAGGGTCTGGATTCGTAATTACACTGTGTCTCGATGATGATTTATGCAATTCACCCTTATTTATTAGGAGAGTAATTTTGCCCATAGTTCTGTCTAACCCGGGCAGTACCTTGAAAGTGGTATCAGGCAATTTGGAATAAGACACCTGAAAATAGGCACTACCATCAGTAAAAGATATATTTTTAAGACCACAAGTTTCTCATTTAAAAGGCAGAGTAGGAGAAAACCTGAAGAGAATTCAGATACTCTGTCTCGTGGTGGCGAATGATGCTTGTCAATGAAATCGCACAATCATCAGGTGACTGAAAAGTTATCATATCATCAACATTTTGTTATAATCTATCTGCAAAATCTATAGGTACATAATTTCACAGACCTTTTAAACACAGCAGCTAAGTCCGGAGTTTTAGCAACCGAAAAGAACTTATTGTATTGATCATTATGAATTCCTACCGTGGGCAGGGGACTCAAATGGAATCCAAACACAATAGTATGAGAGAGCTTATTATTATTGTTTGACGAAAGATATTAGAAAATTATGTTACACTACTTTGTATTATTCAAATCAAAGCCCATATGATATGAAGAAACTTGAAGATTACTAAGAGGTATACTTTACGTTAAAAAATTAATCATACATGATTACAGAAAAGAAGAGAAATAATCTTTAATCATTAAAACCAGTCCCAAATTCTCAATTCACCAATTCACATTAACTCAGCTTCCAAACAGCTGGAATTTACCATTTCGGCTAAGTAATCAGAGTTAGCAATGTTACTCTAGACGTACTGCCATACCGATGACACCATAGAGAAGTAGTAGCGTAAAGTAGATGATAATCTAAACGATCATAATATAGAGAAGCTCACTACACACTTCAATTTTCAGCATCACCTGAAATATTGTGGAATCCTTGCATTCATGCTTTGCATCTAACTGGACATTTCCCTCTTCAAAGTAGTGTGCCTCAACCTACATAAAGTAGAAACTTAATATGCATTTTTATGTATGATTATTTACATAGTTCAAATAGGGCCAACGGATACAATAAACATACCACTTCCCTTTCTCTTTCCTTTGTGTCTCCCACCCTCACCCCCTCCCCTCTCTTCATCCCGAAGTATGAATAAGGACTAAGGAGCAATAGAATTCGAAAATATTCTACTGAATATCATTACATCAGGAAATGAAAGTCTACCTGCAATTTACCTCTCACTTCCACAGTTTGCAGCTCATCCTTAAATTCCATGTTCCATATTGACCTCCAACTTCCATTGCTACAAAAACGATATTGAAGTGATGAGGTAACAAAAAGATGAACAGAATTAAAAGAAATGCAAGGGTCATTCTTTCAGGATGACTTCTACAGAGACTAACTTCTGAAATGCCTGCTCTTAATATATGCCAATCATTTACAGTGCTTGGTTCAAGGATTTTGGTGAAGAAAAGAAAATGAAAGGAGAAGGAAAAGGAAAAGGAAAAGGAATCGAAGAAATACAGACTCATTTAAAGTTTGTTTTGTTGCCAAGAGAAAACTTACGAAAAACTCATATGAAAATGAGAAGAGAGAAAAAATATAGAACTAAACTATTAATTGATTTCAAATGTTTTCTAAAAAACAATCTTGCAAATGTCATTAGGAAAATAAGAAATCACATTGAAGAGGATAAACGTTGGAAGTGAGTAAGAAGTTCTTTGTTTTCCTCTAAAATAAGCACGGATATGTAGACGATACAAACACAATGAGATACATTTTAAAAAGTTTAAGATACCACACAGCGATGATACGTGAGTATAAGAATATTATATATATATATATATGTATATATGTATATGTGTGTGTTTAGGCATATAGTCTTGTGAACTAATGATGATGATGATATAATAATAATAATAACAAAGTAAAATTGTCAATATGTGTGCTGAAGGTCTTAGCCCAGTTTAAGTAGATAACTAAAGCCCACACATTCTACCATTGAAGCCCGTCATATATTAGCCAAATAAGACAACAAAAGAAAAAAGGAAATAAATGCAACGAAAGAGCAACACAAATAAAACTGTAAATCGTTTTCACTTCAGCTTCCTTGAACTTCAGCCACTACAACAAGTCTGCTCCATTTTCTTCTTTCCCGTTTTTTCTTATATATCTTTCTTATTTATTTTTCCATTCTAAGCATTACTGATAATGAATGGGAAGATCGAAAGGTTGGGATCCAATTCGATATTTTCCTTGGGATGTATCGGGGGCTACGAACCACGGTGTCGGGGGTTCGAATCCCTCCTCGTTTATCACTGAGCGATCATTTAGGGGCATCGAGGGCAAACGCCTACGGAAAGATCGCGATTCGTTTTTTTTTTTTTTTCATTTTTTTGGACTTTCAGTCTCTATTTGGCAAAGGGAGAGGGGGGGGCCATAGGTTCGAATCCTGTCACCTTGATGTGGCGAAAGCTTTTAACTTCTGCCACCACCACTGCCATGTTGCAGGCATTTTCACTCTGTTTGGTTCAAGAACTTTAGTGAACAAAACAACAAAATAAAAGGAGAAAGAAAAGGAGAATGAAAAAAAAAAAATCAAAGAAATACATATTCTTAAAGTTTAATTGGTTGTCCAGAGAAAACTTGTGGAATACTTGAAGGAATATGATAAGAAAGAAAAAAAAAACTTTGCAACTAAATAAGCATATTATGGATGTGTTTGGAAGCACTTTTTCATGGAAAGTCCATTTAGAAAATGGACTTTTTTCAAATGGACATTTTAAATAAGTGTAAAGTGTTTGGTGAGACTACGTGTTGGTAACTTCTTATATAACTTCTCACAAAAGTGCTGGAATAAAAATTTCAAAAGTTAGTAATATGCACTTCTTCATCAAAATGGACTTTTGGAAAAAGTGACTTATTCTAAAAGTCCATTTGAATTTTTCACCAAACAACTATCATGTTTACAAATGGACTTCCATCTCCAAAAGCCCATTTGAAAAGTGTTTCCAAACACATCCTATATTTTGTGCACTAATAATTATAAATAAGTAATAAATTACAATGGCCAATATGTATGGTGAAGGTCTTGGCCCAATTTAAGTAGTAAAGTCAAGCCACACAATCAGCCATTGAAGCACATCATATATTGGCCAAATAAGGGACAAAAGGGAAATAAAAGCCACGAAAGAGCAACAGAATAAAACCCTAAAAATCCTTTTCACTTCATCTCCCTAAACCTCCGGCAGCTACACCTGTTCTGCTCCATTTTCTTCTTTCTCATTCTTTATTTTATTTATTTCTTTTCTTATTTATTTATATTGAAGCTTTACCGATAACCTCTACTCTACAAGCTCCAACTCATAATTGTTTGGGTAATCTTCTTTCAAAACACAGCTTTTAACTTCAGCCACCACCACTGCCATGTTCGTCGTCACCACCGTGTCACAACGAGTTGAGTTAACATGGAAACCATGCCCCGCGCTGAATACCGTGTCCGATTTTTATTTTTTATACTGTCAGATACGCATTGAATTTTCATGCCCGTATCCAATGTGTATCAAATACTGTATTGTGCAACATGATACATGCATTCTAGGTCTCCACCATTTTCCTCACCAAATGGTGAGAAAAAGGAATTGCTCCAAATAAGCATTAAATTTTCGTTCCTTTTTCCTTTTTTCCTTTCCCTAGTACACTGATCCACTCAATCTCAAGAATAATAAGTACATATCAGCTTCATAGCGGCTTTCTACTTGGGAAAAATGAATAAGAAAGAAAACAAAAAACAATTCCAACAGCAAGAAGTAGCATCTTTGAAGTCCTTATAAGTCAAACCCAAAATGCGCAATGAAATTTCACTTTCATATTGTTTGCTTATAGCTGCGTCAGCTGAATAAACAACCAACATATCTAATAGTAGATAAATGTGTATCACTCTTTAAGCTGCCTAGTGGACACCAAAATGCAGAGCGAATAGTGGTATGATTTGTGAACAATCACAGTACAATTGAAAGACGCATCATATGATGCAGAACAACAATTATAAGATATAGCGGGCATGAACTGTACTTGTATTTGGACAGACTGAACATACCAGAAATTCTGAGGGCTGTGTCTAACAGCAGAAATTACCACGACAAGCTCAAAATCTGATCCCGGTTCTTCCACATCTTTTCCGTTCACACAATAAACTGAACTGACTCCTTTTGGGTACGCTTCACTAACATACTTGATAATTTCTGCATCCAAGGCACATCTGAAAGAAAGAGCTCAATACTTGAAAGAGATTACTAGAGAAAAAACAGCATTAATTCTACTCGGAAGAAAATGATGAAATTTTGCAGAAGACACAGAAAGGAAAGGAAACTAAGAAACAACACGATCACATAAAAAATTTCTGCACAGCACAGTTTTATCAAATAAGATTTAGTTCAGCTTTTAAGCCTTGAATATAATTAACTATCTCAAGCTTTCAGTTATTTGAAGAATTAGGGGGTGCAACCTAGTGGACTTTCAGCTCGACCAACCTATTTTCAGGAACTTAACCTTTATCTTGGGAGAGAGAGGGAAAGAGCTCAAGGTCGCAGGCTCGAGTTTTTAGAGCCAAGCTCGATCTTGATCTCAAGGCCTCTCAGGAATGTATTTCATTAATTAATAGACGTTAGAACTCATAAAGTTATGTATTATTAAATATGAGATGAATAAAAATATTAATCTCGGAGTGGCTCACGATTTCATTAACAGAAATAATGGATATCGACCTGGACTCAATGAAGAGCTCAACTTGCATTGCAACCTAGTTTGCATCTAGCACCACATAGAATTTAACAAATGGAAGGCCTACCCATTCCTCTGGACCAGACAATCAAAAGCACAAATATCTAGTTATTTCAGAAAATGTGAAATGTCAAATTGTGATGCTTTTACTCGCCAGATTTTAGCTTTCAATGATCTGACCCAGCTACTAAATTCATTAAAAATGTCTTGCTGCATTTCAACATGATGGAATATTTACTAGTGATTGAAAGAATAACCTTTGCATGATCTTGTTTTCCAGTTATGCTGAATGTGGAATGACAATTTTCAGACATATTTCTACTGATGTCAACGCATCGACATGGTGCACTAGTGTAAAATATCCCCCAACAGAAGTATGAAATTGTGATGTAAAATTGAGAATGTTCACTGGGTGTTGGGGGGGGGGGGAGTTGAAGTCGTCAACCGTCTGCTAGTAATCACAACATTATGGCCATAATGCTGAATATAAACCATGTGTTTCGTTGCTTGGAGCAGGCTAGCATAATGCAACTTGTTGATTATAGTATCCGATTCTTATAAAAGTGATATTTCGATCTCAAACTGTTTTCAAGTAATTTAATCGTCAAAGTTCCATGTAGCAAGTTTTCTGAAAATGGATTTTATGACTAAATTGCCCCCACTTAAAAGTTTGCTTAAAAGTAATTTTCTATACAGAAGTAAATATTACCTTTTCATCAAATAATGCATACTGTAACAACTGTCTAATGGAATAAAATATGATTTGACTATGCTACATTCTGTAACTTGCTATTGCTCTCTCTTGATGTGACCAAGTTAGTAACACGAGCCTTTCTAGGACTGCTGAACAAATAGTAATCCTAAGCGTTACTTAGAAACCAAATAGGTAGGGATGTAGGATCACCAGGGGATCGTTGACCAAGCATAAAACATTTAACAGAATTTAAGAAAATCAAGTATCAAAGTATATACCGATATTCCTCAATATATGAGCAAGGAAGCTCTTCATTACTAGCTGGCCTAGCATCTTCACAAACCTGAATAACATAGCGTGCTACACATTAAAAAGATAAAATAATTGGCATATTTAAGATTCAAAATTTTGTGAAGGCAAAGATGCAGTATTACTGATTTGTTTCAATGAGACTAATCTATACCATATTCCATTGCGCAGGTAGCATGCTCATTACTGAGAGAGATGTCATGCTCAACCTCACGAATATCCACGTATTTTCACCATTGATTCCCAAATAAAAGTTGTTCCCCTCAATCTCAAACTCATGAGATCAGGTTTTCTATTATCTGTGGGCCCTAAATAATGACAGTAGCTCATGAGATCAGGTTTCCTATTTTGTGTGGACCCAGAATCATAGAAAGGGTAACTCATGAGATCAGGTTTTCTATTATGTGTTTATAGGATCATTTTTGCCCGCCATTTCATTTCGCAAAAGAGAAGATTCTATCTATTTCATAAGATATAGAGCACTATATATACACTTGACAGTTACTGCAAACCGGAACACTAAGTGGCCTACTTTTTTTGGTTATGATTCCAAGTGTCATTCATATAGAGCCAAGTGTATAGACAGAAGATGGCATGTTTAAGATATTTCGACTTGTAGATTGTAGCAAATGTATCAAAATGATGGTACAGGAAATTCTGAGAAGCATTCTTTTTGTATTACTATGTGAGTGTATATTTAGCCATATTGAAAGTGCAGTTTTATGGTTTAAAAAGAAAAATAAAGAAAAGAGTTTAAACGAGAAGATTAAGTGGCTATCTAATCTCACTCTATACCATATTAAACCAAAGGTTGAAGGAAAAGAGGAAAAGCATGCATGACCATAACTGAACTGTACAAGAAAATTAAAATACAAAACCAAGCAGGTGGGAGCCCAACAATAAAACGACCTCACTTAGCTGAGCACAGTACAGTTTAGCGCCATCCCATCCCAACCAACTCTCCAAAATGGAAGAAGACAGAAGAGAAGAGGAATCATGACTTGAAATCGATTCAAAAATTGAGGTGTGAAGTTGATTGTCGATCCCTTGACTGATCACTCATCATTTACAAAATGCAGAACAAAAATCAATAGGGCATCACTCAGGATCTTAAAATGTAGATACTACCTTAGTACCTTTACACTTCAAACGTTATCTCCCAAGTCCCAACATTTACTATAATGATGCTTTCTTGTTGGTTATTATGGATATGTCCTACTCAATTGTGCTTCAAATCATTTTGCGAACATGAAAACCATATGTATATTTGAGACTTTGTGAAGATTTATTCATTCATGAATCCCCTCATCATGATATTTAGGTTTTATATACAGATGTTGGCGAATAATGATCCTTTCAATAATCTTTTGAGAAACAAAAATGTTTTCTGTTCAAGGCAATCTTTTCATTGCGATTCTTTAAGAAATTCCAATTTCCCCGGAGTTCAATAACCATTTTCTGTAAAACTAGCATTAAGAAACGAATTCCCTTTCAATAGTACCCCAATTATGGGGTTTTCAAACTGTGCTAAACTAGTTGCAGGCCCAATAGTTCTCTATCATCATAACCACTGGTATTAGTTGTTCCGCTTCTGAAATTAGTCACGTAATTGCATATATTCAGCATCGCCAGAACTAACTGAAATCACTATAATTCCTTATTTTTTTCGCCAAAAACTTCTAAACGCTGATGAACAAGCAATGCAGCTCTGTAGATGTTTCATCAAAATATAATATTCTCTTCAATCCATTAGAATGTAAGCCATATTTCAGCTTACTGCTTAAGCGACCAAAACCTATCAGTGCATCGGTGCTCTTGGGGGATTGATAACTATGTTCAAGGGCTAAAACATTGATAATATATGTTTTTTATTTCGGAGTTTTACTTCTTTCTATTTTCCTACCTTCTGGCACGTGGATGTGTTCAAGAGATCATTTTCCCAATCAAATGCTTTGAAAGAATGAAAGTTTTCCTTTTGCATTTCAATTTATAGAATAGGATACTGTCACAAAATCTGGTGTTGGAGGAAGCCGAACACCTTGCTTGAGCCTCAATAAAATCTTTGAAATATCTGAGGAATGTACTTAAACAAAGTTGCAACTAACTGGGTCAGGTAGCTTTGTGGTTTTCTTATTAGTTATTACCTAACTATTACATTGCAGTGTTCCAGTTTTTCTTCACAACAGAACTTCAACCTTAATTCCTCAGAAGAGCGAGAAGTAAAATTAAAATAACCTATATGCACAACCTCCAGGTAAAGCAGGATAAAGAGTCTGATCTTCTAGTCCATAACAAAAGGAGAAAACTTAAAAGCTTGTAAAAAAGGGCAACATTATTCAAATGATGCATGTCGATGCACAACACCAATGAAACCATGAGGTGGAAGAGGATCCAACTCACCTGTTTCACATGGTCAACTATTGCAACCTGGGCTGTCCTAGGATCAAGATATTCATTCTTGTCGATCTCACTAAACGATGTAATCAAGACCTGAAAACAAATACAAGGTAACTGAAATCAAATGCATTTTCAATTGATTTTAATCTGACTGGATTGCATCAGGTCAGTTACTTTCATTAAAAAGAATATAACTTAATTCCAAGTTCCAACAAAAATTCAATCACACTCTGCATGTTGCACAATATAGAACTACTTCAAAATCCAGGCAAGAAATTACTGTTCTAAGAATGTGAGCGCTCGAGAAGCTTTACATGGAAGCTGACTGAATAATTTAGATATCCTCGCCAACCACACAGTGAGAGAGTACTCATGTATCTAAGAGCTTCACATCAATTATCACCAAAATTTAAAATTATAATGTTTTCATCTATTTATCCATGCACTGATACTCCAAAACACAGAAAAAGCAAAAATAATATGTACAAGAACTGGCTAAAAATGCTTTATAACATCACATAAACTAATTCTGCCACACCAATTGGTTTTCAACTTCAACTTCAACTTCCTTACGATCCATGAAGCAAATTTCTTCTAGTGTAGCCAAAAATGCAATTACGAGACAGAGTAACAAAACCAGAGAACATCAAAGAGTATGAAGGTTAAAAATAAACCAGAACTACACACAAACGCAGTTAAACTACATAAATCCAACACAGTTAGGGCAAAATCATACCTCACCGCTTCTATCAGGAAATTCGAGGCAAATGAAGTGAGATTTATTGTACGTTGGAAAGGCATCATCCACCGCCATTCTGTACAGCCTCTCGTTCTGCAAAACCGCCTTAACATCTGCGCAGATTGCGAGATATCAATAATCTGCGATTTTCATATTCTATATACTAAACAAGTACATAGAAACCTACCTTTGGCAACATATTGGATTTCGCCGGCGGGAGAATTGAGGAGAAACCATTTGGCGATCTCGATTTTCTGCTTATCGCTCAGCTCTGACGCTACGATTTCCTCCTGGTCTGACATTTCTCAAGAGATCTCTAATGGTGTATAGATTACAATTTAATTTTAACGTTGTTAAAAGTTAAGCCCACCCTCCTCTAGTCTTTATGATTTTTATTAAATGACTCGGATATAAGATGCATATGTTTAAATGTGGATTCATGTATTATATTAAATTAAAAGAATTATGAATTTCTTGTCCGATGTTTTTTAACATATTATCTAGTATAAATTTTAAATTATCTAAAACGTTTTAAATATTAGACATAAGATATTGAAATATTATAATACTTTATAAGTTAAAATATGAGACATAACATCTTATCTGGTATAAAATTTTTGATCATATGCTAAAAAATTATTTTTTACACCTTTATCTTAGTGTTTTAAAAACATGCAGACCTCATTAGTGTTCTAAAAATGTATTTTTCTCAAAAAAAAAAGATAAATTCTCAAGTTAATTAGAAACAGTTTCAGCATGTTAATGCTAAATCTTGAAAATGGTAAATTTAAATTATACAAATTAATTTTAATACTTCTCTACTTTGATAAGTGGCGAACAAATACTATAGCAGTCATAAAAAAAATATTGAAAGTTAAATAGTTTTTTTCACCTAATGCAATATTTTATATATAAAAAGTCACTATAAATCATAAAGATCAAAGATTAAGAGTGAGCATTGAGTCAACCTGCCGAATCGACTCAATAACTTGGTAGCTAAACTCGAGTAAAATTGTACCTATTTTAGTCTAGCAAGCTAAAATAAATAAAAAAAAATTAATCATTTATTTATTAAACATATCACACCCCTCTTGAAGTAATCTAATATCTTGAATATTCATAAATTACATTCCGGGCCTATTCTGAATCATGGACCGGATTAGTAGCAAACAAACAACAAATTAAATGTGAAACGGTATCTAACCCACTTAATAAAGGCAAGCAAACAAGGAAGAGTTTAAGTGCATAATGCAACTAAAAAAAAATGTAAGGGTGGCAAGTGTTGGTCATTATTTCCTTGGGGTGGAATGAGCCTATTTAGTCAGGGCTCATAGTGTTTTTTATTCTCTATTTCAAGCATTATACTATTTTTGTTACATTTTTATAAGATATTTTTACACCTTTAAAATATTAAATTTATTTTATAAATATGTTTTTGAAGCTTATAAGATACTAGATTTATTTTAAACTATTTTATGATAAAACCATAGTCCATATGATATACAAGGTGTAACTAGTGTGACTTGTGAGTAATTATAATCATACTTTGAAAATGATCAACCTCAAAAGGTATATAAAGCTTGCCTCAACCAAGCTACCTTTACCTGCAAAAAAATTATTTTATAAAAAAATTATAAAAAACTCATTTGTTTAGCCTATCATAAAAAAAAAATTATAAAAAATGTTCCAAAATTTTAAATAATTTAAAAAAATTCTTAGCAAAAATAAGTAAATTTTGAATTTTTATAATTAATGACTGACAGTTAATGCATCAATAAAAAGTTTTTTTTCGATTATCTTTCAAACTTAAAAATTCAAATTAATCACATTCTAATTCAAAATAACACAACGTTTAAAAATTAAATTCATTGTGACTTAATTTTAATGTTTAAATCAACACGTTTGACTAAAATATTTAATAATATTTAAATACCAACCAAAACGATCCGTCACAAAAAAAAACACCTCATATTAACCACAATCATTAATTATTTTCTTTTTAAAAACTTATTCCAACATACTTTTCAAACCTTTTTCTTATCTTCTAACAAATTTGTTCTCATTTTTATCATGAAAAAAGAATCTCTAAAATATATATACCAACAAATTAGAGCCTTATTTGTTCCTAGCTAATGTTCTAAGGGATTTATAAACATAAACATCTTATTTTGAGAGTGTACAAAATTTTAATCAAAATATTTAGCAAACACTTTTACACATTTCATAAGCTCTCTAATCCCAAACAAACAATAAAACAAAGATTTAATAGTCTTTCAAAAGCAGAGAAAAAGAAAAGGTAGCCAGACACACATAACCTTAAAAATTCAACATCCAGAAAAAATGGAAATACACCAAGATAAAAAATAAATACAAAACTAAAAATAATCCCATGCTAACAATTTAAAATGTAAAAATGGAAAATACAACATGTAATACAGAATACTCAAGTATGTAAAGAGTAGTAGTGGATGGAGAATAATTTCACCCTAAGCCTCACCTACAAGATTGTCTATCTTTCTAATTTGTCTTTCAAATCTCTGAAAAAGGTAAACCCAATAGCACAATTCCATAATTATTATCATTAGGTTCTCAAATAATGACACACCAAACTCAATAACCATAGTTGGTGCCATAAACGGAGCCGTAACCGGTCCCAGTTTGTGCACCAAGATTAGGATTTGAAGGGGTAGATGATGCATATGCCGAGCCTCCATAAGAGTTATAACCTTGGTCAGCTTGCTGCGTCTGAGTTTGGCTTGCGGCTGCTTCAGCCATGAAATTCTGCCAAACAATTAAACTTGTGATTTATCACACCACAATGTTCAAGCAAATTGTAAATGAGAAAGCAATTTTCTTGTTATTTTCGGTTAGTTATGGCTCAACCTAAGGAAAGATTTTCTGTATTTACCTTCCACATATTGTATAATGATGATGATGACAACGGCTATATGGATAACAACAGAAGGATAATATCACACAACTACAATTCGGTTTTGCTTTAGGTCACAACTGTTTTAACTTTTCGGCTTTTTTGATACAAGAACTTTATACATCTCAAGTGTGCAGGCAAACTCAAATCCGTGATCCAACAAAGAATTTGTATGGATAAGAAAAAAGTATTAAATAAATAGATGAAGTATTTTCATACAATTGACTTGTATGACACTACACATTTCTGTTTTTTAGTGTTTGTTTTTAAATGGAAAGTCTGGTGAAGAATGAGGGTGATCTTGGAAAAAAGTAACAAAAACTTGACTTTACTAAATTTTAGGGAAAGAACATGATATTTGTTTGCGGGGAGTACAATTTAGAGGTCTTATCATGGACTTAGAATGCATTTTGTGAAGCTAGCCTTTAATGCTACAGTAACTATAATAAAGTATTAAAATACAGTATGTTTTACTCGGATACTTCAAAAAAATTTAGACACAAACTATTTTGATATTTAGTATTTGTTATGGTTTTTAGACTTGTATATGTTATTTAAAAAATTGTATCATGTATTTAGTGTTTATAATTGCAACAGGTTGGCTTAGTTTTGCAACGATACTTTGCCAAGACAAGTTTAATACATGTTAACTATGTTTTACAATGCAAATTGATATATAAAAAATAATGATAGATGAGAATAGTGAAGATACTAAAGATAATCTAAAGTTCTAAATAATAGAATATCTAATTTACCGCTTAAAGAACAATTTAAGTTAAAAAGAGAGAGTATCAGACTGAATCACAAAGTCAAGATTCAAAATATTACCTGAATCAGTTGCTGAGCAGTTTGGACTTGAGTAGCAGTTCCACTAATCTCAACTGTCATCTCTGTAGGAACTCCCCTCGTCTCTTGAATGGTGACTGTAGCACCACTGACCCGTCGAATATAACTTATACTTGCACCTTGTGTGCCAATTACAGCATCAGCATAAGATAGTGGAATTTGCATTTGCTGTGTCACCTGAAAATTTATCAAATTTAAGTTATAGAATGAATGTGCACATAAAATATACACTTCCTAGTTTCTTGTCCTCCAAAAATATCATTTATTAGTTACTTTCCTGGCAGAACAGATAATGTTATACAGGCAAGTCGTAAATTAATGGCTTAAGCTAGCGAACAGAGGTCAACTTGAATTGGAACAGAATACCATGTCAAAATTAAATTGTTAAAGGCCCTACAATAAAATGTCAATAATACAATCACAATGCTCTCAGCTTAAAGAAACAAGCTCACTTCAAGTTTTACTTTATTAAAAATCTTGCAGAAAAGCAGGCTTGGATTTGACTTGATTATTGGTTGCTAGATTCTTGAGAGGAGGAAAATAGTTCAACCAAATTCGAAGCGAGGCTCTACTGTGAAATGGTAATGAAAAAAACTGATTAAATTTTGTTAATCCATGATCAGTGCCAATTTGAAGCACTGGAGTTGACCCTTGTTCCAAGATCTCAATTTTAATTCACTAAATAGACGACAATAGAACTAAAATTTTGGAAGAAAAAGGAAAACCTGAGTGATAACTGATGAAGCTGGCTGACTGGATGATGAATGTGCTGGCATTGGTGCTTCTCTTCCATATGCAGATATACCTTGATGAGGTTGTTTTTCTTGCATGTCAGGAGGGGGATAATAACTGTCAAACTGCCTAGAAGGGGGCGGCATGAAGTGAGGGCTAGCTCCATATCCGGGACCCGCATGGGCATTTGGTGGAAACGATTGAGGAGGAGGTGGGCCCCAGTGCTGGGGAGGAGGCATGTGATCCATCTGTGGATTAGGAGTTTGCATCTAACAACAGCATAAATGAGTAAGGTCCAGAAAATTTAAGTTAATAAAAGTTGTCCTAAATGGATTTCTTAGAAACAAGCAATCTTACTTGCATTTCAATGATAGGCACAATGCTCCGATCAACTAAAAATTTTCTCAAATGGGTAGCAATTAGTTCAATAGCCTTATGTATGCCTGCAGGCTCCCCTACTACCTCTACAATTCTATCATCTTGAAGGGCAAAAATTGGAAGGTCTTCTGCAAAGATGTCAACAATTGAATACATGAGATACGGACATAGTGGGAGATATATTTGACGATACATTCAGCAAATACAACGTGTAGCATAAAGGCATTTATCTGAAAAAGCTCAAACATCTTAATTTTTAAAACATATCTATGAATTAGAAAGAAAGAAAAACGCAAAAAAAAAAAAAAATGAGTTAGCTTAGCAGTTACCAAGCATATCATTCAAGGGCAATAAAGCATGTCTACTGAAATGATTTATGGTGGCAGTTTACATAGTGAGACAAGACATACGACAGTGCACATATTGGCAGATTTGCAGTAAGACATTATCTAAACTGATTTATATATTTCACGTAGGGGTGGCAAAATGGATCGGAACCACGGTTCCAACCCAATTTGGGTTGAATTGGTTCTTAAGAAAATTTTATTTGGTTCCTAATTGGTTCCAACTTGGTTCCAAGTTGGGTCCAACTAATTTCAACTTAGGCCAAAATCGCTTGCTTGTCAATACTCTAAAATTAAAGAACAAAATATAAGATATTGAGTCGGGTTGGGCTTGGTTCCCTTTCGGGTTGATTTTGGTTTCCTTTTGGGTTGAGTTGGTTCCTTCTTAAAAACCATTTAAGAACCCAACTAATTTTAGAACGAAACCGTTGGAACGACCCAAACCAATCCGCCCGTTTGCCACCCCTAATTTCACATATATGTGTAAATATGTCATTAACAAAGTAGCAAAACAAATAAGAATAGATGATTTGTCACTAGAAAAAATTGTACTTCATGTTATTAAATTGACAAGCTTAAGCAGTTAAGCCGGAAGCAAAGAGATCAACAATGATACACTAAAGCCAATAACTACCTGTAGGTTCATGGTTGTTCAACTAGGCAGAGAATAAGAGTGAAATTAGTTAATAATAATACAAGCGAGTATAGTACCAATAACCATGTAACAACCCAGAAATCAAAATTGGGCCATAATAATTGGTCAACTAGTCAAGGATAAATTAGGCAATTTTCAGCCTAATAAAACTTACCCACCACAATACTAGTCAAAGGTAAATTAGGCAAATTCCAGCCTAATAAAACTCATCCATCACAAACCCTAATTTTCTCCTCTCTCTTTTCTCTTTCAGACGCATGCACGCAGACTCTCTTTCTCCCTCTCTCTCTCTTTCACCGGAATGGATCTTCTATCCCACAATGGTATACCACAATTGTGTCACATCATTGTGGGATTGACAAGTGTCGATTTATTTAAATTATTATTTATATTTAATTTTTAAATGAATACATATCAATCCCACAATGATGTGACACAATTGTGATACACCATTTAGGGATAGAAGATCCGCTCCGCTCTTTCACAGGCACACGAACCCACGCAAGCAACCTCTCTTTCTCCCTCTCTCTCTCTTTCACAGGCACATGTAGCCCCTCTGTTTCTCCCTCTTTGTCCTCTGTTTCAAGAAGGCGCGCGCCATTGTGAAGCTCGGCGCCACGCCACAATTCGTGGCGCCGAGCTAGCACCAGGAGAGCCTCGCGCCATGGCACGCCATTTACAAGCGTGTGAAAGAGAGAGGAGAAAATTAGGGTTTGTGATGGGTGAGTTTTATTAGGCCGGAATTTGCCTAATTTACACTTGACTAGTATTGTGGTCGGTGAGTTTTATTAGGCTGAAATTTGCCTAATGTACCCTTGACTAGTTGATCCAATTATTATAGCCTCAATTTTGACCTTCCAAGCTTGCCCAATTTTACTAATTGACTCAATTTCCCCTTATAATTTACAAGATGATGCTTATAATTATAAGTTTTGATTATATATAATATATATGTTGAATTTCTATAACAAAAAAATTCATGTGTTAATGCATAGTTATTGTTGAAAGTTGTCATTTTTATAATTTATCTAATAATTTTTATATTATTGAAAAAAAGTATTATATTATTAGTATTATATATAATTAATTCATTTCTAAAAAAAAATTGCTTCGAAATGGCGTGCGCCACGCCACGCCACGCCATTCGCCATTAACAACTATGAGGCCATCAGTTTGACCATAGCACCAAACACATTTTTCATCATGTAATCAAATGAAAAAGGAAAGGGCTTGGAAGCATCGGCCATAAGAACAAAGATTCAGAAAACGATCAACACAAATGGAAATTATGTTGCCGTGTATCACACAGCAGTAAGCCTACACCCTGGAGGTCACGTTCATGTGGAGCAACAAATAGGTGAAGGTGACGGATGAGATCTTGTCATATCACCAGGGGCAAAGTTCCGTCTCAATGGATAACTTCGTAGTGAAGTTCTAGGATGAGCAGGAGACAAATCAGAAAAAGTCACGTCAAATTGTATGTAGGCGTGACATGACTAGACACCAGAGGTCAGACAAAATAGCAGTGGTTGAAGCAAGCAAAGATCAAGACAGAAGTCAACAAATAGAGATCCTGAAAAAATTATGTAGCCATGACAGTAGTTGACACAGAGATCATGAAACTTATACAGTCATGATAGAAAACGAAAGAGATGATGTAGGCCATGCTTAATCTTGGCAACACATGCTTAATCTTTTCAGAAAGTATTTCACACTCCAAGGTGGTAGGTAGGAAGTGCCAAAGATTCAAATCGGGTTCTCGGGAATAGCACAGCTATTTCTTGCAATCAGTGGTTTAGCTCAGGTACTACAACTGATATATCAGACAATATCGGCTGCGTCTCATGTCCCAGGCTACAGAAACTTGCTCTCATCTTATGTGGCCTAAAAGATTTACGGCGTTGGTTCAGGATACTCCTCTCATACTTAACAATAAACGATACTCACTCAATAAGATAGTGAAATATGGCCAACAATGTCAGCTGAGTTTGACTAACAGCAAGCTCGAGCACAAATTTGCATAATTTCAGTAACTACAGCTTGCTAGCGTCTATTTTAACCTACAGAACATTCGTTCAAACGATTTCAGTTGTAACTTGTAAATTAACTTTTCCATATCATTCAGAGCCCATCAAGATTCCAATAATAATTAACTCTTACCTCACCTGAACGAAAGGACTTCCAATTAATAGTAGTGTATTGTTAAGTTTTGACGGACTTCTGTTCAGTTCCACATTATGCTGCTAAATTTTGAATCAAATGAAAATGCTACTGACTGGAAACGAGCGAGGGAGAGGGGGGAGGAGAGATATCTAACAAAAGAACAATATTCACTATAACAATAGACCAAGAAAACAAATTGTGTATCATAGAAACACACAATTCTATCCAAAATTCCAAATTCTTTCAAGAAGGTGCAAACAGTTCCTGATACACACATGATAAAAGGACTGTCATCAGAGGCTCACCAATAGAAGATTGTGAACCATGAATTATTCAAGAAACTCTTATGATGATATAAAAAAAATAAGAACAGCAATCAGCAAGAGAAATTGAGAAAAACAAAGGTGCAATTCATATCCCAAACTCAACAGAGATGTAAGACGAACCTGCTCCAAGAACTCTAACAACACAATTAGACTCTTCCTGGATGGATTTGACGGTAGTGCCTTGTTTCCCAATCAAACTTCCTGCTTGAGCAGCTGGTAAGAGCAGTCTCGTTGAGACCTTGCCTCCTGGTGGAGGATGAGAAGAATCATTATCCAGGCCATCCACAACACGTCTGTGAACCTTGAGAAGACCATCTACAGCAGGAGGAAGAGGAACATCAGGCTCTTCCTTGGCAGATATCATAACCTATCCCAAAAAAATGGTAAGATCAACAGCTAACTCAAAGATTTATACTTGTATACAACAAAATGAATTTTATTTTCAATAAAATTATATACTCCATTATAGGTAAGCAGTCTGCAACAAGAAAAAATTAATATCCCATGAAAAATATAAATTCGAACAAAATATGGTGTACCAAAAAAAGAAAAAGAAAAGAACTGATTCGTCTCCTCATTAGGTAAACGATAAAAAAAAATAAGATCCATTTAACTAGTATCTAAATGCTGAATTACCCTCGTGGACTTAAAATTTTATGACTACAGACCTGAACTTCAAATACGAACTTCTCAAATTTTGTTATGGCAGCTAATATAACCTATGCATCACTCCATGAGGAGGGCTTAACACTTACCTGGAAGCCTGTAAAATGACCCTGCTTACAAATTCAGAGGGATATATAATTGGCCCATTATAATCATTAGGGATTCCATTTTCTTAATTCACAGTTGTTTTGGTATGAAGGCCTCAACTTTTAACAAGTTGCATAATTCATGATATAAATGTAGATGTCAAGATAGACATCATCTAAACAAGGAATGAAAATGTACCATGAGCTGTTAATACAGGGACAAAAGGAAGTAATCTTATAACATCTCTTTATAACTATGTACCATTCTCTAGGTATCCATCAATGGAGCTGCTTTTATTAGAAATCCAACTTTGCCCACCACACTCCAATCAGGTCCAAAAAATGTACAACTGTTTTGCTGCAATTTTTCCCCTTCGGCACTCGCACATCACAAATTCCAGGAATAACTTTAAATTGAAGGCCATTTTCTATTTCAAAATACAGTAATCACATTCAGAAGGTCCCTCTTCATACACACTTTTATAGATACAGTAGTTCTAGCCATATTATTGGAGAATCTCAGATAAATAAAAATGAATCGTCATATTACACCAAAATGAAAGGTTTTTAAAAGTTTCCCGGTTCTAGATGCTTAACTGAGCATTTGTTAATGCACTATCTTACCAGTTCTTACATAATTGGATCATGTCTTAGTAATATGAATCTAATTTAGACATGAGGTGGTAAGTCACCTGAGTACATCACAAAAGTACAGCAAAACTGAGTGATACCAGTTAATAACATTATTAACACCCGAGGTATATCACAGCCCTGGCTAATTACTTGGCAATTTTAGTGCTCTCAAGCTTGAAATTCCACTTTGAATTCTCTCATACCGTGATATAGATAACCCCCAGTTTCACTAGATCATTTCAGCAGGTTTTCCAAAACATTTATTCACTAGAAAATGGAGCAGCTTGACAGACTCATGAATTGCAGTGAGCAACAATCCTAAAATATCATATCTGCTTATGTACAGATGGTACCCATTGTTGTCGAAATCTTAAAGTTTCCATATCTTATATCTCACTATATTCAAGTACTTTGTGAATCTTAAGTTTCCACGATGCACTATAAGTTCACTTCCGTGTAGTTAAATATCACATGGATATTATCACATATCTTGTAACCTGATAGAAACAAAAATGATAGAAACGAAATAACGAGTTTATTAATAAGGTGAAATAGATAAATAAACAAGAACTAATGTTCTTGCCCCAAAATACCAAGAATGACTATCGTTCTTGATCCCAAAGCCAAAAGAGGCTCCTAATTCTTGATCAACTCTTTGATAAGAATAACAAACCCTAGCCACCCTATTTATAATAGAGCAAACCCTAATTACCAAAATAAAATAACCACTAACTTAGGAAAGGAAATAACAAAAATCCTATTAATTTGGAAAGGGAATTAAAATATATCAATAATTAAATCTTCCAGATTTTCTTCCAAATCTGCTCCATAACAACTCCACCTCCCTTAAAAACAGCCTTGTCCCCAAGGCTGAACTTGGGAAATTGTTGTAGACATTCCGTCAAGTTCTCTTTTTTATATTGACCGACAATAGGAAGAATTCCGCTTCGGGTAAGAGACGCCACGTTCACAAACTCTTTCTTTCGTGATGTTGGTGAAAGCTGAAGAGTAGTATCTTTTACTGTCTTCAAAGATATGGCTGCGTCAACGGGTTTAAACTCACTACGAGAAATTTGCACCTCTTTGTCGTCGATTTTCGAGTTGTATGGAATGCATTGGTCTTCTTTATGTTTCTGGTTGTCAGGTGCTAAGCCTACATAATTAGTCCCGTCGAACAAAGGCAACAAAGTTGGTGAAAGGTTTGATCGGTAGGGACTCGCCTGTTCCCCTACCTCATTGTTGGCGAATTCCGATGTTGTTTGAACTGGGGTGGGCGTAGGCGTAGGAGTAGGTGCTGGAGTTGTGTGGGGAAGTGCAACGTGGAGGGTTGGGACTGTGTTGGGGAGGGCAACGCCCATTGCTTTTGCCAGATGTTTGATTGCTAATTTTATTTCAGAAAACTGAATTTGAATAGCTTTCCAATCGTTGTCTATAACTTCTTGATTAGCAGCCAGTTGCATCAAGTGAGCCTTCATCTCTGCATGGTCAGCTTCGACTCGGTCCATTCGCTGGTCGTTACTAGCATGGGTATTGGTCATAGTAGCGGGGTGTCGGATCCGGCAGGTCGGACCAAATTGATAGAAACAAAAATGATAGAAACGAAATAACGAGTTTATTAATAAGGTGAAATAGATAAATAAACAAGAACTAATGTTCTTGCCCCAAAATACCAAGAACGACTATCGTTCTTGATCCCAAAGCCAAAAGAGGCTCCTAATTCTTGATCAACTCTTTGATATGAATAACAAACCCTAGCCACCCTATTTATAATAGAGCAAACCCTAATTACCAAAATAAAATAACCACTAACTTAGGAAAGGAAATAACAAAAATCCTATTAATTTGGAAAGGGAATTAAAATATATCAATAATTAAATCTTCCAGATTCTCTTCCAAATCTGCTCCATAACATAACCAAAACACATAGAAGAAGAAAATCATCACCAAAAAAGAAACAGACATGAGTGAATAAGCAAGAGGGCCATAAATTTGCTTCTAGATGATCCAGTCTTTTGAAATTAGTAAACTTGAAATGGAATCAACATCATAACAATTTTCTTTTCAAAGAAAAACATACCAGAATCATCAAATATTTTTTCTTTCTTGGTTAGACCAGAATCATTAAGTAGCATGCACATAAACATGTGACACTAAGATGTTTTAAAACATCAAAAAATTTACTTACAGCTCGTTCTCTTGTTCCTGGAGGACCATCAAGAATCTTAATCCGGGCTTTTGTCTCTTCACATGTTTTCTTTATGTACTCCCCTTTACGTCCAATTATACTACCAACCTTCTGTGCAGGCACCAACATCCTGAAGATACTTTCCCCAGGCCAACCTGGCCACTTTTCACCACCTTCAACAACAGGTGCATCAACATTGTCTTGTTTTTCATCAGGATGTGAATCCTCTGGTATCCCAGCTTCTGTTCCGTTGTGTTCTTCAAGTTCATTTACTTGTGCAGGATCATGTACAAGCTCATGTTCATGTTCGGCTTCCTGTTCAGGTTGATATCCATGTTCATGTTCGGCTTCCTGTTCAGGTTGATATTCATGTTCATGGTCGGCTTCCTGTTCAGGTTGATATTCATGTTCATGGTTGGCTTCGTGTTCGGGTTGATATTCATGTTCATGGTCGGCTTCATGTTCAGGTTGATATTCATGTTCATGGTCGGCTGCATGTTCAGGTTGATATTCATTTTCATGGTCGGCTGCATGTTCGGGTTGATATTCATGTTCATGAGCTTGTTCAAGGTCGACGTAATTTTGATCAGGTTCGGCCATAGGACTGCACAGAAAAGTATAAATTCAAACAGCATGAGCTCTGAAGAATAATCATGTGCACAATAATATTCTAGAAGCTATAAATTATAATTTAGGACTACAGTCTAAGTGCACTGAACTCATTTTCAAATTTATGCAAAGAATATAACAAATATTTTTATAATTCTCAAATTTATGATGTAATAAAGGAAAGAAGAGAGCAAAGGGAAAAAAGAAATTGTTGCAAAACAGATCAAGGACATGACATTGCCATGGCTTACATCATGGCTCAAGATCATGGAAATTTGACAGTAAATAATAGTTGTCACAGACAGCCTTCCTTGTATATTTTAAGGAAAGCTCAGAAATATGAATATACATAAAATAAAACAGGATAAAAAACTGCTATTGCTAATAAAACAAACTTTAAAGGTCAAGTGCCTCCAGAAATAGAAGACGAGCAAAAGAATAGACCTGGGGAGTCAAAGCTTAATGTCTCCCCATCACAGACGAGAAAAATAAATCATACAGAAAGAGAAAGATCAACAAGACACCTCATTTTGCTGCCTAGAGAAGTCCTAAATTACAAATTAATACAACATTTCCCTGAAGGATTACTCTCATTCCAATGCCAAATAAACAATAGATGTTTAGGCCTTGCTTCCTTACGTAAACTTAGAAAGGAGCAACTTCAATCGCAATGCTTTAACAACTCTCCGGTAGTCTGACTGAAATACTGAATCAAGTTCATTAGACCAAGAGCATGCAGATTGGTTATAGAACCACGCCAAATTAGAGAACTTCTGCAGTGAAAAATTCCTGCTAGTAATTGCTACAAAAGACCATTTATTCTCTAATGAGGATGAGAAGGCATGGATTTTGATGAAACTGGACTGAGAGAAGATTGTGACAGTGCTTCGAATTTCTCGGAGAGTCCTATGTTGGAAAAGGATATCGACATCCAAGTTCTTTTAGTTTTCCTCTGAGCCACTGGTGCAAGTTCTCCATCTCCTTTCAAACACTTACATGGTTGTGAGACATACTTCAGAGAAGACAAAAGGTATCACTAGAGGATGAATAATGGTAACAAGAAAGTTTTGGTATATCATCTCCCCATTTGCAAACCATATGTTCCATTTCTTTTCTATTGTCCATCTTGCTCAAACTGTTGAAGAGAATGATGCCACAGATGAGGCTTCTAAACACATGCTTTTTGGAAACACAAGAGCCCACCGGTTAGATGGAATAGATAGGAAAAGCATAGAAAAGAGGCCATTTCCAGCAAACAGTTATAGCGTTCACCATTAGATCAGTCTTTCGGCATAAAGGAATCTAATCGAATACTGCAGGGTGGACTTGTGGTTGTGGTCCCTCCTAACATCGCTAATCCGATCATACGGTTATTTCACATTTCTAAAATCAGTATCTGATGGATCTTTTGAACCGTTTAGGGAGGTTCTTGGGATTTGTAACCTCTCTTAACGAACTTCCACATTTGTTTTGCGTATGTTAGAATGCTTAAACAATTATTTCTCACATGCATTTCTGATGGAGCATCTTATTCTACGAAGTTCATTTAATTGTATACCGTTTCATATCTTTTGTGACGTAGACATCCTGGCAAACCTGTTGCATCAATTAGACAGGCTTTCTGATATGTTAAATTATTTCTCCCTATTACCACATGGTAGAGATTGACACATAGATATAGGTCTGCTCATGTAAATCTCATTTCCTCAATTTGATGAAAGTTCGGACTTGTTAATTTCCAGCCAGACAATTTATTTCACATAACATAGTGTCCAAACAACAAACATTATAGAGTTCAACACGTTCCTCACGGAAGTTGCAATGCAATTGAAGATGACATGCAGTTGGTTATATCACAATCACCACTTCTTAACCATCAGGAAACAGTCCTAAGAGGGAGTTATGATTCAAATATACGCATCCCTTTTAGCTTTCTGAACAAGCACTTGAAGAAAGAAATAATCTGTTTCACAACATCGAGACAATAAACTAAGAGGGTGCTTGGCTACATTTATTTCAAAGAGCTTATAAGCTCCTAAGGATTATAAGATGTTTTTGGAGCTATTTCTTCATCTTATAAGCTCTTACAAAACAAGTTGGGGTTTCCTAGCATTTTTAAGGAGCTTTCAAGGAAGCTCTTGACAGCTTATTTTGTGAGCTAATAATTTGTCTTAATAAGGAATTTACCAAACACTTTGTAACAGCTTATAAGTTGTTTTAAAGAGCTTATAAGCTTCGCTAGACATCCTCTAAACAAAACCAAGGTGTTGCGATTGCTCCATCCCTATACTGCTACCAATCAACAGAAAAACCGAAAGATGGGAGCTAGAATGATTTCTTTTCTGTTTAAGCATATAACTTGTTGAATCTGTCGTTCTTTGTCCAAGTCCATACTTCTTTAGGAGTTTAAATCTTGTTTACCAATTAAAAATCGAAAAGTCAGCTAATCGCATACAACAGCGAGTCCATATCCCAATTTTCTTATCCCTAGCCAAATTATGATAATGCTATTGTTTGATGTAATGATGGTCCAGAGAAACTACTTGCAGTTTTAAACATAGATGCTCTTTGCGATCTTTGCTTTGACATATCCAATGCAAAATGTTGAAATATGTCCATAGTAGTATAGTACAATTTGTCCAGCGAAAGTGAAACATAAATGCCCTACTTAATTTATTGATTATAATATGAATTAGGGGTAATGGGAATTCGATAACTTGATGGTTAGGTTCCTTACAAATTGATAATATATGGTTTCACATTACCTTTATTTAGTTAACTTAAAGTAGAAGTACAACAATTTCAGATGATAATCCATTTTTACCCTTTTAAAAAATAACAGATTGTTGAACTTCATCCACTCTTGGTTTTTCAAAATTTTAAATTATATTATACATATTGTACTGTAATAGCAATAGGTTGATCACTTCCAACGAAAGACTAGATCAGAGGACATTCGACCTAGTGCATAGGTTTCTAAATATATTTTAAGGTCTTTTCATCTTTAAATATTTTTCAGCATTTATAAAAAATTAACAACTCCACAACCACACCACAAAAAAAAAAAAAAGATAGGGAGAGGGAGAGAGAAGGGGCTAAAAAGAGCAGGTACCATTTTGCATGAATAGCGGTCTCAACGAAAGATGTCTAAACTGAGATTTGACATATTTATATATAACTTTCAGCTATCCAATACATATTTATATAAGACCTTCCAGTGATCCAATACATATAGAAAACAGGGAAGAAAAAAAACCACATGCCACCTGAACCCTGCCCACCTTCGTGGTGTGATCTATACTTGACACTAAACTTCTCAATTTGTTCAGAAAAAAAGGTTCCATCCTGAATCGTTCGCTGGATGCGAGGGTGATTACCATATAACCACAACTGAGAATTTATATCAAAATTATATAAAATATCTACGAAAAAGGACGGAATCTTAATTTCTTCCATAGAGTTACTGTATTGCCTCCTGATGTAGAGTTTGGAGAACCAATAAGAAGCACATGTTGACAGTGAACGCATCGGTACCTAGATTAGATATGGTAAGCTTTCAAAAGAAATTAGAAAAGTTACATCCTGTCAAATTCGAGATCAGCCACCAGTCATTCATCCATCGGGGACAGGTACATGAAGACAATTTCAGATGTCACGCATCTTGCGGCCCTACGCTCATATGACACCAGCAAAATTGCAAAAAAAAAAATGACATCACAACAAAGATGATTTAAATAAAATATGCACTCATCCTAGCAAATGATGATCATCACGAACCTTCTCTATACTAGAAGAACGAGTATGGTGACCTTTTAAGACCTTCAGATATCTGAAGTCTGAACCTACCGAATTTTAGCTAAGTACACTGTAGCTAAAAATAGCTAACACCTTTGCTCTACAACATCTGACATAGGAAGCTGTATGTCTTCCTGTACTTCCCATTTAACTAACGGTTGAAGGAAATTGACCAATTAGACTTTACTGACATAAAAATATACAGCCATGATCCTGAATTCTGTCATAAGCTGGGGACTAAGTCAACTCGCCTTAAGCTGTCAACCTCACTTATAGACATCAATGAGGATTGAGGAACTATCACTTAACATTAAAGCTTCGCCTCCATTTACACAATACACATTCACTTTTGTAATGAATGCTACTAATAAAATTGGAGTCATGTAATCAAAACGTACTGCAAATTGGATGTCCACACTTTACAACTAGATTTTCTCACAAGCCTTGCTTTCGTAATTCATATCATCCACATAAAGATTCTATGCTATATAAGCATCTATCTTAGTAACCCATCAATTAATTCTCTAATTCCACTGAGAAGAAAAACAGCTAAAATTAGGTCTTCTCTTGCATCAATTTTTCCGCTGTTCTTATCCAACACAACCAATAAAGCAAAAAGACTAAATTGAGAAAACATAAAGTCCGTAATGAATTGACTAGAATCGAAATCAAAAACCCATTAAACCAAAACGCTCAGTCACCAACTAAACATACAGCAAAAAAAAAAAACATAGCAATTTACACCGAACATTGAAAATCGAATTCAAGATTTGGAGCCAAAAATTCAAAACAAAAACTACTTGATGGGACAATAACGAGAGCCAGAGCAGAGCAGAACGCAAACGTATACTTACATGGATGGCGCGGAGGAGAGATAATGGGAGCAGTGGCGCAAGATTTTTTAGTGAAAAGAGTGATAGGGTTGTATTTCGAATTTTACACTTAGGTTTTATTTATTTGTTCTAACAATAAATTGCATTTGGTTTCTCCTTAAACATGTCTTTTATATGTATTTGCTAAGAGGTCCTTAGAGAAAAACAAAATTCAGTTATTTACCTTTTGAATATCAATTTATTTTCTGTATTTGCTACGAGATCCTTGAAATTGTTCTCCTTTGTGTCATTGTCACTTTTATGTATGTATTTTTGTATATAAGTATATCAATTATCTTTTAAAATGACATCCACACATATAAGGTTTATATTTTCCATAATTTTGGATCCTCTAGATTTAATAAATAAGAAAAAATGCAATAACAAAATAAATGAAGTGAAGCTAGTTCACTTACTAGAAAAATTATTATGCAAATTACTAGAAGGATATTGTTTTTTTATTCTCATAATAGTTATGGCATTTATTTTTTGTATATACTAGCGTCCAAAGCACTGGATACGAAAGTATAAAAGATATTTTCTTAATAAGATTTAATTGAGTAAAAAATAAAAATAATGACTAAAATCCCCCTTAATTAAATTTTTTAATTCCAAAAAAAAATTAAAAAGTCATTCCACAAACTCTTCATTTCAACAAAATATCAACATTTGGACTAAACTATTATTAAGTGAAGAATTTATCAATTGATAATTTTTTGTCAAAATTATTTTATTTTAAGTTTTTCAAATTGATAAATTGTATAAAACAAATTTTATTTTTAATATAAAATATTTTTGTGTAATTTATTTTTTAATTGAATATGATAATTATCAAAAAAGGCATTTTTAAAATTTTCATAAAAATTAAAAAGTCTGAAAATTTTTAGATTAAAATTATAATTAGTATGATTATTAATATAAAAGTTCTATATAATTAAAAAATTCAACACAAAGCTACAACTAATTGATTTTTTAATTTAGAAGGATAAAGATGATTAAGATTGTTAATGTATATTGATTAACTGAATTATTAGATAATTAATAATATTAAATATTTCATGAAAATAGAATTAATAAGATTAATTAAATATATTATTTAATGAAATTAAGCATACAATTAATATGTTGCACATTATCAATTGAGAATTAATAATTAGGTTTGATAATAATTACACATGTTGAATTTTTGATGGACTAAGTTGAAAGTCAACTTAGCCCAGCCCACTGAGACGTTTGATGTGATATTGTGGGTCTAAGAGTTTTGAGGCTTTTGAGCTCTAATTTTAATGATATAAAAGAATAAAATTTTATTATTTTCACAAGAGTTAGACACTATTGACTAGATAAAAGATATAAAGGCCAATTGGATGGCCACTCATTTCTCAAAAAATTTATTTGAGAGGAAAAAGCTTTGAACAATGCAATTGTTTAGCATGTTAGTAAAAAAATTCTTACAAAAAATTTCTCAAAATTACAAACAATTTGAATTTTTTTTGCAACAAATGAATTTTACTATTTATGATTTGACAGTTAATACAATCAATTAAAATGACTTTTCCGACTATCTTTCAAAGCCAAAAATTAATTTAATTATATATTCTAATGCAAAATAATGGAACGTTTAAAATAAGATCCATTGTGACTATTTTCTGATGTCTATATCAACGAGTTTGACTAAACATATTTAATAAAAAATATATTTAAATACCCAAACAAATTTCTCACAACAAAAAATATATCACACCAACCACAATCATTACCTATTTTTCTCTTAATAATCTCATATTCCAAACCACATTTTCTCATTTTTCTCATAGAATTTTTTTTCGGAGATGGACATGCATGCCATCCAATTGGCCCTAAAATTTTTAACCTTTTCTCCTAGAATTTTTAAAATGCAGGACTAATATTATTGAAAAATGACTATCATTAACATAGCAAGATCTTCAAATTATTGGATGATTTCTAGAATAACCTAAAATGTGAAATTAATTCTAAAATAACAAACACTAACATACATTCTTGAAGACTTAAATTAGTGCAAGGCTATGAAGGAGAGTCACCTCTTGTATAAAAATCACACAACTCGCCTGCCTAAATTAGTGCAAGGCTATGAAGGGGAGTGTACATAAACTCGATCAAACCGCTCAAATCGAATCAATTTGTCTGCAGACTGCCGGTTTTAAATTTTTAAATAATAGTGGTGGTTTAATATTCTTGTCACCCACCACTTTTGAGTTGAGTGATGAGGTTTAAAATTTGCAGGCTGATAAACCTAAATTATACGTGTTTTCTAGCCTAAGATTAGTCATTTTTATATTATTTTATATTATGATTTATACCCCATATACGTTTATAGGTTTGTTACATGATTGTAGGGTAAAATCATTAACTTTGAGAAAATGACGAAAAAACGTATGAAAGGAGATACATGGGCCTGTTTGGAAATACAATCATATCTTGGGCTAAAAACCTCCAATTCTAATGAGACTTATATGGTTAGAAAGCTAAGACAATTACCTAAAAGTCTTATGAAGAGGACAAGATCCGGTTCAAACGTTTGAAGACTCAAAAGTTATAAATACACTCTGTTCCGAAACAAATGGCGCAGTCCTGGTAAAACGATCATAACTTGAGTTATACAACTTGGATTTGATCCAAATTAGTTGGGTTGCAAAACCAAGACATAGAGCTACAACTTTGTAGAAGACCCCAAAGTCAAATTCGGACCAACTACATGGCGTACGTACGCCGTGTTAATTGGCGTTCAGACAACGAGGGCAGAGAGTTGGGGCTGTCTCGCGTACATACGCCAATTTGTACGGCGTACGTACGCCAATTTGTAAGGCGTACGTACGCCGCTTTACTTGGCGTACAGACGCCGTTTCGTACAAGGCCATATTCGGCCCATATTCGGGTTTATGTTTTATATTAGGTATAAATACCTCTTCCCAACATTGTTTTAGGGTTCGACTTTTATTTTCCTGAATTGAGTTGTAAAGATTGGATATCGAGAGACGAGATTCAAGGATTATTGTAAACAGTTTATTCGACAACGGGTTTAATCGAAATTATCTTCTTTAATCTCTTTTAATTCTTGTCGTTTATGATGTTTGCATTATTAATTGTTTATTGTGCTTTCGTATATATGGAGTAATCCATCGTATTCTGGAACCGGGAATAGCCCGATAATATGTTATCGATATAGATTATAGAACCGTGGATATTACATCGCGTATGCTTATGATTCGAATTCTTGATTATTAATGCTTGTGAATTTGCTGGCCACTTATTTGCATGTTCATAGATATTAGGTGAAAATTCTGAAAGGTGACATCTATATCAGAACCCTAGAATTCAAACCTAGGATCCTAAATCACGAAAGTAGTTTTAGGTCTTTTGAGGGATCGATACACTATCATAGAGATTAATGAATCTGAGTTTAGTTTAATCATCACGAAAGTAGTTGATTAATTATCTTGGGTAATTTGTTATACTTCGACAGAAGATAGTGAGTACAATTGGATAGTGTCCTTCATAAGTAGCGATAGTAGTTTCATTGGTAATATAATTGAGTCGATAATGTTTATCGTGGTGAACCTGAGTCCGGAATTTCCAATCATATATAACTTAAATAAATTCTCTTGCATTCTGTTTAGTTTTCTTTACAATTTATCTCGTGTTTTTGTTAGGCTTAGATTACTGATAATTGATAGGCTAGTGCTTGATTGTTCGGTCCTCGTGGGAACGATATCTTTTGTACTACACCGAAGCCGTGCGCTTGCGGTTTAGGCACATCAAGTTTTTTGGCGCCGTTGCCGGGGACTAGAATAATCAATATTAGATTTTATCAGATTTTAGTGAGACTAAGCCATTTTATTTTAATTTTAGTTTTTAATTTTTATTTTTCTGTTTTATTTCAGGATTCAATTTTTCCCTGCAAGATCAATTTCGAACTAGATCCAGAAATCGAGAAAACTTTTCATACAAGGAGAAAACAACAAAAACTGAAACAAGCTCAGCTTAAACAAGCAACAATGGCTGAAGAGAATGTGAATGTAAACGTTAATGCAAACGCTAACGCGAATTGATAAACCTCATTTTTACGCATATTATAGCATCTATTAGATTATATTTTATACTCGTTTTCGTCTATTTTCTCCCGCACAATGCGTTTAATAGCTATGTTAAGTGTGCAGGCGAATATAGTAGTTCGAATCGGAAACATGTAGCGCGAAAAGCCGAGAATAACAACATTTGCACAAAACAAACCACAAAGCCAAACAATCTGCCCCGCACGCTTAAGCGCATGCGCTTAAGCGCGCGAGGCAGGGAGGCGCGCTTAGCGCATGCGCTTAAGCGCTTAGGCGCTTAAGCGCGCGCTTCAGACGCGTTTTTAACTTTTTCCTCTTTTCGGCCTTTCTTTCCTACGGGGATATAAATACCCCCTCCAAACATTGTATTAGGGTTCGACTTTTATTTTCTTGAATTGAGTCGTAAAGATTGGAGATCGAGAGACGAGATTCAAGATTATTGTAGACAATTTTATTCGACAACGGGTTTAATCGAAATTATTTTCTTTAATCTCTTTTAATTCTTGTCGTTTAATCATGTTTACATTATTAATTGTTTATTGTGCTTTCGTATCTATGGAGTAATTCATATTATTCTGGAACCGGGACTAGCCCGATAATGTGTTATCGATATAAATTATAGAACTGTTGATATTACTTCGCGCATGCTTATGATTCGAATTCTTGATTATTAATGCTTGTGAATTTGCTGGCCACATATTTGCATGATCATAGATATTAGGTGAAAATTCTGAAAGGTGACATCTATATCAGAACCCTAGAATTCAAACCTAGGATCCTAAATCACGAAAGTAGTTTTAGGTCTTTTGAGGAATCGATACACTATCATAGAGATTAATGAGTCTGAGTTTAGTCTAATCATCACGAAAGTAGTTGATTAGTTAGCTTGGGTATATTGTTATGCTTCGACAGAAGGTAGCGAGTACAATAGGATAGTGTCCTTCATAAGTAGCGATCGTAACCTCATCGGTAATATAATTGAGCCGATAATATTTATCGTGGTGAACCCTGAGTCCGGAATTTCCAATCATATATAACTTAAATCAATTTTCTTGCTTTCTGTTTAGTTTTCTTTACTTTTTATCTCATAACTTCGTTAGGCTTAGATTACTGATAATTGATAGGCTAGTGCTTGATTGTTCGGTCCTCGTGGGAACGATATCTTTTGTACTACACCGAAGCCGTGCGCTTGCGGTTTAGGCACATCAAGTTTTTGGCGCCGTTGCCGGGGACTTGAATAGTCAATATTAGTTTTTATCAGATTTTAGTGAGACTAAGCCATTTTATTTTATTTTTAATTTTTAATTTTTATTTTTCTGTTTTATTTCAGGTTTTCGATTTTTCCTTGTATGCGAAGTAAGATCGATTTCGAACCTGATCCAGAAATCGAGCAAACTTTTCGTGCTAGGAGAAGACAACAAAAACTGAAACAAGCTCAGCTGAAACAAATAACGATGGCTGAAGAGAATGTGAATGTAAACGTCAACGCAAACGCTAACGCGAATGCAAACCCGGCTGCAAATGCGAATGCGAACGCAAATGCGAGATGTCTTAAGGATTTTGCAGCACCGAATGCACAGACACTTCACTCCAGCATCGCCAGGCCTACTGTAGAGGCCAACAATTTCGAGCTCAAGCCATCCCTTCTGCAAATGGTCCAGCAGAATCAGTTTGGGGGTGCACCTACTGAAGAGCCGAACCTCCACTTGTCTATGTTTTTAGAGTACTGCGACACTCTGAAAATGAACGGAGTTTCTCAGGATGCTATCAGGCTGAGACTATTTCCGTTCTCACTGAGAGACAAGGCGAGAGCTTGGCTACATTCCTTACCGACCGGTTCTATCAGAACATGGGATCAACTGATGCAGTGCTTCTTAGAGAGATACTTTCCCCCGAGCAAGACTGCACAACTAAGGAATCAAATCACTACTTTTGCTCAACGGGATGGTGAATCGCTATACGAAGCTTGGGAACGCTTCAAGGATCTTCTCCGACTGTGCCCACATCATGGACTAGAGAAGTGGCTCTTTGTTCACACATTCTACAATGGACTGATCTACACCACGAGGATGTCAGTCGATGCAGCAGCTGGAGGAGCTTTGATGAATAAGGGTATTGACGAAGCATACGACTTAATCGAAGATATGGCATTGAATCACTACCAATGGTCTAGCGAAAGGTCGATTCCACAGAAGACACCAGGTAAGTATGATATTGATGCCATTACTTTACTTTCTGCACAAGTAGAGGCTATGTCTAAGAAGCTTGATTCTATGAATATGCATGTTAATTCTATTACTACCCCACCCCCCATGTGTGAAATATGTGGTATGATTGGTCATGTTGCATTAGAGTGTCAATTTGCGAGTATACCAACCGATCCCTCTATAGAGCAAGCCAATTATGTGAATAACTTCAACCAAAAGAACGACCCATTTTCAAATACTTTTAACTCTGGTTGGAGAAATCACCCCAATTTTTCATACAAGCCTCAAAACGCAGCCCCACAATCAAATTTTAGACCACCACCTGGATTTCAACAAAAGTCTTATAACCCTGTTCCACCACAGAAATCGAACCTAGAGTCACTTCTTGAGGGTTTTGTAGTAGCCCAGACTAAACAAAACGAAGTAGTAAATGATGCGATTAAGCAACTAGCAACGAAAGTAGATTCATTAGCACCTCATAACAAAATGCTAGAAACTCAAATTGCACAACAGGCTAATAACCCGATTAGGACTTCTGGTTCGTTTCCCGGTCAACCCGAGACAAATCCAAAGGAACATTGTAAGGCTATTACTTTAAGGAGTGGTACTAATTATGAAGGTCCTAGGATGCCTACAGATGTGAGTCAGACTGAGTCAACTGATAAGTTAGAAAAAGAGAAAACGCCTAGCCTTGACAGCTCAACAGATAAAACGAACGAAGTAACTGAAAAAGAGCCTGTTTATGTACCTCCACCACCATATGAACCACCCATACCCTTTCCTCAAAGATTAGCTAAGGCAAAGTTGGATAAACAGTTTGGAAAATTTTTGGATGTTTTGAAAAAACTTTATATTAATATTCCATTTACTGATGCACTTGCACAGATGCCGTCATATGCTAAATTTTTGAAGGAAATTCTGTCTAACAAACGTAAACTTGAGGATTATGAAACCGTGGCTTTAACTGAAGAGTGTAGTGCATTAATTCAAAATAAATTGCCTCCTAAGCTTAAAGACCCCGGTAGTTTTTCGATTCCATGTGTGATAGGTAACGTGAGTTTTGATCATGCTTTGTGTGACCTAGGTGCTAGCGTTAGCCTTATGCCTCTTTCGGTTTCACGTAAGTTAGAGATGGGTGAGTTAAAACCTACTACGATTACTTTGCAATTAGCTGATAGATCTGTTAAGTATCCAGTAGGTATGCTAGAAGATGTACCGATTAGAGTAGGAAATTTTTTTATTCCTGCTGATTTTGTTGTTCTAGAGATGGAGGAAGATTCTCAAATTCCCATCATACTTGGTAGACCGTTCTTAGCCACAGCTGGTGCGATTATAGATGTTAAGAACGGTAGGCTATCATTAAAAGTCGGGGACGAGAAGGTTGAATTTAATTTAGCTAAAACTGTCACTTACCCTTCTCTTGAGAATTCTTGTTGTAGAGTTGATCAGGTGGACCGGCTAGTTCAAGACAAGCTCACGAAGTACTTATGCAGTGATCCATTGGAAGCTTGCCTAGTGAACAACGGTACAACGGACGATGAAGACGAAGCTATTGCTGATATTGCTCGTCGCTTCGAGGGAAATCCGCCGGTTCCAGTCAATGCCATTGGAGTAAGGAGTTGAGCAAAGATCCGAAAGAAAGTAAAGAATCAAACTCAATACCCCAAGTAGAACTAAAACCACTTCCCTCGACACTCAGGTATGAATTTCTCGGCCCTAATTCTATGTATCCTGTGATAGTGAATGCTGATTTAAGTAGGGAAGAAATCGATAAATTGCTTAGAGTTCTTAGATCACATCAAAAAGTCATAGGTTATACAATAGATGATTTGAAAGGGATTAATCCATCGTTTTGCATGCATAAAATTTTGATGGAAGATGATTTTAAACCTTCTAGGGAACATAAACGTAGACTGAATCCTACTATGCAAGATGTAGTTAGAAAAGAGGTTTTAAAATTGTTAGATGCTGGAATTATCTATCCTATTTCTGATAGTAAGTGGGTAAGTCCGGTACAAGTAGTCCCTAAGAAAGGAGGAGTGACTGTAGTGAGAAACGAGAAAAACGAGTTAATTCCTACTAGGACAGTCACCGGGTGGAGAATGTGTATAGATTATAGAAAATTGAACACTGCAACTCGAAAAGATCACTTTCCCTTTCCCTTTATTGATCAAGTACTTGAAAGGTTAGCTAATCATTCGCACTTTTGTTATCTAGATGGGTATTCGGGGTTTTATCAAATCCCTATTCACCCTAATGATCAGGAAAAAACTACGTTCACATGTCCCTATGGCACTTATGCTTTTAGGAGGATGCCTTTTGGTTTATGTAATGCACCTGCTACTTTTCAACGTTGTATGATGGCCATATTTTCTGATTTGATTGAGAACGTTATGGAAGTTTTTATGGATGATTTTTCCGTTTATGGCACTACATTCGATATTTGTTTGTCTAATCTTTCTCGAGTGTTGCAGAGATGTGGAGAAGTTAACCTTGTGTTAAATTGGGAAAAATGCCATTTTATGGTTAGGGAAGGTATTGTGCTAGGCCACCTCGTATCTGAACGAGGAATTGAAGTTGATCGAGCAAAGCTGGAAGTAATCGAGAAGTTACCACCACCTATCTGTGTGAAAGACATTCGGAGTTTTTTGGGCCATGCCGGTTTTTACCGGAGATTCATTAAAGATTTTTCTAAAATTACTAAGCTCTTAACTCATTTACTTACTAAAGACGTTCCTTTCAACTTTGATAATGATTGTTCTGATGCTTTTCGCAGGTTGAAAGAAGCGTTGATCACCGCACCAATAGTTCAACCGCCGAACTGGAATTTGCCATTCGAGATTATGTGCGATGCAAGCGATTTCGCTATTGGGGCAGTATTGGGTCAAAGAAGGGATAAAAAGATGCATGTTATTTATTATGCTAGTAGGACGCTAGACGAAGCCCAAATGAATTACGCTACCACCGAGAAAGAATTATTAGCCGTAGTATTCGCTTTCGACAAGTTTCGTTCATATTTGGTTGGCTACAAGGTCATTGTCTACACAGATCACTCCGCGATTAGGTATCTATTGAGTAAAAAAGACGCAAAGCCGAGACTTATCAGATGGATATTACTATTGCAAGAGTTCGATCTCGAGATCCGGGATAAAAAGGGGATAGAGAATACCGTGGCCGATCATCTATCTCGACTTAGAGAGGATGAGAATAAAGAGGCCCTACCGATAGACGATTCATTCCCCGATGATCATCTTTATGCAGTGGCTAAGATCGATGCACCGTGGTACGCTGACTATGTCAACTATTTAGCTTGTAAGATCTTACCGCCCGATTTTAGTTATCAGCAAAAGAAGAAATTTTTCACTGATCTTAAGCACTATTACTGGGACGAGCCTCTTCTTTTCAAGCACTGTACCGACGGGGTATATAGGAGATGCATACCGGAAGATGAGATGGTAAATGTCATGACTCACTGTCATAGTTCACCATATGGGGGTCATGCTAGTAAATCCAAGACGGTAGCGAAGATTCTTCAATCTGGATTTTATTGGCCTACTTTGTTCAAGGACGTTCAAGATTTTGTCAGTGCATGCGACAGTTGTCAAAGAACGGGAAACATATCGAGACGTAATGAGATGCCTATGAATACAATTCTGGAAGTTGAGATTTTTGATGTTTGGAGAATTGATTTTATAGGACCATTCCCGTCGTCGTGTGGTAACAAGTATATACTCGTGGCAGTGGATTATGTTTCGAAGTGGGTTGAAGCGATTGCCTCGCCAACAAATGATTCGAGAGTGGTAACCCGATTATTTAAGAAGACTATTTTTCCTAGATTCGGTGTTCCAAGGGTAGTGATAAGTGACGGAGGTACGCATTTTACGGAACGCCAATTCGAAGCTTTACTTACCAAGTACGGGGTTACACATAAAGTTGCTACACCATATCATCCCCAAACTAGTGGTCAAGTAGAAGTTTCAAATACAGAGATCAAAGTTATCCTAGAAAAGACTGTTTCGAAATCAAGAAAGGATTGGTCTCTCAAGCTAGATGACGCTTTATGGGCTTATCGCACCGCTTTCAAAACCCCGATAGGTACGACACCTTTTCGTCTCATATATGGCAAATCTTGCCATTTACCGGTAGAACTCGAGCATAAGGCGTATTGGGCCGTTAAAGCTCTAAATTTCGATCTTAAAGATGCTGGTGAGCGAAGAATGTTACAGTTACATGAGCTTGACGAGTTACGACTTGATGCATATGAGAATGCACGAATATATAAGGAGCGAACGAAGAGGTGGCACGACAAACAGATTCACAGACGAGAATTTAAGAAGGGTGATCTCGTTTTACTATTCAATTCACGTCTGAGACTGTTTCCGGGCAAATTACGATCAAGGTGGTCAGGACCATTTGTAGTCGAAACAGCATATCCATTCGGGGCTGTCGATATTTGGAGCGAAGGAACGGGAATTTTCAAAGTTAATGGGCAAAGGCTCAAGCATTACATCGCGGGCGAACCGATCGAAAAAGCTATCACATCGAGCCTTCGCGATGCTCGATCAGACCCAACCAATTAAGCATGGTAACGTCGAGCTAAAGACGTAAAACAAGCGCTTTTTGGGAGGCAACCCAAATGTATCCTTAGTGTTTTCTGTTTTCTTTTCGTTTCTTTCTCGTTTTGTTTTTCTTTTTAGTACACTGCCACGAGCGCTTGAGCGCGCACGCTCAAGCGCAACACACTGCCCGGATCGCTCAAGCGCAAGCGCTAGAGCGCAAGCCACTGTCCGGAGCGCTCGAGCGCAACTCACTGCCGCGAACGCTTAAGCGCATGCGCTTAAGCGCCCCCGCGCGCTTAAGCGTGCACGCTTAAGCGCGTCGGGCAGAGGTGTTTAAAACACTTTTCCTTCCCTTCTTTTTATTTTATTTCCCCTCTCTCTTTCAAGCTTCATTCGAACTCACCTCCTAACAAAACATCTCACAAACTCTTCCATTACTATTGCAGAACGAATCGAAGCTCACGCACTCATCTAATTCACTCAGCTACAAAATCATTGGCTCGCTCATCTTCTCCACTCGGCTACACCATCATTGGGTAAGGATAGCTACACTCTTATTCAACACTTGCGAAATTCTAGGGTTTCGAAAATTTGGGGATTCTCTTCAATTTTGAAATTAGGGTTGGATTTTACTTGACATTGAAGAATTATTGAGGTAATTAGCTTGGTTTTGAAAATTCGTGGTATTACACTTGGTTTGAACGATTGATTCGTGGTAATTAGCTTGGTTTTACTTGACATTGATTACGACATACCAAATTAGGGTTTAAGCAATTGGGCGAAAATTCGGGTTTTGGTTTGATTGATTCGAATTGAAGTTGTGGTTTTGAGGATTGTTGGATTTTCAAGTTTCAATTGTGAATTAGCTTTGCGGGATTTCTGCTTCGTGATTGATTGTGAGTTAGAATTGAATTGAGTTGGTTGGGCGAATTATTGGCTTTTCTGTTTTGTCGAGGACTTGGTCAAACAATTACAAAGGTTACTCTGCCGAAATTTCTGAGAAAATGGTTAGAACTAAGAACGTGTCTAAAGGTAAGGGTAAAACTCCAGCGAGTAGTTCTCGCGATCAATTTCAGACTGAGGACATCGACACACCCCAACGATTCGAGACACCAGAAATCGAATCGTACTGGCGTCGTATACTAACTCATACCATACACAAGGAACGCGCCCTATTGACTGAAAACCATCATTTTTTAAAAGACAAAATAAACTTTCACGGTTGGAAAGGATTTGCGACCCCAATAGAAAAAATCAACATTACGTGGGTCCAAGAGTTTTACGCCAATTGCATAGACGATGAAAAATTGGGAGTGAATCGACGTTACGAATCCACTACGGTACGAGAGGTAACCATTCGATTCGACACAAGTGCGATTAGACGAGCTTTAGGCTTAGCAAACAAACCCCGCTGCGAATATGAAGCAATGGTAAGACACCCGAACAACCAACTCTTAGAAGACGTGAAAGACGCCATTGCTAGCGAAGATGCACGATGGAAAAAAGGGGGCTCTATATTGCATCGGGGGGATCTGAAACCAGAAGCCTTATTCTGGCATGAATTTATTCGTTATCGCCTAAGCCCGACGACGAACACTTCTGAGGTAAATCGCCCTCGCGCTATACTAGTACACGCCATCCAAAGTAAAAACATGATATAAGAGGCAGAAATGATTTACACGACCCTCCGATCCACTATCACATCTCTAACAGCTGACATAACTAATCCGACTGCGAGAAAGAAGACTCCTTTACTTTTCCCGGCGCTTATCCACTCACTCTGTGAACACAATAACGTCCAGTCTTTCCCCGATGATCTCTATGAAGAAGCGGGTGACGATATCACCTTTAGCTAGAATAAGAAAGGACCCTCGCAGAAACGCGCACGACAGATAGACGACCCTTCTGATTTGCCACCGACTGACATTGGGACTAGCTCGAGCGCTCCCGCACCTCCTCCGTCGGATCCATACTATGACCTGCTCGCCCAAATTCAAGCAGACATTGCGGGAATTAGGACCGGTATGGGCACTATCCAGTTAGACATCGAAGGAATGAGGACCGATATGAGTACTATGCAGTCGGACATTAGGGCTATTCGAGATTGGCAGCGCCAAGAAGATACTAGACGCAACCCCATCCCCACCAACCCCACTGCCACCGACCCGGTCGACGATTTTATAGCCGGCATGGATTTTGAGAATGAACAAACAGACCACCCCGACGATCGCTTAGAGACCATCGACCGCCTTTCGCCTCACTTGGGTTTTTCTTTTCCTTTTTCTTTTTCTTTTCCGTTTTTATGTTTTTTTGTTTCGTGTTTTAGGTTTCTCGTTTCCCTTTCGCTTTTATGTTTTTATGTTTTTATGTTTTTAGACTTTAGGACGGAATGTAACGCAATCGATGATTAATCCAAAAGTCTATTTCTATTCGCTCGATCCCGTGTTTTGTTTCTCTACAGTCCTTTTGATACCATATCCAACCAAATCAGAACATTCGTCTTGACGCTTTACAAGGTTACGTCCCTTTTTACTTTTACGCATGCATACATACACACGTTCATCACATTAGGGACAATGTGCGGTTCAAGTTTGGGGGTCGTTTACGGGAACATAACACTTATAATAGCTTTATCTTTGTGATCATCTTACAACGATTTGACTCTGTGATATGAAAGCCCGACTTTTTAATATATAACGCATGAGCTTTTTTTTTTTTTTTTTGTCGGCGATATCATCTGCTTAGTTACAATTTTCTGGCTAGCCACTAATATGTAGTAGTTTACGGCATAGGAGTTGAGTGGATCACCCGTTTTCGAAACACATAGGTAGTGGCCTCCAAGTCTACCAACTTAGAACAAACGTCTTCTGGCACAATACAAAAAAAAAAAAAAAAAAAAAAATTTAAATATAGAATCGCTATTGCATGGATTAGTTCGTTCTGTGACCTTTGACACTTGAGTGATTAAGTCCGAAGGAGTCTCTTAAAACTTAACGCCCTATGGCTATCTAGCTTGGGAGTCGTTGACCCAAAACTCGATAACGGGTGTCATAGAAAGTCTAAGGGAACGAACATTGCACAATCCTGTCAAGAATGAAATTGTTTACACAGTTGACTTATGCTAAAAGTTCAATATTGTGAACCAGTTAGACCCTAATATCTGTTAGACTAGTTGGTATGGATGGGCGCCGCTCAAATTGTTTTAGAAACGCCATTCGACTATAATGCTTAAAGATGGCTTTATTCAGTGCTTTTTAGAAGTTTGTCTAACTCTGTGGTGTGAGGTAACCAATGATTAAGTGAATGCATGATCTTCTTCTAAAAATGTCGGGCCATTAGTTCACGTCGATTTTTGTACGATTGTATCACATTTTGATTTAGCAAAGATTCACTGATTATGCGATTTTGTGGGTGTATCATCTGCAAACCCTCACGAGACTATAACTCGTCCTTTTTGGGTAACAAAAAGGTTTAAAGGCTTGTTGCACATGCTAAGTGCAATCGTGTACTCTACGAAAATGAGTTTATCTTTAGTTTTTGTTTTTGTTTCTTTATTTTACCGTTTGTTCGAGGACGAACAAAAGCAAGTTTGGGGGGGTTGATAAACCTCATTTTTACGCATATTATAGCATCTATTAGATTATATTTTATACTCGTTTTCGTCTATTTTCCCCCGCACAATGCGTTTAATAGCTATGTTAAGTGTGCAGGCGAATATAGTAGTTCGAATCGGAAACATGTAGCGCGAAAAGCCGAGAATAACAATATTTGCACAAAACAAACCGCAAAGCTAAACAATCTGCCCCGCACGCTTAAGCGCATGCGCTTAAGCGCGCGAGGCAGGGATTAGCGCATGCGCTTAAGCGCTTAGGCGCTTAAGACGCGTTTTTAACTTTTTCCTCTTTTCGGCCTTTCTTTCCTACGGGGATATAAATACCCCCTCCAAACATTGTATTAGGGTTCGACTTTTATTTTCTTGAATTGAGTCGTAAAGATTGGAGATCGAGAGACGAGATTCAAGATTATTGTAGACAATTTTATTCGACAACGGGTTTAATCGAAATTATTTTCTTTAATCTCTTTTAATTCTTGTCGTTTAATCATGTTTACATTATTAATTGTTTATTGTGCTTTCGTATCTATGGAGTAATTCATATTATTCTGGAACCGAGACTAGCCCGATAATGTGTTATCGATATAAATTATAGAACTGTTGATATTACTTCGCGCATGCTTATGATTCGAATTCTTGATTATTAATGCTTGTGAATTTGCTGGCCACATATTTGCATGATCATAGATATTAGGTGAAAATTCTGAAAGGTGACATCTATATCAGAACCCTAGAATTCAAACCTAGGATCCTAAATCACGAAAGTAGTTTTAGGTCTTTTGAGGAATCGATACACTATCATAGAGATTAATGAGTCTGAGTTTAGTCTAATCATCACGAAAGTAGTTGATTAGTTAGCTTGGGTATATTGTTATGCTTCGACAGAAGGTAGCGAGTACAATAGGATAGTGTCCTTCATAAGTAGCGATCGTAACCTCATCGGTAATATAATTGAGCCGATAATATTTATCGTGGTGAACCCTGAGTCCGGAATTTTCAATCATATATAACTTAAATCAATTTTCTTGCTTTCTGTTTAGTTTTCTTTACTTTTTATCTCATAACTTCGTTAGGCTTAGATTACTGATAATTGATAGGCTAGTGCTTGATTGTTCGGTCCTCGTGGGAACGATATCTTTTGTACTACACCGAAGCCGTGCGCTTGCGGTTTAGGCACATCACGAATGCAAACCCGGCTGCAAATGTGAACGCGAACGCAAACGCGAGATGTCTTAAGGATTTTGCAGCACCAAATGCGCAAACACTTCACTCCAGCATTGCCAGGCCTACTGTAGAGGCCAACAACTTTGAGCTCAAGCCATCCCTTCTGCAAATGGTTCAGCAGAATCAGTTTGGGGGTGCACCTACTGAAGAGCCGAACCTCCACTTGTCTATGTTTTTAGAGTACTGCGACACTTTAAAGATGAACGGGGTCTCACAAGATGTTATCAGGCTGAGACTGTTCCCATTTTCACTGAGAGACAAAGCGAGAGATTGGCTACATTCTTTACCATCGGGTTCCATCAGAACATGGGATCAGCTCATGCAATGTTTCCTAGCAAGATACTTTCCCCCGAGCAAGACTGCCCAACTGAGGAACCAAATCACGACTTTTGCTCAGCGGGATGGTGAATCGCTATATGAAGCTTGGGAACGATTCAAGGATCTTCTCCGACTGTGCCCACATCATGGACTAGAGAAGTGGCTCATTGTTCACACGTTCTACAATGGACTGATTTACACCACGAGGATGTCAGTCGATCCAGCAGCTGGAGGAGCTCTGATGAACAAAGGTATTGACGAAGCTTATGATCTAATCGAGGATATGGCACTGAACCACTACCAATGGTCAAGCGAAAGATCGATTCCACAGAAGACACCAGGTAAGTACGATCTTGACGCTATTACTTTACTTTCTGCACTAGTAGAAGCCATGTCTAAGAAATTAGATTCAATGAACGTGCATGTTAATTCTGTCAATACTACACCTCCTATGTGCGAAATATGTGGTATGGTTGGTCATGTTGCATTAGAGTGTCAACTAGCTAGTGTACCTAACAATCCCTCTATTGAGCAAGCCAACTTTGTGAATAACTTTAACCTAAAGAACGACCCGTTTTCAAATACTTTTAATCCTGGTTGGAGGAATCACCCCAATTTTTCGTACAATACAAACCAAAACGCAGCTCCACATCCTAACTTTAGGCAGCCACCTGGATTCCAACAGAAGCCTTACAATCCTGTTCCACAACAGAAATCGAACTTAGAGTCCCTTCTTGAGAGTTTTGTAGTTGCCCAGACTAAACAAAACGAGATAGTGAATGATGCAATTAAACAACTAGCAACTAAGGTCGACTCTTTAGCAACTCATAATAAAATGCTAGAAAATCAAATTGCACAACAGGCTAGCAACTCGAATAGGACTTCTGGTTCTTTTCCCGGACAACTTGAGACAAATCCGAAGGAACATTGTAATGCAATTACTTTAAGGAGTGGAACCGATTATGAATGTCAAAAAATGCCTACTAGGATTAGTGAAACAGAGTTAATTGATATAGTCGAAAATGAGAAAACGTCTAATCCCAAAAGCTCAAAAGATAAAACGAATGAGGCAAGTGAGAAAGAGCCAGCATATGTACCTCCACCGCCATATGAACCACCCGTGCCTTTTCCTCAAAGATTAGCTAAGGCAAAATTAGATAAACAGTTTGGAAATTTTTTAGAAGTTTTGAAAAAACTTTACATTAATATTCCATTCACTGATGCACTTGCACAAATGCCTTCGTATGCTAAATTTTTTAAGGAAGTTCTTTCTAACAAACGAAAGCTAGAGGAATATGAAACTATCGCTTTAACTGAGGAGTGTAGCGCTGTAATTCAAAATAAATTACCTCCAAAACTAAAAGATCCCGGTAGTTTCTCAATTCCTTGTGTAATTGGTAATATGAGTTTTAACAATGCTTTATGTGATCTTGGAGCTAGTGTTAGTCTCATGCCATTGTCTATGGCGAAGAAGTTAGAGATGAATGATTTAAAGCCTACGACATTAATTTTGCAATTAGCTGATCGTTCTGTTAAGTATCCGATAGGTGTGTTAGAGGATGTACCTATCAAGGTGGGTAAGTTCTTTATTCCTACAGACTTCGTTGTTCTCGATATGGATGAGGATTTTCGAATCCCCATTATTCTTGGTAGGCCATTCCTAGCTACAGCAGGAGCTATTATTGATGTTAAAAATGGAAGGCTTTCCTTGAATATTGGGGATGGGAGAGTTGAATTTAGTCTATATAAATCTGTTGTTAACTGCTCTATCGAGAACTCTTGTTACAGGATTGACGAGGCTATAACTACGAACAAGCTTGCTAGGCACCACTATAAAGATTCATTAGAAGCACGACTGTTGAGTGGTGGCTCGATTGAGGAGGAAGACGAAGTTGTCGCTGATATTGCTCGACTGTTTGAGGGAAATCTGTCGTTGACACCAAACATCGGTAAGGAAAGAAAGTTTCGACGTCGTGAACCAGATAAGTTAAAGTTTGATGCGCATGAGAGTGCAAGGATCAACAAGGAAGGTATTAAAGTTTTGCACGATAAAAAGATCCCTCGACGAAAACCCAAAAAGGGGATATTTAAGTCTTCTATTCGACAAGCACATGAGGTTTCTTTACTTAGAAATCAAGATTCTAAAGTCGATTGGAGAGTTGCTAAGTCATCGGGTCCAATTCGGGAGCTGGAAAAATTGAGTTAACATGGTAAAGTCAAGCTAATGACTATAAACAAGCGCTTCTTGGGAGGCAACCCAAGTGTTTTCTTTTTTTTGTTTTTGTTCTTTTTCTTTCATTTTTTTTTCTCTTTAACACACGAAAAAATATATTTGCATGCTTTATTTTTATTTGGTCGTACAAGGTACATGAGTAGCTCTCGCTGGATGGATAAAGATATTACACCACCTTCACTTGGAACTAAAATTCTCCTTCGGTATTCGGGCATGTTTTTCAACATCCGGTTAGGTTAAGTTTTCCTTTCTCACTACTTATGTGTGATAACATTGAGGACAATGTATAGTTTAAATTTGGGGGTGGAATTCGACTTAGCATATTTATATATCATATGAGTTTGTTTCGCTTAAGTTTGGGGGCGTTTGAGCTATTCATATGGCATGCATTATTTTTTTTTCTTTTATGAGTTTTAGCTTGTCAATTTGTACAATTTGCTAGAATTAACTTAAGAAAGATGGCATGACTTCAATATATAATCTGGACTAAAGCATATCTCGTTGTTTTTGCTCATGTCGGCCTAAGATTAGGATTAGCTTATTTAGATATTTATACACAATCTATGGTATAGGAGTTGAGTGGAAGTTACATCTTGAGACACGTAAGGAGTAATTCCCAAAGATATTAACTAAAATTTTTACAAGGTATAGAGTTACATAGTCACACTTCATAACGTATGCTTAAAATTTGAAAATATTGATGTGTTGGATTATTATGACAATGTGAAGCTAACTCAAATAAAGACCTAGCTTGTTTCGTGGCCTTTGACACTCGAGTGATTAAGTCCAAAAGGAGTGTCTCAATACTCAACGCCCTAAAGCTATCTAGATTCGGAGTCGTTGACCCAAAACTCGTTACATGGGTGTCATAGAAAGCCTAAGGGAATAAGCATTGCACATGGTCTAATGAGCTAAATAGAAATCCACATGTACTGTGTAGAAAGTCAAAAATTCTTAAAAGCTTTAGTTTTGAAGTGTGTATTTTTGCCTATTAAACTTAGTGCCTTTGAATTTGAAAGTTAATAAAAATGGGGATTATATCCAAAATTTGGTAAGGATGCCACTCTACTATAATGCCTATGATTGCATGAACCACTTTGAAAGTTAATTCGACTCTTAGTGTTAATATATGACAAAATTGAGAGATATGTACATACTTTTGAGCTTAATTGTTAATGATGTTATGCCATTAGTCTTTTGTTAATTTTTATAAGTTGTATTATCTGGACATAGCTCAAATTTCATAGATTTTGTGGGTATATCGAAATGCAAACCCTCACGAGACTATAACTCGTCCTTTTGGGGTAACTAAAAGGTTTAAAGGCTTGTTGCACATGCTAAGTGCAATCGTGTACTCTACGAAAATGAGTTTATCTTTAGTTTATGTTTTTGTTTTTGTTTTCTTTGTTTTACTGTTTGTTCGAGGACGAACAAAAGCAAGTTTGGGGAGTTGATAAACCTCAATTATACGTGTTTTCTAGCCTAAGATTAGTCATTTTTATATTATTTTATATTATGATTTATACCCCATATACGTTTATAGGTTTGTTACATGATTGTAGGGTAAAATCATTAACTTCGAGAAAATGACGAAAAAACGTATGAAAGGAGATACATGGGCCTGTTTGGAAATACAATCATATCTTGGGCTACAAACCTCCAATTCTAATGAGCCTTATATGGTTAGAAAGCTAAGACAATTACCTAAAAGTCTTATGAAGAGGACAAGATCCGGTTCAAACGTTTGAAGACTCAAAAGTTATAAATACGCTCTATTCCGAACCAAATGGCACAGTCCTGGTAAAACGATCATAACTTGAGTTATACAACTTGGATTTGATCCAAATTAGTTGAGTTGCAAAGCCAAGACATAGATCTACAACTTTGTATAAGACCCCAAAGTCAAATTCGGACCAAATACAAGGCGTACGTACGCCGTGTTAATTGGCGTTCAGACAACGAGGGCAGAGAGTTGGGGCTGTCTCGCGTACGTACGCCAATTTGTACGGCGTACGTACGCCAATTTGTACTGCGTACGTACGCCGCTTTACTTGGCGTACAGACGCCGTTTCGTACAAGGCCATATTCGGCCCATATTCGGGTTTATGTTTTATATTAGGTATAAATACCTCTTCCCAACATTGTTTTAGGGTTCGACTTTTATTTTCCTGAACACATAATAAAAATGAAAAAAATTAACACCTATTTGGTAAAAAAAAATTAAATACCTTGTTTGAACACATATTTTTATTTTACTTGAACAGAGTTTGATTTTTTGCAACCAAGAAAATATGTTATATATATTAATGATTAGATTTTTATGATATTTTAATTTTAACAATATTAGAATTTTCACTCATTATAAAATACAAGTTATGATTATATGAATTTTATTTATAACACTTGATTTTCTAAGTGGAAAAAACTCAATTATTAAGTTAAATCTACAACATGTAATATGTTTTTTTTAATGAATTAGTAACTAGTTAACAATAATAAAAATGAAAAAAATTAAAACCGTCAACCCGCTCACTAAATTCATTAACCTGACCGAACTAAACCGCTAGGTTTGAAAAAATTATTGTTTTAATTTTGGGTTGCTATTTTGTACACCCATTTATATCAATCGAATTATTTTTTCCTTTTAAAACCCGTCCGAATCAACCTGTTCAAACGAATGTTCAATATAGTAACGCTTGAAGCCTTAAACATTACTGGTTTATGAATCAATGTACTATTTCATTGTAAGTTTTCAATTTCCAATATACACGAAGTCATCACATGAAAATCATATCTTTCTTACTCTGTTGATGCAAATTTAAACGTTTTCTTATAATGCTCTTGAATATTTTCATCTATTTTATCTTTATAGTGACTTATTTGATGTAAATCTAATAATAAAATACTGTAAATAGAAAAATCTTAAGAAAAGAACATTCCTTGACCCGAACTGATTCTCATTCTCGTATTACATATTCTTAACAACAACTAAATAAATATCAAACCAATGTGTCAAAATTTTGTTCTCAAAACCTAAAATGTGAAAGAATGAATGAAAGATGAATTCAAAATATTGTGAAGGGAAATGTAAATTATGAACCCGTTTAACCGAGTGAGAAATAAAAGTCCATTTTTCCATGGAATGTCGCTATAGTGTCTGTAATTGGATTTGTCGTTCCCTTCTTCTCATCGCGATATTCTGAAAATGAGTTAACACAAAAGACCAAAATCTGGGTGGACATGCTTGTGATTTCCACAACTTCCTTCGTTTAACTTTTACATTGTTGTTTTTCGGAAAATATCAAAAAGAGAGAAACTAAATGAAAACCAAAACATGTTGGAGAAAAAGCTAAAAAAAGAAAATCAAAAGAGAAACTAAAAGAGATTTGATATAACCTATACTTTCCAAATTTATTCTTTTTACTGTTCATAAATATAGAAAAATCAATTATAAATCACAAATAACAATAAAAACCACATTTATCTAAGGTAAATCAGATATTAAACAGGTGTTGTTTTTAGTCACATGTATTAAAACAAATATGGTGTGTTTGGATTGATGGATTTCAAATTCGTCAACAAATCCATTAAGTTTGTTTGGATGTATCAAAGTTATAATGAATTTCAAATCCATTGACATTCACTTTGAGCTATTTTTTTTATAACTATGCTGGATTTCAAATGACTCTATTTTAGTGTCATTTCAAATCCTTCATCTATATCCCCTCCCCAAATCCAAATCACTTGATCCAAACACACCCTTAGAGAATTCTGGAATTCCAATTGAGTTAATTCATAATATTTATACATCACCAAGTGAAGTTTCAGAACAAGGGATGTCTTCTTTTGATCTAATTTAGACTATTCTACATGTTCATCAACTACTTCATTTTCTCAAACAAAATATTTACCTTGAATACAGAAACCAACAAAGAGAAAAATCATGACGATAGGTACATAGGGCCTCCCGGCAACACCAGCTGATATCGATCTACACAAACCAACGACAACCTTTTCAGTAATATCCATAACAAGTGAAGTTACTTCAACAGTCAAGTTGCAAATGGCAGTTTATAAGCTCCTAATTTTATAATTTTTATGTAGCTTATATAAGCCCTTAAAATAAGTTTGGTTTTCCTGACATATTTTTGGAGCTTAAAAGCTGTTTTACTAAAAGATTTACCAAATATTATCTAGGAGCTTGTAAGCTCTCAAACATTTTATATATTTTTTAAGAAGCTTATAAGCTTAGCATTGTATAGGAATATATCTCGAGTAAAAAAAAAATGAATCAAAAGTTGCTAGAATAGAAACAAGACAGTATATATAGGGAAAATTATACAGAACCCTTAACTTATTGTGTAATTAACAATACCCCCACTCACTGGGAATTACCAACACATCCCTCAGGCCTCATGTTAAGGACATCTTGCATATCTTAATAACACAATAAGTTAGGGGGTCTGTGAGTAATTTTTCCATATATATACGTATAAATATAACAAAACTACATAGGTGCTTTTTTACCTTGCAACCGTTGTGTTGGTTGTGAGAGCAAATCCGAAAGGGAAAAGTGGATCATAATGCGGATCCCCAACATTCATGGGCAGTTGATCAACACTTCTGAACCAAGTTCTAGAAAGCTTTCCAGTAAAGCCATAATCCCCAAAGAGCACATCAGTAACACCCTGACCTTCAGATCCAGGTAACCAGGCTGCCACAAGAGCATCAATTTGTGAAACATACGGTTCAATCACAATTGGCCTACCGGATATGATTATGACAACACATTTCACTGATCCACAGACATTGTTGATAACATCTGGTCCAGGATCAGCCATTGTCAGAGTTTGACTGTCCCCTGCACTCTCTGTGTAAGGGTACTCCCCAACAACCACGATACCGTAATCAAAGTGGCTCGATTTCACATATTCACTGTCGGGGTTCTCGAGAAATATTACTTCGGTGTCCTTATCGACTGTTGAATTAATAGCACCAAGAATCGTTGTTCCTTTAAACACAGAAGAGTTAAGGATTAGAAACTAAAGCATGTATAATCAAGACAAAACAATCAATCGTAGGTGATAATTACATGAAAATAGGTAATTATTAGTTCTAAGGCATATGCTTTGCTTTAGGGGTGGAAATTGGGCGGGTTGGGTTGGTTTTGGGTCGGTTCCAAGGGGTTGGTTGTTAAATGAGTTTGGTTCTTAAATGGTTTTAAGGTGGAACCAAATTCAACCCAAAATGGAAACAAAATCAATTCAAAAGGGAACCAAGCCCACCCCGACTCAATACCTTACATTTTGTTCATTATAATTTAAATTATTGGCAAACGATTTGGGCCTAACTTGAAATTTAGTTGGACCCAACTTGGAACCAAGTTGGAACCAATTAGGAACCAAATCAAATTTTCTTAGGAACCAATTCAACCCAAATTGGGTTGGAACCGTGGTTCCGGATCCATTTTGCCACCCCTACTTTGCTGTGTCCAATGGTGTTTTTGGCAGAGAAGATACTCGCCTCCAATTTACTGAAACAGTTAGGAAGACAAACTCGAGCTTATTCATTGTAAAATTCGGTGAAACCTCTATAATGCATAATTATAATATATTGGGAGTTGGAGAGGGGGTAAGATTAGTAAGAGCTGCCTTCATTTTCAGTTTTCAGAAGGTATATCTTATTTTTGTCTGAATATATACTTTTCATTTGCAATCTAGGAATATATTTTACCAAATATTTGATACCACGATTTCGCCATCACAATAGCTTAAGAGGAGAAACTTCACAAACACAAAATTCCATGGAAACTTACCTAAGCGAAAAAAGAATAATAATAATAATAGAACCTACCGGTAGTCTCGTTATTGCCACTAAATCCCTGCCAAGCTATTGTCCATCCACCACACTGATAACCCAAGTTGTCCGCATGGGTACCTGCGACTAGAATTTTGGAGGCTTTCTTGGGCAGTGGTAGCAATGAATCATTCGCAGTTTTCCCATTTTTCAGCAAAACAAGTGATTTCCTTACGGCTTCCCTAGCCAAGTTTCTGTGTGCCTGATATTATTCCAAAGTCTCAAATCATTATGGACCAAGGTTGTAAGTTAAACAGGCAGTCATTAATGTCTAACACTCTGTTTAATTCAAGCAACGTTAAGGAAAGGGAAAGAAAACACAAGACAAAATCATATTTCCTTGTTTGGTTATGGGAGAGAAAATCTAATACTAATTTAAGAACTGTTTTTGGTGAGGAAATTGATGGAAATAAAAAAATCTTCTCGCTCCACACATCCAACTTCTATCTTTCTCAAATGTGATATATTATCAAAGACATTTGCCGAATTATATTTTGAGGAAACATTTAAAACCAATTAAAAATTCAGTTCCATAATTATTTCTTTCTTTTGTAGTTAGCTTCCTTCGAATTCTCCATAAGTTTTCTCTAGACAACAAAACAAACTTTAAAATCTTCGGGTTTTTTTGTTTCTTTTCCGTTCCTAATCATTTTCTTTTTCTTTGCCAAAATCCTTGAACCAAAAAGAGTGCAAGTATTTGTAATCTGGAAATCATTTGCTTTTAAGAAGGAAATTCATGGATCTACCTGGCTTCCAACCTCATTGACCAGACTAAGATCAGCAAGAGGATTTTCAAATAGGCCCAACTTGAATTTGACAAGCAAGATTCTCTCAACAGCATCATTAATGCGATCCATTGAGATAAAGTTATTCTTTACGAGATAAGTGAGATCGTCAATGAACTCAGTGAAATTGTAAGGCAACATGATCTGTCATAAATCAAAATGACCCCAAGTGAGAATAAATCGAACTTAAATGAAGCAGTTAAACCAACTATACAAGAATTAGATAAATGTTTCTCCGAAGAGAAAGATACAATACCATGTCGATGCCAGCTAGGACACCAGCTTGAACAGAGTATGTATAGTTGGCATGTGGGGGGGAGGTGATACGGTCAATTCCTTGCCAGTCTGAAATAACAAAACCCTGATAGTTCATCACAACAATTAAACTATGTATCAAGAAATGTTAAAGATATAGCAATTTCTAAGTAAATATCTTGAAAATTTTCGGAATTACTTGCTAATTACAACAACTAAGCCAAGAATATCAAAGAATTTATACCTTGAAGTTAAGTGTACCCTTAAGAAATCCAGTGATCAAATCACGATTCGCATGCATCTTTTTACCATTCCAGCTGGAATAAGAAACCATGACCGTAGAGACACCTTTAATAATGGAGTCATAATAAGCAGGCATGTGAATGCTAAGCAAGCTGTGCATGTCGGTTAGGGTGTTGTTTTCATTGATGCCATTTGTCGTCCCACCATCACCAACAAAGTGTTTTGCACAAGCTGCTACCTTATTCCTGAGAAAGACAGGTTTTACCGATTTTGAGCAATGTACAGAACAGTCTAGCAATTTAATAAAAAAAATTGGTATATAAAATTGATATGGTCGATCAAAATTCACTAGGAAACAATGAGATAAGGTCTAATGAAGTTAAGAAAGAAATATTCTCGGGTAAAAGTTTCTAACTGTTATAATTGATGAATGTCATAGTTATATTATTGCTACATTTGCAAATTTTTTAGGATCTTATCAGACTGATGAAAAAGCCTAAGATGGTTCAATTTTAATACCACATTTGGCTAATTTTGAATCCCTCAAAAGAAAAACGATATATGAGAAACTTCAAGCTTACGAAACCAAAACATATTATCTAAATTAGATATGCATGTAATCGACTCGGAACGTACTTTCCAGCAATATATGGGACACCCTTCCGTGAATTCTTTGGAATTTCACCTTGTAACCCAAGTATAATGTCCGTCATCTCTTGGACTACCTTGGGATCCTCACTGTAACTTTCATAGCATCGTCCCCACCTAGGATCTCTGCATACCTACATGAAAATTGACAAACTGTTAGAAAACTCATTCAAGAATTAAAGTTGCAAACAGTACCCAATAGATAATATTTTAAGAGATTTGCCTTTCGAACTGTAAGAACTGGAATTCAGGTAACTTACTGCAATGCAAGGTGCAAATGCATAGGGAATTCCTGTAGCTCTGACTTCAATAGCAGTTGCATCACCAATCCTCCTCAAAAGTTCGGGGTCCCTAATTTAAAGGATAGGATCAAGCTAAGTATGTTGTTCAGACCATTACCTTTGGTAAGAAAATTTTAAGTTTTTTTTCATGGAAAGAAAAAGCTTATTATACAATCATGTTACCAAAAGGTTAGGCCATGTTCATTTATGTTTTTGTGTTAGATTTTTGAAAATTTCTTGGAAAGTGAGTACTACACCGATTCGTGCAAGAATGCGTGACGTGTGTGGTGTTTGTTTATGTTTTCAAATTTTGGTTGAACTTTGTAAAATTTATCAAATCAATAGGGATAGGTTGATATATGGTGTGTTGAATGATTGAGTTTGTTATTCATAAAATCAAAGAAAAAATAAAAATATAAATTATAAACTGTAAACTGTAAAGTATGAAAGAGAAAAAAATAATGATTGGAGTGAATGATTTTGATTGATGATTATGTGAAATGATGGATATAGGGAATTGAAAAGGTAGAGTTTGAAAAAAATGTGAATTTGGATGGATATCGGTAGGAGTGCGGATTTTCAGGATTTTTTTCATTTCAAATCGTGAAAATGGAATTCGAAAACATAAACAAATATATCCGCAGCACATTGAAAAGTAATGGTTATAATAATAAAAGAATTGAGTACAAGACATGTGATTGAAGTTGCCAAGTATTTGGTGGAACTGGAAATATACAGTATTTGGCAAGACAGTGTTTTAGGAAACCCGGTATTGTCTAATAAAATATGGAATACGTAACACCTAAAAAACTCATGCAGCCAACAAAGTGAAAAATGGTGTATTCCAAGAGAATACTTGTGTCATAATAAATGTACCGGCTATATCGGAGAATGTACTTGATGCTCTACAATGTAAAAAGAATCAATGGTTGATAAAATTCGAATAAAGAATACGAAACTGACCTAGTAGCTCCAAGGCCAACGTTGTGTGGAAATATGGTGGCGTTATAGACATTATTGTGTCCATGAACAGCATCAGTCCCGTAAATCATTGGGATACCTAGGCGTGTAGACAAAGAGCCCTTTTGGAAGTCATTCACCATTTTGACCCAATCTGCAGCAGTAGCTTGTGGAAGTGGTGTGCTTCCACCACCACTTAATAGGCTACCTGCATCGTGAAAAAAAAAATTGATTTATGTGTACTCAATAATCCATTTCTTCGTAATAAAAACTGCTTGAAGATGACTGGATATATCTTCAGTGATCACTTAAATGGGCAACTCATGCAACTTAGCATTCACACGATTCTCCAATTCAAGCTAGTAAATTTTGTTCAAGTTTCCTGAATATATTTTAGCAAGTCATGAGGTGGCTATAAGGTACTGAATACAGGAGGAGCGTAAGAATGGTTACTGATGATCATAGATTAAACAAACACAGCATTGTGGATGAACAATATTATGAACAAAACGTACATATGAAGAATGTCAACATTGTAATCTGAACTTCTACAAAGGTAAAGTCAAGAGAATAAGATGTCTAAAATCCCTCAAGAAATATGACAAGGACCACCACAATTGCTTGTAATCAATCAAAAGCTCCATTCTCGTTGCTGCTTCGTAAGAATAATAGAATTTTCTATTCCCCATAGAAACATGATAGTGTACCATGACAGTTTGCTATCTGCCAGAAAAATGTGTAAACTTCTGAACAGAACAAGAGAATGCTATATAGTGTATGTTGTACCTCATGAATAGTATCTCATTCCATGCTAGGATGAAAAGCTACCTAGCTTTACTTTTTAAGAATCACGAACCACAGTTACGCCATAATAGATATGCAATACCATGAGGCGTGTTTTCATCACCAGATTCAAGATCTTAATAATCAAACCATTTCTTCATCAAAGTACTAAAAAGGAAGTTAAAATCTACAATATATGTATTGCCAAAAAGAGATCATTTAGGTTTAAGCTAAAAAACTCTTTATGATACTCCATCAGATTCGCCTTAAGAATTCCAAACATGTAATAACCCTGTATATATAATTCTCAAGATGTTCAATTTATGATTCTTTTGACAATGCTGAAGCCCTTCCTACAATCCTTGTTTAAATATAACTAATGCCTCAACTGATTTGTACCACTGGATTGTATATATTATGGATCAAAACCAAATTTGCCGATCAAAGCCAACACCCGAGGATAACTTGTCAATTGAATGGTGGGTTAGATTTAACCATTCAATGAGCCCTGTTCAACAAACCAATCAAGCCCCAAATCGACAGTTTCTAAAATCTCAGGAAACTATATAATACAATGATAAGCAAGCAAAGACTAAACTAATACATCAACTTAACAGAAACATGCTACCCATAACAAATAAAATACCCAAAAAGAAAGAGATAAAAAGTACGTTTCCGCCATTTCCTACAAGTAAAGAATCCCAACAAATCTAGAAACACAAATCCACAAAAATAGCAAGAAATTAAATTACTCACACTAAACCAGCATTTCGATGTGATTAAGCATTATTACCAATGTAGTTGTTCTTCATAATATCAGGGGTTGCAGCAATCCTATCAATCTGAACCATCTGACCAATCTTTTCCTCTAAAGTCATTCTACCAATAAGATCTTTTACTCTAACCCCAACTGCCTGCTTTGGGTCCTTGTACTTTATGTACTTCTCATCATCCGCCATTGCTTCTCTGGACCCTCCCAGCAACAGCATCAACATAACCCACATCCACTTGATCCATATACTTTTCAGAACCCACTTCATATTCTACTTTTTTTTCTTGCACAAGCCAGTACAATGCTCAAGTTTGCAACATTATTTAATGGGAAGTGACTGCTGAGGCTTGAGGTTAAGTAAAATGGTGGGTTTTGCAGTGAAATGAGAAGATTTATTGTGGCTACAGAAATCTTATTGTGGAGTGGAGAGAATGTGGGTAGGTGTTTAATGGAGATTATGTGTGAGAACGTGGATGGTGGTTGATTTGATCCTCAATTTACATTTATTGTGAATTTAAATGCGTTTTTCAGGGACTTTGGATGTCTTTTCTTCAATTTTTATTGAATTATAGAGTATGAGTTTATTACATTTCTCAAAAGAAAAAACAATGCAGTGAAGACATGTAATGGAAAATTCTAGCTAGATTTGACTTGAACATACCAAATCTGTTCACTGGACGATAATATTACAAAATAAATGTATTACAAAATTCTAGCCATGTTGTAAGCTTTAAAGATATGAGCAATTACAAAATAAATGTATTAAAAAAAATTATTGACCGTTGGATGCGCCAAATTAGGCTTGGAGTAATGTTAGATTGATGACTTCATGGAAGAAACAGTAAGTAATGTTTTTGACTTATCGAAATAATTTTCATTAGTACTAATAGTTGTATTGAAAAAATATAAATGAACTCGACGATCAAATACCAACATATTAGAATGCATCGAAACTATTAATGTCAGTGAATAAATGATATAACTCCATTTTCACAAAAAATTATAATTTTTAAGTTTTTATTGATTCTTAGCGTAAGAAAAAGATGTATTGTAATGTTGACAAAGGGAATAAAGCTTTTGGCTTTGGGTATGGGGTCTCGTAGCATGATATCAATTGGATTCAATATCTCAAGTGACTTCCCTATGCTAAGTTCTTTCACATCCTATTGTTTATTAGGTGATTTTTTTTTTGGTATATTTAGTGTTTTTCCAAAGATTATTTTATTGAGAAATTTTTAGCATAAAAATTGTTATAATATAATATCTCATGTATTAATGCATACATATTTTAATATTTTTCTTACTAAAAATCTCTTATTGGAGCCATCAAATATGTGGTTTTGTATTTTTTTTATGTTATAAAAAGAATATAAACTATCTTAGTGGTTAGGCATATGGCTCTTATTAAGAGGAGTGGGGTTAATTATTACAAATTAAGAATAAACATAATGATAACTCAACCATGTTGACTAAAAATTCTAAGATCTTGATTAATAGGACAATTAAATTGTGGAAATTCAGTAAAGCACTTAGGAGTCTATCAAACTTCCAAGTCCATTAACTACAATAAATAAGTGTATCATGCAAGTTGTAACATAGGATAAGTCGGACTTTTATACTGTTTAAATGAAATTGATTATGAAAGGAGACTTACTTATGTAAGTGTGAAGGGTAAATTGAGTAACATTTATGAATCCAAGAGTGGTGCCAAGGCTAAAATTGACCCAATGGTGAGAACTAAAACCCGTTGAAAGTTTATCATATAAATATTAGTCTTGGTTTACATGAATTTCTAACCAATTCAAGACATCGTGTTAATTGAATAGTATAGTAAATTCGATGATATCTAATTAAGAAATGTTCAAAGTCAAAAAATCAGCCTCTTATAATTTGATAAACTTTCGAGATAGTGTATATGCATTAATTTCAGTTGTATGAGAGATTAATGTAAAAATATTTTTTTTTCAATTGATAAAAGAGAAAAACAAAGGTACTCGTTAAAAATGTTGGTCATGTTTTTATTATGTTTAAATATGAGTTTTGGTTTTTAAAACTTTTACCCACCAAAATATTTATAACGATTTCGACAGTTATGTTTTCACCTTGATAGTAGAATTAATTCGAGCTTTAGTTATGCTCGATTTATGTGACTAAAGGTTCCCTTCAAAAATTGAAAATCATAACAATACAAGAATCATTTTATGTATTTTAATTCCTTCTTGATCGACAGATCTTGAGCAACAGAAATTTGTGGCTTTAAAAATTAAAAGTGGTTCTATGATATTGTTGTATATTATACGTTTATTGTATTAATATGAACTATCTAAACGGAATAATTTAATTTTAAAGATTGAAAGTAGTCTCCCGCCTTGATATATTCATTTGGTTCGATTTTCAGTTGTAAATTTTGTTCGAAAAGTGTAGATTACCAATATGCTCGAGTTTGCCAAAAGTGTTGGGTAGATAGATATTGAAGGATTACTAGGATAAAGATACAAAGTACACTCTAATTTTGGTTATTTGTTCCAGGAGAATGAAATTGATTAATGTTGTGAGATACATCAATGGTGGCCAGGACGATAGAAATGATATATTTTTTCTTTAACCATCTTTTTTTATGTTTAATTGTTTATTAATAAATTATGGTTAAAAGGTAAATTTACACATTTTTGTTGTGGCATTAGGAGAAATGCTCTGGCGTTATCACCGGCATTATGTAAATACTAGGTCATCTCTTTGCACTTCAATGATCAATAATATTTCGAAAAAGATCGCATCAAAAAAATATGTGATGCAGGATTAATCAATAAGGTCACGCGAGGGACACGTGGAGATGAGATCTGACCCGTCTCACGACAGACCAGATGAGGTGTTTTAGATTACGGGCTGCACTCGAATAATTCAAGCTGCCTACGTACCTAATTCGAGTTGGAGCTCACCATCTTCAAAGGGTTGGAGAGAAAATTCTAAAGAGATGATTTTTGTTAGGAGGGTGGGATGAGAAATGAAGACTTTGCCTCACTTGCTAGTATTATCATTGAAGCCCATTAGGGTTAGCATTAATTTTGGTCCCAACAGAGTCCCTTTCTCTTTAAAATGTAACTCATCTTCCTCGAAGCGGTAACTCCCGATTCCCCAGCTCCCCCAGGTTCTTGGGAGTTAGGGGGGCATATGATGGGCCTCAATTTGGTCCGGCCCAAAAAAGGCTATTTATTCGGGACCCGGCCTATTCGAGCCCATGAAATGGGGAATGGCACCGTGGGCTTAGCTTTGTACGTCCTAGGCCCAAGTCCGTATATTAGGGCCCAAGGTCCATTTAGGAGTCTATAAATATGAATTCAGTTAATTCATTAATCACATTCTAATCATTTGGAGAATTACCCTAATCTCTCTGAATATCCCAACTCTCAATTATTAGAGAAATTAATTATTTCGAACTACGAAGAGGCTTGATCCTATCGAACTAGGTACGTAGTGCAGCCCGTAATCTAAAACACTTCATCTGGTCTGTCGTGAAACGGGTCGGATCTCATCTCCACGTACCCCTCACGTGACCTTACTGATTGATCCCACATCAATATGCAAACGATAAATATTAAGTTTATTATATTTTTGACAGTCCATATTGTCAAAAAGATGACATATATATAAAATTAATTTAAATTTGTGCTTATAACTGAATAGGTGCTTAGGCAGGGAATATTGTTATGTGGATATGATATTTATGAAACCAAACCTAATGGAGTGTTATTCAACATTTTTCACATGTTTTTTCATCATATTTGTCTTTTTATTGGTTTAATCATATTTTATTTATTTTCTATATTTTCTTCTCTTCACTCACCTTTTATTTTGTAGTTAATCTTAATAAGTATTTAATCTAAAAAAAAATTATTTCAATTATTTTGTCACACGTCGAATTTGCATTTGATTGACTAGTAATTAAGTATTGAAAATAGGTGAAGGCAGAGTCATCTATGGAGCGGATCTTCTATTTCGCAATGATGTATGAGTGTCATATTATTGTTGTTAGTGTTAGTGCCCGACAAGCCATTTTGGTTGCCAATTTTGTATAACACTTTTGATACGGCCTTGTTTTAATCATTATTAATGAAATGACATTTACTTATTATGTATAATTGTCTTTACATATATGTAATAAAGTCTCTTGAATTACATGCTATGGGGTACGATCACGCATCGGGTATGGTGATCTTGGAATGTACTCGAACGGCTATTGTGATGCCTTAGAATAGCATTTAAGATTAAATTCTCTTGTAAACTTTGAGATGTTCTATTAATTGAAGTTATTTACGTGGTGAACGGATTTCAGGAAAGAGTTTTACGTTTCGAGCAATAGAGTTGCACTAGCACATTCCTTACTAAAATGTGTCTAGTCAAGATTGCGGTTATGTATTGCACTCTTTATAGCTGTGAACCTTGATAATAACATCATTGTCATTCACTATTAGTTATAATGCATGACAATTACAAACTAATTATATATGGTGGATGATGACTTGTAAACTCCATGTGAAAGTATCTTATCTTCCAATGAGAAATTTTCAACCTATGTGATAGCATACAACTTAATAAGCCTCAATATGATTTGTTCATGTGAAATAGTTGCTAGCTCCTGTTAACTTAACCATTAAGTATTGAAAGGATCATATAATAATTTCAACTCAATCAAATTTAAGTCTTCCAAAAATAAATTTGAAAAGACAAGCTTCCTTAGTAAGCTACATGTGCTGGAATTTGGCCTATATATATGCTTCTTCTCCTCATTTTAAGGGGAACAACCAAAACTAGATAAGAAAAACTTCATCTAAAACTCTTGGACTTGTGGGATGAAATTAAGGACTCGCAAGAACAATTGCCCTATTACGTGAGTGTTTTATTTACATTTAGAGTTACATTATTATCGTATTTGTTATCAACATTCATATAGTGTGCAATCACGTGGTACAAACATCTTATATATTGTTGACAATATGTGTGTGATCGAATTCATATGTTGTATTGTTTATATTTGATTGTAATGAGCTGTTAATTGAAGTTCGATGTAGTGCTTTCTAATTCAATAAACTGTATTATGTGATAAAGTGCCTACAAGTGAGATTGATTGTGATGTGCTTGTTTGAGGGTCCAAATTGTGGAGGTGGATATGGCTGTGTTCAGCTGAGCAAGTATGGGCTTGCTAGTCTTAAAAGTTCATGGGTATCCACTATTCAAGTCCATCGTTCGTGATACGGAGTGTTACATGACCGGTGATGTCTTATTGATTGGCATATTTCCGGGATATGCATTTAATAGTAAGGTTGCGCCTTGTCCGGAGAGATAAGGACCAATCATCGGGGGTTATAAGGATGTCGGCATCAACATATTACTTGCAACAGTTCTTGTTTCTATATCATTATAGTGGATGAATTGATTGAATTACTTTATAATTCTTATACTATTGTACAGTGTAATTCTTATACTATTGCCTATACAGACCATGCATCACGATAATGATATGACTCATACATGCATAACCCCGCATGTGCACACACTAGCACTCATTGGGCTTACGAGCTCACCACTCGTGTTTCCCCTTCCCCAGGTCAAAGGTCAAAAGATGAAGATAAAATAGGTGGGAGCAGAAGAACTATAGTGCTAACCTGTCTTAGTGAAGACGGCTCGAGATAGTGACTTTAAAGTGTATCCAACAAAATCCATGTGTATTAGTAAATTAGATGAAACTAGATCGATGGACTGAAAGGTTGTGTCCTAAATTGATTTGTAGAACTCTGAACCATGTTATTGTTGAAGTGTTGGTTTCATTTAAAAAAATTAATTATATGAGTTGAAGTTTTACATAATTATACTAGTAGGCTGGTGAAATAGGGCATGACAGTTGTAGTCTTAAAAGCGTTCCAAGTCATAGAGTCATTGAGATAGGGAACAAGGTACTTTCAAAAAGGAAATGCTACATACAAGCAAGTCATAGAGTCATTGAGATAGGGATATCAATGACTCGTCAAGACTTGCTTGTATGTAGCATTTCCTTTTTGAAAGTACCTTGTTCTATAGGTATTGGCCGGGGACCTATGCACATATGAGGGTTCACATCGGGATGATTGAACTGAACAACCCCAATGGAATTTCATATTGGTGTTTGTGTCGAATATGAAATTCCACGATCACTTAGGCTTGTGATGATCCACATGACTTGAGGAATTGCGGTTGTTCAAATACATAACCCACTGTACTTTGATCTTGTCATGATTACATGGATAATCGTTAAAATGAGCTATTTTGGGTGTAGTCTGATTGTGTGATTTGGCAGGCGATTCCAAGATGGGATTTGTCTCTAATCACCTGATTAGTGAATCTCTTATGTTGTCTTGGAAATGATTTGACTGAGAAAATCTTTGGCCAAAGTAAGTCAATAAGAAGGTGTGTGATCCTTGCTTAGTTGACACAAGTCATCATTTGTCAATTGACATAGTCATATGATTAAATTAGTGGAATTTCGACTAGTAACCAAGTCCTAGATTTAATCGGGAGATCTGACAGAAGGATGAAACACATGCTACGATCGTGATCAGGAAAGGTCTGTTATAATCATTTGAGTCTAGGGGTTGAATCGACGTCGCTAGACATCAAACTCAATCTGTGAGAGTCGTGAATTAATTGGTGGTTAATTCATGATCAAGATTAATCATTTGGCATAATGATTAGTCGAGGTAATAATTGGCTAATTGATTACCGTGCCATTTTGGAAATGGTCTCACTGCTAGCTCTCGAATGAACTTAAAGGGTCACACACGAACTTGAATAAGTTTCCCAGTGCTTGTTAATAGCCAATTTCGAATTGGGCCATATAGGAATTAATATTGGATATTGATTCTTGATGGAATGAGTTAATTAATTAAGTCTTGTATTTAAATTGATTAATTGGACTTTTTAATTAATCTTTGGATTTGTTAATTAATGGGTTGAGCCCAAGGAATTAATTAGTTGAAAGCCCAATTAATAAATCAAAGATATAAATTAATTTTATTAATTAATGGAATTAATTTAATTAATTATTTAAGAGTTGAAATAAATTAGGAAAGTTATATGAAGATTTGATAGGGATAGTTATAATTATGGAAGATTCCATATATCGGGGATTTGATTTAAGAGAATATGAGACTACAAGTAATGATTGGATTAGGGTTTCCAATCCTAATCAAATTCCATGTAGGGCACGATTTTCTCCCTTATTTTGGGAGCTAAAAATCGTGTCCTTTGTGCTATAAATAGGGGCTCTCAATTGTTCTTCAAATGGTCAGTTCAATCAGAAATTCAAGCATATATTCGAGTTATCAAAAAGTGATGAATACTCCATATAGTCTTATATAGTCTTTCCTAAGGTTTCTCTCAAATTCCATCACATTCACGTGATCCTTTTAAAGTTGTAGTAATAAGTTGCTAGCATGGCTATTGCTGATGAGGGAAACATTTAAGGTGTGGATACAATGGTTAGATGCACAACAATTGGAGTTCTAAAGACCTACGTTGATCACACGGGCTGAAGAAGGCTGTAGAATTCGAACCGGTGCAGAGGAAAGACGAAAAAGTCGATTTCATTAACCCTATGATATCATTGTTTATTACTTTCATCCTTTATTTCGATTTAACCATATACTGGCTGTTGAGTGAAACTTGTTTAAAAAATTTAATTTGTTACTTCTGCTGCAAGGTTTCACTAGTGAGACTAGTGCGATCCCAACAATTGTGTGATTGACTAACTAGTAATTAATTATTTAATTATTGAAGGTAGAGCTATGGGAACAGATCTTTTATCCCACAAATGATGTACCACAATGGTGCATCATCATTGTGAGATTGACAAATGTTCATTTATTTAAATTTATTATTTATAATTTATTTTTAAACAGACACTTATCAATCTCATAATGATGAGACACCATTGTGATATATCATTATGAGATAGAAGTTACATTATGTGATGTCGATCTCTACATACGCACTAACCACCTCTAAAATTTTAACAAGTGTCCAAGTATTATTTTTAAATATTTTATCTCATTTTTTTAATTATTTTTCTCACTCTCTCACATTTTCTCATTTTCTCTACCTCAACCTTATCTATCCTCTCCCCAACTCATTTATAATTAATTGACCCAAAAAATATTTTTAATTACTTTCAAATTCCTATATCTCAATCAAGGTTGAAACATAGATATTATACTTCAACTAATTAATTACTAATTTTAATTGTACTTTTTAATTAATTAAGCACATGCATTCAGTATGTGGCTACTAGTTTATATTATGTCATAGATTGGGCAGACTGAAAATTTAAAAACAAAAATTATGTAATAAAATAGAAGTCTCAGTATTGAAACCATGTATATGTCCTTGGAAGTGTATAGCCTATAGGTTAAATAAATAACTTTTTCAGTTTAATATCCAAAGAAGAGATACCGGGGTTTTTATTTGAATAATACAATATGAAAAAAAAAATCTGAAATTAGTACATTGTAGAAATAATGGTGGATTTAATACAAGACGTGAACCGGGTTGATGCCTTTGAATTTTATTTATTTTTTATTTATTAAATTGAAGAAGGCGTCAACAAAGTTGACGTCTTCACAATTTTTTTTTTATTATTATTTCTGAAATTGAAGCCGTCAACTTTGTTGTCATCTTCATTAATTATTAAATAGTGTAATTATTACTTAATTATTAAATAGTGTAATAATTACTGTAATGATTTTAATGATGAAACAAGATTATTACTAATTAAAGATAATCTAATATTACTATAATAATAAATTAGAATCATTAATATTTTAGAATCATTAAAGTGATTCATTAATATATTAATAATATATTGAAGATAACATCTATGGTGTCGTCTTCAATATATTAGTAATTATTAATTTTAATTTTAATCTACAAAATGAAAAAGTTAAAGTGAACTGTTAATTATTAATTTAATTTACAAAATGAAAAAGTTAGAGAAAAAGTGTCACGTGTGTATCTGTGTATCTGATAATTGTGTTGAAAAGAAATGACCGATCCCTTCATATTTTTGTCGATTCTATCAAAAAGAGAAGAAAGAATGATTGATCATATCTTTAAATTTATCTTGAAATTTGTATTTCACATCTATAAAACGCAATTCAATTGAAGTCGAAATTAGAATGTCATAGCCATTTCTTCTTTTTCTTTTTCTGTCACTCAAATTTATATTATATTTTTTTATCACATATTCACTTCTATCACTGGAATAGTTATTCAACTTCAAATAAAAGAACTATCTACACAGGTAAACAAATATTTGAGATAAATATATTGATATTTTTTAATTATTTATTATTTGAGGGTGAGAAATGTTTAATGATTGAAAATTTCTTATAAGATCATATTTTACATAGTTGTCTTTTAAACTACAAAATATGTTATTTTATATTTTAAACTACAATAATTACTACATTAATAAATACAATAATCATCACAAAATAGAAATAATAAATTTTTTATATTGAAGACAGATAATGTTATCTGTATTGACGTCTTTAATGGATTTAGTAATATATTGAAGATCACATCTTTGATGTCATCTTCAGTATATTATTAATTTAATAATTTACATTTAAATATGTTTTTTTATGTTCTCGTGAATTTGGCATTTTCATCCAAAAAGAAAAGAATGAATGACTAATTACTATATTTTTGTCGATTCTTATATTACTAAAAACAAAGAATGAATGATGGGTCATTGATTTTAATTGAATTTTGTGTTTTACAGCTATTTTTTAATTCAATCAGAGTGGAAATTGAAATGTTGTAGTCTTTTTTCTTTTTTGTCACTCATATTCTCTTTCCTTTTTTATCACATATTCATTTCGATCATTGAAAAGATTATTCAATTTCAAATACAAGAACTACACAGGTGAACAAATATTTGAGATAAATATATAGGTGTTTTTCTTTAATTACTTATTATTTGAGAGTAAAAAATGTTTGATGATTGAAAATTTCTTATAAGAATTGTCATTTAAACTACAAATTTGTTATTTTATAATTTGATAAGTTGGTTATCCTTTAAACACATTTTTTTTACTTTATTTATCTTTTCAAGGTATGTCGAATCTCAACAAGATTGATGTAATGGTGTACTTGGGGGGCCAAATACTACAAGAATCAAATTCTGTAACATATATCATTTCTCCAATTCGGTATTTAAGAGTACGACGTTCGGTAAAATTCTCTCAATTGTTAACGAGATTGTATAAGGAAACACAAATAGATAGTAATATATTTTCAGTGAAAGTATTTGCTAAATATTTATGCGAGTATCGATCTGTGATAAGAGAATCAGTTTTTAATTATTTACTTTTTAAAAGTGAAGTATATTGCCCCCACTCTTGGGACAAAGGTATATATGGACCAACATTGTTATGAATTTCTTCTTTCACAATATACTTCACTTTTAACACAAGATACACCTGTAAGCCAAGAACTAGATCAATTCATGTCGCTTTTAAGACAACCCACCACAAATGATCTGCATGTGGTCACACATCATCCAGAAAATTTTGGATTGTTTGATTATTGTTCAGGTGTTTCTACAATACCAGATTTGCCTGTGGTGACACAAGGGTTTGGGAGTTTCGGAATTCATGACTTGAATGCAGGTGCATCAACATCATTTCAAGAAATAGGGGCTAATTTGCAGCAAAATGTTGAATCTCAATATTACAACACAGAACCTGATAATGTTGAATTCTCCCCTGAGCCACATCAAGATTGTTTTGATGATTACGAACTGAGTGATTCAGAGCCAGACGAAATTGATTATCCTATTCCACCTGATAATGAAGAAGATGTTGATATCAACGTAATGTTGGAGACACTATCATAACCTGGCATTGCAACGTCGTCACAACATGAAGTGGAGGACGAAGTAATACCCCCGACTGTAAATGAAGACACGCTATATCCAGTCATACCTTTTTACACAAGAACATATCCAGAGGTACAAGCAGACTCTTTTGATATTGCATCAAAAGGTAAATTTTATGATTACAGAGAAGGAAAGCTCGATTTACACATTATCTTTAAAGATAAGAAACATCTCATATGTGCTGTTAAAGATTACTCTGTGCGACATGCAAAGCGTGAATATTACGTGGAACTGAGTAATCCAACACTATGGAAATTGAAATGTAATCACAAAAATTCAACTGTAAAATGCATTTGGTCGCTTCGATCTATATACAAGGAAAAACTCCAATGTTTTAAGATCACAAAGTATTATGGGCCACATACATGTCTCTTGGATAAGGTGGCCGAAAACCACTGTAATTTAGACAAAAATCTGGTTGCGACGCTATTAGTTGGGATTATTCGGAATGATCCATCATACAAGATCGCCAATGTGATTACAATGGCGAAAGAGCAATTTGGTTTTAAACTTTCATATCCTAAGGCTTGGTATAGCTTGAAATGTGCTCGTGAGATTGTTTATGGGACTTGGGAGGAATCAGTTCGCAAGTTGCCTGAGTTTTTGGGAGTTATCCAAAAGTTCAACCCAGGCACTGTTGTTGAATGGGATAACCATGATACAATGTATGATGATCGAAAGGTGATCAAATATGTATTTTGGGCATTCAAGCCATGCATAGATGGATTTCGACATTGTCGTAAAGTCATATGCATAGATGGAACACATCTATACACAAAATACAAGCATAAGATGTTGATCGCAACAGATACTTCCTCTTGCTTTTGCAGTCATTGATGATGAAACAACTGCATCTTGGAAATGGTTTTTAGAGAATTTAAGAAAATATTTTGTAAAAGGGGTTGAAGGTATGTGTATTATTTCTGATCCTCATTCTGGAATTCTCTCAGCAATTGCATGCATACCTGAGTTTTGCCCTCCTCAAGGAGTACACCGATATTGTCTGCGGCATGTATGTTCAAATTTCAACACTCATTTCAAAAATAGGGTTTTAAAGGACCTATGTTGGACAGCTGGTTCATCGACTTAAGTAAGAAAATTTGATGTTGCCATGGATCAGATTAAATTACATGATAAAGATGCTTATCAGTACTTGAATTCGATTGATAAGGAAAAAAGGACTTTTGCTCATGATGGAGGATGGAGATGTGGCATTAAGACAACCAACATGGGCGAGAGCATAAATAACGTATTTAAAGGTGCTCGTCGCCTCCCAATCACAGCTATTGTAGAGATAACATTTCATCGTTCCATAGAGCATTTTCAAATGAGGACTGCAGCGGGTCATGTGATGCTACAAAAGGGTCTTCCTTGGACTACATATGCATACGAAATGTACATGAATTGGTCTGACCATTCCGTTCATAATATCGTTAGGACAATTAATTATCATGAGCAATCTGCTAACGTATTCACACGTTCGATAAGAGGACGACAAGGGAATATGTATGCCGTAAATCTTGGGAAAATGGAGTGTGACTGTGCAAAATGGACTGAATTTGGAATACCTTGCATACACGTGCAATCTGTAAGCAAGGCGTGGAATATTGAAGCATCAAACTTTGTGAAGCCGTATTATGGTATTCATTCATATTTGGCAACATATAGAGGGGCTTTACTCGCCATTGCAGGGTGAACACTATTGGGATACTCCTCCTTTTGAGTTGTACCATGATGTAACTCTACGTGCCAGTCGTCGAGTAGGTAGAGACCGAACAACTAGAATTCATAATGAAATGGACTGGGCACGTCGTCGTTGTCTTTAATAGGTCAGAAATGTTGTCTTCAATATTTATTATAGTTTTATCTTCTAATTTTCATGATATTATCTTCAATTTATTAAGTGTATTATTTCGTCTACATATTATATCAATTACTAATATATTATATTGAAATGCAGGATGGATATTACATCAATATATGGACCAGTTGAATGTAGTGTTTTATCAGATCATTGTAATCATAGATCCCAGGATGTAATTAATACTGATACAAATACGAACCATTTACTACTACGGGCGAGACGTGGAGATAATCGATTTTGGTGTCATGTTATAGAAGAACCACCTCATACTCGTGTACTTTGTGTGTTATACAAAATGGGATTTTATGGTGTATACAAGTGTGGCTGGTTTAACCATGATTTGGATTTGATCACTGCGCTAGTCGAAAGATGGCGTAGTGAAATTCATACTTTTCATTTTCGAGTGGGAGAAGCGACTGCCACCTTACAAGATGTTGCTATTATTTGGGGCCTCCCAATCGATGGAGAAGCTATTACTGGTAAAGATAAAGAAAGACCGATGGAGGAATGACAATAATTATGTTACAATCTTCTTGATTTATGGATTGAAAAAACAGATTTAAATGGCTATCGTATTTATTCTAGAGTTTTAGTAAATCATTTAGAATCCTATAAAATTGACGATGATAGCACATATTATAAAGTAAATCAAGTTGCACGTACATGTGCATTGTTGCTTGTGGGTGGTGTTATGTGTCTTGACACCACAGGGGATTGTATTCCACTATTCTGGATTGAGAAATTGAAAAATATTTCTCAAGTTAACAGTTACAGCTGGGGTAGTGCTGTTTTAGCATACCTATATCGAGAATTATGTCGTGCATGTAAAAGAGGAGCGCACAATATTGGTGGTGCATTGCAGTTGTTGCAGGTGAATCAACACTAAAATTAGTTATTATTATTGATTGTTAATTTTGTTTAATCATGATAATTTATATATGTTAATATCTTTCAGATTTGTGCATGGTCAAGAATATCAGTTCTGAGACCCGGTATCAGGACTAATTGAATTGACATGATTCCGATTACAGATGCCCATAATCAAATAATTCTTCCTATTCCTCCATACGGCACGAGGTAGTATACAGTGTTCATATTATACTATAGGTATTCACTAAATTTTATGCTTACATATATATACCTTAAATTTTATGCATTCTAGGTGGAATTGTGAATTTTTACCTATAAAGAAACAGTTCACAATGTCTTAAAAGCGGCTAGAGAATCCCTTGACCTTATGGTGTCAAGTCAAGTAAGCAATATAATTTATATTCGTAATATATATTATAAAATATTCATATTAGTAATTATTTTTTAATTATATTTTTTTTCTTGTTGTAGTTTGATTGGCAACCATATGATATGAGCAGCCCAGAAATTGAATCTTTGCCACGTAAATGTCTTCGTCTACAAGTATGTACATCAATTTGTCCGTTGATATTCTATGCCATCATTGAGGGACATTATCCCAATCGAGTTTTACGCCAATTTGGACTGCGACAAAAGATTCCTCACGAGCCTGAATTTTTACATAGTTATTTACATAATATTGGTCGTAGAGGGCGCCTAAATCGAGACTGGGAGGCATTCCATGAAGAATACATTTCAATGTGGAATGGTCGACATACACGATGTGTCTGGGCTGACCCTATTATTGATGAAAGGAGTACCGAAGAAGGATATAACGATTGGTATGATAAAATTACATGTCGTTATATATCATCACTATGTTTGTCACAGAAGGATACCAAATGGGTGAAGCGCCATTATGGGAAATTGTGGTATGTTAGTTAAAAGTCTACTTATAATTTTCAAATAAATTTTTAATTAAGTATATCACTTTATATATGATGCTCAATATTATTCCAGGCTCGTCAAATGTCAGTTATTAGGATTGGATGTGATAATATCAAGAGATAGATGGATTAAATGCATTGGTGGGACAACATGGATCTATAGCTAATAACGTGTATAGGATCGCCAGACAACGACAGTCTGTAAATGTTATTGGTAATGATCAAAGAGAGACACACGTGGATAACCAACGAAGAACAAGAAGGAGAACTCAAGTAGGAGGTCTACATGTTCTGAAGATGGAGTAAGTCCATCAACATCCAGTCAGTTTCCTACATCCGCTAGTAATGCGCCAGCCTCATATCATGTTTCTAATTTCACTGGCCAAACTACAACATTATATCTTCATCAACCATTTACTGGAGGAGCTTCAACTTCTAACATCCCACAATATTGGTCTTCTGGAGTATATGTTGCAGGTCCATCTACATCAGTACCTCCTATACCAAGATATGGAAATTTTCAAGAAGATTGCTACATACCTCAACCACCACAACCAACAAATCAATATATGTCAACTCCATTTGTGACACCGTATGGACAATTATTATCTGAACAGGGGAATATGTCATTTTTAGACTTTGGGTTTGCACCAGAATATGCACATCCACAGTCAGAATTCAATGTCTCGCCAATCCCGTGTCCGATAATGAGGACAACATATCATGATCATAGAGAGTCAAGTGGGACAACTGCATCATCAAATAGGCATGATTTTGATTTGAACGATAGTTCTTATAATGATGATGAAATACAGCCTAATGAGTTGCAACGTCCAAATTATAGTTCTAATGCTCCAAATGATAGACATAGAGTTAGAGAGCGTAGAGACACCCGACCACGTGGTTGTGGTACTGGAGGACATTTGTAGCTATCGTTTTAATTTCTCTAAAATAATATTAATCTTTTTAATTTTAAGAAATTTCACGTCTCTTGAACAAACTTTAAAAAAAAGATGATAACAAAGGACATAACGGGACCCAATATACTAGATTACATAATTGGAAAGATTAAAAGTTTAATTACATAATTTTTCTACACAATTAAATAGTTAGGCGATTAAGTATAAATAAATTGAAGATAAAATGGTAATGAACATCTTTATTATTTTAGTAATCATCTTCTCATTATTATTAATAATCATTACAGTAATGATTATACTATTTAATAATTAAGTAATAATTACACTATTTAATAATTGATGAAGATGACAACAAAGTTGACGTCCTCAATTTCAAAAATTAAAAAAAAAAAAACTGTGAAGACGTCAACAAAGTTGACGCCTTCTTCAATTTAATAAATAAAAAATAAATAAAATTCAAAGGCGTCAACCGGGTTGATGCTTTCTAATTAGAAGGCGTCAACCCGGTTGACGTCTTGTATTAAATCCACAATTATTTCTACAATGTACTAATTTCAGAATTTTTTTTTCATATTGTATTATTCAAATAAAAACCCCATACCTCTTAAATTCCTATGGACACATTTTATAAGCAACCAAATTGTAATAATTAAGTCTCATTCATAAGAAAATAAAACTTATTATCTCATCAACTCTCAGGTGAATGAATGTAATATAGACATACTATAAAACCTGAGTGATCATACACTTTGCATTCGACATTTCAACACGATCGAATGGCAACAAGTTCACCGAACTCATATTCTCACTATTTCTCTTCCCGGTATTACACTTTTATACGAGTAATGAAATCATTGTTTAATTCCCAATACTGTTAACTATCAGTAGTGTTGTTAACAGATGTTTATTGTATCCTAGTAACTAGTTTATTTCAAGAAAAGATAAAAACTAGCTTCAATTCTCAAAGAATAACACATGTATATAATCTCGCATAAATCAGAGAAGGCACTGATAGAGCCCATATTTTGCGTAACTTCAGTTTTTGAAAAATCTTTCATATTCTAATCTAGAAATTCAAGCCAAATCATAATAGAGGAAATAACTTCCCTACTTTAACACATAATACATAATCAGAAATAGTACATCAATCAACCCCACTAATGCACAGTAAAATTTAAGTGGTCTCACTTTCACAAGTGGCACAAGTCTGGAAATAGAATCTGCTCCTTTCATCTCCAATTGCATACTTCATCTGTTCTAAAGGCTCTTCTCTGTGTGTGTGTGTGTGTGTGTTTGTCTGTGAAAGATTGAATAAGATGTGATGTGTTAACAAACAAAATAGTGCACAGACTGCTCTCATCAATCTTAAACTCATTTTGCGCAAAAAGGACATAAATTGTATCCTCGTAACATACCAGGCATCCCATAAAAGTGGATGCTTATTTATCGATACTAATACTAAATTGAGAGGCAGATATTCCTGCATAGCATTGGACACCTAAAGTTTGATTCTTCCGCATAGACGCCAATACGCTCCTTGATGGAAAAGAGATTTCTCAAAAACCCATATATCACGTACAAGAACCTGGAGAGAGTACCAAATATATTTCACAGGAATGAATAAGAATAACTTTCAGTAGGCAAACCTAAAAAAAAAAAAAAAAAAAAAATACTAACTTCATTTCAAAATGTAACTGGCACACATTTATGTTAACAATAATTTAAAAACAAGCATGCCATCAAATTTGCCAAACTAATTTTAAGGTGAGACCAGGTGACAATACAACCTACCTCCTTGTTTTTGTCACCAGCAACAACAGCACCATTTGAGTCATATGCCTCAAACTTCTGCAAAGACAATAAAAACCTCTAGGTAAAAAAGAAAAGCTACTGATAATAAACAGGAAAAAACAGGAAAAACCGATAATAATAATAATAATAATAATAATAATAATAATAATAATAATTGTCTAAACATTTAACATTCGAATCAAGAAAAACAAGAGAGAGAAATTTTTGACTACGTGAATAACACATCATGCTGGTAAAAGAAAGCATTAATAAATGTCACGTCATGCTAGCAAACAAGTTCTTTCGTAGAAGCAATTAATAGGAGTGTGCACAAAAGAAAGTTCGTAGTTTAAGAGTAAAAAGAGGGACAAATTCTCCATATGAAAAGTTAGCAAGGAAGAAAGGGTTTTCGGATTTAAAACATATCCAGAGCAGTTAAAATGTTTCCTATGCAAATGCCTTTAAAGCTTAAGGTTTGCATTTTTAATTTTTTTGTGTCGTAGCAACGGACAAGTTGAATTGATCAACATTTTAACATACGTACGGAAACAGATTACAATAATCTAGATTTTCAGTTGGGTGGATGAGCAGAAGTTTGGTATATCACTGGGAGGGCGTCGGGCATTGCTGGTAGTGAATAAAAAAAGATTCTACAACTAAAATAGAGAAAGAAACAATACGAAAATAAGGTCAAAGATTGAGGGAAGAAAGTTAAATCAAGCAGCAGAAGGCTTGGGAAACTATATTATAAAAACCAAAGGGAATAGCAGAAGAACTTGGATCTGAAACATTTTCTTCCTTAAAATTGAGATGCTATTGCTGTTAGACTAGTATCTGCGCTCATTAATTAGTAGAAAGTTATTATTACATTTGGTGGTTTGGTTTCCAATGTATAGCTTGGCGTAAAGATAAATTCATTTAGTATGAGTTCACACAATGTTGTTCGTTTTTGTTGCCTGTAAACTATTTCGATGACCTGCTTCTCTACTTAGTAATTTCTAATTATTTTTCCTTATCAAAAGGAAAGAAAAGAGCGAACAAACAACTCTAGCTGGAGGACCTGTAAAGAGCTTAACCTTCTAAATCAAAGATACATGATATTAAGTATATAACTACTGCATAATGCATTTCACACAATAGGTTAGAGAAATTATCAACTATCAGTATGGTAGTTTTGTTCAACAGTAAAAATGGGTTTTAGATTCTCAACAAACAAATCACTGTTGCAACAGCATAGATAATGTATCTCAGCATGAAAATGTAGAATTGACAAACAAAACGAGCTACAAAGAATACCGAAAAACCCAAGTTTACCTGTTTACTAAGAAATTCAAGTGTAAGTTGTACAAAGACTTTACTGAGATCATTTCGATCAACACCAATCTGCAAAGACAGTTATTTCAGAATACCTCCAGAAACAGATGAAGTATTAGTTATTGGTCGAACTTAATCATGCAACTAAATCATAAATTACTTCATGAGCTGAATAGAATATCAACCCATTGGATACAGTCGGAATGAAAATCAACCTGAACTGGGGAACTTAGACAGCATTATAAGTAATAACACGTTATTTTTATAAAACGAGATGATATAGTCAATAGAACAACAATCACCACCATTATCCCACCCCTCAAGTCCACAGTCAATAGAAAGGGGTGGCTCAAAGGGTCAATAATCAACAGAATCCCCACCTTCAGATGATTAAATACCCATCATCAATCTCCAAAACCAAACAGATACACATAAATAAACAACCAACTCCTCAACTGAAAAGATGAAAACCAAAAAGATAACCAGCACCCATATGCAGAAGTAATTAAAATTTATAAACTCAGGCGAAAATCTATTGGTTGACAGAAAATGTAAACAGCAAAGCTACCAACCCGACATCACATGAAACCAGCCTAAATTGTCAATGCTAGCATTTCGGGCCAAATGTACATGATGAAATGCATGGATTACATTGTCACAAAATAACCTGGAACGCGATTTCGAAATATCTGCCTTTTGAGTAACTTATAGAAGACAGACTACCTAAACAAGAAAGTTAAGTGTTAGTCTTTTTTTTCAACAAATACTTGCCAGTCGAGCTCGCAGAGTTCGTATTTTAACGATTGGCATCATCAGTTCCCAGTAAACACTACTCCAGACCGTCTCTCTGTGCTTGATCTCATTCTTGAGGGCCTGAATCGGATTGATGGATAAAAGTGGAGGATTAGGTTCAATTATGTATGAAGTCATTGCAGAAGTGAAAAAGCAATTATATTCAACTAAAAGAAGACAGTAAACAACAAGTATTAAGAAAGTAAAACCTACAGAATACATATTCTCTGTAACTGATTTCCTCAATAATCCTTTGTCTCCGTTGGCCATTTGAGTATTTATCTGAACAGACAGTGACAACAAATAAGAAATGAATAAGCAAGAACTTATCACATAATCATGAAGTAGACTCAAAATGGTAAAAGCTTACCTCTTTGTATAAATCAATAGCTTCTTTATAGAACTTCTGTTTCGAATACCCAGTTTTTCTTAACTTTGCAATTGCATACGCATTTTTCATCTGTAAACAAAGGTCATACATCAGAAACATAACAAACAAAGAAACCTTAGCTTATATCCGCAGGACAAGCATAAAGTTGTAAAGCATGCAGTACAAGGCATTTGAACCATTAATTAGCTTTGGAAATCCTCATTCCACAAAAAAATATGATTGATAATTGGAAACATAGTTGAATGAAGCATGTCAAAGATATATTAGTAAATTATTGACGGAAACAAATTATAAGGCAAACTACGATCTCCTTGCCACCCCGTCCTCAATAGGAATGAGAAATGGTTATGTTTACAACCATTGGATTTTGTAGGTGGAGCATGTAGGTACAGTGCATGTGATGCATGAATCAATAAGAGAAAAAGTCTGATTTTTAAAAGAGGGGAAATTTTCTGGAAATATCTTTCCGAAAATTGGGAATGAACATCTTATCACATTTCTAAACAATAGGGTTATTGAGGACCCACAGAAAAAAGTCATTTATCCTGAAATTGCACCTCGGAAATACAATTGGGTAGCAGAAGAAGAGAAGTGGTTTATTGCCCAAAAGCGAACATAAACTAATTTCCTTGAAACGACATATCATCCTGACCAAGCACTGAATTAAAGCATGAGCATATGGAGTACCTCTAGAATGATATCTTCTTTTGTTCTTTTCCAACCATCTTTAGTAAACCATCTGGAACCAACATACAAATTAGCAAAGACCAAGAAATTAAGGCCCAAAAGACAAGTATTTACACACATGCACAGCAAATATTCCGGGTCAAACAACCTTATCGTAAATCTACAGAAAGAATGTGATATCTGCAGTTAAGCTAAACGCAACCAGAAATTCAAGATGCAGGTGCATCTGTTTGAGCAGAAGTGAAGTATTGTCCATGTAATGGAGAAAAGAAAGGAAACGCAACTTTACTAACACCTAAGGTAATACCAAGAAATCAGATATATAATTTACACCAGAAAAGAATTTTTTGTTAACAATATTCTTTGGTACTTATGAGAAAATTGTATTGAGCGGAATAATTTTCCTGTCTTCATTAATCGTAATTTATAGAGTACAATTAGGTCAACTACTTCCTAAAATAAAGGAGAAAAATCTGCTACAGATACAACAGAATAAAATCAAATCTTATAATTAAAACTAACTTCCTAAATTATACGTATCTAATCTCAACCGACTAACATTCCCCCTCAAGTTGGTGCAAAGATATCTATCATGCCCAACTTGCTAATGAGTTCTTCAAATTTTTGACGATAAAGTCCTTTCGTAAGAACATCTGCAAGTTGTTCCGTTGTTGGGACAAATGGAATGCAGATTTCTCCTCTTTCTAACTTCTCCTTGATAAAGTGACGATCAATCTCCACATGCTTAGTCCGGTCATGCTGGACTGGATTGTGTGCAATGCTGATTGCTAACTTATTGTCACAAAATAGTTGCATAGGAGCTTCGAACTCAATCTTTAATTCTTCCAAGATGCCTCTCAACCACATCACCTCGCATAATCCTTGTGCCATAGCTCTGAATTCTGATTCAGCACCGCTTCTAGAGACCACATGCTGTTTCTTTGTCCTCCATGTCACAAGATTTCCCCAAATGAACGTGCAATAGGCTGAGGTAGATCTTCGATCGTCTGACCTTCCTCCCCAATCAGCGTCAGTGAATACCTCAACTCGTCTACTTTGATTTTTAGTAAAGAGTAGACCCTTTCCTGGACTACCTTTGAGGTAGTGCAAAATTCTATAAACTGCCTCGAGATGTTTTTCTGAAGGGCTATGCATAAATTGACTAACCAAGCTCACAGCATAGGCAATGTCAGGCCGAGTGTGGGCTAGGTAAATCAATTTTCCAACAAGTCGTTGGTATCTGTCTTTATTTGCTGAAACCTCTTCTTCTTCTTTTCGGAGCTTGTGATTTGGATCAATCGGAGTAGAACACGGCTTGCAGCCAAGTAGACCTGTTTCTTTTAATAGATCCAACACATACTTTCGTTGAGAAATGGCAATTCCATGGTCTGACCGAGCTACCTCCATTCCCAAGAAGTACTTGAGATTTCCCAAGTCCTTAATCTCGAATTGTTTAGCCAGAAATCCTTTTAGCTCAGCCAACTCACTCTCGTCGCTGCCTGTCATCACTATATCATCTACATACACAATTAGGATAGCGATTTTACCTTCCTCATTGTGTTTGTAGAACATTGTGTGATCAGAGTGGGCTTGCCGATAGTTTCTCTCCTTCATAGCCTTTGAGAATCTTCCGAACTATGCTCGAGGTGATTGCTTGAGTCCATATAACGCTTTCTTTAGTCTGCACACATCTCCGCTGGGATGTTTGTCAAATCCAGGTGGAAATTGCATAAACACTTCTTCCTCCAAGTCTCCATTCAGGAATGCGTTTTTTACATCAAGTTGTAATAAAGGCCAATCTTGATTTATAGCTAGGGACAATAGGACTCGCACCGTGTTGAGCTTTGCCACCGTGCAAATGTTTCTTCATAATCCGGCCCGTAGGTTTGTGTAAAACCTCGAGCCATGAGTCTGGCTTTGTATCGCTCCACCTGACCATCAGCTTGATATTTGACCGTGAATATCCACTTACAGCTGACAACATGCTTTCCCTTAGGTAGGCGTGTCACCGCCCAAGTGTCATTCTTTTTGAGTGCTCGCATCTCTTCCAAAACAGCCTCTTTCCACCTTGGAATACTTAGTGCTTCCTGTATAGAACTTGGAATCTCATCAGTGGTTATGCGAGTGATAAAGGCTCTAAAGGCTGGGGATAAGTTCAGATAAGATACATAGTTCGACAATGGATAAAGAGGATGTTTAGTGCACTCTCGAACACCTTTCCTAATGGCTATCGGGTCCTCAAATTGATTTTGTGATGGTTCAATAGTGTCACCCTGTTCACTATGGGCAAGCTCTTCTAAGGGTTCATCAGAAAATATGGGATGAAGGGTTGGAGACATATTACCTTAACCGGAGCTTGGATCTGATGAAGGCATAGTTTCAAGTGTTGGAGACTCATGGCTCCCCCTTGAGTGAACCCGGAATTCAGAGGTTGAGCCCTCATTAGGACTAGTTGGGAATCATTATCTGGCGAAATATTTGGTATAACATTAACATAATCAGGTTCTATATTTGTTACTTGCTTTGGTAAGACCTCATTCAATTCCCAAAACTGATCTTCAATATGTGTAATCTCCCCCTGAAGAGAAGTTTTTTCGAAAAAAGGTTTAGATTCAAAAAATGTGACATCATTACTTGTGAAAAGCTTGCCCGAGCTTGGATCGAAGCATTTAAAACCTTTTTGAGTTGGTGAATAACCTAGAAAAATACACTTGATGGCTATCTGATCAAATTTTCCTCTATTTTTATCATGGACATGAACAAAGGCAACACAACCAAAAACTTTAAGAGGTACATGTGTAAAGCATCGATTTTCAGGAAAATAATTCTGAAGTGTTTTTATTGGTGTGTTATAGTTCAATACTTTGCTTGGCATTCTATTAATTAGATACGAAGCAGTAAGTATTGCCTCACCCCAAAATCTTGTAGGAACATTCATAGAAAACATCAACGCTCGGGCCACTTCTAGTAGATGTCTATTTTTTCTTTCGGCAATACCATTTTGTTGCGGTGTATCAACACACGAACTATGGTGGATTATGCCTTTTTCATTTAAAAAATCTCCCAAAACCTTATTGAAATATTCTCTTCCATTATCAGTTCTAAGAATTTTAATATGGGTTTGAAATTGAGTTTTAATCATTTTGTAACAGCTTTTGAACGTACTAGCAACATCTGATTTTTCTTTTAATAAATAAATCCAAGTATTTCTAGTGTGATCATCAATGAAAGTGCTAAACCACCTAGTTCCTGAGAGATTTTTAACCCTTGAGGGTCCCCACATGTCACTATGTATTAGAGAAAAAGGTTTAGATGGCATGTATTTTAACGCATGAAAGACAGATCTTTTGTTTTTGTGCTTAGCTAGTTGACAAATTTCACATTGCAAAGAATCCAAATCTTTATTTTTAAACAAGACAGGGAATAAATGTTTTAAATAACCAAAACTAGGATGCCCTAAACGAAAATGCCATAACAATATTTCATCAGATAATGATAGTAAACTAGACGACTGAGGTTGTTGAATTTGTTTACTCAAGTTGGATTCTATGTAGAAGAGTCCCCCACTTTCCTTAACATTGCCAATCATCTTCCCCGAGCGCCGGTCCTGAAGAAAACACCCAAAAGAATTAAAGGTAAATTGGTAGAAAGAACCGAAAACAAGTTTGCTCAGTGATAAAAGGCTACATGCGAGATTGGGAACATGTAACACATCATTTAGTGTAATGAGTGGTGAGACAATTATAGAGCCCTTTCCAGCAATTGGCAAGAAAGAGCCATTAGCAATTTTTACCTTTTGGGAACCTGAACAAGGGAAATAGGAACTAAACACATAAGATGATCCTACCATATGGTCGGTTGCCCCGGAATCTATGATCCAAGTGTTAGTATCTCTTATTGTGACACTCATGGCTGATATAAATGTACCTTGTTGTGCTAAGGAAGAGGATGGGTTTGTGGAGGATGGGTTTGACTGATGAGTATTCCATAAGTTAAACATTTGTTCTAAGTGTTCTTTGGTGAAGGAGGGTTGTTCGGATGAAACGATTGGAGCTGCGGAAGCTTTGTGGTCACGAGCAGATCGATGTGATGGCTGGAAGTCCTCTGGCTTGCCGTGGAGTTTCCAGCATTTGGCTTTCACATGGCCAGGTTTGTGGCAGTGCTCGCAGATGGGGCGGTCACCTTTCTTTTGAAAGCGACTCGCCATGGCCGTAGTCTCAACCGGGATGATCACTGATTCACTATGTCCAGGTCCGAGCATGACCTAGCGACGACTTTCTTCTCTTCGAACCTCTGCAAAGGCCTCTCGAGAGTTGGGCAGTGGCTCTCGTCCGAGAATTCTTCCTCTGACTTCATCGAGTTCCTTGTTTAGCCCAGCTAAGAAATCAAAGACCCTATCTTTTTCCACCATCTTTTGTTAGAATGCTCTGTCTGTGGAGCAGCTCCACTCATAGTTGCAATATAGATCTAATTCCAGCCAAAGAGTCCTTAGATCAGTGTAGTATTGAGTAACAGTCTTCTCACCTTGTTTTGCCTTTCTCAGACGGGTCTTTATCTCGAATAGTTGGCCAGCGTTGCCAAAATCAAAGTAGGTTTCTTTTACCGCATTCCAGATCTCGCTTGCGGTTGATAGAAATAGGTATGTCCTTCCTAGACTTGTCTCCATAGAATTCACCAACCATGACATAATCATGGAATTTTTTGCCTCCCACGTTGCATAGGCATCGTCAGTTTCTTCAGGCTATACTACAAAACCTGAGAGATAGCCAAACTTTCCTTTACCTTGGACATAAAGTTTGACTGATTGAGACCACTCCATAAAATTCCCTCCGTTCAGCTTGTGAGAGGTTATGGAGAGGTTGTGATTCAGATTGTGCTCTGAATGAGCAGCAGAGGAACTCGATCCACCAAACCGAGTGGAATTTCCGGTTGAACCGGTACTGATAATACTTGGATCAGCCATAAGAATTGGCTGAACCTATACACGTATTTTATTGTGTTTTGGCTCTTATACCATATGAGAAAATTGTATTGAGCGGAATAATTTTCATGTCTTCATTAATCGTAATTTATAGAGTACAATTAGGTCAACTACTTCCTAAGATAAAGGAGAAAAATCTGCTACAGATACAACAGAATAAAATCAAATAAAATCAAATCTTATAATTAAAACTAACTTCCTAAATTATACGTATCTAATCTCAACCGACTAACAATACTCATTAACTTAATTCCAGAAATCATGTCAATTTACTTGGCTATATTAGATAAGTCCAATTTAAAGAGAAAAGAAAAGGCTACTGCACCAAGAACTACCTATCATATGAAAATATATCTAGCTTACATTTTAGAACTCGGCACAACGCCACACCATAACAACTGTCCATTTAGTCATAATTCATAGTCTAGTTTTACCACTAAAGCAACAAGATAAAGAAAACACCAAACGTTTCTTATAAGTGTCCAATATGTATATGTCAACACAAACTTTCGTGTCTGCAACTAGAAGACAATAAAAGAATGACGAGTCTGTAATATTTAGGTTTATATATAAAAATTACAATTACAATCTTTCGGAAAATCTCTAAAACAATTAGCCCTTTAATTGTTCTCTCTCGTGTTTAGTTGAAGTGTCATGTTTGAGAACTTAGTATGACTCTTTATGAACTGCGTGTGACAGAAAATGTTTCCACGTCCAGTGGACCGGGTTTCAAAACGGGGGTCTATCGGGATGTCCTCGTCATTGTTGGGACAAGGTGGGTTGAGGGATAAGCTCCTCCAACGTTTAAACGTTGAAAGCAGTGGCATAAGTATTAAATTCGGTCTCAGTAGCGATATCGGGCTATTAAATTCATTGAAATTTTGATGGAACTTTCAAGAATATACAATGTTTTGGTTTCGATTCTAAAGAAATTATGGAAATTTATAGAATTTTTCGTAAATTTACAATGAAACTTTGTGTGAATTAAACTATCATAATGATGCATCTTTTACATTAATAATATTATAGATATTATATATGTATAATGAAATAGCATGACAAAATCTTGTTGCGAAAAATGTCAAATAAATATGATTTGTAGACGCTTATGAATTTTTTATTGGTGAGTGGAAAAAGTTTATCTCTTGTTATATCTTGTGTGTTCCTATTCTACGTCGGGACCAAATTTCTATTAATTTATTGCACTAGCAAATTATGTCAAAAGGCACAATGAACCTTGCTTACAGCCTAAAAAGGTCCTTCTACAAATGAAGGAAAAAGAAAATACCACACACAAACTCTACGACAAAACACACACACCAAAGATTAATTTAAGATATTATCATAATAATCCATGTCTCATGCATTCAATCTTCTATTCTCCTGCAGCCAATGTAATATAATTTTATCGCTTAATGATCTACATAATTGGTCTTTTATTCTTTCATTTTAATATGAAGGATCATTGGCTCTGAATTTTAACTATAAAAGATTTTAAAAATACAAAGATAATCATTTTAAGTTGGGGAAAGTTAGGGTTTCAATGAAAATTTTGGGAGATTTTGGGCTTCGGTTTCGATAGATATTGTCTAGTATTACTTTTAAATTCGGGAAAATTTCATATTTTGACAAAAAATTCAGGAAATTTTGGGTTCTGGTCGAAATTTCGGAAAATATAATGCAAAGTTGGATCGAGAGTTTGATTTGCTTTGGGACCCCTACAAAGCCGAAATATTGAGGTTCCAGTCGAAATTTAAGACAGTGATAAGTTCGATCTCAAAAAAAATCAACAGTAGAGCATAGCATATTAACTGCAGTCTTAACTTCAGCAAAAGACAAGCTCAAATAACACTTCAATTATCTTTTTGGTAATGAGAATCCTATATGCCTTTTTTGAGAAAGAATTTACTGCCAGATAGAAAAATTGAGATACAAAAAAGACTTCCAAAAGGCGTATTAAGTAATTTGCATAACAAAACAAAAATCATTTACTTGATAAATCCAGTTAAGTATCACATGGCAACCCAATTACACCTGGAAGGCAAGGTAGTAATAGCTTGAGCATGAATCGTATAAACTATGACATGCGGGTGATCTTCAATATGGTTTGACATGCCAGAAATTCAGAGCAAACAACGACACTAATAATCCTACTCACCTGTACCAAAAAGGCATCGGTACACGAGATGAATACGGTTCGTATACAAATCCAGGACTCATCATTGACACTTTTAGAGATCCCTGCATACAGAATGGTTTTAGGGATGTGTCCATTTTACGGTGCAAAAATGTATTTCAGGCTAGCAAAGTTGCAGATATCCGATTGATGATATGACAGGATAGCTAAATTCATACTCAAATAGCCAAGTAAACTCAGGGAATCGGGATAGAGAAGGAACAGGGAAGGGGAGTTTACAATGAAACTTAAGCATGAGTGCATCTCCATGTTGTATACATCTAGTGCAAGTCAAAAGTAAAATTCCAAAACAGAACTCAAGAACCTGTACACCAATTTTATAATCTATTAGCTTCATACATTAGGTTTTCTGGCCATCCATTAGAACTCCTTATCTATTACAAATTCATTACTTTTCTAGCTATGTGCTAATTAGGTATATAAACCATCTTCCGTGCCCAATGGGAATATTTCAAAAACGAACATCTCAAATTTCAACAAAAAATGCATAAATTTCCATCCTGTTGTTTGAGAAAGTTTCGGAAGCAAACACAGGGCGTATCTGTATTGCCTAGGCCATAGCTAGAAGATTTGGAGATCCAAAAGAATAAACAAACCTTTTCTAAAGCATTATGTTCACAGTGATTTAGAGGTTTGTCCTCATTTTGTTTTTTCATCAATTTATGAGTTACATCCCAAATTTGGGTCTTGAGTCCCAACTCCCAAGTTAGGATCAGTAAAGAAGTTTGACTACTTAACTCAGATTTTATTTGGCAACAACGCACCTTCATGAAAGGCGCAAAACGCACTCAGGACACACACTTCACCAAAGGCATATGTTTTTTGTTTGGAGAAGTGTGTATGCCTCGCGAACCTTTGATAAATATGATCAGCCCATATTGCTTTACAACCGGAAATAATTTTCTGATCTATCTAATGAGAAGAAAATGTTGAATTTGCAAGCATCTTTCATCTCAAATCCCCCACCCACCCCACCCCCCACAATGTCCTTTTCTCCTGGTTCCTACATCCCAGGTAATGAGTGAGATTTCATAGGATTTGCATCTGTTGAGGACAAGATACTGCTCATGGAGCCAATAAGAAGTGGCAGGGGGTGCCCGGCCAGATTAAGGTCAATTTAAATTATCATGATCCCCTTTTGAGTTTAGATATTCTGAGAGAGTGGATCAACTACTGAATCATCAAAATATTATTAGGAGAATTATTAGGAGATCCCTCCCTGGAATGAAGCTTCTGCGGTTCTTTCTAATTCTTTGCGCCGTCCATTCTTCATCTTGAGCTCACACACATGTAAAATTTGAAGAACATTTATATTTCATATTATGTATTACAAGCATGGAAGTTACAAGTGGCAAGAACCGATCAAGGACCTCAGTCATGAATTAACTTCCACATAAAAAATTAATCTCTCACCCAAAAACCTAAGAGAATCTCTATACCTTACAAATAAAAAATTTGGAGAAACAATACAATACCATTTTTTGGGCTTGAGCTGGAGCATTTGCTTGGACACTAAGCAACCTAACATAGCTGATGTTAGGTGACCTGGTTTCCTACAAAGCAAGTGCAAGCATGTTTCAGATAAACAGAAATAACTAAGAGGAAAGATTAAACAAAGATTCTCTACTTCAACCATGATGCAGAAAGCATTTTGGGAATGATGATGCATGAACACAAACCAACACACACAATACGGAACCGTAAGCACCTTGGACAAATGTAATAATCAATTTCAGCATCTTTAACAAAGCAAAGAGGAAACCAGCAGTGGTACTGTGACACCATAACTACTACTTCAACCGAAAAATCTATATGGGCATGAGAATTCAGGAAGGGCATAATATTAGAACCAGTGGCAAGCTCTGTCACTGAAATATACAGAAAGAGGTAGATTGGGATTATAGAGATCTTAGTAAACAATGGTTTCAAGAACCATCTGACATCAGTAGGCTGGTATTCTAATAAGTTGTTTGGGCATATACTGATGAAGAAAGGAATGCTTTAAGAAGGTTATTGCGGCAGAATTTGAAAAGAAATGAATCTATCAACTCTGAACTGCAAGTTGAGAGGACTACAGTAAGCTGAAGTACGCGGAAAGCGCTTGAAAATGATTTTAGTTGCAAAAAGGAAATTTCACGCTGTTGCAGCTCTGTCCCATAAAAATATAAGGAAGAAAAGAGATAACACAAGTTTATAAGGCATAAACTAGGGGAGAAAATACATCACTAATTTCTCATTTGTAATAACTCTTCTTTCCTCTTTGCGCAGATGACATATAAAGGAGAATAAGACTTGGAAGTTGGATCCAAGAGCAGTTGCCCACAAAGCAAAACTTGGTATAACCAAGTTCTAAACTGACTTTAACCAAATCATTTTCTACCTCTATCCTACCCTGCAAACAACCTGAAATTAGTGAATAGTACCGATGCGACAACTAATGTCACAGTTCCGCAACTACAAACGACAACACAGCTATTATAAGTAAGAAAAAACACAATAAGAGCACAAATTTAACAGTTTTAATTCCACAAATTGATGGGATCTAATTAGGATAAAAAAGACAACACCATGGATGTTGAATACAGCTTCAGGTTTCATTTGTGCCTTTTTGAATGATGCAGTTTAAATTGCACCATCTGTCTTTTGTAAGAAAAACTTGAAAAATGCCGAGCCAAGATCTGGAGTCAAAATAAGGGTATTCCTTTGCGCATCAGATAACAAACCCGCCACTTCTTCAGGCGTGGAGAGAAAAGGAGGGGAAAAACTTATTTCAAGGTCTGCATGCTCAAATGATTTGAATTAACATGATATGGTTAATGCCTTGGTTTTAATTCCAGATGGATGAAAAAGATACAAGTATCTAGTTGCTGGTTCTTATTTCTTCTGACGGGTGTACTCAGAGGTAAATCAAGATAAGGCACCAAAAAGGTAATCTATCTTTTCCCTTATTTTTTTTGTCGCAAAATCCGTTCATTAGTGGACTAAAACTACAAAGGCATGGAACTACATTAACCATTTCTTTCATACAAAATACACAGACACAGAAATGCTGAACATTTTTTCTGAATTAGAGAGTTAATTGGAGACATCGATTACAACGGACGGCATTCGGATCTTAGACACTTCGGTTATTTGTTTCTGGTGCATTTGGAGAGATAAGAGAATGACATGCATATGGATATAAAATCTGATGCTTGTCACATAATGTGGAAGGTACTCCATACATGAACTTATCAAAAAGACATCACACATGGAGCTTAGGGACTCTAAAGATACTTGCAATCAATGAACTCTAAGGCTGCTACAGAAAAATGCATGGCCTTAATTTCAGAAAAACAAAGCGATAACACTCACCAATTTCAGAAGCCAGGGAGAAGGCTCCAACGGTTGTTCAAGTGACCAACGTGAAGGCGTCAGAAATGGCAGAACACGGCGCCTAGACTGAAAAAAATTGTGAAAATATAGGAAGAATTAAGAGAGAATAACGCTTGGAGAATCAAGAAAGAGTACCTGTAACAAAGATTTCGCCATGAATGACAGAGAGAGAGAGAGAGGGGTTTTAGCAGGGTTTCAAGTCTCCAAGAGGGTATGAGAAGAAAGGATGTTGGATCTATTTAATTTTCAAAATACAATATAACACCATAATTTATATATTTTAGTTTATCAAATATATTTTAGCCATTTCATTTTTCTTTTTCTATTATATATATAGCCTCCAAAGGTTGAACATTCACATTAATAAAAAGTATTCTTTTTTCTTTTATTTTACAAATTATCAATTCAACTTCATATTTGTCTTAAGGCTACGTTTGTTTGTAAGGGAATGGAATCAAAATAGAGAATATAATTCCCAAAAATCAAATAACCTTGTTTGGTATTTTTTATTTGATATAATGGAATGCAATCTAATTCCCAACATATGGAAATTATCACGTTTGTTTGTAAGAGAATGGAATCAAAATAGGGAATATAATTCCCAAAAATCAAATAACCTTGTTTGGTATTTTTTATTTGATATAATGGAATGCAATCTAATTCCCAACATATGGAAATTATCATCTCAAATAAGGGAATCACAATACCTTATTTATTGGAAGTAATGTGATTACCCGGGTTAATAAAGCTACGCTAGGCGGAAGTCAAGGAGCTGGACCAACTTTGACTAATTTTGTTATATCCCCTCCGCTGGTCTTTCGGTTATTATATTTTTTCACCTTTTGTGTTGTTTTAACTTTCGTTTTGTTTTTTGCTTTTAGTGGTTTGTTTTGTCTCGTGAACACTTTATCTCTTGTGAGCTGTGGTTTTGGCTTGTTGAATCATGAAGCAGGAATGTTTTGGTATGTTAGAGATGTTCACTTTGGTTGGTTGCTGGTGTTTTTGGCCTGTTGGGGACATACTCGTTTTCTCGCAAGGAAGAGGAGGGTGACTCTGCTTTGGGCTTTTTCTTGCTGTTCTGCTAGGCACAACTCAAGGCTGAGATTTATCATTAGGGAGGTCTTTTGGAGCCTTTATCTACTTGTGAAGGCTACCTTATCTGTTCAAATTCCCAATTGTCGGGAACCCCTGGAGTGCTTCTCAGGAAGCAATTACTCCAACCCAGTTTGTTTGTGTGTTACTCTTTTACTCCCGAACATTTATCTCGATCAGTGTAAAGCAGATGTTTGCTTTTTGTTTTTTGGTGACTCTTGTTACCAATTTTTCATGTCGTGTTTGTTGTTTCGTAGGTTGTTTTCATGCTCGTTGTAATTTGGGTTTTTTCCCCTCTTTTAATACAAATTTACTAGTATCAAAAAAAAATACAATACTTTAATTTTTTTACTACCCCTATATAAAATATAATACAAAATCAACAAAAAAAATAGTTATTTATTTTTTCATTTCATTTAAGTTATTATTTATGAAAAAATAGTTTCGTATTTTTAATTTATTTAAAATATTTTTATTATCAAAATAGATCGTAATTTCATTTTATTTGATATTTATTTATTGAATGAAATTGAAAATTTGTTATGTTGTTTTTGTGATAGTACTTTTGAAATGGGTGTTGGTCACATATAATTAATATATTTTATTTATTAACAATAATATGTTTCCGACCTAAAATAATTATCAATGCATTTGTATATGAAAAATCCATATATATATATATCAATTTTTTTAAAAGTCAAACAATATGTAAATAAAATATAAGCATGTTTAATTTAATTATCATTTTTCTAAAAGAGGATAATGCAATTGAATTAAATTGATATCTTATTTCTTTTTTATTATTTAACCAAATTAAATATATGTGTGTATATACACTTATGTATATATATAATATCAAATATTCAACTATGTTGAAAATTTATAGTTAGATTATACAAATATGGTTTAAAATAAGGGTATTTAAGTTAAAGTCTTTAATTTAGATTCCATTCTTTACTATATGTGTTTGAACCAAACATAAAAAAAATAAACAATATATATATCCTTACCCAATTTTTTGTAGACAAGCAAACACTATTAATAGGGATGGCAATGGGGCCGGGTAATTTAATTACCCGTATCGGACCCGTCCCGATGGGGCCGGGCCCGGGTCTGAAAAAAGGGGATCGAGTCCGGGTCCGGGTATCAAAAATCAAGACCCGTCCGGGTCCGGAGCGGGTCCGGGTCCAACATATACCCGTCCCGGACCCGGACCCGGACTCGCCCCGTTAACATGGAATTTATATATTTTATATTTTTTTATTATTATAATATAATAAAATTATAAAATCAAATAAAAATTAATATAATAATATATAATTTTAGATTAAACAATAATAAGATTATTTAAATGATGTTTATTTGGTATTTAATTTGTTTTCAAATTTAAACTTTGGAGAAAACTTGAATTATTTTACCTATTATGATTTGTCTTATTGTGATTTATGAATGACTTAAGTGTGTTGAATGTTTTTTTTTGATGTATTTTAATTTATATTGGTTTTGTATTATTTATATTAGTTTTAAATATATTTTTGATAAAAAAATTAAAAAAAATTACATTTTGACCGGGTCCATCGGGTAGGACCCGGACTCGCCGGGTACCCGCCGGGTCCAGGGCGGGACCGGGTATTACCGGGTCCGGAGCGGGTCCGGGTCCTAAAAATTCTGACCGGGGCGGGTCTCGAGTCCAGCATTACCCGGCCCCGACCCGCCCCATTGCCATCCCTAACTATTAATGGAATCAGATTTTTAGTAATCAAATTACCAGAAATCTTATTTCCATTTTAGATTCCATTCCCTTGTCAAACAAACGGAGCCTTAATTGTAATTTATTTATGTCTCTTGTTTCAACAATCTATAAAAAGTAAATTGATTATCGGTTTACATAATACATTTTTGGGCTTGTTTTCTAATAGCGATTTAATTTTTTGTGAAATATTTAAAAAAATTATTATTATTCTTCTTAAAATAGTAGTTTATGTTGTACGCATAAAACGGTTCCATATTTTTTTTGTATTCATTTTTTAATACAACGATCAAAACAAATGAAAAAAATTCAAATATTAATATCTTTAATAACTATATTTGTCAATTACATGTATAAAATATAACTAAATGATGCCCATTCACTGATTCACATGACCCAAACCCTCCAAAACCCACAACAGTTCATATCCTCTCCTCAAACCAAAAGTAAGAAAAAACCTGCCATGGTCCAATGAGCAATCAGCTTCTTCTCCACCAGTATGCATTATAGACTGCTACGGGTTATCCTCGCTCGCACTGCCAGGAAACCCTTTGCTCTTTCTTCCCCATTTTCGTTTTCACCCAATCCAAGACGGTTATCTCCTAGTGCCGGTGTTGTTCTCGAAAACCCACGTTCGATTGAACTGCCAAACTTGTGTTATTACCCTGTTTTGTTTCGTCGTGGCTTCTGTGGCTATGCTGTCGAGCAGTTCTCTGACGATGAGTATGAATGTGATTACGAAAACCATCCGGTATTATTCATTACTTTTTATTTCCCTTTTTCTTTTAATGCGGTGAATATGTTTGATTTAGTGCCTGTTGTTTTGTTACTTTTGGGGTTTCTACAGTTGCTGTGAAATAAGATAATGATTGAAAATTTGAACTCTTTCGTACTATTTAATGGGAGTGAGCAGATTGTTAGTGGTGATGAATAAGCCTTTTTAGGGAGTTTTATGGGATGAATGAGCGAATTTTCCCTTTGATTTTACATAATTATTTTTCGTTTAGGCATTAAAGTGTGAAAATCTGCGTTGTTTGCGACATAGAATATAAAATGGTTCCTTTATAAGATGGTTTATTAGTAGAAACACCGGACTATTCCAAACAGGGATTTACTATTTTCCCGAGACGAGGAAGAATGAAAATATTGCTAGTGGACCCTATTGTATAGGGCCTCAATAGGGGACCCCCCCCAATGACCCAGGGCGTGCCGAAGAAGCAGTTTAGAAGCCATTGAATAAAGTCTGATGAAGAAGTACGTTTAGAGAGTGAGATATCCTGATTTAGAGGGTATTTAAGATCCTTAAAACAACTTACAAGCTCTTACAAGTTTTTTGGTAAATATTTTAGTAAAACAACTTATAATCTCTCATAATAATCTGTCTTGTTGTGATTTATAGGAATAAAGAGTCGGTATTTAGGAATGGATTGGATAAAGAATTAGTATCCGAAAAACTTGGTGGTGAACGTGTGAAGTAGTTTTGTTCCTCCTAATTCAAGTTTTGAATAATTCAGGAATAAGGATGGTAAGAAGTACAGCATAAATTAGCTTGTAATTGAGTACTGTTGTTCTTTTGTAATGTTTGTTTGTAGATTGGATTTCGATATTTAGGCTGCTTCCGAAGATGCAATACACACTAAATGCATGCAACTGTTTTCCGTGAGTGAAAGAAAGAAAATATATTGCTGAAACCTTTTTGATTTGTTTGCATGCCTATTCATATTTCTGGATAATTGTGTATTGTGCCAGACAAAGAATGTTTTTCACTTGTGCACCTATGTATTAAAGTGGCAGTGACTGTAAACATGTTTTGATTTAGGCGTCATCGTCGGTGGCCAACATTGATGAGTGGAAATGGAAACTTAGCGTGCTGTTACGTAGTGATGAAGATCAAGAAATTGTTTCTAGAGACAAAAGGGACCGGAGAGATTTTGAGCAAATTTCAAACCTTGCAAAACGATTGGGTCTTTATTGGTAGGGATATCTCTGGTTTAATCTGTTCTTTTGATTGTATGATCTACCTAACATAACATGAATTGCACTATCTAGTGAAATATATGGGAAAGTGGTGGTTGCCAGCAAGGTACCTCTTCCCAACTACAGACCAGATCTCGATGATAAGCGGCCCCAGAGGGAGGTAAGAAAATATTTCCAGTTCATGTGTTAGAAAATATAGCTTAATATTTTATATCACGCCGCTTCTTTACTTGTATCATCACAAATATCCATGGACTATCATATGAACTAGACACAATAACTGATTTGCTTTCAAGCCTTCAGAATTAGTCACAGCTCTAATACACCTCACACAAGTTGTGAATGCTATGCCAGCATCATTCTTATAAAGTAATGTGATGAAACTTTGTTCTTGTGACAACCTCAGTTGAAGTTCTATTATTTCTTGAAAGCACATTGTTCTGTCTTATATATATTTTTAATCTTTTTTGTCAAGCAATCTTTACCATCTCTTGTGATGATATTAGCTCTCAAAGTGTCAAGTTTTGGTAGTACTGTTTCCATGTTCCACAGTCTGGGTTAAGATGCTACTTTAATAGAAAGACTGAAATCCACATATTTACATTTTTAGTTAATTCTTTGATCTAACCCAAATTGTGAAAGAACTTAAATCTTTCTAAAAATTCCCAGTTTGAGATGGAATCAATGGATGGATAGGGTGACTGCTTCGAAATATTTCAGTATTTCAATTAAATAGGCATGTTAAGAAATAAACAAACCATTTTTGCTTCCATCAAATAATCTTTTCCGATGCATGTTTATTGCCAAGCCAGGAGATGTTCGTGTGACTAACTCTGACTGAAATATACATAGCCACTGTGACCACAAAATAACTACATAATAGAGGAAACAGTAAACATGTTTAATCTGAGTGACATAGGCCTTCAGTAGGAACTCTGTTTATTTTATTGAAGAATTGGGATCTTCTGCTTCCTTGTTCAGGTTGTCATCCCATTGAGCTTGCAAAGGAGGGTAGAGGGTTTGCTCCAGGAACATCTCGACAGAACAGTTCTGAACTCTGAAGAAGCAGGAGACGCTTTGGATGAAACAGACGCAAGCAACCAGGTTGAAAGATTAGATGCTGATGAAAATAAAGATTCATTTCTTGATGGTTCTGTGATGGAGAAAGTCCTGCAGAGACGGAGCTTGCGCATGTCTAATATGCAGAGAACTTGGCAGGTAACTTTTTTTACCGTGGAAAAGTGTTGACGTGGAGCAGTAAATGGTGATGGAATGACCTAAAGTCATGTCAGATCACCATGGACAAGTCACATGAGTCTATGACAGCAGTTTGAATAGTATGAAGAACAAAGATCTGTATTTCATTACTAGAAAGGATCTCTTGTGTGTCATGACATACCAAAATAAAAACATAACTAAAGTCGAATTCTAAATATTGTCCAAATATAACAAACCAGATCAAGATTTGGCTGTTGTAGAAGTGCAAAATTAACTAATGTCATGTTCAGCAAGTAACTCGTAAGTGGTCGAGTATTTGATTTCATCTCTTCCTTCAAATAATGCTTCTATGATCTATGCTTTGTGAGTATGATACTTTTTATAGTTTTGCTTGTAATTTGGAGTGCGTTATTTGACTTAATGTAGGAATCACCTGAGGGCAGGAGAATGCTGGATTTCAGGAAGTCTCTCCCTGCATTTAGGGAGAAGGATAGGCTCCTTCAAGCAATAGCTAGGAATCAGGTTTCATCTCGAACTCATACTATCTATATTGAGATACTTCATATTACATATGAATAAGTGGTCAATGTGATGAGAACCGCGTGCTGGTTCAGTTAAAATGAGTTTCCAGAAAAATGCAATTAAATCTGACGAATTATTTGTTAGAAGTGGAATTCCTGTTCAAAAAATTTCCTCTCGGCATTGTTGTTGTGTTTAGACTGGACCTCTGGGGAACAAATTGTTTCTTCCTGGCAATTTATTGGTCTTCTCCCTTATTAGAGGAGGTCCAAGATTAGGATGTAATTTCTCGTTTGACTTTCCAGTTTGCCTACTTTAGTATGCTTTTTGGTAATGCCATGGATTCTCCATTGAATGAATTCCAGTTTAGCATTAACAGTCTTTGCGACTGTAATAGAAGAACCTATAAGTCTTTTCTTAAGAGACATGGAACTCTTTTCTTTTTCCTTCTTTTGGTTGTTATCCTTGTTAGAGATAAAATTGTGTGCTTTGTTGTTTATGTTTGCTAAATGTAGCCTTTTGCAATAGGATCGTAATTTCGTTGTCTGTTAGTTTGACTATTCCTTTCCTTTTGCACCTTTGGGCTGTTTTTGGTTATATTTTCCAGAAACCTATTCAGAATTCTGTTTCCAAGACTTGAATAAAATTATTGTTATGCTCCTTGAAATAAAGTTGATACAAACTTTGGATGGTTGGAGTGAGAAGGTTGTATTGACAATTTGAGACAAGAACATTGTTTGGTTAACCTATCCACAATTTCGTGAAATATAGCAGTACTTTTAGGTATCTATGTCTTGTATGGCTACCATTGTTATTATGATAGTGCTGAAATCGATATTTCATAGTGATAATTGTGAACGAGTTACTGCATGTTTGGCTATTAAATAATATACACCAACCAAATTACCGGATCTTTAAAACTATCCTACATCAATTTGTGTTTTCAAATTAACTAGTTCCAAGAGCCAAGATAAGTTTGTGTGCTTTTTTGACCTCCTAAAGACTGGCCATATCTTTAATCATTTCTGGACCCAGAATTTTTGGTCCAAGGATTTGTCTCCAAGTAGGAGTATTGTATCTTGTGTAATGAGATTTATATGATTAAACTTTGTTCCTTAAAATAACATGAATGTTATGAGTTATATCCATCTAGTCATGTTTCTTATTCATTTTACTTCCTTTGGCTATGTTTGCATAGACGTTGTCGTGATTTTATTCTTAACAACAGGTTGTTGTGATTTCTGGTGAAACCGGATGTGGTAAGACCACCCAACTTCCTCAATATATTTTAGAGTCTGAAATAGAGTCTGGTCGGGGAGCATTCTGTAGCATAATCTGTACGCAGCCTCGAAGAATATCAGCAATGGCTGTTTCAGAAAGAGTCTCTGCAGAGAGGGGAGAACCTCTTGGTGAATCAGTAGGCCTACTTTCTGTCTTTTCCTTCCATGCCCCCCCCCCTTCCATTATCAAATTTGAACCAGTGATTATCAAGAGTTATGTCAATGCTCAAAAAGTTATTTTCAATTTGAAAATTTCTTTATTCTAGTTGCTGTCCTCCAACAGAGATTTTTTGATAGGTTGGATATAAAGTACGATTAGAAGGAATGAAAGGAAAGAACACGCATTTGCTCTTTTGTACCAGTGGAATATTGCTTCGTAGGCTCTTGAGTGATCGGAACCTGGTTGGCATAACTCATGTTTTTGTTGATGAGATTCATGAGCGTGGCATGAATGAAGGTGAGACATGTGTAATTAGTTTTAGTTTTCTTATGATGTTTGTGTTGGCATTGGATTCTTGACATGCCATTTCTGTTTCTTTATCAGATTTCTTGTTGATAGTCCTGAAGGATCTTCTTCCACGACGCCGAGATTTGAGATTGATCTTGATGAGCGCTACTCTGAACGCTGATCTATTTTCTAATTATTTTGGTGGAGCACCCATGATTCACATTCCCGTAAGTTACAGTTGGATTCCCTGAAAAGTCAAGTGCCCATGGTGTGAAACATTTTTACACAAGGATTTTCCCCCATTGTGCTATAAATATTTCTAGAAACTGGAGCTCAACTTCTAATGATTTTGCTGTAGAAATCGCTTCTTCGTCTTTCTTTGTTTTGTTTTCTTCCTCTCGTTGTGTTTGCATTCTTGATTGGATAGCAAAATTTCATCCTTCATGTACTGAGACTTACAGCTGGAGGTGTCCGGACTCATTTTCTGGTGGCATTGTTCAGTAATTGATCAATCTTTTGTTTTAAATATGTTCTTTTCCTTCCCTTGCTAGGCCATGTGCTTTCCCTGCTTTAATTACTATGTGAAAAATGAGTATTTTTTTTGAATGCAGGGTTTTACATATCCTGTAAAAGCTCACTTTCTGGAAGATATACTGGAGATGACTGGATATAAGTTAAATTCATTCAACCAAATAGATGATTATGGGCAAGAGAAGATGTGGAAAACACAAAAACAACTAGTTCCACGGAAAAGAAAAAATCAAATTACTACTCTTGTCGAGGTAGGAAACTTTATTTGATGATTGTTCTGTATTGAGACTGTAGATTATTTCCTTTGATCACTCTTACTTTATGCCTTTGGTTTACTCCGTTGCTTGTCTTTTAGAAATCGTGTAGTTTCAGAGAAAAAATGAAATTGAGGGCCTAATTGGATGATCAACTCATGTCATAGAAATGCGTTCTGGGATATTTTTTTCCCCAAAATTGCATTTGATTGTCCTATTTTAAAGATTATTTAGACATACCATTTTATACCTATGTACAAGATTCGAGAAAGATAACCAATATTCGGGAAAAATTTGGCAGAAATAAGAGTATGTAGTGGACACTTCACCAGATCAGTCCTCTTGCTGAATACGTCATCACATATCTTTGAGTTCTGTTATCCCAAATTGAATGTCTTGATTTTGACTTGTCAGTAACATGATCATTTTGCTAGGATGTTTTGACTTATGACATAAAGTACCACGTCAGAGGATTCGCTTAATTCTATGAGGACAGTGGAATTATTTGATTTAAGGTTATTTGTCAAGGAATGGAGTTCTGGACCATTATATCCAGATGCCTCAGGAAGGATGGAATTAAAATACAGATATTGCCATTTACTGCATTTAATTTGTGCATCAGGCCTTGTTCTGTCTAATCCCTCAGTGTCAGAGAATCTTTGTAGTATTAGTAGCAATTGTTCTTCCTGGTTCTGACTAATCAGCAAAGGCTGTGAGCAATAGTTATTACTCTTACTGCAATTACTGAAACTTCGATGTTTTGTACAAGTCTCTTCTTTACCGGAAAGAGTGAAAAATAAGATCTAATCATGTTCCTAGTTGCATGCTAACTTATCTCTTCAATGAAAAACATCTTGTTTTGCTTCTAGTATTACTGTATTAACTTCATGTTGAGTGTTCGCAAATAGTACTGTTGATTCTTTAGCTATAACCATTAATCTGTGAGAATGTTGCAATATAACCTGTCTTGATTTTGATCATCATGATCTCAATAACTATAGTTTTTGTCCTAGTCTGGAGTAGGCCCATCTATCTGCATTTTGTTGGTCTAGGAAAATGATCCATTTGATTCTTTAAGTATGCAGCAGACTTCCCAAAAACAGATTTATTACATTAGCTAGACACCTTGAGTTGTGCGTTGGTAGAAAGTATCTATCTCCTTCCGCTCAATGGACATTAGTTAAATGATATTGGCCATTGATCCAAACTATTGCCTTAATGTTTACAAATGTGGCTCCCAGTATTTCATAGTGCTTATTCTAGGGAATGTGTGATGTAAAGGTTCTGTGTGCATTGCATACTTCGCTGTGTCATTTGCGTACTTCGCCGTGTCATTTGCAATCTATTCTTTATGCTCTTTCATAGTGATTGGTTAATAATACTAAAATAATTTGCCAATTCCAATTATGTGCCGTTCAAGTTTGTTTAATCTAATTAAATTTGTTTGTGCTATTATATTATGGACAGGAAGCGCTGAATAAATCAAATTTTGACAATTATAGCTCTAGGGTACATGAGTCATTGTCATGTTGGACAGCCGATTGTATTGGATTCAACCTCATTGAGGCTGTATTGTGCCACATATGTCGCAAGGAACGCCCTGGTGCTGTGTTAGTATTTATGACTGGATGGGAGGATATTAGTTGTTTGAGAGATCAGCTAAAAGCTCACCCTCTCTTAGGGGACCCCAACAGAATCCTGCTGCTTACATGCCATGGGTCAATGCCAACCTCGGAACAGGTACTATTTTATCTTTGTTCATGTCTTGTTAAAAGTCACCACGTAATTTAAAACATGTTTTATTCGCGTCTTCTTAATTTTATGTCTAGCTTTTATCTGAATTAGCTGCTTGGATGGAAAAGAGGAAATCTGAAAAATTTCCAAAGGTGGCGGAACTTATGTTTTTAATACTTTATCTTGATAAATTATTGTCATTCATGTTAATTATTTGTTTTTTTGTTTATCCAAGCTGCTGCGTTTGCTCATCTCAACTATAGTCATTTTGAGATTGTGGATCTTCTGTTCACGGGGCTTATTTTCGATGCACCTGCTTGTTTTTCTCTTGCTAGTTCATTTTCATTTTGTGTATGATTATTTTCTTGACAAATCTTGATTTTGTTATAAACAGAAACTAATATTTGAGAAGGCACCACCTAATGTTCGCAAAGTAGTGCTAGCGACGAATATGGCGGAAGCAAGTATTACAATCAATGACATAGTCTTTGTTGTTGACTGTGGAAAAGCAAAAGAGACTTCTTATGACGCCCTAAATAATACACCTTGTTTATTACCTTCATGGATATCCCAAGCTTCAGCTCGACAAGTAAGTTCTCTGTCTTTTAGTTAAATTTCATTAACTTCCTGGCTGTACAATTCCCATGCCAATTAAAATGGGTTCCACATATAATGAAGATCTGGAGGGTTCCTTGTATACAACATTAATATGATTACAGTAGATTGCATTAGTTGTTTGTGCATGCGTCCTTGAGGCATTAAAATATTTGTTTACTGTTAAGTGCATGTACTCGACATCATTCAAAACTTTGGAGCATTTATGGTGGTGTCTTATCCAAAAGCAGTGTAATATCTTCCATTTTTTGTACTTAACTCTATCATCTATATCCGTTTTTGTTGGTTGCAGAGACGGGGTAGAGCCGGGCGAGTGCAGCCAGGCGAGTGCTACCACCTATATCCAAGATGTGTTTATGAAGCATTTGCTGAATATCAGCTTCCTGAACTTTTAAGAACTCCCTTAAACTCTCTCTGCTTGCAAATTAAAAGTTTGCAAGTTCAAACTATTGGAGATTTTCTTTCTGCTGCACTTCAGCCACCTGAACCATTGGCTGTAAGATAATTACTCTTTTACTGAATTTTATTAATTCTGTTCCAATGTTATGATATATGGTAGATATCTTCCCAATGATAAAAGATATATTGGTTTTGTGTCTGCCCTATGATTAGGTGAAGTTTATATTTTTGACATGCTGAGTTCTGTGTAAGACGTTAATTTTCTGTATAAGTTACCGGGGACTTGGTATATAACCTGTACTCGTGAATTCATATGATATTCAAAGGCTTTTTGCACCATCCATTTGAGCTCCAAATACGGGGATTTGTATTATATGAATATAGGATTCAGCTGGAACACCATATATCCTTATGTCTGGAATAAATTGGCTTTGAGAACTAGGGTAATTGTTCATCATTTGCTTTGTATAGATACACCATTCACACTGAAAAAAATGGATCTTTATTGATAAACAACTTTGGGTAAAAGTTTCCCTTTAGATAATCAAAAAGCTACGATGACCAATGCATTTTTGCTACAAAATAACATCAAATTTGATGTAGTGGACTTCAAATTTTTCTCAAGAACTCGAGGTCTTCATAGAGAACTGCTGAAGTACCTTTCATTCCTCTGCATTGGCAATCACCTTCCCCGAGATAACTCCTCACATTCACATTTAGCAAAAAAGGTTACTGCACAGTTTTGATCTGCAGTTGTTTACTAACAGCAAGGAAATTATAGTGACGACTGCGGGTGGGTAGGGGTATATAGAGAACTTTATTGTAAACCATAACCATGACTGCCATGTCATTATTATATCGTTTATTCACAACAGTTGAAGAGCTAGTCATATGGTCAGAGGCGCCATTTTCAAGAATCCTCTCTTCACACATATTGCTCTTTGATAAAGATACGAGTGGATGTTACCTTGTTTGATGGTAGCCATACAAAAATCTTGTTCAGATCCATGTTTTTTTGTGGTTTTGGTGCCTGAAACAGAGTGTTTACAACTTCTATCCATTTTATTGTGAAAGGCATGGAATTCGGTGGCACATTTTTCAGTGTGCCCACAATTTGATTTTCGCTGACTCCTGGATTCCCATATGCTGGTTTTCTATGAATCTTACATGTTTTCTTGCTGTTGTTTGACTTATTGCTGTGATCACACTGTAACTGCTACTCTGGGATCTCTCGTTGCATTGTTGTTTAAATCAATGTGTTTGCAACCCGAGCAGAAATTGTTGAGTCTCCTCAAAGTTTGAATTCGAGAGATTGTGGAGCATAACTCTCTTATGGCCCTTTTCGTGTCTGACTTCAATCATGTCTCTCGTATAGATGAGAGAGGGTTGCTACCAAGTGTCCTCCCCTTAACTTTATCCACATCATCTTTCGGCCCTCGTAGAGAACCAAAAATCCTATCCTTATCAGGCATTTTGTTGTAGAGGACTCTATCTTCAGCACAACACTAGGTCACTGCATAAAAGAAAATCCATTTCCTGCCATAATCCATTTAAACTAAGGGAGTACTCAGTTACCGACGTTGTCCTTTGCCGAGTATAGTGAATTGCGGAATGACTGTCAAACTTGAAGATGTTTTCTCAAGATTCGAATGCATCTCCTGGACACCTTTCCAGATTCCATGAGCAATTTTAGTTTGTTAAAGCAGATACATCTGTCCAATTCTCTGGTCCATTAGGTTGATCTGCCACACCATCACAATGAAATACCTAGCCTCTCATTTCCTGTAGCTTTTGTAGGTGCTTGTTGGTGGGGATATCTGACTGGTAAATGACCCAGTCATCCCTTTTCCTATAATCACGACTGACCACAAACTGGAACTATCATGAAAATTGAACCCCTGTAATTTATATTGGGTTATTTGTAGTGTGGATGGTCTGAGCTGTAAATGATTTGGTAGCTTAAGGGGCCTGGACACGATCAGCTATCGTGTATGCAGGAGAATAGAAAAATCGGTCAATGCTAATTCTTATAGCCAGCACCACGGCTTGGCTCTTGGTACTCAGAAGACATATTCTTTCTACAAACAATGCTTGGTGTCATGCGTATTCAATAGAATTTAGTCCAAATTTATGGGATCCATGCTACCATAAATAGATGAAAGGAAATCTTCAGAAACCAGTTATCTAGGAAAAAGAATAATTGAAAATCCTTAAAATCCCAAAAATCAGTTGACTATCTAAATTACAAAAAGTCTGGAATCCTTTTTCAGCTTTCCATCAGTACTTTAACTCCTATTACTTAACCTAGAATGAAATAATACAAATGAAAACAGTATTTTAACCCAGTGTTTAAAATCAGGCATTATTCAGACTGCTGCTTCTCCAATTTAGTGAATTATTTTACCTCTAATGTTTCAGGTGCAAAATGCTGTTGAGTTTTTAAAGATGATTGGGGCATTGGATGAAAATGAGAATCTTACACATCTTGGTATGTGCATTAGGAAACCTAAATATCTTCGCATCATGATTCATTGGGGTCCTTGATATTTCTTTACCAATTCATTTTCCTTTTGTTAACTTATTCTCCTTGTTTGATTAGGCAAATTCCTTTCAGTGCTTCCAGTGGATCCTAAGCTGGGGAAAATGCTAATTATGGGTGCTATTTTTCGCTGCTTTGATCCTGTATTGACAATTGTGGCTGGTCTCAGCATCAGGGATCCTTTTCTTTTGCCTCAAGATAAAAAGGATGTAAGTTAGCTGCAGATCATGGCATTATGCCTTGTCCTTGTCAATGGAGTTTTAATATTACGTAGTTCGTCATATCGAAAGCATAATTATTTTCCCATTCAATGGGCCATGTAAAGGAATCCACTGTTGGTGATGATTCACAGATAACTATCTGGTCCTTTCATATGTGCTTGCTGTACATGTTTTTCGAAGAACCAGATACTATTGCCAAAAGCAAATCTGAATATTTGCATCAATTTCCCACCAGCATCACAACTTAAGTTATACCAACAATTACCATTCTTTATTTTCATAAAGAGTGTTCGCCATTGGATAATTCATGATATGATAATCTGGTTTTAGATATTGATATGGATACAACAAGCTTTATCTGTGTATTTATTCATTTTTCCACATCTTTTTAAACTGGAAATGGGATGCTCTTCATACACAAATTGGCATTTTCCCACCTTGGGCTCTCAAAATACTGGTATCTGTGTAACGACTTTTGATGATTTTACTATAGTGGTCGTTTGAGTTTGATTTGATATATTGTGGTTTTCTTGTGAGATTTACCAGTTTAGGTGAAAGTGTTTTTGCCATTATTTCCTTCTTCCCTTGTAGAAGTCGTTTTCACCAACTCATGTTGATGGACTCTTTCGATTGGATCCACTTCAAAATGATTTTGCTCTGTAGGAAAACCATTTATGTCACATAAGCACATAATGTGTGGACAATATGTAGCTGATGCATATCAGACACTCGTTGACCCATGTCTTCGAATTCAAGCTCTCCTGCAAGCATGGTTTTGAACCTGCTTTTGTACGACCACAATTACATATACAAGCTTCTTTTCTTCGAATGACACAAATCTATGATGGGAAGTTAGCTGTGCCTTAAGTTCTTGGTAATGCTCCAAGAAACTCCATCCATGGAGTTCTGAGTGAAAACCTTTAAGAGAATGAATTTGGAGAGAACACTGTATTATTCTTGAATGAATGTTAATCCTTTGAGATAGAGATCTCATATATATGTAAGTCTTCGTCCACAAGCAAGAACTCAAATCCAATGAGGGATATTTGTTAAACAGGAGCCCAACAATGATTTAAACCCAGAATTAAGAGTTCTACTCAAATATGGATGCCAATTGGGTTATGGCTCCAGCACCTGACCTGATTTCCAACTGACAACATGATAGCCATCTGACATAACGATCAGATGGCATGTTCCTTCATGCCGGAGTGTTCTTTTACCGATATTATACAGCTCTTTGCTTATGATTAGCCTTTCAATCCTTGCTTCTGGGAACTTAGATACTAGAAATCCCCTCTAGCAAATCTGGGATTTGGTGTACCAAAGATTTAGAACATGGGTCTGCAACTGAATTCATTCATTCTTCATTTCACTTCTTCCTATCCTTTATAAGACAATACCTTGCTGTTATTTTACACGACCATCACCAGTTTCTTCACTCTGTTAGTAGTAACACCCTTTTGTCTGAAAAGTTCACTAGTATAGTCTAAGTTGTTAAACTGTAATCATATTGTGTAACTACCACAGTCTAGAGTATCATATCTCTTGCTAGGTGGAAACTGTGACCCTGATTCTATAGCTAGAACTATGAACGTGTACTAGGTAACATATATTGGAACTTGAATCTCACTATCAATTTGAGTAACTATTCACATTAGATGTCTCGTAGAAGATGCATAAGTTGATTTACATATTTCTCTTTCTTGAAGTTGGCAGGCAGCGCTAAGTCCAGATTCTCAGCCAAGGACTACAGTGACCACATGGCTCTTGTTCGTGCATATGAAGGATGGAAGGATGCAGAAAGAGAAGGATCTGCATATGAGTATTGTTGGAGAAATTTTCTCTCAATCCAAACTCTTCAAGCCATACATGCTCTTCGTAAACAGTTTACCTACATATTGAAAGATGCTGATTTGCTGGACGCGGATGGACCAACTAATAACAAATTAAGTCACAATCAGCCGTTGGTTCGTGCTGTTATATGTTCTGGTCTATTTCCTGGTATCACATCTGTGGTGGTGAGCTTCCCCTTTTTTTTTTTTTTTTCATTTTTTCAAGAAATTCAGCATCTAATTAAAGTGCATTTGAGACAAATTTTCTTCTTTATATGCAGCACAGGGAGACATCAATGTCTTTCAAAACAATGGATGACGGCCAGGTCTTTCTCTATGCGGTATGTTCTAATGTTTATCGAATTACTGGTTCATCTTATTCTTTTCTTTAGTTTCAGTATTGGTTGCAATCGTTATGCAATACGTCTGCATATGGTTTTAAGAGTCTTGAGGCATGTTGGGGAATATATGTTACTATGCATAACTTATGTGGTCATTCAAGCATATAGTTAGACCAGTTTTGCTGAGAGTCTACAGAGAAGAATGGCTTCTCCAATAATTTATGTAACTTGTCTTTTTCATCTTGAGAAGAGAACCTCATTCTTTCACTTAAGTAAATGTTTTCTTCTTATAGACCTGGTTATCATTATTGTATTAATGAAGCTGTTTCTTGAACTGATTTGGTCCAGAATTCTGTGAATGCACGCTACCAAACGATTCCTTACCCATGGTTGGTGTTTGGTGAAAAGATGAAAGTTAATGCTGTATACATACGTGATTCAACTGGAGTATCTGATTCTATTTTGATCCTTTTTGGGGGTAACCTCGTCAATGGTCCAATGGTAATTTTATCTATCTAATAGAGTTCTTATACGACCGCTGCTTCTTTTAATCAAATTATGTCTTTTAATCTCTGTTCTGATGTCTTACAGACTGGAAATTTGAAAATGTTGGACGGATATATTGATTTTTTCATGGATCCAAGTCTGGCAGAGTGCTACATGAGGCTTAAGGACGAGCTTGATAAGCTTTTACAGAAAAAGGTAAGTAAATTTGCAGGTCCCCCCACCCCCCTTTCTTTCTTTTGTTTCTATTTATGTTCTTTTGACTCTTAGGTTATGAAATCGATCTTTTCTGTAATTTTTAGTTCTCTTTTCTGTTCATTAGAATGGCTATATGCATCTATTTTTGTGAACTACCATCCAAATCTAATGCTCGAAGTATTAGTCCACACCTCACTTTTCATAAGCTAAAAGCTCAATGAATTGGGCAAGAGATGATAATTGATCTCATTCTATTAGCATTTAGACATTTGATATAGCATTCTCAATTCTAGGCTGTAAAAAGAATTTAGCATTTAGGAAATTACAAACAAAAGTATCGAGGTTTATTGATTAAATATGCATTTGAATTTTGTCCAATTTTCCATTAATTCAACCTAGAATATTAAAAGAAATGTTTTTAGAAAATTAAATTTTGAATTTGGTAATTGAAGAAATGAATATAATGGTTTTAAACTATTCAATGTACTGATAAATTTATAATTATTATTATCACAAATTTGAGTACCGTTATGTGTACAGGCAACGTTGCTTGACTTCCTTTCACTAATGCGTAGGAAGCTTTGGTAGTCATTTAGGCTGTGCTTGGATTGACTTGAAACCATGGATTTCAAATTCATCAATGAGCTTGTTTGGATGATTCCAAATTCCATTAAATTTCAAATCCCATGGCACTCATTTTAAACTATTTTTTCAATCATCATGGTGTACTTCAAAGTGCTCTTAATATGAAATCCTTCCAAATGCATTCCTCGAATCCAAATCCATCAATCCGAATAACATTCTCTTGAGATTTCTTGAATGCTTTTATGACTAATAAATGAATTCTATGTGCTAATATTTGTCCATTTTTTACTTTGTGTATGCACTTTTTATCAGTTGCATTAGGCATCCTCCATTGCTTACGAATGTCAAAAAAACATAAAACCCCGTAAATAGTATTATTGATGATGGAATGTATATATAGGATTACAAGAGAATCTACCCATATTGTAACTTACCTTAACCTACCCTATAAACAAGGAAATAAAATATTATTAACCTATAAATAATATATTTCTATATATCTAAATATGCAACAAAATATGGAAAAATATTAATCTAAAATATGAAATATATTATCTAACAAGGAAACACAGGCTTTTCATTGTTACTTTCATCTTGAAAATTGCAGCTTCAAGATCCCAGCATGGACATTTACAAGCAAGGCAAGTACCTAATGCTTGCTGTTCAGGAGCTGGTCTCTGGTGATCAATCCGAAGGAAGATTTGTATTTGGTCGTGAAAGCAAGAAACCTAGACAGTCCATTGATAATGATAAATTTACAAAAGACGGAACAAATCCGAAAAGCTTGCTTCAGACTCTTTTGATGAGAGCAGGCCATTCCCCTCCCAAGTACAAAACGAAACATCTTAAGACAAATGAGTTTAGGGCATTGGTTGAGTTCAAGGGCATGCAGTTTGTGGGAAAACCTAAAAGGAATAAAATCCTAGCTGAGAAAGATGCTGCTATAGAAGCATTGGCTTGGTTAACGCACACGTCTGAGAATTATTGTGGCGAAGATGATAATTCACAACCTGATGTCACTGACAACATGTTGAAGCTTCTTGGTAAACGGAGGAGGTCAAAACGCCGTTAAAAGGTAAACTAATACTACTCAAGTAGGTGTAATATACTACTCAAGTAGGTGTTTGGGGTCACTGAATGAGAATAATGATGATGCGATGAAATGAGATGCCAAAATATAGAAGTAAAAGTTCACAATGTCACTTAGATGCTATCTAAGGGAGTAGCACGTATGAGGCAGTTGAAGCAGTGAATAATTGTTCAGACATGTGTAAAGATGAAAATTGGCAGAATTAACTTCAATGCTTTTGGCATATGGAATATATCTGTTGGGCAGTGTTTTTGGTGAATGTCTTGTTGTTATATGGGTTGGAGACTCATTTCCTAATTTATGGGAGCTTTTTGAGATATGCCGGATATATTGGATACATATGAAAGCGGTCTGCTTCGACACCAGTAGATTCCATATAGTGGTAATATAGAGTGGAAATGATTGACATTTGGACCCACAGGTGTTGTAATGCGAATTTTGTACCTCACATAGAATTAGAATGCTATAATTTATTTTTTGTTTTGTGATGAAATATATATATTGAAAGTCTCAATTAGAGAATTAGATTTTTTGTTGTGTGTTCTTTACTTAATTGTAAAATATTGGCCCAAATATCCTATATGAAATCATGATTTAGCTAACAGAAAAGAATGATATTGCCAAGGATATGACAGGGTGATGCATAGACGAATTCGTTTTTACCTAAGAACACACATTATCTTTTCTTATTAACTAAGATCTATGTCTATTATTAGGCCATGCTCGTGAATGTTTTTGAGTTATAATTTTGAATTTTTATTGAGAAATGCATACTATAAAAGTCTTTTTAACACTTTTAATGAAAAATTAAAAAAATGTTAAATGATATTATAACACTGTTATAAGTAGTATGTAAAACAGAGCATTAATGGATGATTACACAGATTTGCAGAAATGTTAAATGATATTATAACCAGATGAATTTTGTGCCTTGATTACATCTTGAATTTCTTTAAAGAAATGTTTATTTGGCCTGTTGTGAGTCAAATCTATGTTGGTTTAAATAATTTGTGCGATTTGCAAGTTATTATACCAGAACGAAATTTACTCAATGTAAATCCTACAAAAAGCCATTGCATATTTCTCTCATCATTCAAAAATTATACTGAAGAATTTGAATAATAATTTGATTAAATAAATTATTATACAATAAATTATAATTATTTAAAAGTTAAACTTGAGAAGCGTAAAAGATTGAATTAACAGTTTAACACATGAAAAATTAAATTTATTGAAAATTGAAACCTAAATAATAATGAAAATATATCAATTCTTACCCTCTACCTAGTATTTAGTGTGAAAATCTTACCAATAGCTAAAAGATTCCCAAATTTACCGAATATTTGATTATATGCTACCTTGGTGAACTTCCAATTTTCCAAGTGATAAAATATATTTTACTTTCTTTTAAAATTTTAAACAAACATGATAAACCATTTTAATCCATCTTACTCCCTGGAAAAGTCTAACTGAAACAGAACATAAATTATATTTTTTAAAACATAATAAGTTTTTTGGTTAAATCAATTTGTTCGGATTAATAACCATATCGAGCATAAAACTTGAATGGTGGAGATTTAATAATATCCTTTTACATAATAATTTAATCAAATCAATGAAAAATTTCTAAAAACAATCTTGGACAATATCGAATTATCATATACAAGGAAATCAAATCATTATAAACAATCTCGCTTAGTTTACAACAGAATTTTTTGAACCACCAATAGGGAAGAAAAAAAATAGAAACAAGAACAAGTCAATGTTACAAATAAGGAAATCAAATCAAAATTAAAAGAAAAAGTGAACACTGAGAAAAAATAATGTAACTGTCATAATCATGGAATCATCAGAAAGGATAAAAGAATTCATGGTGAGAACAGCCGGGTTTCTTGGAGAAGAAGATGAAATTTTATTCAACTTGATATTATGAAAAACAAATTACATGAATGAATGAAGAACCGGGAAACCCTTCTTTTATATCTAACAGAAACTAACCGACTCATAAACGTAATAACCCAAACTAATAAAAGCGTGTTTTGTAAAAAACAAACTATCCGTTACATCTGTTTTATTTTATCTGATTCTTCTTCAAGTCTTCGCTTTTCTGCATGCTTCAAATCGTTCTTCAAGTCTTCAATACTTCCAATACTCCCCCTCAAGTTGGAGGGTTTGTATAGGTTAAAAACGCCCAACTTGGATAATAGGAATTGAAACTGGTCTTTAGGTAAGGCTTTTATAAGAATATCCGCCGGTTGTTGAGCTGTAGGAATGTAAACTGTTCGGATATTCCCAGCTTGAATTTTATCGCGAATAAAGTGACAATCAACTTCCAAATGCTTTGTTCGTTCGTGAAAGACTGGATTAGCCGCAATTTGAATAGCGGATTTGCTGTCCGAAAAGATGTGCACAGGCTGCAAATCATGAAAACCTAAATCTTTGAATAGAGCGATCAACCATATAACTTCTGCGGTGGTGGTGCCCATAGATCGATATTCAGCTTCAGCGGAGCTGCGGGAGACGGTAGCCTGTTTTTTAGAACGCCAAGAAAGCAAAGACTTCCCCAACATGACTGCATACCCGGTTAGAGATTTGCGAGAAATAGGGCAGGAAGCCCAATCACTGTCGCAATATGCATTCAATTCTAACTTACTGTCAGCTGCGAGTAGAATGCCTGAACCCGGATTTCCTTTAAGGTAGCGAAGAATACGAACAACAGCATCATAGTGAGAACGTTTCGGTTGATGCATGAATTGACTTATAATCTGAACCGCGTACGTGATGTCTGGCCGAGTAAGACACAAATAGATCAACTTACCAACTATCCCTTGAAAACCTCTTATGTCCGTCAGAAAAGGATCCGTGTCACCCCCAGATTCCATGGTATATTTTACGTTCTGTTCCATTGGTGTACCAATGGGTTTACATCCAAGCATTCCCGTGCTTCCTAGAAGCTCCAAAACATATTTCCGCTGGTTGAGATGGATACCAGCATCACTCCTAGCAACTTCGATGCCCAAGAAGAATTTGAGGTTCCCTAAGTCCTTCATATGGAAAGTTTTGTTCAAGAAAGACTTACAGTGATTGATGAGGTGATCGTCATTACCCGTGATTACTATATCATCCACGTAAACCAGTAGAATGATCACTTTATCACCCACAAACTTGATGAATAATGAGTAGTCGTGTTTGGATTGCTTGAACCCAAACGAAATCATAGCCTCCGTAAACTTATGGTTCCATTGTCGTGACGCTTGTTTCAATCCATAGAGAGATTTATTAAGCTTGCAAACCTTGTTTCTGTCATCATTCGTGATAGGATAACCTGGAGGTATTAACATGTAAACCTCTTCCGCCAAGTCTCCTTGTAGAAAAGCGTTCGTAACGTCCATTTGTAATAACTTCCAATTGTGTATAGCTGCTATGGATAGGACAACCCTTATCGTAACATGTTTTGCCACCGGAGAGAAGGTCTCGGTATAGTCAATCCCTGGCATTTGAGTGTACCCTTTGGCGACGAGGCGTGCCTTGTATCTTTCAATTGATCCATCAGATAGGTATTTGATAGAATAAACCCATCGGCATCCTATAGCTGATTTACCTTTTGGTAGGTCCATGATATCCCAAGTATGATTGAGCTCCAATGCTTTGATTTCCGTATCCATGGCACTTTGCCATTTGGGATTGAGTTTAGCATCATCATAATTTTGAGGAATTTGTTCATCCGAAATAGCTGCAATAAAAGCTGTATGGACCGGTTTTATCTTATCATAAGATAGATAGTCTGCAATAGGATGGTTAGTACTCATAACATGATTAGAATCATTATTCAAAGGGGAGATATAGTCCTTGATCCAAGTAGGTGCCTTAGATGTTCTACTAGATCTCCGTAGACTTGTCTCATTACCTGGATGCGGATTAGAATTTTCATTCATAGAATTACTATTAGAACCAGAATCCGGAATGGGTTTTTCAGTAATCCGATCAGGTTGAGTAATAGGAGGTAATTCTATGTCGTCATAACAGGTGGAATAATGATTAGGCATATGTTGGGTATGAGTCTGAGCTGCAGACTTATCCACAAAAGGGAAGAGGTGTTCAAAGAAAATAACATCTCTACTAACAATAATATTTTGAGATTTGAGGTCTAACAAGGTATATCCCTTTTGAACCGAGGAATAACCTAAAAAAACGCAAGCTATAGACCTGGGTTGGAACTTATCTCCATGTGGCAGAACTTTCGAGAAACATAAACAACCGAAGGACCTAAGGTGGGTATATGAGGGATCCTTACCATAGAGCTCAAAGAAAGGTGTTTTTCCTTTTAGGACGGGAGTAGGTGTCCTATTGATTAAATAGGTGGCTGTTTTGACACACTCGCCCCAAAATTTTATGGGCAATTTAGATTGGAATTTTAGAGACCTGGCTACCTCCAAAATGTGTTTGTGTTTTTCGTTCTACTACGCCGTTTTGTTGAGGTGTGTAGGGGCAAGTGTTTTGATGAATGATGCCTAAGTTCTCAAACAAGCTATTGCAATCTTTATTAAGAAATTCAGTCCCATTATCCGTTCTTATGATTTTTACCCGTTTATTGAACTGAGTTTCAACTTTCTGTAAGTACAATTGAATATGCTTGAAGGCTTCGGACTTATGGTGAAGAAGAAAAATCCAGGTGTATCTAGATTGATAGTTAACAATGGTCATAAAAAATCTCTCATCATTGTACGTATTTTCTCTATAAGGTCCCCATACATCTATGTGTATAAGATCAAAAGTAGCTAAACAATCTTTATTCTTAACAGGAAAAGGTTCTCTATGATGTTTAGCCAAAGGACAAATATTACAAAAAGAATCTCCCTTATTACTCTTTATACCTAGATGCGGTAAGAATTCAAATTTGCTATAGGACATATGTCCCAACCTTTGATGCCATAAGTTTGCCTTAGTACGTTTAACCAACCGAGATGTATCTGATATAGCGTTATAACAGGTTGTGAGAGGAGAATGATTGTCCTTAGGGGTCCATAAGTAGTAAAGGCCATTGTATAGCCTACCAATCCCTTTGATCGAGCCAGTCATCATGTCCTGTATGACACAAAACTTAGGATAGAAATTCACAAAAACATTACTGTCCTTCATAAGTTTTGAAACGGAGATCAAATTATTTTTGAAATCTGGAACAAGTAAAACATTTTTTAAATCTATCTTATCACTAATCTTAATTGTTCCAGAACCTGTGATGGTGCTATTATCTCCATTCGGCAAATTAACAACAGATAATTGAGAATTAACAGCCATACCCTTTGATTCAAATAAATGTGAATGTGGCGTCATATGTTGATTCGCACCTGAGTCTAAAATCCATTCATTTTTTAAAAGGTTAGGGGTACCTGCATTGTTGATTGTTGCAGTGTTCATGGAAGCATTTCCGTTCTGATTCTCGATGCTGATTTGGCCGATAAGGTCCATTATCTTCTTGTATTGTTGTTGGTTGATTCCAGGAATAGATGGTCTCATGTCTTCTGCAGCACCTTCCTGATTATATCTTGGTTTGGGGTTCTCATTCTCATTCGATCCGGATGCCATACTAGCCTGAAAACCCCTTCCTGCAGAACCTCGCGCTCCATTTCTCCCCCTGGAACCACCTCTTCGTCCACCGCCTCTCCGTCCACCTCGGTTCCAATTAGGTGGATAGCCGTGTATTTTGAAACAGTTATCTTTTGTATGTCCGTTTATCTCGCAATGCTCACAATACAAAGAGTTTCTATCTGTTTTTTGGGTCTTATTTGTTTCTTGTACAGAATTTCCAAACAAGGCGATGCTGGATTCCGTATTTGAAGTTTGGATTCCAATCCCTCTTTGAATTTCTTCATTGGAGACTATCGAATATACCTGAGAATGGGATGGTAAGGGACTCATCATAAGGATTTGGGATCGTATTTGGCTATAGCTATCATTGAGTCCCATGAGGAATTGCATCATCTTCAATTGATTTGTGTAGTCCACATACTCTTTCGATGGATTTCTTGACGGGGCCGGTGTTAACGAATCGTATTCGTCCCACAATTGTTTCAATTTTGAGTAGTAATCTGATACGGTATTGGTACTTTGCGTGATGGAATTTATCTGTCTATATAGTGAAAACATTCTCGCGCCATTTACCCTATTGAACCTCTCCTTGAGATCTGCCCAAATTTGACATGCCGAATCACAGTATATTACACCATGGATGAGTTCTCTATTCAAGGACCTGTGTAGCCAAGATTTTACTAATGCGTTACAACGCTTCCAATATGGATATTCAGGGGAATCTTGATCCGGTTCCTTGCATGATCCGTCTATCAAACTGATTTTATTCTTCGCCTCTAGGGCAACAATGACTTCACGACTCCATGTGTTGTAATTTTCTGATCCCGTAAGCACCTCGGAAACTAAATCCAAGTTCGGCGTGTCTGAGGGATGAAGATAGAGAGGATTTTGAAAATCCATGGCGAATGATTCTTTTCGCACCTGAATGTCAGAAGTCGTTGATGTTTCTGGTTGCGCCATTAAAGAGGAATCAAGAAAAAAAGGATTTTCAGGATGAGAAAGAAGGAATGAAGGACAGTAGTAATCAAAGCAAGTAAACCTTGCTCTGATACCATGTCAGAATCATGGAATCATCAGAAAGGATAAAAGAATTCATGGTGAGAACAGCAGGGTTTCTTGGAGAAGAAGATGAAATTTTATTCAACTTGATATTATGAAAAACAAATTACATGAATGAATGAAGAACCGGGAAACCCTTCTTTTATATCTAACAGAAACTAACCGACTCATAAACGTAATAACCCAAACTAATAAAAGCGTGTTTTGTAAAAAACAAACTATCCGTTACATCTGTTTTATTTTATCTGATTCTTCTTCAAGTCTTCGCTTTTCTGCATGCTTCAAATCGTTCTTCAAGTCTTCAATACTTCCAATAGTAACTTAGTGATTTCCTTATATAGTAATCATTAACTTATATATACATTAAATCATGAAATTCATTGTAATAGTTTTCTTCTATATTCTTTTACGATTTTTTTTTTTTGAGATTAAGAATGATGAAGTTGGTTAATTTAGAGCCATCTAAGCCATGCAAGACTGTTAAAGATCATACTTATAGACTATAGTAGTCTTAGAATTGCTGCAAGTGAGATTCAATTGAAGTCTATAATCGAGCTCGAATGTGAAAATTTTATTCATCGTTGTGGTCAATGCAAGAACCAAATCCAAGAAAATCAAAAGGCTTACATATACAAGTAAGTTTGATTAGCATTGAATTTTCATGCAAATATAATAAAAATTTGCATCTATTTTTATTTCCATCATTAATTACTAATTACTTGTTTTGCAGTGATCAAGCTTTTTGCTCCCATAGGTGCCGAGCTAAAGCAATTTCTTCAACTTCAAGACGAGCATAAAATCTTGGTTTCAAATAGATTTAGGATCTTTATGTAAATATATATACAATTTTCAGGAATGCCTTAAAAAGAGAGGTCTTTGTATAAGTTTTAAAAGTGATTTTTTTTAAAATAATTACACAATAAGTAAATATCCGTGTCAATTAAGATATACATGAATGGGTCATCAAATGGAAATTTGTATCAACAATAGCCATTTGAAATTGGTTTTGTATTCATTATGTTACTACTTACAACTATACTAATGTTCATGGTTATTTTTTTTTTCACATTCACACGAAATATCAAGATTTGAAAATCTTAGCACATCTTTGTCCAAAAGGTTGAATCCCCAACAGAGCTATGGGAGGAATAAATCATGGTAACCTAGCCAATCACAGGGGCTAGACCAGTGCTCACTGCGCACAAGGAGCCCCCTCACTTGAGAGGTTGCTCCCACACTGCCGCTGGTGGGACTCGATCCTTGGTCATTGTCCAAACTTCACCTTTCTGTGACCAACTCGACTGCCCATGCGGGCATCTTAGACACATCTTATTGAGACGTAATAATAAAGCTTTTTGTGATGAGAAGATGTTGATAGTCTTAGGAATTATGCCAAAAAATTTAATTATTTAATGTATTTATTATACTATTAACTATATATATGTTATAAGTTATTACTTATCAGTATAGGGAATTAGTTACTCCATCAGCTAAATCTTGTGGTTTTCATACGGATTCTATTTTGCTTAAAGGAATGCTTATTTGACTTCCTCTTAAGTTTGTCAACTATGAACAACTTGGTCTGTTTTAACTCTCTTGTGTGGTTTGCAGACTACTGTACTCAAGGTTTACCTAATGCGCATTGTAAGAGTAATGACGGTAGGTTTCCCTCCTCATCCAAAAAAATGGATATTATTGAAAGAGTGATGCTATTTTTTCACTTCTTTCAATATAGTAAAAGTTGTATGCAATAAATGCATTTTTTATCTTCGTAATTTATGTTTACTATATCGTATCAGGTTATCATAGTCCATGATTACATTTGATAATCCAAATGAAAGTGATGTTTCATGTAGAATTTGCATCCTTATATAAAGTTGTAGGTATTAAAAGTGTCAAGCAATCCTAAACAGGCTTAATGGGCCGATGGGCCAAATTGGCCTGGCCGATTTTGGTATCGGCCACTTCAATTTTTTATTTTATTTTTTTATTATATAATATATTATTATTTTTAACATATTTAGTAGATATGCTTATTATTTATTCGGGCTTTTTGTATATAACTTCCGGAGGTATTTAGCATTATCAAACAACCCCCGAGGTATGAAATCTTGGTAAAGAACCCTTTCTGTTAAATTGACCGTTAGTCAACAGTTAAGTTTATGGGCAAAATTGTAATCTACATAAAAATAAGGAACAACAAATATTGGTATGGATTTTAGAAGGGAGATTTCTAACTACGCCACAAGGCATTTTATTATATTCATAGTTTCAATTAAGTTGATCTAACATAAATAAATAAATTTTAATTCACTTTATATAACAATAATTTTCTCAATTTCAAATGTTTATTTATTTATCTAAAAATTTAGATATATTATATTATTCTATCTAATAATTTTAAAGTAAAATTAAATAAAAAGAATATGTTTGATCTCAATTTGCTTGATTTATTTGCACGTATTCCAACATTCTTTACATAATCAAGTAGATTTCTAATCTAGTTTCAAACTTAAAACACACAAAAGATTGTTCAAACTTGTTTTGACAAATAATAAGTCAATCTAGAAAGAACTTTACAAGACGAACGACGGAAAAATTAGCTATATATCTAATAAAAAGATAATATTAATATTTAATAGCAACCCAAGTCATCACAAACTTAATAGCTACCCAAGTCATAAGATACTTAATAAGGATATTGATGAGTCCCCGATTTTGCATAGGGGCATTATCGTAATTTAATAAAGCGATTTATATAAAGGCAATATTAACACGTGGGCCTCCAACCGTGGGCCCAACACAACGAGCCCATGGCCCAGCTAAAACTTTATAAATACCATCCAGATCAGCTAGTTTAATCATTATCTGGTTTCCACTCTGAAAACTAGAAGCACTAAACACTCTCTAAAATCCACGAGATTGAGGAGTATAACATATGAGAACTACGAAGAGGCTTGATCCTATCTAAATAGGTACGTAGGCAGCTCGAAGTTACTGAGCGCAGCCCCACTATCTAAAAACACTCTATCTGGTCTGTCGTGAGTCGGGTCGGATCCCATCCACACGTGACACTACTATTTGATCCCGCATCAGATATATTTAAAGCAACACCCTAATAGCTCATTTGAGTATGTTGAGACGTTATGCAATCTCCAACCTGTAATATTAAAAAATAAATACATTGAAAACATATTTAATGTATAGAGAATGTACTAAAACAAACTATATCATAAGAATTTACATTAATTACAATTTTTCCCATTAATTTAACTGTTGACTAACAGTCAACTTAACAGAAGAGGTTTTTTACCAAAATTTCATGCCTTGGGGGTTGTTTGTTAATGCTAAATGCATCAGGAGGTTATATACAAAAGAAGTCCTTATTTGTTCAGTAAAAATGAATTTGATCAAATCTTAAGACTCATAATTTGATTTATGACTTTTCTATCGAAACTGCATAACCAATTCACAATAAAAATTCTTCAATTAAGTTCCCTAGTACTTTAAGTCCTTTAACGTGGATTGTGATGAATTTCAATTTGTCGTAATTCTATTGAGTTGTATTAGCCATTGTATTTGATTTGACTCGTATAAAAAATTATGGACACAAGAGTTTTAGTTTGAATTTATTACGTGACCCCTTCATAAATTTGGTGGTATTTATAGGATTAAAGTGATCACTATTTATGACTAGAGTTTTAGTTTAAATTTATTACGTGATCCCTTCATAAATTTGGTAGTATTTATAGGATTAAAGTGATCACTATTTCTTATTAGACATGTGGGTCAATAAGCAAGCACCACATGACAACATTTGAATGGTCCATGTATTTTAGGTTATCGGGTAATTTGACCCTGTTCGATTTGGACCATCCAAAATTCATACTATAATTCTTTTATATACGAAGAACGTAAATATAATTTCATTAGTAATATGACGTGCTAATCTAAATAATCTATAAATTATAATTTTTAGTACTATTATTCAAATATATTGATAATTTAAACCCTATCACCAATAAACATGTAGTCACTAAGTCTGTCACCTTCCTAAATATGTAGAGACAACCCAACATTTGAAAATGTTGTCTATAAACAAAATGTCTAATTAAAGTTGAGGCAGTTGTACCTAATAGCCAAACTCAAAGGTGCAATAAAGCACCTCTAGGCAAAAGGAAAATAAAAGAAAAAGATAAAATTAAAAGTCATTGTCAGGATTAAGTCATAATTAGGGAAAAAAAAGAAGATAAATCATATCTATAAATATTATAATAATTAGTGAAATAGTTCCATAATTGCAGCCCTCAATGTGTCTTATTATGCTTCTAGAACTATCCATAATTGAAAACCAAATATTCAAACCCATTGACTTTTGCAACGGCTTTTCTTACCTTTCATACTTCCATTTAATTAATATTTACAAATTATATACAAATCCCTTTATTTTAATTTATTTATAAAATATATAAGAGTTAAATTGTAAAATAATTAAATACACGGGACTGTTATTGTAAAATACATTCATACGAAGAGAATTATATAAAATTTAAAAAGTAGTTTTGTGTAATTTCTCTTTAATATATAAATATGTGTAATAAAATAAAATATCAAAATCTCTTTTCTTTTTGAAGGTAATTGAATATAAATAAAAATGTCAAAATTAATTAAGTTATTCAATACTCAATTTAAGATTAATTAAAAATTATTAAACTTAATTAGTTAACGTACCAAATAAAATCCGAACAACTCCTTATATTTAATACGTTATAAAACTCGATTCTATTAATAAAACTGATAAATATATATATAAAAAATAAAGTTACTCGAACTCAATTATTTTCCCCATTGATTAAAACCCGATTGAGATTGACTCAATTAAATATAAATTAAAATAATTACCCAAAAGACTAAAAGAAAAAATCAAACCCCATAACAGATTTTGTTAAAAAAGAATCTAATAAAGAAGAAACAAAAGTATTTTATTTTATTTTATATAAATAAGAATTTAATAATTAATAATGGTATATTGTCGCCAGCCATTACACGACTCTTCTTTCTCATCATATTTTCCCCAGTTTCTTGCGATCTTCGTCACCTCTTTTTTCTTCTTCTTCTTCTTTTAAATCCGATCCCTTCAAATAAATAATGCCTTTGACCTTTGAATTTTCTCCTTCTTTTCCCACATATAATACGAACATGGTGGTGATGTTACATCAGATTCCAATCACATCCCACCAAATTATACGCCGGCCTCTATCAATTTTTGCTTTTTTCTCTTTGTTGTACAATTTCATTGAAGTAAGTTATTGTTCTTCTTGTATATCCCTTTAATTTTTACTGGTATATATTAAGCTTAATTTGATTGCAATCATCAGGATTTTTTGTTTACTCCTCGAGTTTTTGTTATAGAGAATACAGAAAGGAGATTGATTTTCTTTTTTGTAGATTCGTGAAGCTATTTTGAGCTGAACATTTGAGTGAATTTCCTGCTTAGTGCGAGTTCAGAGTGGTGTGCTTTCCTCTTGGGGGTGATTTTGTTATTGAATTTGTGATTTTGGGTGGAATCAGTAACCGGGTTTTGAGCAAATTAGCTAGTTTGATGGTTCAGATTGTGTGTTTTACACCTGAATGTGTCTTTACTATTGAGATCATGGCCTCACAACAGCACCATCTATTGATTTTTCCCCCCTTGAATCCCTTGTAAAGAAGTGCTTCCTCTATTCCTGTCTATTTTATCGTTTGAAGCTCGTTTTTTGCTGCGTTAAGCCTTCTTTTTGGATGGATTCCAACTCCAAGATTGAAACTAGTGAAAATTATGATGAAGTTCCTGATTATACACGTTATTCATCATCACGGAGAAGTATCTCGTCGATTCAGTCCGGTGGCCACTCAATTAGGGAGGTCAATTTTACTGAGCTGGGATCAAAGCATGTGAGACATGGGTCCACGGGAGCTGATTCTGAAGCATACAGCGCCTCTTATAAAGAGATTAAAGAAGATGATGCGAGGTTAATCTATATAAATGATCCCGAGAAAACAAATGAGAATTTTGAATTTGCTGGGAATTCAATCAGGACCAGTAAATACTCCGTTCTGACATTCTTGCCACGTAATTTGTATGAACAGTTCCACAGGGTTGCATACTTGTACTTTCTTGTGATTGCCATTCTCAACCAGCTTCCCCAGCTGGCTGTTTTTGGTCGAGGTGCTTCAATTATGCCTTTAGCTTTTGTGTTATTAGTCACAGCCATTAAGGATGCGTATGAGGATTATAGACGACACCGTTCAGACAAGATTGAGAACAATCGGTTGGCATGGGTTTTGGTCAATGGACAGTTTCAACAGATAAGATGGAGGGATATACGTGTTGGTGAGATTATTAAAGTTTCTTCTAACGAAACTCTTCCTTGTGACTTGGTTTTGCTCAGTACAAGTGACACCACTGGAATTGCTTATGTTCAGACTACTAATTTGGATGGTGAGTCGAATTTGAAGACACGATATGCCAAGCAAGAGACACAAACGAAAACTCCAGAGAGAGAGATGATTGGTGGATTGATAAAATGCGAAAAACCCAATAGGAATATTTACGGTTTTCAAGCAAACATGGATATTGATGGAAAGCGTATTTCACTTGGACCTTCTAACATAATCCTACGTGGCTGTGAGCTTAAGAACACTGATTGGGCACTCGGGGTTGCAGTTTATGCTGGGAGAGAGACCAAAGCAATGCTTAACAACTCTGGAGCTCCATCCAAGAGAAGCCATCTCGAGACACGTATGAATCGAGAGATAATTTTCCTCTCGATTTTCCTTGTTGCACTGTGTGCATTAGTATCTGTTTGTCATGGTGTTTGGTTGAGACGCCATAACGATGAATTGGAATTGATGCAATTTTATAGGAAAAAAGACTATTCAGAGGTCGAAGTTGAAAACTATAATTACTATGGTTGGGGCATGGAGATATTCTTTGTGTTTCTCATGTCGGTCATTGTTTTCCAAATTATGATTCCCATATCATTGTACATATCCATGGAGCTTGTTCGTGTTGGTCAGGCTTTTTTTATGATCCATGATGATAGGATGTACGATGAAGCATCAAAAGCAAGATTTCAGTGTAGGGCGTTGAATATAAATGAAGATTTGGGACAGATAAAATATGTTTTCTCTGACAAAACTGGTACCCTTACTGAAAACAAGATGGAATTTCAATGTGCAAGCATCAATGGCATAGACTACAGCAGTGGGAAGGACAATATTGAAGATGGACAATTAGGATACGCTGTTCAAGGTACTATTACATCAATCTCCCTCTCTCACACACATACATTTGTTAACTTCCTTAAGGGTGTGTTTGGATTGAAGGATTTGAAATCTATGGATTTCAAATTCGTCTACAAATCCATGAAGTTCGTTTGGATATATCCAAGTTGTAATGAATTTCAAATCACTTGACATTCACTTTGAGCTATTTTCTCCATAACTACGGTGGATTTCAAATGACTCCATTTTAGGTGTCATTTCAAATCCTTCCTTCAAATCCCCTCCCAAAATCCAAATCACTCAATCCAAACACACCCTAAGAAATTTCGTATCATGAGCCCTGTTTGCAAAAACTGGAAAAAAGTGTTTTTCAGCTTTTTGCTGAAATGAATTTTCTTTTGTCGTTTGGTTTAACTGATATGCTTTTGCTTCTCTAGAATAAATCTGAAATAAGCTAAATGTAAAATCATGTTTATGGCCACTTGTACCAACTTCTTCTATTTCTTATGCTTTTAGCAAATTTTGCAAACAAATTCAAAATGTTTTTTTTGGCACTTATTCTAAAACTCAATACTTTTTAAAACTAACAACTTGCAAACAGTCTTATAAGCATGACATGATATCTTCATGCTGAGCAGACTTGCTTCTTTGTTTGGGTCTTATTTGGCATCAGATGATGGGCATGTTTTGAGGCCAAAGATGAAGGTAAAGGTTGATCCAGAGCTTCTCCAACTGTCAAAAAGAAAATACACAGCTGAAGGCATACATGTTTATGATTTTTTCGTAGCATTGGCTGCTTGCAATACCATTGTGCCTATGACAGTGGAGACATCGGATCCTGCTCTCAAGTTGATAGATTATCAAGGGGAATCTCCAGATGAACAGGCATTGGTTTATGCTGCAGCAGCTTACGGTTTTATACTTATCGAAAGAACTTCAGGCCATATAACTATTGACGTCCAAGGGGAAAGACAAAGGTAACTTATCAGGCTACGTTTGTTTATGCTTTTGAGATAAAATTTTGAAATTTTCTCGGGGATCGCGCACTATGGAAATTTGTGTGAAAATGGTAGGTGTTTGCTTATGTTTTTAAAAATAGGTTGAAAGTTGTAAGACATGTCAAATCAATAGAAATCAATAGTGATAGTGATAGGATAAGAATTTACAATTCTCGAGGAGAGAATTGCCCAGCAAATAAGCCGAAAGAACTATTGCATAAAACGTGAATGAATGAAACAGAGTCTGAGATACAACCCTAATAAACGAGAGTCCTATCCAACTAGGAAACTCCAACAACTAAGGTAAACCTCATACGAAAGGAAATAACTAAAACAATTGCATGGAAATAAATAACTGATTAAATATTAATAAAATAACTTCTGAAAATAACTCTCGCGCTAAACGGGTCCGTTCTTCTTTTGGCGCACGTACACCTTCCAAGGCCGGGCCAGCCCATCGTCCACCGGGCCTCGGTCGATATCAATTGCCTCCCCCTCAAAATTAGCCTTGTCCGCAAGGCTAGTATCCGGAAATTGGCGATCCATGTCCTCTTTGTTCATCCACGTAGCCTCATCGATTCCTTTACCCAACCATTTCACCAACACCTGTTCCACCGGGCCTGCTTCGGACTCCTGGGTGCGGTGCCCGAGAATCTGATCGGGCTGCCACACCGGCGGTCCGGTCATCTCCAAACTTACCGGTAATTCTGTCTCCACCGGATGATCCCCCACGACACGTTTCAATTGGGACACGTGAAAGACGGGGTGTATACGACTAGCCAAAGGTAATGCTAAACGATATGCGGCTGCCCCGATTCGCGCCGTAATGACAAAAGGCCCGTAAAACTTGGCTGCCAGTTTGTGATGGCCCCTGTCATCAAGTGAAGTCCGGCGATGGGGCCGAACTTTCAAAAACACCCTCTCGCCCACAGTGAATTGTACCTCTCGCCGTCTTTTGTTGGCCGATGTAACCATTCTTTGCTGCGCTTTAGCTAAATTGGCGCGAAGTTGGCGAATAACGGCATCTCGGGTCAATAAAATCTCAGCCACTGCCGCCCCACGGCACTCGCCCGGTAAAAATTGCCTCAACGTGGGTGGTGGGCGTCCATACACTAGTTCAAACGGGGTGCTCATTGCCGCTGTTTGGAACGCTGTATTATACCAATATTCCGCCCAAGGAATCCACCGCCACCACCCCCGTGGCTGTTCGCTCGTGAAGCAACGGAGATAAGTTTCGAGAACCCGGTTGAGAACCTCAGTTTGGCCGTCGGTTTCGGGGTGATAGGCGGAGCTGAATTTTAGTTGGGTGCCTTGCATTTTGAACAACTCGCGCCAAAAAGTACTCACGAAGACGGGGTCCCGATCACTCACAATCGAATTCGGAATACCGTGCAGCCTTACAACTTCTCGAACGAATGCTTCGGCGACTGTCCGGGCGGTGAACGGATACTTAATCGGAATGAAGTGCCCATATTTAGAAAGCCGATCGACCACCACCATAATGCACGAGAACCCATTGGACTTAGGCAACGATGTGATGAAATCCATTGAAATGTCACTCCATATAACCTCCGGAATCGGTAACGGCTGGAACAGACCCGCCGGTGACAACGCCTCATACTTCGATTTTTGACAAATCAGACAATTGGCCACATACTCGCGTACGCGCTTGAACATTCCCTTCCAATAAATGCTCGAAGCTAACCGGCGGTAAGTACGGAATGCCCCCGAGTGACCCCCGGAAGGAGTATCATGGAATTCTCGCAACAATTTCGGAATCCATGGTGAGGACGCGGGCAACACCAACCGCCCTTTATACAATAACCGATTTTGGCCCACTGAGAACCCGGGTCGAGCCGCGGCGTCCTGCTCAATGTCTTCCCGAATTTTACTAAGTTCGGGATCAGCCCTTTGTTCCTCGAGAATATCCGACCCTGATTCCCAAACCGGACCACTGATCGCTGTTAACCCCAGCTCATCGACTTTTCTCGATAGTGCGTCAGCTGCTGAATTTTGAGTCCCGGGCTTATATTCGATGGAAAAATCGTACCCCAACAGTTTAGCCACCCAATTCTGTTGAGAGGGGGTGACGATCCTCTGTGCCAATAAGTGTCGTAAGATCCGTTCGCACTGTAAAGCGCTTTCCCATGAGATAGGGACGCCAATGCTGTACCGCTAATACCAACCCCATAAGTTCCCGTTCATACGCCGATTTAGTCATGGTTGATTCTGCGAGTGCTTTACTAAAGTACGCCACTGGCCGACCGTCTTGCATCAAGACGGCCCCTATTCCCCAACCGGAGGCATCACACTCCACCACAAAGTGTCTAGTAAAATCGGGCATGGCCAAAAGTGGGGCAGAAGTGAGCGCCACTTTTAGATTTCGAAATGCTCGATCCGCCTCCTCCGTCCAATTCAGCTTACCCGCCCCTTCCTTCTTCAACAGTTGAGTCAGAGGACGGGCGATCAATCCGTAATTTTTAATAAAGCGACGGTAATATCCTGTTAAACCCAAAAATCCCTGGACATCTCGAAGCGTGCGAGGAGGGGCCCAATTGACAACAGCCTCGATTTTCTTAGGGTCCATCGCTACTCCGGAGGCGGAGATCAGGTGGCCCAGATATTCTATGGTATCGCAACCAAATGCACACTTCTTTCGGTTGGCTAGGAACTGGTGTGTCTGAAGCACATTTCATTACGCACGCGAGATGGGCCGCATGTTCCTGTAACGAGACACTATAAACTAGAATATCATCGAAAAACACGATAACGAACTTACGTAAATAGGGCCGGAAAATGTCGTTCATAGTGGCCTGGAATGTTGCCGGAGCATTCGTCAGGCCAAACGGCATGACGAGGAACTCATAGTGCCCGCTATGGGTGCGAAAAGCTGTTTTCGGAATATCCTCTGGAGCAATCCTGATTTGGTGATACCCGGAACGTAAGTCTATTTTTGAATAAATGGTGGCACCGGCGAGTTCATCCAACATCTCCTGAATAACCGGAATTGGGTATTTGTCGGGAATCGTGATCTTGTTCAACTCCCGGTAATCCACGCAGAATCGCCAACTACCGTCCTTCTTCTTAACTAGAAGGACCGGACTCGAGAAAGGGCTAGAGCTGGGTCGGATAATTCCGGCTAGTAACATGTCCGCCACGAGCCGTTCAATCTCATCTTTTTGCAAGTGCCCATATCGATATGGCCTCACTGATACCGGCGCCGTGCCGGGCTGCAGCAGAATATGGTGATCGCGGGGACGCCGCGGTGGCAATGCGGTCGGTTCCCCAAAAACCCCCACGTAATCATCTAGGACGCGCTCAATCTCCGGTATTCTCTGAGTTTCTCCTCCGCCATCCAAATGTGCGATCGAGCCGCAACCTCCATCCCACAACAAGGCCATAAACTCCGGGTCAGGCCCCCGGATTAACGAACGCAACCCTACTTGTTTCCGACATAATGACGAATCTCCTTGCAACTGCACTACCTTTCCATTAACTTCGAACGCCATTGTCATCCTTTCCCAATTAATGCAAACGTCCCCTAAGGTGGCCAGCCACGCAATGCCCAAAATGATATCTACTCCCCCTAGGGAAAACACGTAACAATCTGCCCGAGCAGTGTAATGCTCCAGTTCGATTTCCAGCCCGCGGCAAATCCCTTGGGAATTGGCCTTGCTGCCGTCCCCTAACTGAACACGGAACTGTCCCGTGTTCTCCGGTATCAATGCGAGCTCCTTTACCAAGGCCGAAGAGACGAAATTGTGGCTCGCTCCGCTATCAATGAGTATCGTTATCCCGTTACCTAAAAGACAACCTCGGAGCCGCATGGTTTGGGGACCCGAAATCCCCGCCATCGAAAATAGTGGTAATTCCGCCACGTGAGAAGTAGTTTTTTCCCTTTCAGCCTCCGATTCTTCCATCTCTTCAATTTCCAAGTGTTCGATATCCAACGGTTCATCCTCATCGATTATCAAGGTTTTAAGCTGCTTCATGGGACACTCGTGCAGTGGGTGGTACGGTTTCTTGCAGCGATAGCACAAACCTTTGCTTTTCAAATCCATAAACTCTTGCTGTGTCAGACGGTGCATGGGCGTGCGGGCTGATGATTGATATGACGAGGCCGGAACGGCCGAACGGAGCCTAGCGGAGCTGCTCCGATCGGGGGGACGGGCTGTTACCGCCCCGGACGGCACGGGCGGAACTCGGGCGATGGTTCCCCCGCGGTACGTGGATGCTACCGTTGGCGGTGGTGTTGGTACGGAACGCGCCGTTCGATAGCGTCCCGTAGTCGCCCCTTGTTGGGCGAGTAAATCCATTTCAACGGTGCGAGCTAAATTCATGGCATTCGTAAGATTCTGCGGGTCCCACATTCGCAGTTTTCGACGAATATCCGGGTCTAACCCGTTCAAAAACAATCCGAGATACATAGCCCCCGTTAGACCCGGCACCTGGTTCGCAATCACGATGAACTGATCAATGAATTGATCCACTGTATCCGTTTGACGCACTGCAGCCAAACGTTCATAAGCATTCCGGGCCACTTGGTTATCGTAGCGTGCGATCAGTGCCTCCGAGAACGAAGCCCAAGTTAGAACCGTTTCTTGGTGACGTAACCATCGAAACCAATGGAGCGCCGACCCTTCCATAGCTACCATTGCCCTCTGAATCTTAGCCTCTTCTCTCACATGATGAATCTCGAAGTGTTGCTCGGCTCTGGCAATCCAGCCGAGCGGGTCTGTCCCGTCGAACACCGGAAGAGGTGCATAGGATACCTCTGTCGCGTTCCGAGGTGTTTCCGGGTTCGGCTCACCCGTAGGCAACCCAGCCGGAATTTGTCCCGTGCTTGACTCGGTGGGTGCCGCGGTTGGAGCCGTCGGTTTCGGCCCCAAAGTAGCCGCCCCAATCAGGGCGATCAATTCGTCAAACTTCTGATCGAGTTTCAATTCCAAGGCGGACATTCTCTCAGACAAGTTAACCTGGCGAAGTCCTCCATCGCTGTCAAACGAGCATCGTTAGAACGAGTCATGGCAGCGGCGTTTTGATCCGGCAGGTCGGACCAAATTGATAGGATAAGAATTTACAATTCTCGAGGAGAGAATTGCCCAGCAAATAAGCCGAAAGAACTATTGCATAAAACGTGAATGAATGAAACAGAGTCTGAGATACAACCCTAATAAACGAGAGTCCTATCCAACTAGGAAACTCCAACAACTAAGGTAAACCTCATACGAAAGGAAATAACTAAAACAATTGCATGGAAATAAATAACTGATTAAATATTAATAAAATAACTTCTGAAAATAACTCTCGCGCTAAACGGGTCCGTTCTTCTTTCGGCGCACGTACACCTTCCAAGGCCGGGCCAGCCCATCGTCCACCGGGCCTCGGTCGATATCAGATAGGTTGATGGATGATGTGTAGAATAATTGTATTAGTGGTGTATATAATGGTTATGTATATAAAAAATAAAAAAAATATGGATAAAAAATTGTAAAGTATGAAAGAGAAAGTGAAAAAAGTGATTATAATAAATGATTTGATTGGTAAGTGTGTGAAATGATGTATATATGATTGATAGGTAGTTATATAGAAGATTGAAAAAGTAGAGTTGAAAAAAGGAAAATTTAGATGAAAATTTGGTGTGTTATGTTTATTTAGAATTTTGTGATTTAAAAATTTGAAAATGGGGTTTGAAAACATAAACAAACAAGGCCTTAGAGTTTCTATCTTCACCTATCATGAACTCACTATTTTGCTGGGGTCCCTGCTTATTGCTATAAGGAGCACCACTTGATATCTGTTGCCGTAACATCTAATATGTGTAGTTAGATACTTTTAGTCTTAGTGTTTGAACTTGGAAGCTACGAGTCTTTGGGATGGGAAGTAATAAGCTAAATAGATGTTCTGGAAGTCTAATGCTAAAATCTGAAAAAAGTTTGAATATAGGAAGGGGATAAAGGTATCACCAAAAGAATAAATGCTTACCCAGATTAAGTCATCTACTGTGAAGGTTTTAGTTGTAGTTCTTAAAGGTTTTATCCTTGTTCATGTTTCTCTTGTTGCCTCATTGATCTCTTGATGAGATCTTCTACTTTTATTTATTCATCACTTCAATTGTTTTTTCCATTTACATTATCAGTTTTGTTTCCTTTTAACTGTTCTTTCTTTCTTCCTATCCTTTTTTTTTCTCAAACTTTTCCACAAACTATATATCTCATTTTAATACCCCCTATCAATTGTCGGTGCAGGTTCGATGTCTTGGGTTTGCATGAGTTTGATAGTGATCGAAAGAGGATGTCTGTTATATTAGGATGCCCTGATAAGACAGTAAAGGTTTTCGTCAAAGGTGCTGATACATCCATGTTTAGTGTAATAAATAGATCCCTGAACTTGAATATGGTAAGACTGACTGAAGGTCATCTTCATGCTTACTCATCGAAGGGATTAAGAACCCTTGTCATTGGAATGCGTGAACTGAGTTCATCTGAATTCAAACAATGGCAGTCGCATTATGAGTCAGCAAGTACTGCCTTGATTGGGAGATCAGTTTTACTTCGTAAAGTTGCCAGCAACATAGAACACCATCTCAGCTTATTAGGTGCTTCTGCAATTGAAGACAAATTACAGGAAGGCGTTCCAGAAGCAATCGAGTCTTTAAGAATGGCGGGAATTAAGGTTTGGGTTTTGACTGGTGACAAGCAAGAAACAGCGATTTCGATAGGCTATTCATCTAAGCTTTTGACGAATAAAATGACCCAAATAGTGATAAACCACAAGTCTAAGGAGTCGTGTAGAAAGAGCTTGGAAGATGCTTTGGTGTTGTGTAAGAAGGTCATGAGTGGTTCTGAAGCTGGATTAAGTGAAGTAGCATTAATTATCGATGGAACAAGCCTTGTTTATGTCTTGGACGACACTCAACTTGAAAAACAGGTAATCCCCAAACACACACAAGAACACTTCAGCCATTGTTCAAAGTAGAGGTGGCAATTGGGTTGGTTCCAACGGTTCGGGTTCTTAAATGGGTTGGATTTTTAAATGGTTTTAAGGTGGAACCAACTCAACTCAAAACGAAACCAAAGTCAAACCGAAAGGGAACCAAGCCCAACCCGACTCGTTTACATTTTGCTCGTTACAATTTAGATTATTGGCAAGCGGTTTGGGCCTAACTTGAAATTAGTTGGACCCAACTTGGAACCAAATTGTAATCAATTAGAACCAAAAATAATTTCTTAGGAACCAACCCAACCCAAACTAGTTTAATTGGGTTGGAACCATGGTTCCGGACCCATTTTGCCACCCCTAGTTCAAAGTATTGGCCAATATCCCCTGAATTGGCCGATACTTATCTAAGGGCCGATTTGATATTATAAAACTATCCTATTGTTCTTCGAGTTTATCTATATCGCCAATAATATCCGATAATGACAGATGATACTGACTATATGATTATATTTTTTTGGCTGGATCAAGTTACTATCATTGATAATATCGGACATCTAGGATGTCATTTATTTTTTCTAAAAATACTTTGTGATGTGGTCTAGTGGACATCTAGGATTTGTTTATAATTATTAATTAACCTTTTTCCTGTAACAAATTCAATTGATTCTTTTTTCTCTATCGGATGCAATATTTTTCTAACAATTTCCCTATGAGTGGAAACTTTTATTATTTAATTTTAGTCAATTTTACAATTTTTTTTAGAATTATTTTATCACCCTATATTGCATTTGTCTCCTGGCGCACAATAAGATCCCGATATGTGGTGATATGAAACAATACGTACCGAATTATCAACAATAGTGACGTCTTGGACCATACTTCTAACAACTTATCATTTTATTAATTTATGTTCATCTGTTTCGCAGCTTTTTGAATTAGCAAGCAAATGTTCAGCAGTATTGTGTTGTCGGGTGGCTCCATTGCAAAAAGCTGGAATAGTTGCCCTCATTAAAAATAGAACTGATGACATGACCCTTGCCATAGGTGACGGTAAGTATTTATATAAATACTTGTTAGTATGTAAAATAGAAGATAAAACAAAAAAAAAACAATTGCCTGAATATATAAGTTGGGTTAACATTCAGGCGCGAATGATGTTTCAATGATCCAAATGGCTGATGTCGGCATAGGACTTAGTGGACAAGAAGGTCGCCAAGCTGTCATGGCGTCAGATTTTGCAATGGGTCAATTTAGATTTTTGGTCCCGTTATTATTGGTACATGGACATTGGAATTATCAGCGGATGAGCTACATGATACTTTACAACTTCTACAGGAATGCTGTTTTTGTTCTTGTCTTGTTCTGGTAAGTATGCTTTGGTTTTGGCTCTAAAGAATGCTACATTAGTTGTAAGGGTGGCAAAATGGTTCCGGAACCGTGGTTCCAACACAATTAAACTAGTTTGGGTTGAGTTGGTTCCTAAGAAATTATTTTTGGTTCCTAATTGGTTCCAAGTTGGGTCCAACTAATTTCAAGTTAGGCCCAAACCGCTTGCCAATAATCTAAATTATAAAGAATAAAATGTAAGGTATTGAGTCGGGTTGGGCTTGGTTCCCTTTTGGGTTGACTTTGGTTCCGTTTTGGGTTGAGTTGGTTCCGCCTTAAAACCATTTAAGAATCCAACCCATTTAAGAACCGAACCTTTGGAACCAACCCAAACCCAACCCGACCCACCCAAGTGCCACCTCTACTTATAATGATAAAAGACAGATGACATAGTTTTGGCTATAAAGAATGGTACATTAGTTCTTCTGATGTGGGAATAAAATGAAGATTAGAGTTCTTTCTCACATTATGTCGAAGACTTGCATGGAGAGAGAATAGATAATACATAAATATATAATATATATATATATATATCTAAAAATAGACAACAAAAAGGTTTATATTAATATCTTACACCAGAAAATAAAGATGAACTCAGAGAAATATTTGCATCTCAACTGACAACACATGTTTACTTTCCAGGTATGTGCTCTTCACGAGTTTCACATTGACAACTGCTATCACCGATTGGAGCAGTGTAATGTATTCAGTACTGTACACATCTGTGCCCACAGTAATTGTGGGAATTCTCGATAAGGATTTAAGTAGAAATACTCTATTGGAGCACCCTCAACTTTACGGGGCTGGACAAAGGCAAGAAAGTTACAATGGAAAGTTATTTTGGTTAACAATGTTGGACACATTGTGGCAAAGCGTAGCTGCCTTTTTTTTCCCTCTACTTGCTTATTGGGGAACCAATATTGATGGTTCAAGTTTAGGTGATCTTTGGACTGTTGCAGTGGCAATAATGGTTAATATACATTTAGCTATGGATGTAATCAGATGGTATTGGATAACTCATGTAGCTATTTGGGGATCCATAATTGCTACTTTCATTTGCGTGATGGCTATTGATGCTCTACCTTTCCTGCCTGGTTATTGGTAAAATTTCTATCTACCTTAATGTTGTTTGCTATGATGAAAGATTTTTGTTTAGCTCCTTGTGTTAATGAGCCTATTTGCAAAAGCTTGAACGGTGCTTTTGAGTTTTTCGCTGAATTTAAATTGGTTTTTGTTGTTTGGCTATTTGGTTTCATTGATTATGCTTCTACCTCTATGAGGAACCCTAAACTTGAAGTTAAAAGTAAAAGCATGTCAATGGAAACTTCTACTAGCTTCTTCTATTCATATGGTTTATCAAACTTTGCAAACAAATCCAACTTTTAACATTTTTTTGCCACTTTTACAACTTTGAAAATTCATTACTTTTTGAAAGCACATGTTCTTGCAAATAGGCTTAATATATTCTGTCTTTCAAAAGTTCCTCCAAGTATTAGTTACTTTTCGTATAAAAGTTCCAGTACAGAAAAACTCATCGGATCAAAGAGAGAAAGTCGTTTTGTTCATGTCTCACTTGGAGGCATTGCAAATAATGTTACATTATCTTTTATCAAACTTAAACCTTCTGAAATGTCATTATGGACAAATCTTTGCCCTTAACTAGCATAATTATTGTTGTTTTTGCTGGAAACTAAAACGAGATTAATTCTTGTTGATATTTTTGCAGGGCCTTCTTTAATATCGCCAGCACAAAATTGTTTTGGGTATGCTTGCTTGGTATCACAGTAGGAGCACTGGTTCCTCGTTTTGTTGTAAAAGTTTTCGCTCAATATTGCAAACCAGATGATATTCAAATTGCACGAGAGGCGGAGAAATGTGGAAACTCAAGACAATCTCAAGATGCACAAATAGAGATGAACCCGATTCATGATCCTCCTAGGTGATGAATATAAAATAAGTTACTATATTTTTTTTTATTTTTTTTCGTATTTACAAAATATTCAATTCTTTAGGCCACTTCTTAAAGCTTTTGTAGCATTAAGGGTGTCCTTGTTTATTACCTCCAGAAGGAGACTAGTTAGGTGTCATTTGTTGCAATGAGGCTGTAATTGTACATTTTTTATTTTTTGTAATAAAAATGTAATACTTGTTATGAATTTACATATAGTGTAGAAAATGTAGAAACTCTAAAATGTAGAAACTCTATAAAAAGGTTTTGTTTGTTCATGTTTGTGAGATGAAATTTAGAATTTTTTTTTGAGAATTGTGTAGTATGGAAATTCGTGTGAATTATCAAAATTCATATGAAAATGATAGTTGTTTGTCTATTTTCTTAAAAATAGGTTGAAAGTTGTAAAATATGTCAAATCAATAGTGATATGTTGATGGTTAATCTGTAAAATAATTGTAAAATAATTGTGTAAATTGTGTATATAATGATTATCTTAATAAAAAAAATAAAAAAATAGGAATAAAAATTAAAGTATGGACGATAAAGTGAAATAATGATTGATTTAGTTGGTAAGTGTATGAAAGGTTGTATATATGATTGATAGATAGTTAGAAGATTGAAAAAGTAGAGTTGAAAAAAAGGAAAATTTAGATGAGAATTTGGTATGTTAAGTTTATTTTGAATTTTGTGATTTAAAATTTTGAAAATGGATTTTGAAAACATAAACAAACAAGACGTCATGCTAATAATTTCTACTTAACTATGTTTAGTATAAATAAAATGTAGAATTTTTCTTAATTTCATCTATATAATCCTGGCAACATAATAAATCTATGAATAGAAATGTTGAAAATGATTTTTTTTAATCTTTAAAAGCTTTAAAATATGTACGTATATGCAAACATCAAATATTCATCAAAACCGATTAAAGAATGAAATATTCTTGTTTTTTTTTTCCAATCTTTTGTCTATTCAAATATGAATTTATTTTTTGCTTGTATGCATGTAAATTGAACTAATTTTACATCATTATTTCTTGTTTAATAAAGGATTTGTAGATGAGTTAAATTTGTTGCTCCAACAAAGGTATAAACTTAGTAGTTAGGGTTAGTATATGGCCAAATTGAAGTGAATTACTGAATTTAATAATCCTCTTTTTTTTGTTTAGATAATTATTGTCATTCTTGAATTTTACATAATATTACTTCGTTTTGTCGGTGATGCTCTGCATTTTAATTTATTATTTTATTTTGTTGAGTTTTATTTTTGTTAATGGTTTTGATTTATAGTAATGATAAAAAAAAGCATCCATAATATGATAAAAGCCATTATTAATTTTATAAAAGTATAACAAAAAAAGCCGTATTTATCTCGAATAAAATAAAGTAATAATACGAAGTAAGTAAATAAGGTTCAGGTCCATATTCAAGAAGAAAATACTTAAAAGCGTTACATATGTATTTTTAAGGCGGAGATAGAATACCCGTCTCTGAAATAAGAGTAGCACAATACTTAATAGAAGAATCAAGAAAATTAACATCAAATATATTAAGAGAAGAAGACTTAATATTAACATCAATTGGGATTTAAAAATATCATATTTTTGTCGATAAAAAGTTGATGGATGAAATAATTATTTATTAGTATGAAAGTGTATTTAGTAAATTTTTCTAATTCAAATTTTGACAGAATAATGCAATGCGATTTTATACATTAATGCAATACAACTCAAATCACACAAATTTGCCCATTGTATTATAATTATGAGTTGTAAAATGAAAATAACTAGTCGCACATATACAAATTAGTGTCAACTTTCCAAAATATAGAGTCAAAATAGTGAACAGTAAGCATAAGAATAAGAAGGCGCGTGGCGAGTATGGATAAGTATAAATTAAATCCTATAAAAAGTGGAAAAAAATTGATGGAAAAGGAGGCAGTGATAATTATTAATTAAGCACCACCCCTAATTATTTTGTACCACCACAAGAAAAAAAGAAACCCTACTTTTCTTTCTTGCCTCCCTCTTTTAAGCCAAAAAGCAAGCCGTCGCTTTTGCTGCTCTCCTCACTTCTTCACTGTATTTCAACTCTCGTTTTTGGAATTTTTATTTAAAATTCATTTATATTATATAATAAAAATTAAATTCTTTTGTAGGCAAGATTTTTAATTTTTGCAGAATGAATAAACAATCAATCACGGTTGAGTCCAAAAAAAATAATAATCTAAAAATGACGCCTTAATATAATTTGAATCGACTTTTTTAGCTACTGAAAGATCTGTACTTTTTGGTACTTTTCAGAATCTTTCAAGTCAAGCCGTCTTCATGCCCACACAAAGTCAAGTCTCCTTCACAATCTTCATGCCCGTACACCGACAACGGCGCCGCGACCGGTTCTCCTCCAAAGAAGGTGTCCGAAGAAGCGCGCGGATGATGGCCCTCTAAATCCGATCGGCGGCGGGCAGCCCCAAACTTTCTCTCCAATGAGTCATGGTTTGGAGATCCAGCCCCGCCCGTATTCATATCTATTTTCGTCTTCACATCCACCAAGGAGAGAAAATTCTTTCTCCATGAGTGTGAGGGCAACATCTGATTTGAAGTTGCTTTATGCTTTTAAGCATACTACAGGATACTTGATCCGTAGTTGATATGCAATGAACAACGACCATGTCCAAATCTAATGAAATCCATCCAAAGTAGTAAATCCACTGACCTGCATTTTGATAAGTGCATAAAGAATTATAAGTATCAACCCCTCATGTTCTTTCTATTTTTTGACATTTGAAAATTTCTCAATTCACAAATGATCACACAATTGTAGAAATGTATTTAATTCAGCATTCCTTAATGCAAAACCTATTTTCTAGAATTGAATTAAAAAAGCATGGTGTCTTAAATGATCAATCAATATGACCGGCATTGATTAGTAATTTAAATATTGCGTCATCTGGAAAAACTGACAAGCAATGTAAATTTGTTACAGAATTCGACTTCCTGCATTTAAGAATCACTCTTGCTGCAATTCTGCAGTAATCATTATAATGAATCATTAGTTAAATGAAATCGTGGGAAAATGATTGATAATCATACAAGTACATAAACACATAACGTGATCTTATTATAACTAATCAAGTCATTGTTAGTAACACTTAAACAACTATAGAAGAAATTGTTTTTGAAGATGATCCTAAAATTTTGAAATTCCAAAAGAACAAAGGTTTCCATTGGAATTGAGGGTTTTGAATTTGATGAAGGGATTTGGAGTCGAGATTTTCAAATGACTTTTGCATTAGAAGGATACAACCCACAATTATTACAACCGAAATAGCCCCAAAATAGGTCCAGAAAGATTTGAAATCAATAATATTAATCTAAAACTATCCAAACAATTGCAATCGGTTTGTTACAAAGATTTTGAGATGATTAGTTCGCAGATCCAGCGGAATTGCAATCAGTTTGTTACAAAGATTTTGAGATGATTAGTTCGCAGATCCAGCGGTCGGACATTAACTTTAAGAAGGAATCAGCCACAAAATTCTTCATGCATTAGACTCAATAGACCTACAATAACCAACCAATTCTGAAAATTGAACTTATCAGATCCCCAAAAAGAGCCTAATGAAATAGATGCACATGTAAAAGCACTACTTATCTATAACAACAATTGATTAATATTAAACAATGAAATACAAAATCAAATCGTGTTGCACTGAAAGATTATCGATTTGACCTTGCCATATCCTGTAAAGGCTTCAGCTGTAATCGCCATATGCATTTGGACATCGAGGAGAATTTAATTGGAAAAATGATAAGAACAAAATAACAATGAGATGGGCGGTACTCGCCGCTGTTTGGCATTTGGCCTGTGGTTGCGAGCAGATATACGTTGTATATATAGGATTTTTAATGTGGTTGGTAACCCTAACGCCAACGTCATAGGTAATAAATGGGGTAGGTAAGACGACCTTATCTAAACATCAATGTAATTAGGGTAGGTAAGAAGACCTTATCCAACCATCAATGTAATTAGGGCGAACCAGGCCCTTTAACATTGTTGGCTTTCAGTATTCTAGAGTATGCGATTGGGCTGGAATTTCGCCCCTTCACCGTTGTTGGTTTTCGGTATTCTAGAGTATTCGCTTGGGATTGAATTTCTCCCACCCATTAATGGGCCTAGCCACTTTAATCACATAGAAACGGGTTGGGTAAAATATGAACTAGTATAATGGTACGACTTGGAACACCTCATGATCCTAAAAATGTTAGGTCCCTAACTTAGACTAAGGTGCATCTTTCTTACTTTAAAGAGACGCCTTACCAAACAAGAAAAGTTTGTTTCCATTTTTTGGATGTTCTTCCGCTTCGTCAAGGTTTCATGTACTTTAAGAAAAGTGAAAAGTTTACGATACCAAAATTAGACAATATGTACAAGTTACTTACACAAAATACACAAATAAATGTACATAAGTCATAAATCAGACAAAAACCTGTTCAATAAATAAAATTACAAGACACATTAATTCTGAGACTAAGTGAAGTAGGACCAGGAATAAGGAAAACCGGAATTGCTTAAATTGGAAATTCGATATAACTTCAGTACGCTGGTATTCTGATTATTTTTACCTGTGAACTATCAACCGTTGCACAATTAAGATGTATTCACTCTAAACTTACCTACTTATGCTTGAATAAGAATCATAACCTTCAATTCTTAATTAGAAAAATATTTCACACAATCTCTCTTTTAAATTCCAGATTTATATCCTAGTATTGAAAAGGCCAATGGATATTATTAAGGAGGTTTTTGCAATAGCCTAAACGAACCAAATCTCAGATTTTGGGCTTAACACAAGCACATAGCCCCTGCTTTTGGGTTGTTTTTGTTCTGAAGAATGTGTTTAAAAAATAATAAGTCAACAATGCTTTTGGATGAGCCCGTTATGCAGAAAATTGTTGGCACTGCTAAAGTGATACATATGGTCTATGTGGTAATTAAACAACATAATATTTATTAAATATGAAGCATTAATCAGTAACAACCATGTTATATGATATTGTATATTTTCGACACACAAATGCCAATTTATCCTTCCCTGCATTTAGGACATTTTTATAATTTTAAATATAGAGTTTTGGTCTTGTTTAAGATTGGATACAAAATAGAAATGGCCTGTTTTCTGAAATTTGGTTTCATTGACTATGCTTCTACTTCTATGAGGAAAAAAACTTGAAGTAAGCTAAAGTAAAAGCATGTCAATGGCAATTTCAACTAGCTTCTTCTATTCATATGCTTTATCAAACTTTGCAAACAAATCTCACATAACATTTTTGCCACTTTTACAACAACTTCTAAAATTCCGTACTTCTATGAAAGCACAAGTTCTTGCAAATAGGCTTAATATATTCTGTCTTTCAAAAGTTCCTCAAGTATTAATCAGTTTTTGTATAAAAGTTCCTATACAGAAAACTCGTCGGATCAAAGAGAGAAAGTTGTTTTGTTCATTTCTCAATTGGAGGCATTGCAAATAATGTTACACTATCTTTTATCAAACTTAAACCTTCTGAAATGTCATTATGGAATATGGACAAATCTTGGCCCTTAAATAGCATAATTATTGTTGTTTTTGCTGGAAACAAAAACAAGATTAATTCTTGTTGAAATTTTTGCACGGCCTTCTTTAATATCGCAAGTACAAAACTGTTCCTGGTATGCTTGCTTGGTATCACAGTAAGAGCATTGGTTCCTCGTTTTGTTGTAAAAGTTGTCGCTCAATATTACAAGCCAGATGATATTCAAATTGCACGAGAGGTGGAAAAACGTGGAAACTCAAGACAGTCTCAAGATGTACAAACAGAGATGTACAAATAAGTTACTTTTTTTTTCTTCGTATTTACAAAATATTAAATTCTTTAGGCAACTTCTTAAAGCTTCTGTACCTTTAAGGGTGTCCTTGTTTATTACCTCCAGAAGGAGACTAGTTAGGTTGCATTTGTTGCAATGAGGCTGTAATTGTACATTTTTTATTTTTTTGTAATACAAATGTAATACTTGTTACGAATTTACATATAGTGTAAAAACTGTAGAAACTATATATGGCTTTGTTCGTTAATGTTTTTGAAATGAATTTGAAATTTTTTCTGGAATTGTGTACTATGAAAATTCGTGTGAAAATGATAGTTGGTGTTTATATTTTTAAAAATAGTTTGAAAGTTATAAAATATGTGAAATCAATAGTGATAGGTTGATAGATGATGTGTAAAATAATTGTGTTAGTTGTATATATAATGATTATGTGAATAAAAATAAAGAAATATAAATAAAAAAAATTATATAAACGAGAAAGTGAATAATGATTGATTTGATTGGTACATGTGTGGAAGGTTGTATATATGATTGATAGATAGTTATATAGGAGATTGAAAAAGTAGAATTGAAAAAATGAGAATTTGGTGTGTTACGTTTATTTTGAATTTTGTAATTTAAAAACTCAAAAATAAATTTTGAAAACATAAACAAACATGCCGTCATGATAATAATTTCTTCTTAGCTATGTTTAGATAAATAAAATGTATAATTTTTCTTAATTTCATCTATATAATAATGGCAACATAATATATATATATATATGAATAGAATAATGTTGTAAAATGATATTTTTTTAATCTTTAAGAGCATAAAATATGTACTTATATGCAAAAATAAAATATTGATCAAGACTGATTAAACAATAAAATTTTTTTGTGTTCAATATTTGCTCTAATATGAAATATGAATTTGTTTTTTGCTTGTATGCATGTAAATTGAACTAATTTTAAATCATTATTTCTTGTTTGATAAAGGATTTGTGAGTTAAACTTATTGCTCCAACAAATGTATTACATTAGTAATTAGGTGTTAATATAAAGCCAATTTGAAGTGAATTAACTGAATTTAATAATAATTTTTTTTTCTTTTTTTTTGTTTAAATAATTATTGTCATTCTGGAGTTTTACATAATTTACTTCGGTTTGTCGGTGATGCTCTACATTTTAATTTATTATTTTATTTTGTTAAGTTTTTTTTATTAATGGTTTTGATTTATAGTAATTAAAAAAAAAGCATCTATAGTATATCAAAGCCATTATCAATTTTATAAACGTATAACGAAAAAACAAGCCATTTTTACCCCAAATAAAATAAAGTAATAATATGAAGTAAGTAAATAGGTTTGGGTCCATATATATTCAAGAAGAAAGCACTTAAAATCGTTATAATTGTATTTTTAAGGTGGAGATATATAGAATACATGGCTCTAAAATAAAAGTAGCACAATACTTGTAGAAGAATCAAGAAAATCAACATCAAACATATTAAGAGAAGAAGACTTAGAGGTAATCTTTAGCGTGGACAACTTAAAAAGCTTAGCACATAAGTTATCAAAAATCGTATCAAATTTCTTTTAGTAATATTATAATTAAAAAGTTAATTTTGAATTATTAAACCCCAAGTGATCAAGTTTTATTAAAAAAATTTCTTTCGTTCCTATAGATAAAAAACTCTCAAGGACTACTTTTGATTTCAAAATAAAATCACTAAAGTGCAGATGAGCTTTCTATTTTACATAAAAAAATTATTAACACTAAATTCCCCTTATTTAGAACCAACGAGCGAATTCTCTATGTAATTCTTGGGACATACTCCATTTTGAAAATATTTTTTACTTCATAGCACTCAAGTGTTTTGATTTGAATATAAATTATATTCGGCACTGTTAATCTTGAATTTTAAATTCTGAATATGAAGATTAAATAAAAATTATAATTTAATAGTTGAGTCTACCTTGCACATGGCGCTTAAAAAGATTACCTAAAATTTTAATTTTATTATATATAAATTAACTAAATATTAAGAAGTAAAATGAGGTCATCATTATTATTTATTTATTAAGAAATTAAATATTAATATGTTAATTCATTTAGATATTACATATTGTACTAATTTATATTAATTAAATAATAAGAACAATAACTAGAGTAAGATAAATTATATTATTTATTATGAACAAAATCAAAGAAAATATTTTTTTTTATGTTTTTGGGTTAGAAACCAAATTAACACAAACTTAATGTCTTGGGAATCAATGATTATGTGAGAGATTTGAGAACTATTCGAAATAGTATTCCAAAAGAATATAAATTTCCACTACAAACTGATGTTAACTCCATTTATTTTGTTTAGATCTCATTATATTTTTTAGGCAATCAAAGGTTAATGATTATTTCAATTCTCGGTCATAACTCCCTAAAAATTTCTAAAATTAGTCGTACTTACCCAAATATTGTATCATATCTAATCACGGAAATCTAATTGAAATTAAGACTGGATATTTTGAGAAACCATTAGTTATTTTAGAAGCTTGGTGTTTAAATTAAAGCAACAATTATGGATTATCTTTTGTAACAGGGTCGTGTAACAGGGTGGAGGGGTTACCTATTTGATGTTGAGACATAAGCTATGACCTACAAATTAATTCAATTTTAATTCTGCACAAGAATACAAATTCTTAAAGAAAATCAATTATGGAGGCGAAGAAAGGGCACCATAAAATATTGCTAAAGAATGCCAACAACCAGCAACAAGAACAACCAACATAAATATTTGTGAATCATTGTGTCACGTTGCTAAATTACACATGCATTTGTAATTTTATCTTGACATTGCTGATATTGTCACGCGCTCAATTGATAATATCCGATTCGTCCATATCATCGTTATATCATCGATATACGGATAACTAATTGTTAACGCTATTTATTGTTAACGGTATCTGTGTGAAAGTTGGCGACATTAATCTTGAGCAGGAAGAAATCGACATTATGTGGATTAGACGTGTAACTTTAAGTGTACTAAACGCGCAACTTTAAACTTTAATTATTTTTTCTTTATGTGGACTAGAGTCTAGACGTGCAATTTTGAACTCGAATTTGTCGAATTAGGATAGCACCATACATTCAATTGTGATTAAAAAAATATCACATTTTTTCCGATAAAAAGTTGATGGATGAAATAATTATTTATTAGTATAAGTCGACTGTAAATTTGTTAGTATAATTCGACTGAAAAACTGACAAGCAATGTAAATTTGTTTGCATAATTCGACTTCCAGCATTTAAGAATCACTCTTGCATCAGTTCTGCAGTAATCATTGTAATGAATCATTAATTAAATGAAATCGTGGGGAAATGATTGATAATCATACAAGTACATAAACACATAACATGATCTTATTATAACTAATCAAGTGATTGTTAGTAAATCTCAAACAACTATAGAAGTAATTATTTTTGATAATGATCCTAAGTTTTTGAAATTCCAAAAGAACAAGGGTTTAACTGGAATTGAGGGTTTTGAATTAAATGAAGGGATTTGGAGTCATGATTTTTGAATGACTTTTGCATTAGAAAATTCACAATTATTGCAACCGAAATAGCCCCAAAAATGGATCCAGAAAGATTTGAAATCAATAATATTAATCTAAAATTATCCAAACAAATGCAATCGGTTTGTTACGAAGATTTTGAGATGATTAGTTCGCAGATCCAGCGGTCGGACATAACCTTTAAGAAGGAATTCTCCACAAGATTCTTCATATATTAGACTCAATAGACCCTATAACAACCAACCAATTCTGAAAATTGAACTTATCAGATCCCCAAAAAGAGCCTAATGAAAATAAATGCATATGTAAAAGCACTACTTATCTATAACAACGATTGATTAATATATAACAATGAAATACAAAATAAAATCGTGTTGCATTTAAAGATTATCGATTTGACCTTGCCATATCCTGTAAAGGCTTCGAATTTAATCGCCATTTGCATTTGGACATCGAGGAGAATTTGACATGAAAAATGAGAGATGGGCGGTACTCGCCGCTATCTGGTTTTTGGCCTGTGGTTGCAAGCAGATACACGTTGTATATATAGGATTTTTAATGTGGTTGGTAACCCTAACGCCAACGCCATAGGTAATAAATGGGGTAGGTAAGACGACCTTATCCAAACATCAATGTAATTAGGGTAGGTAAGAAGACCTTATCCAAACATCAATGTAATTAGGCCAACCAAGCCCTTTAACGTTGTTGGCTTTTAGTATTCTAGAGTATGCGCTTGGGCTGGAATTTCGCCCCTTCATCGTTGTTGGTTTTCGGTATTCTAGAGTATGCGCTTGGGTTGGAATTTCTCCCACCCATTAACGGGCCTAGCCACTTCAATCACATAGAAATTGGTTGGGTAACATATGAACTAGTATAATGTATGACCAGGAACACCTCTTGATCCTAAAAAAGTTAGGTCCCTAACTTATACTAAGGTGTATCATTATTTGCCCCCAGCGTTTAAACGCAGAACGTTAATTAACGCGGCTCGGGTGTTATTTATTCCTTTTTCGGGTCTAAATAACCCTTCAAAATATTGTATTAGGGTTCGAACTTTATTTTCTCGATTTGGATTGTAAAGATTAAAGATCGAAGAACAAGATTCAAATGTGATTGTGAACAGATCTTTCGGGAACGGGTTTAATCAATTTTATTTATTTAATATCCTTTTATTCTTGTCAATTTATCATGTTTACTTTTATTATTGTTGATTGTGCTTTCGCATCTATGGAGTAATCCATTTTATTCTGTAATCGAGAATAGCCTGATAATATGTTATCAACCTGAATTATAGAATCTTTTGCTTATGATTGGAATTCTTAGTAATTAATATTTGTGAATTTGCTGGCTAGATATTACATGTTCATAGATATTAGGTGAAAATTCTGACAGATGACATCTAAATCGGAACCCTAGTATTCAAACCTAGGATCCTAAATCATGAAAGTAGTGTTAGGGCTTTTGAGGAATCGATACACTGTCACAGAACTGAATGAATCTGAGCTTAGTCTAATCGTCACGAAAGTAGGGGATTAATTAACTTGAGTGAATTATTATGCTTTAACAGAAGGTAATATGTAAAATTGGATAGTATCCTTCATAAGTGGTGATCGTAACTGAATTGGTGATATAATTGAATTGATAACGTATGTCGTGGTGAACCCTGATTCTGGAATTGCTAATCCCATATAATCAAAATCAGTTTTTTATGTTCTGTTTAGTTTTTTTTACAATTTATCTCGTTAGTTCATTAGGCTTAGATTACCGATTACTGAAGGAATTAATGCTTGATTATTCGGTCCTCGTGAAAACGGTATCTTTTGTACTACACGGAAGCCGTGCGCTTGCGGATTTTACACACATCAAGTTTTTGGCGCCGTTGCCGGGGACTAGAATAATTAATATTAGTTCTTTTCAGATTTAGTGAGACTAAGCCATTTTGTTTTTAGTTTTTTTTTTAGTTTTTTTTTTATTTTTATTTCAGGATTTCTGTCTTTCTCTTGTATGCAAAGCAACATTGATTTCCCATTCGAGCAAGATCTGGAAATCGAGAAAACTTTTCGTGCAAGGAGAAAGTTACAAAGGCTGAAGAAAGCTCAACTAAAACAAGCAGCCATGGCTGAAGAGAATGCAAACATAAACATTAACACGAATCCAAACACGAATGCAAATGGAAACGCAAATGCAAACGCGAGGTGTCTGAAGGATTTTGCAGCACCTAACGCACAAACCCTTCACTCTAGCATCACGAGACCTATTGTCGAAGCTAATAACTTCGAGCTCAAGCCATCCCTTCTACAAATGGTTCAGTAGAACCAGTTTGGGGGTGCACCTACTGAAGAACCAAACCTCCACCTGTCCATGTTTCTGTCCATGTTTTTAGAGTACTGCGACACTCTAATGATGAATGGAGTTTCACAAGATGCTATCAGGCTGAGGTTGTTCCCATTTTCACTGAGAGACAAGGCGAGAGCGTGGTTGCATTCGTTACCATCGGGTTCCATCAGAACGTAGGATCAACTTATGCAGTGCTTCCTAGCGAAGTATTTTTCTCCGAGCAAGACTGCACAACTGAGGAACCAAATCACTACTTTTTCTCAACGAGACGGTGAATCGCTATATGAAGCTTGGGAGCAATTCAAGGATTTTCTCCGACTGTGCCCACATCATGGGCTGGAAAAATGTCTCATAGTTCATACGTTCTACAATGGGTTGATCTACAATATGAGGATGTCTGCCGATGCAGCAGCAGGAGGAGCTTTAATGAACAAAGGTATTGACGAAGCTTATGATCTAATCGAGGATATGGCACTGAACCACTACCAATGGTCAAGCAAAAGATCGATTCCATAGAAGACACCAGGTAAGTACGATCTTGACGCTATTACTCTACTTTCTGCACAAGTAGAAGCCATGTCTAAGAATTAGATTCGATGAACATGCATGTTAATTCTGTCAATACTCCAGTTCCTATGTGCGAAATATGTGGTATGGTTGGGCATGTTGCATTAGAGTATCAACTAGCAAGTGTACCTAGGGGGTGTTCACGAGTCGAGCTTGAGCCAAACTGGGCCAAAAATTCGAGCTCGAGCTCGACCTCGAGCTCGACGAGCTCGACCTCGAGCTCGACGAGCTACATAAATGTGAGCTTGAGCTCAATTTTTTTTAAAAAATAAAATAATATTTTTTTTATAAAAAATATATTTTTTTGTAAAAATATATTATTAATTTTATATTTACATATATTATTAAATATAATCTTAACTAATGTCAAAAATATTATTATTTATACTTATATTGTTATCATATATTATATTATATAAAAATATATGAATAAATATTTATTTTTTATATATATTAAGAAAAAATTATTTTTTTATTCCGGCTCGCGAGTTGGCGAACATGCATTTTTTAGCTCGAGCTCGGCTCGAGCTCGAATTTTTGGAACTCGAATCGAGCTATTTTCGAGCCGGCTCGTTGAGCTCGTGAGCCAGCTCGACTCGTGAACATCCCTAAGTGTACCTAATGATCCCTCTATGCAACAAACCAATTTTGTGAATAACTTCAACCAAAATAACGACCCGTTTTCAAATACTTTTAATCTTGGTTGGAGGAATCACCCTAATTTTTCGTACAAGCCAAACCAAAACGCAGCTCCACATCCTAACTTTAGACAACCACCTGGATTCCAACAAAAACAATCCCGTTCCACCATAGAAATCGAACCTAAAATCCCTCCTTGAGAGTTTTGTAGTAGCCCAGACTAAACAAAACGAGGTAGTGAATGATGCAATTAAGCAACTAGCAACTAAGGTCGATTCTTTAGCAACTCACAATAAAATGCTAGAAACTCAAATTGCACAACAAGCTAGTAACTCAAATAGGACTTTCGGTTTCTTTCCTGGACAACCTGAGACAAACCCGAAGGAACATTGTAATGCAATTACTTTAAGGAGTGGAACCAATTATGAAGGTCCAAGGATGCCTACTAGGATGAGTGAAACTGAGTCAATTGAGAAGGTCGAAAAGGTAAAATCGTCTCATCCTGACAAATCTAATGACCAAACGAGCGATGAAAGCAAAAAAGAACCAGTCTATGTACATCCACCACCATATGAGCCACCCGCACCTTTCCCTCAAAGATTAGCTAAAGCAAAATTAGATAAGTAATCTGGGAAATTTTTAGAAGTTCTTAAAAAGCTTTATATTAATATTCCTTTCACTGATGCACTATCACAAATGCCTTGGTATGCTAATTTTTTTTTAAGAAAATTATTTCTAACCAATGAAAGCTAGAGGAATATGAAACCATCGCTTTAACTAAGGAGTGTAGCAATATAATTCAAAATAAATTACCTCCCAAGCTTAAAAACTTACAGTAGTTTTTCAATTCGTTGTGTAATTGGTAATATGACTTTTAACTATGCTTTATGTGATCTTGGAGCTAGTGTTAGTCTCATGCCATTGTATGTGGCGAAAAAGTTAGAGATGAATGATTTAAAGCCTACGACCATAATGCAGCCGATTTTTCTGTTAAGTATCCGATAGGTGTGTTAGAGGATGTACCTATCAAGGTCGGTAAGTTCTTTATTCCTACGGATTTCGTTGTTCTTGAGATAGAGGAGGATTCCCAAATCCCTATTATGGTAGGCCTTTTCTAGCTACAGCAAGAGCCATCATTGATGTGAAAAATGGAAGGCTTTCCTTGAATATTGGGGATGAGAGAGTTGAATTTAGTCTATATAAATCTGTTGTTAACTGCTCTCTCGAGAACTCTTGTTACAGGATTGACGAAGTTAATCAAATAAGTAAGGAAAAACATGTTATGAACCACTATAAGGATCTATTGGAAACACGACTGTTGAGTGGTGACTCGATCGAGGAGTAGACAAAATTATCGCTGATACTGCTCGACTGTTTGAAGGGAATCCTCCATTGACATATGCACATGAGAGTGGAAGAATTAACAATGAAGGCATCAAAGTATTGCATGACAAAAAGATCCCTCGCCAAATATTAAAAAAATGGTGATTTAGGGCTTATATTCAACCGGTGCCTGAGTTTACTTTACCTAAAAATTGAGATCCTAAAGTCGACTGGAGAATTGCCAAGTCGTCGGGTCCAATCCGGGATTTACACTAAGCTAACATGGTAAAGTCAAGCTAATAACTATAAACAAGCGCTTCTTGGGAGGCAACCCAAGTGTTTTTTATTTTATTTTAGTTTTATTCTTTTTTTTTTATCTTTAACCAAAACAAAAATAAAAGAAAATTATCTTTGCATGCTTTGTTTTTGTTTTCTCGCATAGGGTACGTGAATAGCTCACATTGAATGATAGAGATGCTACACTACCTCTACTTGGAACGAAAATTCTCCTTCGGTATTCGGGCATGTTTTTCAACATCTCATTAGGTTAAGTTTTCCTTTCCCACTACTTATGTGTCATAACATTGAGGACAATGTTATAGTTTATATTTGGGGGTGAAATTCGACTTTGCGTATCTATATTGTATGAGGTTGTTTTGTTGAAGTTTGGGGGCGTTTGAGCTATTCATGTCACATATATTTTTTATTTATTATTTTTTTTATAAGTTCTAGCTTGTCAATTTGTACAACTTGCTAGACTTAACTTAAGAAAGATGGCATGACTTCAATATATAATCTGGACTAATGGAACAAGCATATCTCGATTTTTTGCTCATGTCGACCTAAGATTAGGATTTATTTCTTTAGATGAGACTTTATACAAAATCTATGGTATAGGAGTTGAGTGGATGTTACATCTTGAGACACGTTAGGAGTAACCAAGGATATTAACTTAAGTTTTCACAAGGTAAAAGATTTCATAGTCACACTTATGTTTCATAATGAATGCTTAAAATTTGAAAATATTGATGTGTCAAATATTATGACAATGTGAAGCTAACTCAAATAAAGACCTAGTTTGTTTCGTGGCCTTTGACACTCGAGTGATTAAGTCCGAAAGGAATGTCTCGACACTCAACGCCCTAAAGCTATCTAGATTCGGAGTCGTTGGCCTAAAACTCGTTACATGGGTATCATAGAAAGCCTAAGGGAACAAATATTGCACATGGTCTAATGAGCTAAACAAAAATCCACACATAACTGTATAGAAAGTCAAAAATGCTTAAAAGCTTTAATCTTGAAGTGTGTATTTCTGCCTATAAAACTTTATGCCTTTTAAATAATTGAAAGTTTATAAATATTGGGCTTATATCCAAAATTTGGTAAGAATGCCACTCGACTATACTGCCTATGATTGTATGCACTAGTTTGGAAGTTAATTCGACTCTTAGTGTTAATATGTGGCAAAATTGAGAGATATGTACATACTTTTGAGCTTAATTGTTAATGATGTTATGCCATTAGTATTTGTTAATTTTTATAAGTGGTATTGTCTGGATTTAGCTTGAATTCCATAGATTTTGTGGGTATATCGAAATGCAAATCGTCACGAGACTATAACTCGTCCTTTTGGGTAACTAAAAGGTTTAAAGGCTTGTTGCACATGCTAAATGCAATCGTGAACTCTACTAAAGTGAGCTAGTTAGCTTTTTGATTTTTTAGATCATCGCAGAATCTAGTTGTTCGTTTTCAATGATATTTATTGCTCGAGTACGATCAATCCTAAGTTTGGGGGAGTTGATAAACCTCGATTATACGTATTTTCTAGCCAAAGATTAGTCATTTTTATATAATTATTTTATCATGATTTATACCCCATATACGTTTATAGGTTTGTTATATGTTTGTAGGGTAAAATCATTAACTTCGAGAAAATGATGAAAAAACGTAAGATTGGTGGTAAATTGGCGCTATTTGGATATACAATCATATCTTGAGCTAAAAACCTACAATATTGATGATGCTTATATGGTTAGAAAGTTAAGATAATTCTCTAAACGTTTTGTGAAGAGGACAAGAGCCGGTTCAAACGTTTGAAGGCCCGAAAGTTACAAAATATATTGTGTTACGAACAAAATATGGCAATTTTGGTAGAACGATCATAACTCGAGTTCTACAACTTGGATTAGATCCAAATTGGTTGGGTTGCGACATAGTTCTACAACTTTATAGAAGATGCCAAAGGCATATTCAGACAGGAAGATGTGTTTAAATTCGTGGAGTTTAAATGCCCCACGTTTAAACGCCGAGGGCAGAAACATTCTGCGCCCAGCGATTAAACGCCCGCGTTAAAATGCGGGACGTTAATAAACGCGGATCGGGTGTTATTTATTCATTTTTTTGGGTATAAATACCCCTTCAAAATATTGTATTAGGGTTCGAACATTATTTTCTTGATTTGGATTGTAAAGATTAGAGATCGAAGAACAAGATTCAAACGTGATTGTAAACAGATCTTTCGACAACGGGTTTAATCAATTTTATTTATTTAATCTCCTTTTATTCTTCTCAATTTTATCATGTTTACTTTTATTATTGTTGATTGTGTTTTCACATCTATGAAGTAATCCATTTTATTCTGGAATCGGGAATAGCCCGGTAATATGTTATCAACCTGAATTATAGAATCTTTGACGTTTCATCGCTTTTGCTTATCATTTGAATTCTTAGTAATTAACGCTTGTGAATTTGCTGGCCACATATTTACATGTTCAAAAATATTAGGTGAAAATTCTGACAGGTGACATCTAAATCAGAACCCTAATATTCAAATCTAGGATCCTGAATCACAAAAGTAGTTTTAGGGCTTTTGAGGAATCGATACACTGTCACAGAACTGAATGAATCTGAGCTTGGTCTAATCGTCACGAAAGTAGGAGATTTATTAAATTGGGTAAATTATTATGCTTTGACAGAAGGTAATAAATAAAATTGGATAGTGTCCTTCATAAGTGGTGATCGTAACTGAATTGGTGATATAATTGAATTGATAACGTATGTTGTGGTGAACCCTGATCGTCAATATAATGGATTAGATCCGAGGGAACCGCCCTCATACTATGATCATAGTATGGTGAGTTTTTTGAAATTGTTAATATAATGGAATGATTAGATCCGAGGGATCTTTCAATTTTTCAGAATTGTATAGAATTTTTGGATTTGTCATTCATATTCATTATGAATTTCATTAGGAATCAACATTCTCTATATAAATCTAGTAAGCAGGATCAAGAAGTTATCGAAAATTCTGGAATTGCTAATCTCATATAATCAAAACCAAGTTTCTACGTTCTGTTTAGTTTTCTTTATAATTTATCTCGTTATTTCATTAGGCTTAGACTACTGATAACTGAAGGAATTAGTGTTTGATTATTCGTCCTCGTGGGAACGATATCTTTTGTACTACACGGAAGCCGTGCGCTTGCGGGTTTTACACACATCACACCGTACATTCAACTGGGATTAAAAAAAATATCGCATTTTTGTTGATAAAAAACTGATGGATGAAATAATTATTTATTAGTATGAAAGTGTATTAATAAATTTTTCTATAATTCAAATTTTGACAGAATAATGCAATGAGATTTTATACATTAAACTCAAACCACACAAATTAGCCCAATGTATTATAATTATGAGTTGTAAAATGAAAATAACCAGTCACACATATACAAATTAGTGTCAACTTTCCAAAATATAGAGTCAAAATAGTGAACAGATAACCATAAGAATAAGAAGGCGCATGGCGAGTATGGATAAGTATAAATTAAATTCTGTAAAAAGTGGAAAAAATTGAAGGAAAAAGAGGCAGTGGTAATTATAAATTAAGCACCACCCCTAATTATTTTGTACCACAAGAAGAAAAAAAGAAACCCTACTTTTCTTTCTTGCCTCCCTCTTTCAGCAAAAAAGCAAGCCGTCCCTTTTGCTGTTCTCCTAACTTTTTCATTGTATTTCAATTCTCTTTTTCTAAAATTTTATTTAAAATTCATTTATATTATAATAAAACTAAATACTTTTGTGGGCGAGATTTTTAATTTTTGCAGAATGAATAATCAATCAATCACGGTTGAGTCCAAAAAAATTAATAATCTGTAAATGGCGTCTCAATATAATTGAACCGCCTTTTTTTAGATACTAAAAGATCTGTACTTTTTGTGGTCCTCAGGTACTTTTAAGAGTCTTTCAAGTCAAGCCATCGTCATGCAATGCTGCAACTCTTTCCTAACTACTTCCGCCGCCGTGCAAAGTCAGTCTGCTTCACAACCTCCGATGAAGATCGTCCCATACGCCGACGACGGCAGCACGACCAGTTCTCCTCCGACGCCGCTCCAGTCGATACCATCGGGCGAGGTGGTGATTAATCACGTCAACCGGAAATCGGGCATGAGAAGGTGTCTCGAAGAAACACGCAATTTAGCGCCCTCTGAATCCGATCAACTCCAATTGATTTATTTTTATCTGGATGAAGAGCCTAAGCCCTTCTCTTATACTGCTTCCTCAACACCTCTTCACTACAACAAGGATCCACTCCTAAAATCCCATAATATAGTTTCTCCGTTTATTTTGTTGCCATGGCAAATATAAACATCAATCACCTCAATTAACTGAGAGAATCCATCAAGATTAGGGAACTTGTTTTGAGCCTTTAAAGAAAAATTCTTTGCTCCTCTAATGTCTCCCTCCAGTAACTTTTTCTCGGCTATTCCTTTAGCCCAGCTAGCTTCGTCTTTATTGCATTCCATTTCTAGATAAATTTCTTTCCACTCTGCCAACCTACAAAACCAAAAGATTTGTATTTAAGATAAGAATTTTACCCTTTGTTTATGTCATCACATTGATTCTCATTGGCTGCATGTTTTGCTAGTTAATTGAGAATTTTAATAGCAAGTAATGTTGTTTCGTTCATTGCGTAGAAATAGCTAAACGGTGGCACTTTATATTTTTATATGGACAAACGATGTATTATTGAAATTATGATGGAGTAACTGTAATACCGAAATTACAAAGGAATAACGGTAATACAGAAACAATAATGAAAAAATCGTGTTACCAAAACTACAACTGAATAACGGCATTACCGGAATTTTGAAATTTGTACACCATACAGGTGCGAAAAACCTATGAAATTTGTACAAAAATTATCTTATTTGGTAAACTAAAATGCATCTCTTCGTCTTATTTGATAAAACCTAATCTAATCTTCAACGACAGGGAAAAACTTGTGGTGTTATTAATTTTGGTTAATCAATTTACATTATTATTTTTTGTATAACAATACAATAAAAAGTTTTCAATCATCGGATCATACAAATGCAATTTAGTTATCTATTTTTAATAATTGGAATGTCAAGCAATTGGTCATGGTCCGGTGCTTACGGAGATCCAGCAGCCCGTATTTGGATCTGCCCCCCTTTGCAAGGGGCACAAATGGTGGATCGAGCGGGAACAAGGAAGCTTTGAGTAAGATTGTATCTTCTTCATCATCTCTATGATTGTTAATATTTGAATTCAACGAAGTATAAATAGGTGTTTAGTGTGTGTAGATATTATATATATATATATATTCTGACCAATTCCAGGATCTAAGGAGAGGGACATGTTCCTGTTTTATATTACTTTTGTCTGCTTTATTTATGAGTGCATTTTTACCTGATGGATGCCCCAGGAACGTCCACTTCGTTCTTCTCCAGCACAACGACCATGCAATGAAATCCACCAAGCTTGATCTGTAGTTGATATGCAATGAACAACGACCATGTCCAAATCTAATGAAATCCATCCAAAGTAGTAAATCCACTACATGCATTTTGATAAGTGCATAAAGAATTATAAGTATCAACGCCTCATGTTCTTTGTATTTTTTGACATTTGAAAATATCTCAATTCACAAATGATCACACAATTGTAAAAATGTATTTAAATCAGCATTCCTTAATGCAAAACCTATTTTCTAGAATTGAATTAAAAAAGCATGGTGTTTTAGATGATCAATCAATATGATCGGCATTGATTAGTAATTTAAATATTGCGTCATCTGGAAAACTGACAAGCAATGTAAATTTGTTACATAATTCAACTTCCTGCATTTAAGAATCACTCTTGCAGAAATCTGCAGTCATCATTATAATGAATCATTAATTAAATGAAATCGTGGGAAAATGATTGATAATCATACAAGTACATAAACACATAACATGATCTTATAATAACTAATCAAGAGATTGTTAGTAACTCTCAAACGACAATGAGGTAATTATTTTTGAAGATGATCCTAAAATTTTGAAATTCCAAAAGAACAAGAGTTTCACTGGAATTGAGGGTTTTGAATTTGATGAAGGGATTTGGAGTCAAGATTTTAAAATGATTTTTGCATTGGAAGGATACAATCCACAATTATTGCAACCGAAATAGCCCAAAAAATGGGTCCAGAAAGATTTGAATCAATAACAATAATCTAAAATTATCCAAACAAATGTAATCGGTTTGTTACAAAGATTTTGAGATGATTAGTTTGCAGATCCTGCGATCGGACATAACCTTTAAGAAGGAATCCGCCACAAGATTCTTCATATATTAGACTCAATAGACCCTACAACAACCTACCAATTCTGAAAATTGAACTTATCAGATCCCCAAAAAGAGCTTAATGAAAATAGATGCACATACAAAAGTACTACTTATCTATAACAACAAGTGATTAATATATAACAATGAAATGCAAAATCAAATCGTGTTGCATTGAAAGATTATCGATTTGACCTTGCCATATCCTGTAAAGGCTTCAATTTTAATCGCCATATGCATTTGAACATCGAGGAGAATTTAACTGGAAAAATAATAGGAAGAAAATAACAATGAGAGATGGGCGGTACTCGCCGCTGTTTGGCTTTTGGCCTATGGTTGCGAGCAGATATACGTTGTATATATAAGATTTCCAATGTGGTTGGTAACCCAACGCCAACGTCATAGGTAATAAATGGGGTAGGTAAGACGACCTTATCCAAACATCAATGTAACTAGGGTTGATAAGACGACCTTATCCAAACATCAATGTAATTAGGGCCAACCAGGCCCTTTAACGTTGTTGGCATTCGGTATTCTAGAGTATGCGCTTGGGCTGGAATTTTTCCCCATTATCATTGTTGGCTTTCCATATTCTAGAGTAAGCGCTTGTGTTAGAATTTATCCCACCCATTAACGGTCCTATCCACTTCAATCACATAGAAACTGGTTGGGTAACATATGAACTAGTATAATGGTACGACCTGGAACACCTCATGATCTTAAAAAAGTTATGTCCCTAACTTAGACTAAGGTGTATCTTTCTTACTTTAAAGAGACGGCTTACCAAACAAGAAAAGTTTGTTTGCCATTTTTTGGAAGTTCTTCCGCTTCGTCAAGGTTTCATGTACTTTGAGAAAAATGGAAAGTTTATGATACCAGAAATAGACAATATGTACAAGTTAATTACATAAAATACACAAATAAATGCACATAAGTTATAAATCAGACAAGCCTGTTCAATAAATAAAATTACAAGACACATTGATCCTGAGACCAAGTGAAGTAGGACCAGAAATAAGGAAAACCGGAATTGCTTAAATTGGAAATTCGATATAACTTCAGTATGCTGGTATCTTGTATTACAGATTAGTTTTACCTGTGAACTATCAACCGTCGCACAATTAATATGTATTCATTCTAAACTTAACTACTTATGCTTGAATAAGAATCATAACTTTCAATTCTTAATCAGAAAAATATTTCACACAATCTCTCTTTTAAATTCCTGATTTATGACCACTAATTGGAAATGTCAATGGATATTATTAAGGAGGCTTTTGCAATAGCCTAAACAAATCAAATCTCAGATTTTGGGCTTAGGACAAGCATAGAGCCTCTGCTTTTGGGTTGCTTTTGTTTTGAAGAATGTGTTTCAAAAATAATAAGTCAACAATGCTTTTGGATAAGCCCATTTTGCAGAAAATTATTGCCATTCTAAAGTGATATATCATATATATGGTCTATGTGGTAATTAAACAACATAATATTTATTAAATCTGAAGCATTAACTAGTAACAACCATCTCATATGATACTGTACATTTTTGACACACAAATGCCAATTTATCCTTCCCTGCATGTGTAGTATTACAATCTAAGACATTTTTATAATTTTAAATATAGAGTTTTGGTCTTGTTTACGATTGGAAATAAAATAGAAATGACATGTTTTCTAAAATTTGGTTTCATTGACTATGTTTCTACATCTATGAGGAAAAAAAAACTTGAAGTAAGCTAAAACTAAAAGCATGTCTGTACACAACAAATTTGTAATTCTGAAAATCAAGAAACACAAAAATTGTGACAAATAAAATTTATATTGATCAAAATAAATTACGGGGTACAAATCTCTATTTAATCCTCTGATTCTTCCTTCAAAAATATGTTGACTTGAATATTGGAGTTGACTTTGCTTCTTTGATCTTCTCCAATGTTGACTTGAATGTTTATAACGTTAATTCGAGGGCTTGGCAGCTTAATCTCGGATCAAACGTTGAATTTGATATGGAATTTGAAATCTTCAAGGTTGACTTTGTGACTATGATCTTCCTTGAATTTGATTTGAATATCTATAACGTTAATTCGTAGGTTTAGCACCGTAATTACGAATCAAACGCTATAATTTGATGAATATCTTCAAGAACGCCTTGAATATCGCCTAGAACGCCTTGAATATTTGAAGAACCTTCGTAGAGAAAATTTGAAGAGCTTCCTTCGTCTTCTCTAGCTTTTTGATTGAGCTTCTGTGTGTGTAATTTATGAACTCCAAAGGACCCTATTTATAGGTGTAGGATGGAAGAGTTTTGGATAATTTGGAATCCACTGATAATTATCTATTTGATTTAATAAATAATTATCATAATTTCAGAGTCATTTGATTGGCTGATAGAAGATCTATATAGATCTTCTAGATACTATCCAAAATTTAACTTGAATTGATAATTATCCAAAACTTAACTTGAATTTATCCAAAACTTAACTTGAATAAATAAATATCTTTTGTCGTAGACGACTTTTGATTGGTCAATATTTCCACGTGGCATGATTTGATTCGCTTGCAAAATTGATAAAGTCTTTCCTAATGTTTGGTGTCTCCTCGAAAACACTTTGTTGGCTTCCATCGCAAGTTGTTTGTGTTACAACGAGATTAACATGCCCCCAAGTCACGGTGTGATCTTCCTTTCAAAATTCTTTTTAATGAGTGATGTCACTCCATCGAGAGAATATGATTTGATTTGAATTCATGACTGAACTTAGATATATTTAAGTTGCTTACGTACCCTAAGAAAAAGGGATCAAGTCATAACGTAGTTCAATTTTTTTTTTCTCATAGAGATGCCATATTTAGTTTATACTCTTCAAGGCTTGGAGTACATGATTTGGTTGGACTTGTAGACATTTTATACTCGTGTCAAGGAGAATTTAATTTGATTTGATTTGACTTGTAGACCTTTTATGCTCGTGTCAAGGAGGGCTTCATTTGATTTGATTTGACTTGTAGACCTTTTATGCTCGTGTCAAGGAGAGCTTCATTTGATTTGATTTGACTTGTAGACCTTTTATGCTCGTATCTAGGAGAACTTCATTTGATTTGATTTGACTTGTAGACCTTTTATGCTCGTGTCAAGGAGGACTTCATTTGATTTGATTTGTAGACCTTTTATGCTCGTGTCAAGGAGAACTTCATTTGATTTGATTTGATTTGACTTGTAGACCTTTTATGCTCGTGTCAAGGAGGGCTTGATTTGATTTGATTTGTAGACCTTTTATACTCGTGCCAAGGAGGACTTCATTTGATTTGCTTTGACATGTAGACCGTTTATACTCGTGCCAAGGAGTACTTCATTTGATTTGATTTGATTTGATTTGTAGACCTTTTATACTCGTGCCAAGGAGGACTTCATTTGATTTGCTTTGACATGTAGACCGTTTATACTCGTGCCAAGGAGTACTTCATTTGGTTTGCTTTGATATGTAGACCTTTTATACTCGTGTCAAGGAGTACTTCATTTGATTTGATTTGACTTGCAGACCTTTTAAACTCGTGTCAAGGAGAACTTCATTTGATTTTCAATTTATTGAAAGTTTAAACTCTTATCAAGGAGCCTTGTTGATAGTTTATGCTCTTATCAAGGAGCATTGATGATAGTTTATGCTCTTATCAAGGAGCGTTGATGACAGTTTATGCTCTTATCAAGGAGCGTTGATGACAGTTTATGCTCTTATCGAGGAGCGTTGATGACAGTTTATGCTCTTATCAAGGAGCGTTGATGACAGTTTATGCTCTTATCGAGGAGCGTTGATTTAACATCTTTAGTCAAAGTTTGGATGACGAACTTGAACGTCACTTTCTTCCATATGTTTATCACTATCAATTATGGGCTCATCATTAGAAGTATTTGTGAATGGCTTGCCCCCTTTGTTGATTTCTTGTCTATAAGTCTCTTGAATATACGACTTGTCAACTCCACTTCCGGTCATACTCAACTCCATATCATGTGCTCGAGTGGCCAACTCTTCAAATGTTGTTGGTTGAATTCCTTGAAGGATATATCGTAGGCCCCAATGCATCCCTTGAATACACATTCCAATAGTAGAGGACTCAGACAATCTTTCTTTGCAGTTAAGACTCAAATTTCTCCAACGATTAATGTAGTCGATGACTGGTTCATCCTTCAATTGACGAGAATTGGTGAGTTCAAGCATGCTGATTGTGCGACGGGTGCTGTAGAAGCGATTGAGGAACTCTTGCTCCAATTTCTCCCAGCTGTTGATTGAGTCAGCACCAAGATCAATGTACCAGTCAAATGCATTGCCTTTCAGTGATCTAACGAATTGCTTGACTAGTTGGTCGCCATACATTCCAGCATCATTACATGTTTCAACGAAGTGAGCCACATGTTGCTTTGGATTGCCTTTGCCATCAAATTGCTGGAATTTTGGGGGTTGGTAACCATTTGGCATCTTCAAATTATCAATTCTTCGAGTATATGGCTTGACATAAGTTAAAGGCATCTTGGATCTCCCATCGCGATTGTCTTGGATAGTACTCATGATAAACTCCTTAAGTCGAGCAGTTGTAATCGTCCCATCACTTGAAACTTGAAGCTCCTCGACAATGGAATTTTCCTTCTCAACTAGATGTTGATTCTTTGACGTCTCAGCTTCATCTTGCGCCTCAATTTGTTTTTCAATTTCGTGCATGGCATCCACGTCGTTTGCTTTCTTCATCAACTTTGCAATTAGAGTGGCTTGCTCTTGAACATGCTTCGTTAATCCTTCAACAGCTTTTGTCAAGTTTGCAATTTGCTCCTCCGGAGTGGTAACATTTGTCATCATGACACATGCGATGTTTGAGTCACTTGATGTAGAACGTTGTGGGGATGAATACTTCTCTTCATCATGATTGATTTCATCACCAAAGCGGAATGCGTCATCCTCAACATGCTCAAGTAGGGGAACCACCTTTGAAGATGTTTGTAGCTTCATGGGTATACTTCTTGTGGTGACGCCAATGACTTCACTCGTGGAGTTTGAAGGATTTGAGATGATCATCTTGGATTCCACTATCTTCATAGCTTTGACTTGAGCATCCATTTGAACTTGTTGAAGTGAAGAGATGAGAGGTAGAGATGGTCCCACTGGGCGTGCCAAAAATTTGTACACAATAAATTTGTAATTCTGAAAATCAAGAAACACAAAAATTGTGACAAATAAAATTTATATTGATCAAAATAAAATACGGGGTACAAATCTCTATTTAATCCTCTGATTCTTCCTTCAAAAATATGTTGACTTGAATATTGGAGTTGACTTTGCTTCTTTGATCTTCTCCAATGTTGACTTGAATGTTTATAACGTTAATTCGAGGGCTTGGCAGCTTAATCTCGGATCAAACGTTGAATTTGATATGGAATTTGAAATCTTCAATGTTGACTTTATGACTTTGATCTTCCTTGAATTTGATTTGAATATCTATAACGTTAATTCGTAGGTTTAGCACCGTAATTACGAATCAAACGCTATAATTTGATGAATATCTTCAAGAACGCCTTGAATATCGCCTAGAACGCCTTGAATATTTGAAGAACCTTCGTAGAGAAAATTTGAAGAGCTTCCTTCGTCTTTTCTAGCTTTTTGATTGAGCTTCTGTGTGTGTAATTTATGAACTCCAAAGGACCCTATTTATAGGTGTAGGATGGAAGAGTTTTGGATAATTTGGAATCCACTGATAATTATCTATTTGATTTAATAAATAATTATCATAATTTCAGAGTCATTTGATTGGCTGATAGAAGATCTAGATAGATCTTCTAGATACTATCCAAAATTTAACTTGAATTGATAATTATCCAAAACTTAACTTGAATAAATAAATATCTTTTGTCGTAGACGACTTTTGATTGGTCAATATTTCCACGTGGCATGATTTGATTCGCTTGCAAAATTTCAATATCTACATGTCAATGCAACTTGTACTAGCTTTTTCTATTCATATGCTGTATCAAACTTTGCAATCAAATCCAACATTAACATTTTTGCCACTTTTACAACAAATAAAATTCATTACTTTTTGAAAGCACATGTTCTTGGAAATAGGCTTAATATATTCTGTCTTTGAAAAGTTCCTCAAGTAATAATCACTTTCGTATAAAGCTCCTGTACAGAAAAACTCGTCGAATCAATGAGAGAAAGTTGTTTTGTTCATTTCTCACTTGGAGGCATTGCAAATAATGTTACACTATCTTTTATCAAACTTAAACCTTCTGAAATGTCATTATGGACAAGTCTTGGCCCTTAAATAGCATAATTGTTGATGTTTTTCCTGTAAACTGAAATGAGATTAATTCCTGTTGATATTTTTGCAGAGCCTTCTTTAATATCGCCAGTACAAAACTGTTATGGGTATGCTTGCTTCGTATCATAGTAGAAGCATTGGTTCCTCGTTTTGTTGTAAAAGTTTTCGCTCAATATTGCAAACCAGATGATATTCAAATTGCATGAGAGGTGGAGAAACGTGGAAACTCAAGACAGTCTCAAGATGTACAAATAGAGATGAACCCAGTTCATGATCCTCCAGGGCGATGACTATGAAATGTTACTTTTTTTTTTCGTATTTACAAAATATTCAATTCTTTAGGCAACTTCTTAAAGCTTGTGTAGCTTTAAGGGTGTCCTTCTTTATTACCTCAGAAAGGAGACTAGTTAGGTTGCATTTGTTGGAATGAGGCTGTAATTCTACATTTTTTATTTTTTGTAATACAGATGTAATACTTGTTACAAATTTACATATAGCGTAGAAAATGTAGAAACTCTCTGGCTTATATAGGCTATGTTTGTTTATGTTTTTGAGATGATATTTTAAAGTTTTCTCAGGAATCGCGCATTATGAAAATTCGTGTGAGAATGGTAGCTGTTTGTTTATGTTTTTAAAAATAGGTTGAAAGTTATGAAACATGTCAAATCAATAGTGATAGGTTGATAATGATGTGTAGAATAATTATGTTAGTGATGTATATAATAATATAAAAAAGAAAAAATGTATGGATAAAAATTTGTAAAGTATGAGAGAGAGAGAGTGAAAAAATGATTATAATAAGTGCTTTGATTGGTAAATATGTGAAGTGATGTATATATGATTCATAGTTAGTTATAAATGAGATTGAAAAAGTAGAGTTGAAAAAAGAGGAGTTGGGATGAAAATTTGGTGTGTTAAGATTATTTTGAATTTTGGGATTTGAAAACTTGAAAATGGAATTTGAAAACATAAACAAACAGAGCAAGGCTTTGTTTGTTAATGTTTTTTAGATGAAATTTTGATTTTTTTTTCTGAAATTGTATACTATGGAAATTTGTGTGAAAATGATAGTTGTTGTTTATGTTTTTAAAAAAAGTTTGAAATTTGTAAAATATGTGAAATCAATAGTGACAGGTTGATAGATGATATGTAAAATAGTTGTGTTAGTTGTGTACATAATGATTATGTAAATAAAAAATAAAGAAATATAAATAAAAAAATTGTGAAATATAAACGATAAAGTGAATAATGATTGATTTGATTGGTAAGTTTGTGAAATGTTGTATATATGATTGATAGATAGTTATATAGGAGAATGAAAAAGTAGAATCGAAAAAATAAAAATTTGGTGTGTTACATTTATTTTGAATTTTGTGATTTAAAAACATGAAAATAAATTTTGAAAACATAAACAAACACGATGTCATGCTAATAATTTCTTCTTAACTATGTTTAGATAAATAAAGTGTAGAATTTTTCTTAATTTCATCTATATAATAATGGCAACAGAATATATAATATATATATATATATATATATATATATATATGAATAGAACAATATTGTAAAATGATATTTTTTTAATCTTTAAAGCATAAAATATCTACTTATATGCAAAAATAAAATATTGATCAAGACCGATTAAACAATGAAAAATTCTTGTGTTTTTTTTTTTTCCAATTTTTTCTCTAATGAAATATGAATTTATTTTTTGCTTGTATGCATGTAAACTGAACTAATTTTAAATCATTATTTCTTGTTGGATAAAGGATTTGTGAGTTAAACTTATTGCTCCAACAAATTTATTAAGTTAGCAATAAGGTGTTAATAGAAAGCCAAATTGAAGTGAATTAACTGAATTTAATAATCATATTTTTCTTTTTTTGTTTACATAATTATTGTCATTCTTCAGATTTACATAATATTACTTCGTTTTGTCGGTGATGCTCTACATTTTAATTTATTATTTTATTTTGTTAAGTTTTATTTTTATTAATGGTTTTTATTTATAGTAATGTAAAAAAAGCATCTATAGTATATCAAAGCCATTATCAATTCTATAAAAATATAATCCATTCTTAAACTCAAATGTACCATCATTCTCAATGAGTGCATATGTAAGTTAGATTCATTTACTGCAAATTTGTCATTAGTACTTTGGGAATCTTAAGCGTGGACAACTTAAAAACATTAGCACATAAGTTATCAAAATCATATCGATTTTCTTTATTAATATTATAAATAAAAAGTTAATTTTGAATTATTAAACCCCAAGTTATCAAGTTTTACTAAAAAAAAATTCTTTCATTCCTAGATAAAAACTCTCAAGGACTACTTTTGATTTCAAAATGAAATCACTGAAGTGCACATGAGCTTTCTATTTTACATAAAAATTATTAACACTAAATTCCCCTTATTTAGAACCAATGAGCAAATTCTGTACGTAATTATTGGGACATACTCCATTTTAAACATATTTTTTACTTCATAGCACTCAAGTGTTTTGATTTGAATATAAAATATAGCTGGGACTTTAATCTTGAATTTAAATTCTGAATATAAAAATTAAATAAAAAATATAATTTAATAGTTGAGTCCACCTTGCACATGTGCGCTTACTAAGATTATCTAAAATTTATTATATATAAATTAACTAAATATTAAGAAGTAAAATAAGGTAGTCATTATTATTTATTTATTTAATATGTCATTTAGATATTACATATTGTACTAATTTATATTAATTAAATAATAAGAACAATAACTAGAGTAAGATAAATTATATTTAGCAAAATCAAATAACATAATTTTTTTATATTTTTGGGTTAGGAACCAAATTAACACAAACTTAATGTTTCGGGAATCAATGATTATGTGAGAGATTTGAGAACTATTCGTAATATTATTCCAAAAGAATATAAATTTTCACTACAAAATTATGCTAATTTCATTTATTTTGTTTAGATCTCATTATATTTTTTAGACAAGGTCAAAAATTATGTCAATTTTCGATCATAACTCCCTAAAAATTTCTAAAATTAGTCATACTTATCCAAATATTGTATCATATATAAGTGCGGAATCTAAATGAAATTAAGACTGGATATTTTGAGAAACCATTAGTAATTTTAGGAGCTTGGTGTTTAAATTAAAGCAACAATTATGGATTATCTTTTGTAACGGGGAGAAGGGGTTACCTACTTTTATGGCCAAGCCCTATTTGTTAGCTTCAAATCTATAGACATATTTGAGACTATTTGATGTTTGAGACATAAGCTCATAACCCACAAATTAATTCAATTTTAATTCTGCACAATAATACAAATTTTTAAAGAAAATCAATTATGGAGGCGAAGAAAGGGCACCATAAAATATTGCTTGAGAATGCCAACAACCAGCAACAAGAACTGTTAGTGTATTAGATATGCTCAACCCAAGGGTTTTATTGATCCTCAGCATCCTACACATGTTTGTCAGTTACAGAAGGCTCTTTATGGTCTGAAACAGGCCCCCCATGCCTGGTTTCAGCGATTTGGTACGTATCTCCTTCGTCTTGGCTTCTCCTATAGCAATGCTGATATGTCTATGTTTGTCAACCATCGTGGATCTCTTACTATGGTACTTCTACTTTATGTTGATGACATCATCCTTACTGGAAATGATCCGGCGACTGTGTCTTCTCTTATCACTCGGCTATCTCAGGAATTTGCCATGAAAGATTTGGGCAATCTTCATTATTTCTTAGGCATTCAGGCCTCGCGTGATTCTCAGGGTCTTTTTCACACACAACAAAAGTATGCCACTGGCCTGCTAGAGCGATTTGGTTTTATTCATATGAAACCTGCCTCATCGCCTCTTTTTGCCAGTCATGTCCCTCTGCTTTGGAAGGCCCTATTTTCTCCGATTCAACACTATTTCGGAGCATTGTCGGTGGACTACAATATCTTACTCACACTCGACCTGATATTGCATATGCCGTAGCACTTGTCAGTCAGTTTATGCACTCTCCGAGAGAGTCTCATTTTCAGATGGTCAAGCGTATTCTTTGTTATCTCCGGGGCACGCTTGATCATGGTCTGGTTATCTCACCTTCATCTCTCGATTCTCTCACCGTCTATAGTGATTCTGATTGGGCTGGATGTCCGGATAGTCGTCGCTCGACCGCTGGTTTTGCCGTCTTCTTGGGAAATAATTTGATCTCCTGGTCTACTAAGAAATATCGCTCCAACAGTTTATGCAACAATTTCTCGCTCCAACACGGGATCAGAATATCGCTCTTTTGCCTTCACCGTAGCCGAGACCTTCTGGCTCCGTTATATACTTCGTGATCTTGATGTAGTACTTACCCATCCAGTTTCTGTCTATTGTGACAACACCAGTGCTATCTACCTTGTTCTCAACCCGGTCTTTCATGCACGTACCAAACATATTGAGATTGACTATCATTTTGTTCGAGAAAAGGTAGCTCCTGGTGATGTTGTTGTTCAGTATGTTTCCACTAAGGATCAAATTGCAGATATTTTTACGAAGCCACTCCCAGCACCTCGTTTTCTTCAGCTTCGCATCAATCTTCGCGTTGGTCCCACTACTCGGATTGCGAGGGGTGTTAGTGTATTAGATACATTAGCCTAGGGTCCATTTTCTGTATAGCCTAGGGCTCTACTATCGATACTATACTTGTATATATATCTCATTTTGTACATAGTTTTCCACTATCTTGATATAATAATATAGAGTTCATATACATTACATCTTAGAACTCTAACAAGAACAACCAACATAAATATTCGTGAATCATTGTGTCACATTGCTAAAATTACATATGCATTTGTAATTTTATATTGACATCGCTGATATTGTCAGCGCTCGATTGATAATATCCGATTCGTTCATATCATCGTTATATCATCGATATTTCGTAAAGTTTTACGATGCGTGAACTAAATTAAACATAGTTTTCTTATAATAAGAAATTAATTAACTATACATTCTTATAATGTATTTAGGGTTTTCAAAATGGCAAATACATGATAATAATTCTATTTTATATATTAAATATTTTATAATTTTATCCGTATAATGGTAACATTAATTTTGTATGAGCAAATATAATTTGAATAAACTTATTTCTTCATATGGATAACTAATTGTTAACATTATTTATTGTTAATGGTATTTGTGTGAAAGTTGGCGATCGACATTAATTCCTGAGCAGGAAGAAATTGACATTATGTGGATTAGACGTGTAACTTTAAGTGTACTAAATGAGCAACTTTAAACTTTAATTATTTTTTCTTTATGTGGACTAGATTCTAGACGTGCAATTTTGAACTCGAATTTGTCGAATTAGGATAGCACCGTACATTCAATTGGGACTAAAAAATATCGCATTTTTTGTCGATAAAAAGTTGATGGATAAAATAATTATTTATTAGTATGAAAGTGTATTTAGTAAATTTTTCTATAATTCAAATTTTGACAGAATAATGCAATGGAATTTTATACATTAATGCAATACAACTCAAATCACACAAATTCGCCCATTGTATTATAATTATGAGTTGTAAAATGAAAATAACCAGTCGCACATATACAACTTAGTGTCAACTTTCCAAAATATACAGTCAAAATAGTGAACAAAATAAGCATAAGAATAAGAAGGCGCATGGCGAGTATGGATAAGTATAAATTAAATCCTGTAAAAAGTAGAAAAAAATTGAAGAAAAAGGAGGCAGTGGTAATTATAAATTAAGCACCATCCCTAATTATTTTGTTACCACCACAAGCAAAAAAAAAAAAGAAAAAAAGAAACCCTACTTTCTTGCCTCCCTCTTTTCAGCAAAAAAGCAAGCCGTCCCTTTTACTGCTCTCCTCACTTCTTCATTGTATTATATAATAAAATTCATTTATATTATATAATAAATATTAAATACTTTTGTAGACGAGATTTTTAATTTTTGCAAAATGGATAATCAATCAATCACAGTTGAGTCCAAAAAAAAAATAATCTGAAAATGGCGTCTTATTATAATTGAACCGACGTTTTTAGCTACCGAAAGATGTGTACTTTTTGTGGTCCTCAGATAGTTTTCCGAATCTTTCAAGTCAAGCCGTCGTCATGCCTGTGCAAAGTCAGTCTTCTTCACAACCTCGGATGGAAAATCAAATGATCCAGAGTAGCCTGTCAATGGGTGGGTCTTACCCAGACCCAAAGTTTTGGGTCTTACTAAGACCCAAAGTTTTGGGTCTAGACTCAGACCCAAAACTTTGGACCCATTGGGTCTGGGTCTAGACATAGACCCACACATAGACCCATTGGGTCTAGGTTTAGACATAGACTAATTTTATATTTTATTTTTTATAACTTTAAATTTATGTAATATATATTATGAAATATATTTTATTATATATTTTAAATATTACCCTTGAATATATTTACATATTAATAAAATATATTATATTATAATACTTAGAAATGTATACCCCAAAATTATAAAATCATATATATATTTAATATCAAATATAAAATATAATTATTTGTTTAGGTAATATATTATTTGTATGCATATAGATATCCTGTACGTATACAATGTATCATATATATAATATATATATATATATATATGTATATATCATATATGTATGCAATAATATTTCCACTTTTGAAACCTTGAGAGAGAGAAAGAGAAGAAAGGGAGAAAGAGATGGCGGCGGCAGGTGGCGGTTGTCGGCGGCGGTGCGCGGCAGGTTGCCGGCGGCGGTGGGTGCCGGCGGCGGGTGGTGGTTGTGAGATGTTTGAAGAAGTGTACATATGTATATTAGGGTTTATGGAAATTAGGTGAAATATATTAATTGGGTGTGGGCCTAATCTATTGGGTCTTGATTGGGTCTTGATTGGGTCTGAATATGTTTTGGGTCTGGGTCTGGGTCTAGACCCAATTTAAATCTTTGGGTCTGGGTCTAGACCCAAACTTTTGGGTCTGGGTAAGACCCACCCATTGACAGGCCTAATCCAGAGATCCGATCGGCGGCGGGTAGCCCCAAACTTTCTCTCCAGCCGCCTGTATTCGAATCTGGCTCCCGCACAGCCCCACATATTCTATGTTTGTTAATATTTGAAATGAACGTAGTATAAATAGGTGTTTAGCGTGTGTAGATAATATATATATATATATATATATATTCTGACCAATTCCAGGATCTAAGGAGAGAGACATGTCCCTGTTTTATATTACTTTTGTCTCTTTTATTTATGAGTGCATTTTTAATTTTTAATAATTAATAATTAGGTGATGATTTGATATTTGCAGGTTCAAGGTATACACCGCATATTGTGACCGTGAAACTGGCAGAGGTTCATTATTCTTTTCTTTTAATTCAATACAATTTAATTATTTATTCCGATTTCCAGTTAATTTTGTCAATTAATTAGGATGGAAACCTATACCATCAATTAAAAGGGTCATTTCATTTATTTTTCCAAAGCCAAAAAATAAATTAATTACATATTCTAATGCAAAATAATGTAATGTTTGAAATGAAATCTATTGGGATTATTTTTCGACGTCTAAATCAACGAGTTTGGCTAAAAATATTTAATATAAATTATATTTAAATATCATCATTAAAAAATTTCTCATAATAAAAAAATATCACATCAACGACAATCATTACCTATTTTCCTCTTAAAAAACTCATCTAAACTCACTTTTCAAACCTCATTTTTTATCTTTCAAATAATATTTTCTCATTTCTATCATGAAAAGAATTTATTTGAAATTAAAACACCAACCAATCGGGGCCTTAATTTTCAGGAAATCTCTTCCAAAATAATGGCTATAGCCCAAAATGGTCCAAGAGCTATATGCATCTTATCTGCAAATGGGGCCATATCTTCCGTTACACTGCGTCAGCCGGCAACTTCTGGCGGTACAGTGACCTATGAGGTAACAAATAGATCTATCTATATTCTATTTTCTTTATTATGTTATATAAACAATAATTTACCAAGATGGAGTCATATCATGACCTAATATTTTCGATTTCTGTAGGGTCGCTTTGAGATTCTGTCTCTGGCAGGATCATTCATTCCAGCAAATATTGCAAATCTTCAGTAGCTAAAGTAGCTTGGATTAAGTCCTATATTCTAGTTAATAAAAGCCATTTGGATGATTTCTTTTATCTTGTTTTGAATAAAACTGATGCTCAATGTCTATCAAATTACCTGATGGATGCCCAGGCACGTCCAAAATTAAATATGGAACTACTATTACCTCAGTACGCATGCAATAGGAAAAGAGGAGTATAAGATCTTTAACCATTTATCTTCAGCAACAGCATCGCAGCCAGAATCTTCAGAAGAGTCTATAACAATGGTAGCATTCTCACAAGAATTGCCTCTAGAATATCCTTCATCTACTCCTTGCCCAGTTGAGGGTCCTATCTCGGAGACAAAAGGAGATTTTTCACTTACAAAATCAGCTTCATCAACAGACTCAATTTCGATTTCCTTGGAACATGTATATTCATTGTTGTTCCTAGTACAAAACATGACTTCATTGTTATTCCTTGCACAGTCTTAACAATATGAGAAACCTAGGATGAACCTAGGATGAACTATTAACCAGCACAACTTTACCCTTCATAATTTAGACGATTAAACGATGATCAGAAGGAAGCAATATCGCCATTAATCATTATATATTTTAGTTGGAAAGGGACAGTCACATATTAGTAGTTACCCCAGTTGTATATGGCCAGAGGAATCATGTCTGTTTTCGTCTTCATGAGTGCGAGGGCAACAACTGATTTGGAGTTGCATTATGCTTTTAAGCATACTGCACGAAGCTTGATCTGTAGTTGATATGCAATGAACAACGACCATGTCCAAATCTAATGAAATCCATCCAAAGTAGTAAATCCGATGACCTACAGTTTGATAAGTGCATAAAGAATTATAAGTATCAACGCATCATGTTCTTTGTATTTTTTGACATTTGAAAATTTCTCAATTCACAAATGATCACACAATTGTTGATATGTATTTAAATCAGCATTCCTTAATGCAAAACCTATTTTCTAGAATTGAATTAAAAAAGCATGTTGTTTTAGATGATCAATTAATATGATCGGCATTGATTAGTAATTTAAATATTGCGTCATCTGGAAAAATTGACAAGCAATGTAAATTTGTTACAGAATTCGACTTCTTGTATTTAAGAATCACTCTTGCAGCAATTCTGCAGTAATCATTATAATGAATCATTAATTAAATGAAATCATGGGAAAATGATTGATAATCGTACAAGTACATTAGCACATAACATGATCTTATTATAACTAATCAAGTGATTGTTAGTAAATCTCAAACAACTATAGAAGTAATTATTTTTGATGATGATCCTAAAATTTTGAAATTCCAAAAGAACAAGGGTTTTACTGGAATTGAGGGTTTTGCATTTGATGAAGAGATTCGGAGTCAAGATTTTCAAAATACTTTTACATTAGAATGATACAATCCACAATTTTTGCAATCGAAATAGCCTAAAAAATGGGTCCAGAAAGATTTGAAATCAATAATATTAATCTAAAATTATCTAAACAAATGCAATCGGTTTGTGACAAAGATTTTGAGATGATTAGTTTGCAGATCCAGCGGTCGGACATAACCTTTAAGAAGGAATCCGCCACAAGATTCTTCATATATTAGACTCAATAGACCCTACAACAACCAACCGATTATGAAAATTGAACTTATCAGATCCCCAAAAAGAGCCTAATGAAAATAGATGCACATATGAAGCACTACTTATCTATAACAACAATTGATTAATATAAAACAATGAAATACAAAATCAAATCGTGTTGCATTGAAAGATTATTGATTTGACTTTGCCATATCCTGTAAAGCCTTCAGCTTTAATCGCCTTATGAATTTGGACATCGATGAGAATTTAACTGGAAAAATGATAAGAACAAAATAACAAAGAGAGATGGGCGGTACTTGCCCCTGTCTGGCTTTTGGCTGTGGTTGCGAGCAGATATACATTATATATATATATATATATATATATATATATATATATATATATATATGATTTTCAATGTGGTTGGTAACCCTAACACCAACATCATAGGTAATAATTAAGGAAGGTAAGACGACCTTATCCAAACATCAATGTAATTAGGGCCAACCAGGCCCTTTAACGTTGTTGGCTTTCAGTATTCTAGAGTATGGGTTTGGGCTGGAATTTCTCCCACCCATTAACGGGCCTAGCCACTTCAATCACATAGAAACTGATTGGGTAACATATGATCCTAAAAAAGTTAGGTCCGTAACTTAGACTAAGGTGTATCTTTCTTACTTTAAAGAGACGGCTTACTAAACAAAAAAAGTTTGTTTACCATTTTTTGGAAGCTCTTCCGCTTCGTCAATGTTTCATGTACTTTGAGAAAAGTGAAAAGTTTACGATACCAGAAATAGACAATATGTACAAGTTAATTACACAAAATAATGCACATAAGTTATAAATCAGACAAACATGTTTAATAAATAAAATTACAAGACACATTGATCCTGAGACCAAGTGAAGTAGGACCAGGAATAAGCAAAACTAGAATTGCTTAAATTGGAAATTCGATATAACTTCAGTACATTAGTATTCTGTATTCCAGATTACTTTTACCAATGAACTATGAACCGTCGCACAATTAATATGTATTAATTCTAAACTTAACTAGTTATGCTTTAATAAGAATCATAACCTTTAATTCTTAATCAGAAAAATATTTCACACAATCTCTCTTTTAAATTCCTGATTTATGACCACTTGGATGAGCCCGTTTTGCAGAAAATTGTTGGCACTCCTAAAGTGATACATATGGTCTATGTGGTAATTAAACTACATAATATTTATTAAATATGAAGCATTAATTAGTAACAACAATGTTATGAGATATTGCACATTTTCGATACACAAATGCCAATTTATCCTTCCCTGCTTGTGTAGTATTACAATCTAAGACATTTTTATAATTTTAAATATAGAGTTTTGGTCTTGTTTAAGATTGGAAATAAAATAGAAATGACCTGTTTTCTGAAATTTTGTTTCATTGACTATGTTTCTACTTCTATGAGGAAAAAAAACTTGAAGTAAGCTAAAAGTAAAAGCATGTCAATGGCAACTTCTACTAGCTTCTTCTGTTCATATGCTTTATCAAACTTAGCAGACGAATCCAACATTAACATTTTTGCCACTTATACAACAACTTCTAAATCCAGTACTTCTTTGAAAGCAGAAGTTCTTGCAAATAGGCTTAGTATATTCCGTCTTTCAAAAGTTCCCCATGTATTAATCACTTTTCGTATAAAAGTTCCTGTACAAAAGAACTCGTCGGATCAAAGAGAGAAAGTTGTTTTGTTCATGTCTCACTTGAAGGCATTGCAAATAATGTTAACATTATCTATTATCAAACTTAAACCTTCTGAAATGTCATTATGGACAAATTTTGGCCCTTAACTAGCATAATTGTTTTTGTTTTTCCAGGAAAACAGAAACGAGATTAATTGTTGATATTTTTGCAGGGCCTTCTTTAATATCGCCAGTACAAAACTGTTCTGGGTATGCTTGCTTGGTATCACAGTAGGAGCACTGGTTCCTCGTTTGTTGTAAAAGTTTTCGCTCAATATTGCAAACCAGATGATATTCAAATTGCACGAGAGGCGAAGAAACGTGGAAACTCAAGACGGTCTCGAGATGCACAAATTGAGATGAACCCAGTTCATAATCTTCCAGGGCGATGACTATGAAATAAAATACTGTTTTTTTTTCTTTTCGTATTTACAAAATATTCAGTTCTTTAGGCATCTTCTTAAAGCTTTTGTAGCTTTAAGGGTGTCCTTGTTTATTACCTCCAGAAGGAGACTAGTTAGGTTGCATTTGTTGCAATGAGGCTGTAATTGTACATTTTTTATTTTGTGTAACACAGATGTAATACTTGTTATGAATTTACATATAGTGTAGAAAATGTAGAAACTCTATAGTGTTTTGATTTGAATATAAATTATATCTTGCCCTTAATCTTGAATTTTAAATTCTGAATATGAAGATTAAATAAAAAATATCATTTAATAGTTGAGTCCACCTTGCACATGGCGCTTAATAAGGTTATCTAAAATTTTAATTTTATTATATATAAATTAACTAAATATTAAGAAGTAAAATAAGGTAGTCATTATTATTTATTTATTAATTTATATTAATTAAATAATAAGAACAATAAATAAATTATATTATTTTTTATTTAGCAAAATCAAAGAACATGATTTTTTTTTTTATGTTTTTGGGTTAGGAACCAAATTAACACAAACTTAATGTCTTGGGAATCATTGATTATGTGAGAGATTTGAGAACTATTCATAATAGTATTCCAAAAGAATATAAATTTCCACTACAAAATGATGCTAATTCCATTTATTTTGTTTAGATCTCATTATATTTTTTAGACAATTAAAGGTTAATGATTATGTTAATTTTCAGTCATAACTCCCTAAAAATTCTAAAATTAGTCGTACTTATCCAAATATTGTATCATATCTAAGTGTGGAAATCCAAATGAAATTAAGACAGGATATTTTGAGAAATCATTAGTAATTTTAGGAGCTTGGTGTTTAGATTAAAGCAACAATTATGGATTATCTTTTGTAACGGGGAGAAGGGGTTACCTACTTTTATGGCCAAGCCCGATTTGTTAGCTTCAAATCTATAGACATATTTGAGACTATTTGATGTTTGAGGCATAAACTTGAAACCCACAAATTAATTCAATTTTAATTCTGCACAATAATACAATTTTTTTTAAAGAAAACCAATTATGGAGGCGAAGAAAGGGCACCATAAAATATTGCTAGAGAATGCCAACAACCAGCAACGAGAACAACCAACATAAATATTCGTGAATCATTGTGTCACGTTTCTAAAATTACATTGCATTTGTAATTTTATCTTGACATCGCTGATATTGTCACGCGCTCGATTGATAATATCCGATTCATCGGTATCATCGTTATATCATTGATATTTCGTAAAGTTTTACGATGCGTGAACTAAATTAAACATAGTTTTCTTATAATAAGAAATTAATTAACTGTACATTGTTATAATGTATTTAGGGTTATCAAAATGACAAATGTATGATAATAATTCTTATTTTATATATTAAATATTTTATAATTTTATCTGTATAATGGTAATATTAATTTTGTATGAGCAAATATAATTTGAATAAACTTATTTCTTAATATGGATAAGTAATTGTTAACGTTATTTATTGTTAACAGTATTTGTGTGAAAGTTGGCGACATTAATCCAGAGCAGGAAGAAATCAACATTATGTGGATTAGACGTGTAACATTAAATGTACTTAACGAGCAACTTTAAACTTTAACTATTTTTTTCTTTATGTGGACTAGAGTCTAGCTGCGCAATTTTGAACTCGAATTTATCGAATTAGAATAGCACCGTACATTCAATTGGGATAAAAAAAATATTGCATTTTTGTCGATAAAAAGTTGATGGATGAAATAATTATTTACTAGTATGAAAGTGTATTTAGTAAATTTTTCTATAATTCAAATTTTGACAGAATAATGCAATGAGATTTTCTGCATTAATGCAATACAACTCAAATCACACAAATTCGCCCATTGTATTATACTTAAGAGTTGTAAAATGAAAATAACCAGTCGCACATATACAAATTAGTCACACATATACAAATTCAACTTTCCAAAATAATGAGTCAAAATAGTGAACAGTAAGCATAAAAATAAGAAGGCGCGTGGTGAGTATGGATAAGTATAAATTAAATCTTGTAAAAAGTGGAAAAAAATTGAAGAAAAAGGAGGCAGTGGTAATTATAAATTAAGCACCACCCTAATTATTTTGTACAACCACAAGAAAAAAAAACCCGACTTTTCTTTCTTGCCTCCCTCTTTTCAGCAAAAAAGCAAGCCGTCCCTTTTGCTTCTCTCCTCACTTCTTCACTGTATTTCATTTCTCTTTTACTGAATTTTTATTTAAAATTCATTTATATTATATAATAAAATTAAATACTTTTGTAAGCAAGATTTTTAATTTTTGCATAATGAATAATCAATCAATCTAGGTTGAGTCAAAAAATAAAAATGAAAATGGCGTCGTAATATAATTGAACTGACTTTTTTAGCTATTAAAAGATTTGTACTTTTTGTGGTTCTCAAGTACTTTTCAGAATCTTTCAAGTCAAGCCGTCGTCATGCCCGCGCAAAGTCAGTCTGCTTCACAACCTCCGATGGAAAATCAAATGCTCGTCCCATACGCCGACGACGGCGCCACGATAGGTTCTCCTCCGACGCCGCTCCAGTCGATACCAGCGGGCACGGTGGTGATTAATCACGTCAACCTGAAATTGGGCAGGAGAAGGCGCTCGAAGAAGCGCGCGACTGATGGCCCTCTGAATCCGATCGGTGGCGGGCACCCCCAAACTTTCTCTCCAATGAGTCATGGTCCGGTGCAAACGGAGATCCAGCCGCCCGTATTCGGATCTGGCTCCCGCACAGTTGGTGGATCGAGCGGGAACAAGGAAGCTTGGGTTAAGATTGTTTCTTCTTCATCATCTCTATGTTTGTTAATATTTGAAATGAATGAACTATAAATAGGTGTTTGGTGTATGTATATTATATATATATATATTCTGACCAATTCCAGGATCAAAGGAGAGGGACATGTCCCTGTTTTATATTATTTTTGTCTGCTTTATTTATGAGTGCATTTTTACCTAATGGATGCCCAGGCACATCCACTTCATTCTTCTCCAGCACAGCTTTACCCTTCAAAGTTCAGACGGTTAAGCGGTGATCTGAAGGAAGTAATATCGCCATTAATCATTATATATTTTAGCTGGGAAGGGACAATCCACATATTTATCCTAGGCATAAACAAGTGAATGGATAAAATTAGTAGTTACCCCCAGTTGTATACTGCACGATACTTGATCTGTAGTTGATATGCAATGAACAACGACCATGTCCAAATCTAATGAAATCCATCCATAGTAGTAAATCCTCTGACCTGCATTTTTATAAGTGCATAAAGAAGTATAAGTATCAACGCCTCATGTTCTTTGTTTTTTTTTTACATTCGAAAATTTCTCAATTCATGATGATCACACAATTGTAGAAATGTATTTAAATCAGCATTCCTTAATGCAAAACCTATTTTCTAGAATTGAATTAAAAAAGCATGGTGTTTTAGATGATCAATCAATATGATTGGCATTGATTAGTAATTTAAATATTGTGTCATCTGAAAAACTGACAAGCAATGTAAATTTGTTTGCATAATTCGACTTCCAGCATTTAAGAATCACTCTTGCATCAATTCTACAGTAATCATTGTAATGAATTATTAATTAAATGAAATAGTGGGAAAATGATTGATAATCATACAAGTACATAAACACATAACATGATCTTATTATAACTAATAAAGTGATTGTTAGTAACTCTCAAACAACTATAGAAGTAATTGTTTTTGATGATGATCCTAAATTTTTGAAATTCCAAAAGAATAAGGGTTTAACTGGAATTGAGGGTTTTGAATTAAATGAAGGGATTTGGAGTTAAGATTTTCCAATGACTTTTGCATTAGAAAATTCACAATTATTGCAACCGAAATAGCCCCAAAAATGGGTCCAGAAAGATTTCAAATCAATAATATTAATCTAAAATTATCCAAACAAATGCAATCGGTTTGTTACAAAGATTTTGAGATGATTAGTTTGCAGATCCAGCGGTCGGACATAACCTTAAGAAGGAATTCGCCACAAGATTCTTCATATATTAGACTCAATAGACCCTACAACAACCAACCAATTCTGAAAATTGAACTTATTAGATCCCAAAAAGAGCCTAATGAAAATAGATGCACATGTAAAAGCACTACTTATCTGTAACAACGATTGATTAATATATAACAATGAAATACAAAATAAAATCGTGTTGCATTTAAAGATTATCGATTTGACCTTGCCATATCCTGTAAAGGCTTCGAATTTAATCGCCATTTGCATTTGGACATCGAGGAGAATTTAACTGGAAAAATGAGAGATGGGCGGTACTCGCCGCTATCTGGCTTTTGGCATGTGGTGCGAGCAGATACACGTTGTATATATAGGATTTTCAATGTGGTTGGTAACCCTAACGCCAACGTCATAGGTAATAAATGGGTAGGTAAGACGACCTTATCTAAACAATAATGTAATTAGGGTAGGTAAGAAGACCTTATCCAAACATCAATGTAATTAGGGCCAACCAAGCCCTTTAACGTTGTTGGCTTTCAGTATTCTAGAGTATGCGCTTGGGCTGGAATTTCGCCCCTTCATCGTTGTTGGTTTTCGGTATTCTAGAGTATGCGCTTGGGTTGGAATTTCTCCCACCCATTAACGGGCCTAGCCACTTCAATCACATAGAAACTGGTTGGGTAACATATGAACTAGTATAATGTATGACCTGGAACACCTCATGATCCTAAAAAAGTTAGGTCCCTAACTTAGACTAAGGTGTATCATTCTTTGCCCCAGCGTTTAAACGCAGAACGTTAATAAACGCGGCTCGGGTGTTATTTATTCCTTTTTTCGGGTCTAAATAACAATTCAAAATATTGTATTAGGGTTCAAACTTTATTTTCTTGATTTGGATTGTAAAGATTAGAGATCGAAGAACAAGATTCAAACGTGATTGTAAACAGATCTTTCGACAACGGGTTTAATCAATTTTATTTATTTAATCTCCTTTTATTCTTGTCAATTTATCATGTTTATTTTTATTATTGTTGATTGTGCTTTCGCATCTATGGAGTAATCCATTTTATTCTGTAATCGAGAATAGCCCGATAATATGTTATCAACCTGCATTATAGAGTCTTTTGCTTATGATTGGAATTCTTAGTAATTAAATATTTGTGAATTTGCTGGCCAAATATTACATGTTCATAGATATTAGGTGAAAATTCTGACAGATGACATCTAAATCGGAACCCTAGTATTCAAATATAGGATCCTAAATCACGAAAGTAGTTTTAGGGCTTTTGAGAAATCGATACACTGTCACAGAACTGAATGAATCTGAGCTTAGTCTAATCGTCACGAAAGTAGGGGATTAATTAACTTGAGTAAATTATTATGCTTTAAAAGAAGGTAATATGTAAAATTGGATAGTATCCTTCATAAGTGGTGATCGTAACTGAATTGGTGATATAATTGAATTGATAACGTATGTCGTGGTGAACCCTGATTCTTGAATTATTAATCCCATATAATCAAAATCAGTTTTCTACGTTCTATTTAGTTTTCTTTACAAATTATCTCGTTAGTTCATTAGGCTTAGATTACTGATAACTGAAGGAATTAATGCTTGATTATTTGGTCCTCGTGAAAACGGTATCTTTTGTACTACACAGAAGCCGTGCGCTTGCGGATTTTACACACATCAAGTTTTTGGCGCCGTTGCCGGGGACTAGAATAATTAATATTAGTTCTTTTCAAATTTAGTGAGACTAAGCCATTTTGTTTTTATTTTTTATTTTTAGTTTTTTTTTGTTTTTATTTCAGGATTTCTGTCTTTCTCTTGTATGCAAAGCAACATCGATTTCCCATTCGAGCTAGATCTAGAAATCGAAAAAACTTTTCATGCAAGGAGAAAGTTACAAAGGCTGAAGCAAGCTCAACTGAACCAAGCAGCCATGGCTGAAGAGATTGCAAACATGAACATTAACGCGAATCCAAACGCAAATGCAAATGGAAACGCAAATGCAAACGCGAGGTGTCTGAAGGATTTTGCAGCACCTAACGCACAAACCCTTCACTCTAGCATCACGAGACCTACTGTCGAAGCTAATAACTTCGAGCTCAAGCCATCCCTTCTACAAATGGTTCAGCAGAATCAGTTTGGGAGTGCATCTACTGAAGAACCAAACCTCCACCTGTCCATGTTTTTAGAGTACTGCGACACTCTAAAGATGAACGGAGTTTAACAAGATGCTATCAGGCTGAGATTGTTCCCATTTTCACTGAGAGACAAGGCGAGAGCGTGGTTGCATTCGTTACCATCGGGTTCCATCAGAACATAGGATCAACTTATGCAGTGCTTCCTAGCGAAGTATTTTCCTCCGAGCAAGACTGCACAACTGAGGAACCAAATCACTACTTTTTCTCAACGAGACGGTGAATCGCTATATGAAGCTTGGGAGCGATTCAAGGATCTTCTCCGACTGTGCCCACATCATGGGCTGGAAAAGTGTCTCATAGTTCATACGTTCTACAATGGGTTAATCTACAATACGAGGATGTCTGCCGATGCAGCAGCAGGAGGAGCTTTAATGAACAAAGGTATTGACGAAGCTTATGATCTAATCGAGGATATGGCACTGAACCACTACCAATGGTCAAGCAAAAGATCGATTCCATAGAAGACACCAGGTAAGTACGATCTTGACGCTATTACTCTACTTTCTGCACAAGTAGAAGCCATGTCTAAGAACTAGATTCGATGAACATGCATGTTAATTCTGTCAATACTCTAGTTCCTATGTGAGAAATATGTGGTATGGTTGGGCATGTTGCATTAGAGTGTCAACTAGCAAGTGTACCTAGGGGTGTTCACGAGTCGAGCTTGAGCCAAGCTGGGCCGAAAATTCGAGCTCGAGCTCGACCTCGAGGAGCTGCATAAATGTGAGCTCGAGCTCGAATTTTTTTTTTTAAAAATAAAATATATTTTTTTTGTAAAAATATATTATTAATTGTATATTTACATATATTATTAAATATAATCTTAATTAATGTCAAAAATATTATTATTTATACTTATATTATTATATATATTATATTATATAAAAATATTTGAATAAATATTTATTTTTTATATATATTAATAAGAAATTATTTTTTATTCCGGCTCGCGAGCTGGCGAACATGCGAGCTCGAGCTCGAATTTTTTGAACTCGAATCGAGCTATTTTCGAGCCGGCTCTTTGAGCTCGTGAGCCAGCTCGACTCGTGAACACCCCTAAGTGTACCTAATGATCCCTCTATGCAACAAACCAATTTTGTGAATAACTTCAACCAAAATAACGACCCGTTTTCATATACTTTTAATCTTGGTTGGAGGAATCACCCTAATTTTTCGTACAAGCCAAACCAAAACGTAGCTCCACATCCTAACTTTAGCCAGCCACCTGGATTCCAACAGAAGCCTTACAATCCCGTTCCACCACAGAAATCGAACCTAGAATCCCTCCTTGAGAGTTTTGTAGTAGCCCAGACTAAACAAAACGAGGTAGTGAATGATGCAATTAAGCAACTAGCAACTAAGGTCAATTCTTTAGCAACTCACAATAAAAGGCTAGAAACTCGAATTGCACAACAAGCTAGTAACTCTAATAGGACTTTCGGTTCCTTTCCTGGACAACCTGAGACAAACCCGAAGGAACATTGTAATGCAATTACTTTAAGGAGTGGAACCAATTATGAAGGTCCAATGATCTCTACTAGGATGAGTGAAACTGAGTCAACTGAGAAGGTCGAAAAGGTAAAATCGTCTCATCCTGACAAATCTAATGACCAAACGAGTGATGAAAGCGAAAAAGAACCAGTCTATGTACATCCACCACCATATAAGCCACCCGTACCTTTTCCTCAAAGATTAGCTAAAGCAAAATTAGATAAGCAGTTTGGGAAATTTTTAGAAGTTCTAAAAAAGCTTTATATTAATATTCCCTTCACTGATGCACTATCACAAATGCCTTGGTATGCTAAATTTTTTAAGGAAATTATTTCTAACCAACGAAAGCTAGAGGAATATGAAAACCCATCGCTTTAACTGAGGAGTGTAGCACTATAATTCAAAATAAATTACCTCCCAAGCTTAAAGACTTACAGTAGTTTCTCAATAACTTGTGTAATTGGTAATATGACTTTTAACTATGCTTTATATGATCTTGGAGCTAGTGTTAGTCTCATGCCATTGTATGTGGCGAAAAAGTTAGAGATGAATGATTTAAAGCCTACGACCATAATGCAACCGATTGTTCTGTTAAGTATCTGATAGGTGTGTTAGAGGATGTACCTATCAAGGTCAGTAAGTTCTTTATTCCTACGGATTTCGTTGTTCTTGAGATAGAGGAGGATTCCCAAATCCCTATTATTCTTGGTAGGCCTTTTCTAGCTACATCAGGAGCCATCATTGATATAAAAATGGAAGGCTTTCCGTGAATATTGGGGATGAGAGAGTTGAAATTAGTCTATATAAATCTATTGCTAACCGCTCTCTCGAGAACTCTTGTTACAGGATTGACGAAGTTAATCAAATAAGTAAGGAAAAACATGTTATGAAACTATAAGGATCTATTAGAAGCACTATTGTTGAGTGGTGGCTCGATTGAGGAGTAGACAAAATTATCGCTGATACTGCTCGACTGTTTGAAGGGAATCCTCAATTGACATATGCACATGAAAGTGGAAGAATTAACAATGAAGGCATCAAAATATTGCATGACAAAAGGATCCCTCGCCAAATATTAAAAAAATGGCGATTTAGGACTTATATTCAACCGGTGCCTGAGTTTACTTTACCTAAAAATCGAGATCCTAAAGTCGACTGGAGAATTGCCAAGTCGTCGGGTCCAATCCGGGATTTACACTAAGTTAACATGGTAAAGTCAAGCTAATGACTATAAACAAGCGCTTCTTGGGAGGCAACCCAAGTGTTTTTTATTTTATTTTATTTTTATTCTTTTTTTTTTTATCTTTAAACAAAACAAAAATAAAAGAAAATTATCTTTACATGCTTTGTTTTTATTTTCTCGCATAGGGTACGTGAATAGCTCACATTGGATGATAGAGATGCTACACTACCTCTACTTGGAACGAAAATTCTCCTTCGGTATTCGGGCATGTTTTTCAACATCTCATTAGGTTAAGTTTTCTTTTCCCACTACCTATGTGTCATAACATTGAGGACAATGTTATAGTTTAAATTTGGGGGTGAAATTCGACTTTGCATATCTATATTGTATGAGTTTGTTTTGTTGAAGTTTGGAGGCGTTTGAGCTATTCATGTCACATTTATTTTTTATTTATTGTTTTTTTTATGAGTTCTAGCGTCAATTTGTACAACTTGCTAGAATTAACTTAAGAAAGATGGCATGACTTCAATATATAATCTGGACTAATGGAACAAGCATATCTCGATTTTTTGCTCATGTCGACCTAAGATTAGGATTAATTTCTTTAGATGACACTTTATACACAATCTATGGTATAAGAGTTGAGTGGATGTTACATCTTGAGACACGTACGGAGTAACCATGGATATTAACTAAAGTTTTCACAAGGTAAAAGATTTCATAGTCACACTTATGTTTCATAATGAATGCTTAAAATTTGAAAATATTGATGTGTCAAATATTATGACAATGTGAAGCTAACTCAAATAAAGACCTAGTTTGTTTCGTGGCCTTTGACACTCGAGTGATTAAGTCCGAAAGGAGTGTCTCGACACTCAACGCCCTAAAGCTATATAGATTCGGAGTCGTTGGCCCAAAACTCGTTACATGGGTGTCATAGAAAGCCTAAGGGAACAAACATTGCACATGGTCTAATGAGCTAAACAGAAATCCACACGTAACTGTTTAGAAAGTCAAAAATGCTTAAAAGCTTTAATCTTGAAGAGTGTATTTCTGCCTATAAAACTTTATTCCTTTTAAATAATTGAAAGTTTATAAATATTGTGCTTATATCCAAAATTTGGTAAGAATGCCACTTGACTATACTGCCTATGATTGCATGCACTAGTTTGGAAGTTAATTCGACTCTTAGTGTTAATATGTGGCAAAATTGAGAGATATGTACATACTTTTGAGCTTAATTGTTAATGATATTATGCCATTAGTATTTTGTTAATTTTTATAAGTTGTATTGTCTGGATTTAGCTTGAATTCCATAGATTTTGTGGTATATCGAAATGCTAATCGTCACGAGACTATAACTCGTCCTTTTGGGTAACTAAAAGGTTTAAAGGCTTGTTGCACATGATAAGTGCAATCGTGAACTCTACTAAAGTGAGCTAGTTAGCTTTTTGTTTTTTTAGATTATTGCAAGAATCTGGTTGTTCGTTTTCAATGATATTTATTGCTCGAGTACGATCAATCCTAAGTTTGGGGGGGTTGATAAACCTCGATTATACGTGTTTTCTAGTCAAAGATTAGTCGTTTTTATATTTTTATTTTATCATGATTTATACCCCATATACGTTTATAGGTTTGTTATATGTTTGTAGGGTAAAATCATTAATTTCGAGAAAATGATGAAAAAACGTAAGATTGGTGGTAAATTGGCGCTATTTGGAAATACAATCATATCTTGAGCTAAAAACCTACAATATTGATGATGCTTATATGGTTAGAAAGTTAAGATAATTCCATAAACGTTTTGTGAAGAGGACAAGAGCCGGTTCAAACGTTTGAAGGCCCGAAAGTTACAAAATATATTGTGTTATGAACAAAATATGGCAATTTTGGTAGAACGATCATAACTCGAGTTCTACAACTTGGATTAGATCCAAATTGGTTGGGTTGTGACATAGTTCTACAACTTTATAGAAGATGCCAAAGACATATTCGGACAGGAAAATGTGTTTAAATTCGTGGAGTTTAAACGCCCCGCGTTTAAACGCCAAGGGCAGAAACATTCTGCGCCCAGCGATTAAACGCCCGTGTTAAAATGCGGGACGTTAATAAACGCGGATCGGGTGTTATTTATTCTTTTTTTCGGGTATAAATACCCCTTCAAAATATTGTATTAGCGTTCGAACTTTATTTTCTTGATTTGGATTGTAAAGATTAGAGATCGAAGAACAAGATTCAAACGTGATTGTAAATATATCTTTCGACAACGGGTTTAATCAATTTTATTTATTTAATCTCCTTTTATTCTTGTCAATTTTATCATGTTTACTTTTATTATAGAATCTTTGACGTTACATCGCTTTTGCTTATGATTTGAATTCTTAGTAATTAACGCTTGTGAATTTGCTGGCCACATATTTACATGTTCATAAATATTAGGTGAAAATTCTGACAGGTGACATCTAAATCGGAACCCTAGTATTCAAATCTAGGATCCTAAATCACAAAAGTAGTTTTAGGGCTTTTGAGGAATCGATACACTCTCATAGAACTGAATGAATATGAGCTTAGTCTAATCGTCACGAAAGTAGGGGATTTATTAACTTGGGTAAATTATTATGCTTTGACAGAAGGTAATAAGTAAAATTGGTATTTTGGCTATTTTAAAGAGTTTTTTGGTTTGTTGTTTGTGATTAGAGACAATTGTTTGTAACTACAGTTGTATAATGATATAGGAATATGTCAAAACTCGACAGAATTTGAGACAGAATTTGAGATGGGAAATGTCAAAATTCTAAGACAGAATTTGAGACGTAAAATATCAAAATTCTGAGACAGAATTTGAGACGAATAAATTTGTCACAACCATATTAGTCTCAAAATCCGTCTCAGATTTTCCACGAGGCTATCAACATCAAAATTTGAGACGGTATATTTTCGTCTCAATTGAGCATCAGCCACGGAAATTAGGGAGTCTGAGACGGAATAATCCATCTCAGAAGCCCTGTTTTCTTGTAGTGTCTCGTTTCAATTTCCAGGAAAAAGAACAACAACAATTATGCTATTTAACGGCCAATACTTGTCCATAACGACATTTTAGAAGGTTTAAGTTTGATAATAGATAATGTAATATGATTTGCATTGCCTCCAAGTGAGACATGAAAAAAACAACTTTCTCTCTTTGATCCAACGAGTTTTTCTGTACTGGAACTTTTATACTAAAAGTGATTAATACTTGAAGAACTTTTGAAAGACAGAATATACTAAGCCTATTTGCAAGAACTTGTAAAGAAGTAATGAATTTAGAATTTGTTGTATAAGTGACAAAAATGTTAAAATTGGATTCGTTTGTAAAGTTTGATAAAGCATATGAATAGAAGAAGCTAGTAGAAGTTGCCATTGACATGCTTTTACTTTTAGCTTACTTCAAGTTTTTTTTCCTCATAGAAGTAGAAGCATAGTCAATGAAACAAAATTTCAAAAAACAGGCATTTCTATTTTACTAGCAAGATGTACGTGAGTTGCCCGTGAACACCTAATTTTTTTATGCTATGTTTAGATCTTAAAATTTAGGGAGAAAAATACAAGTAAATATTTTTCTTTCTTAAAGTTATCTTTTTATTTTGTCATGAAGGTTATGTTTAATTATTAGTTAATTTTCCATTTGTGTCTTCTATCTCACTTAATAATTTACTGTTGGTGTTGTATTCATTTTTTTCTGATAAATTATCCATAATTAAGTGAAACAACTACACTAAAATTACTACAAATATTTTCTTACATTATTTTGTCCTTTTTAAATTGACATGTAAGTTTTTTTTATAAAAATTAGACTATTAAATCTTTAATAAATTAAAAATTAACTGTAAGATTCAAGATTTTAAAATTAAAAAAAGATATAGAATTAACATGCTCATAAATAATTCTATATATAGATAACTAATGCAAGTCACAGAAAATGAATTGCAATTTTATTTTAAATTGATATAATTTCTAGCAAATGTTTTTTTTATAGATATTACTAAATTTGAGATTGTAATAAGAACATAGATATATAATTCTTATAAGTGGAGTTTATGAATTTATGATGAATGAAGTCGATATTTAGCAATATATGGTTGTATACATACTTGTATCTCTGTAAATAATTTAAATAATGAACTATATGTATACACTTGATAAATAAATATTTAATTCAAAGAAATATATTTATATAAAGGATGTTAATATACTTGTCATAATATTGAATTTTCAAATGGAAAGTTGCCTTTTTATTTTTCACGTCAACTTAGACACTAAGAAAAAGATTAAAGAACATTAGAAGTTATGTCATGTACCGAAATGTGTTTAAATCTTAATTTCACATGTCAAATGAAAAAAAAATCTTAGTAGTTCTCATCTTTATATGAAATAAGTGTTGCATACATTTAAACTAAAATTTAATAGATAATAATACAAATATTCATTATCAATAGTTTATCAAATTAATACCAAGTTCAATGTTGAGAAAAATCTATAGAATATACAGTACAAATCATATATACATGTACATTTATGAATAATTTAGAATTAAACAATTGCGTAAGAATTCACTGACTTATATTAAACACATATACGTAAGTTATTTTTTTTAAAATACAAATTCAAAATTATATTGTAAAGATTGTTGAGAAATGATGAGAAATTCAATAACTAAAACATTACTACTTGACAATGCATGCTAAAATTAAACAATATTTGAAGTCTAGGATAATGTTGAGTATATTTTAATGTTTAAACACTAAAGAAATACAAATATCATCTTTTTAGTTAATAAAGATATAGTAATATAATTGCGTGGTCTAAATGAGACTTTTATGGATTGATTTTTTTTGAAACAAATACTGTTTAATTAATAATTTCTCTGATATGAAATGTACATTGACGTCAGGACATGTAAAGATAATGATAATTCATTACCATGAAAATAGGATATAAGTCTTAATAACAAGCAAACAATTTTTAATTTATGGGAGCTAATTAGGTTGTCATCTTTTGGAATTCATGTTTTACATTTGAAGCTAAACTTTTTAGTATTTTAGCAATTAATTATCTATTTTTTTACTTATGCAATGGACTCAACAAATTCAAGTGGTTTAATTTGAATAAACAAACTTTGGCTAGTTGCTCAATGTTTTCTTTTCTAATTTTTGTGATTAATGTTGTTTAACATTGGTATATATTATAGATTATATACCGGTTGTTTTTTACATTCAGTAATTATTTTTTAATTATGTATATTAGTTTCATCTTTGTTTAGTATAAATAAGTTTTAGTTAAATGTAATATATCAATAAAACAATTATCTTTTAGGGTTTATAGTTTGAAATGCCAAATGGTACTTATATATATAAGTTTTAATCATCTATAAAACATTTATCACTCATTTCTATGTATTTTTAAATAATTTACATGTGCACAAAGGAAAATGAAATTCGAAAATTATACTACATATATTTGATAAGGAGAGGAGTTAGATATCTTGTCATGGCTAATTTTAACAGTATTAAGAGTCTTAAGTTTTAAAACTTATTTAATATAACCCTTATTGAAAGTTAAACATATGAAAAGACAAATATATTTATAAATATGATAAATGTGAGGCATACTAAAGGTCAGCTTATTAATTATTGTCAAAATACCATATTATGATATGAATAATTAAAACAATGGTAATTCTGTCTTTTCACAATGGGAAGAAACAATCCATACTTTTATAGTAGTATAGATTTCCAATCTTAAATAAGACCAAAACTCTATATTTCAAATTATAAAAATGTCTTAGATTGTAATACTACACAAGCAGGGTAGGATAAATTGGCATTTGTGTGTCGAAAATGTTCAATATCTTATAACATGGTTGTTACTAATTAATGCTTCATATTTAATAAATATTATGTTGTTTAATTACCACATAGACCATATGTATCACTTTAGCAGTGCCAACAATTTTCTTCAAAAAGGGCTCATCCAAAAGCATTGTCGAATTATTATTCTTGAAACACATTCTTCATAACAAAAACAACCCAGAAACAACCCAGAATCAGGGGCTCTGTGCTTGTCTTAAGCCAAAATCTGAGATTTGATTTGTTTAGGCTATTGCAAAAACCTCCTTAATAAATTAGGACTTTAAAAGAGAGATTGTGTGAAATATTTTTCTGATTAAGAATTGAAGGTTATGATTCTTATTCAAGCATAAGTAGTTAAGTTTCGAATGAATACATATTAATTGTGCGACAGCTGATAGTTGACAGGTAAAAATAATCTGGAATACAGAATACCAGCGTACTGAAGTTATATTCCAATTTAAACAATTCCGGTTTTCCTTATTCCTGGTCCTACTTCACTTGGTCTCAGGATCAATGTGTCTTGTAATTTTATTTATTGAACAATTTTGTCTGATTTGTAACTTATGTGCAATTATTTGTGTATTTTGTGTAATTAACTTGTACATATTGTCTATTTCTGGTATGGGAAACTTTCCACTTTTCTCAAAGTACATGAAACCTTGACGAGCGGAAGAACTTCCAAAAAATGGCAAATAAACTTTTCTTATTTGGTAAGCCGTCCCTTTAAAGTAAGAAAGATACACCGTCTAAGTTAGGGACCTAACTTTTTTAGGATCATGAGGTGTTCTAGGTCGTACCATTATACAAGTTCATATGTTACCCAACCAGTTTCTATGTGATTGAAGTGGATAGGCCCGTTAATGGGTGGGATAAATTCCAGCCCAAGAGCAAACTCTAGAATACCGAAAGCCAACAACGTCAAAAGGCCTGGCGGGCCCTAATTATATTGATGTTTGGATAAGGTCGTCTTACCTACCCTCATTACATTGAGGTTTGGATAAGGTCGTCTTACCTACCCCATTTATTACCTATGACGCTGGCATTAGAGTTACCAACCACATTGGAAATCCTATATATACAACGTATATCTGCTCGCAACCACAGGTCAAAAGCCAGACAGCGGCGAGTACCGCCCATCTCTCTTTGTTATTTTGTTCTTATCATTTTTCCAGTTAAATTCTCCTCGATGTCCAAATGCATATGGCGATTAAAGCTGAAGCCTTCACATGATATGACAAGGTCAAATCGATAATCTTTCAATGCAATGCGATTTGATTTTGTATTTCATTGTTATCTATTAATCAATTGTTGTTATATATAAGTAGTGCTTTTACATGTGCATCTATTTTCATTAGGCTCTTTTTGAAGATCTGATAAGTTCAATTTTCAGAATTGGTTGGTTGTTGTAGGGTCTAAATCCCTTCATCAAATTCAAAACCCTGAAGTCTAGTGGAACCCTTGTTCTTTTAGAATTTCAAAATTTTAGGATCATCTTCAAAAGCAATTACTTGTATAGTTATTTGAGAGTTACTAACAATCACTTGATTAGTTATAATAAGATCATGTTATGTGTTTATGTACTTGAATGATTATCAATCATTTTCCCACGATTCATTTAATTAATGATTCATTATAATGATTACTGCATAATCGCTACAAGAGTGATTACAAACGTAGAAAGTCGAATTTTGTAACAAACTTAAATTGCTTGTCAGTTTTTCCAGATGACGCAATATTTAAATTACTAATTAATGGCAATCATATTGATTGATCATCTAAAACACCATGCTTTTTTAATTCAATTCTAGAAAATAGGTTTTGCATTAAGGAATGCTGATTTAAATACATTTCTACAATTGTGTGATCAATTGTGAATTGAGAAATTTTCAAATGTAAAAAAATACAAAGAACATGAGGCGTTGATACTTATAATTCTTTGTGCACTTATCAAAATGTAGATATGTGGATTTATTACTTTGGATGGATTTCATTAGATTTGGACATGGTCGTTGTTCATTGCATATCAACTACAGATCAAGCATTGTGCAGTATGCTTCAAAGCATAATGCAACTCCAAATCAGTTGTTGCCCGCACACTCATGGAGAAAGATCCGATGAAATAATTGAAAAGAATCTTGTTCAAGAGTGCGCATATTATGCTAAAAAAATCTGTAATTAATTATGATGGCTAACTTATGTTGGTCTTTCTCCAGGATTTCCTAGAATCAACATCAGCAATTTCCACTAATAAGGGGAAGAAGCATGTTTCGAATGAGGTACGGTCCCTTAAATAATGTGCCAGCTACAGTTGTTCTTATGTATTGATACTATTTCATTACCAATTCATCATCAATATACCATAATGCATCTTTTTTTTGGATGACGAGGGAAACCCGCAGCCGCTACTGTTAGGGGTGCATTGGGTAAACCCCACTCTTGTGTATTACCCTACAAACCACACAAGAGATGTAAATCAGCCTAGGTTACCTATAGCTGACAGGCTCACAGTAGAGAAGACAAATAAGCATTCTTTCATCAGGAATCGAACCCGTGACCTAGGCCACAACATTCAGATGCCCTACCAACTCTACCGGGGGTTGCCCCCTACCAGAATGCATCTTTGTCTCTATGAGATGGTGATGATTCACATACACAGTGTGTAACGTGCATGCATTATTGACACTTTTCTTACAAACTTGATCATGTGGCTGAAGAAATGCAAGCTCTATAAAGCTCTTATCATGATGAGTTTACTAATTATTTTTAGCAACTTCTCTCTTATGTCCTTATATATGAGTTCATCTTGTCAGGTGTGCACAACATCTGAGGAACACAATGAAGTGGAAAACCAAAATGAGCTTGATTGCTCAAGGGCTTTGTTGGAAATTTCTCTTGAGAGCCAAAACGAAGTAGAATGTGCAAGGGCTCTGTTACAAATATCGGCTCAGAGTATGTCGGAGGAGAACCAGCCGCGGCGCCATTGTCGGTGTACGGGATGAGAGCATTTGATTTTCCATCGGGGTTGTCAAGTAGACTTTGTGCGGGCATGACGATGGTTTGACTTGAAAGATTCTGAAAAGTACTTGAGGACCACAAAAAGTACAAAAAGTACAGATTTTTCAGTAGATAAAAAAGTCGGTTCAATTATATTGAGACGCCATTTTCAGATTTTTTTTGGACTCAACCATGATTGATTGATTATTTATTCTGAAAAAATTAAAAATCTCGCCTACAAAAGTATTTAATTTTTATATATAATATAATTAAATTTTAAATAAAAATTTAGAAAAAGAGAATTGAAATACAGTGAAGAAGTGAGGAGAGCAGCAAAAGGGACGGCTTGCTTTTTTGCTGAAAAGAGGGAGTCAAGAAAGAAAAGTAGGGTTTTTTTTTCTTGAGGTGGTACAAAATAATTAGGGGTGGTGCTTAATTTAAAATTACCACTGCTTCCTTTTTCTTCAATTTTTTTCCACTTTTTGCAGTATTTAATTTATACTTATCCATACTCGCCACACGCCTTCTTATTCTTATGCTTAATGTTCACTATTTTGACTCTATATTTTGGAAAGTTGACACTAATTTGTATATGTGCGACTGGTTATTTTCATTTTACAACTCATAATTATAATACAATGGGGGAAATTGTGTGATTTGAGTTGTATTGCATTAATGTATAAAATCTCATTGCATTATTCTGTCAAAATTTGAATTATAGAAATATTTACTAAATACACTTTCATACTAATAAATAATTGTTTCATCCATCAACTTTTATCGTCAAAAATGCGATATTTTTTTAATCCCAATTCAATGTACGGTGCTATCCTAATTCGACAAATTCGCGTTCAAAATTGCGTGTCTAGACTCTCGTCCAATAAAGAAAAAATAATTAAAGTTTAAAGTTGCACGTTGAGTACACTTAAAGTTACACGTCTAATCCACAGAATGTCGATTTCTTCCTGCTCAAGAATGTCGCCAACTTTCACACAAATACCGTTAACAATTAGCAATCCATATTAAGAAATAAGTTTATTCAAATTATATTTGTTCATTAAAAATTAATGTTACCATTATACGGATAAAATTATAAAATATTTAATATATAAAATAAGAATTATTATTATACATTGTCATTTTGAAAACCTAAATACATTATAAGAATTTATAGTTAATTAATTTATTATTATAAAAAAAAAAATGTTTAATTTAGTTCATGCATCGTAAAACTTTACGAAATATCGATGATATAACGATGATATGGACGAATCGGATATTATCAATCGAGCGCGTGACATTATCAGTGATGCCAAGATAAAATTACAAATGCATACATGATTTTAGCAACTGTGACACAATGATTCATGAATATTTAGGTTGGTTGTTCTTGTTGTTGGTTGTTGGCATTCTCTAGCAATATTTTATGGTGTCCTTTCTTCGCCTCCATAATTGATTTTCTTTAAAAATTTGTATTATTGTACAGAATTAAAATTGAATTAATTTATGGGTTATGAGCTTATGTCTCAAACATCAAATAGTCTCAAATATGTCTATAGATTTGAAGCTAACAAATTGGGCTTGGCCATAAAAGTAGGTAACCCCTTCTACCCATTGCAAAAGATAATCCATAATTGTTGCTTTAATTTAAACACCAAGCTCCTAAAATTACTATGGTTTCTCAAAATATATAGTCTTAATTTCATTTAGATTTCTGCATTTAGATATGATACAATATTCGGATAAGTATGACTAATTTTAGAAATTTTTAGGGAGTTATGACCGAAAATTGACATAATCATCAACCTTTGATTGTCTAATAAATATAATGAGATCTAAACAAAATAAATGGAATTAGCATCAATTTGTAGTGGAAATTTATATTCTTTTGGAATACTATTACGAATAGTTCTCAAATCTCTCACATAATCATTGATTCCCAAGACATTAAGTTTGTGTTAATTTGGTTCCTAACCCAAAAACATAAAAAAAATTATTTTCTTTGATTTTGCTAAATCAAAAATGATATAATTTATCTTACTCTAGTTATTTTTCTTATTATTTAATTAATATTAATTAGTACAATATGTAATATCTAAATGAATTAACATATTAATATTTAATTTTTATGTAAATAAACAACAATGACTACCTTATTTTACTTCTTAATATTTAGTTAATTTATATATAATAAAATTAAAATTTTAGATAATCTTATTAAGCGCCATGTGCAAGGTGAACTCAACTATTAAATTATATTTTTTATTTAATCTTCATATTCAGAATTTAAAATTAAAGATTAACAGTGCCAAACATAATTTTTTTCAAATCAAAACACTTGAGTACTATGAAGTAAAAAATATTTTCAAAATGGAGTGTGTCCCAAGAATTACGTACAGAATTTGGTCATTGGTTCTAAATAAGGGGAATTTACTGTTAATAATTTCTACATTCTCTACACTATATGTAAATTCATAACAAGTATTATATCTATATTACAAAAAATTAAAAAAATATGCAATTACATCCTCATTGCAACAAATGCAACCTAACTAGTCTCCTTCTGGAGATGATACAAAAAGGGCACCCTAAAAGCTACAGAAGATTTAAGAAGTGGCTTAAAGAATTGAGTATTTTGTATTTAAGAAGGGCACCCTCTGTCATGGAATGTTGTGTTCCATACGACGAAGGGACAAGTATCAAGGGTATTCTGAAGGTTATAGAAGACATGTACAAGAAGCCATCAGCGGCGAATAAGGTTCATCTGATCCGGCGTCTCTTTAACCTAAAGATGTTAGAGAGTACTGTGGCGGCTGAGCATCTGAGTGAATTCAATCTGATAACAGCTCAATTGAGCTCAGTTAGGATTGATTTTGATGACGAGGTTAGAGCCCTAATTTTGTTGTCTTCTCTACCTGAAAGTTGGGGTTGAATGGTTACCATTGTTAGTGCCTCAATAGGGAAGGAGAAGTTGAAATTTGACGGAGTAAGAGATCTGATTATGAGTGAAGAAATCCATAGGAGAGAATCACTTATAGCTTCGGGATCAGTTCTGAATACAGAAAATAGAGGCAGATCAGAATCAAAGAATTCGAACATAAGTAAGTCAAAGTCGAGAGGTAAAAGTAAGACGAAAAAGGACCTGAGTTCCATAAAGTGTTGGAATTGTGAGCAACTTGGTCATTACAAGAACAAGTGCACAACACCTGAGAAGAATGAAAATCAGCTAATGCAGCAACTGAATATATCAGTGATGCCTTGATTTTGAGTGTGAGCAGTCCATTGAAATCGTGGGTTTTGGATTCTGGAGCATCGTTCAATTCTTGTAGTGATGCTGACATAATGGAACATTATACTTTCATAGAATTCAGTAAGGTTTATCTTGCTGATGATGAGCCTTTAACAATCGTGGAGAAGTGAGATGTTCGAATTAAAACTTCGTATGGAAGTGTGTTGCAGTTGCGGGATGTGAGACATATTCATGGTTTAGAATTTGGTCTTTGTAGGACAACTAGACGATAATGGATACATTGTGACTTTTGGTTGCAGTACCTGGAAGATAACCAAAGGGGCCATGATACTGATCGAGGTAAGAAAGAAAGCATATTGTATATGACAACTAACACCAAAGAAAGTATTTCTCTTGCAGGAAAAAACATTGATATGAATTTGTGGCATTGCCGACTTGGCCACATGAGTGAGAAAGGGATGAAGGAGCTTTGTTCGAAAGGTAAGCTGTCGGGCCTCAAAACAGTCGATGTTGGCTTATGTGAGGATTGTTTATTCGAAAAAATAAAAATGGTTGAGTTTTTGAAGGGATGCAGAACCTTGAAGAATGAGAAGTTAGAGTTCGGGCATAGTGACTTATGCGGACTGGCACCAGTTACATCTCTTGGTGGGGCGTCATATTACATGACTTTCATTGATAACTCCGTGAGAAAGATATGGGTTTATTTTTTGAAATATAAATCTTACGCTTTTGATGCTTTTAGAAAATGGAAGGCCCTTGTAGAAAATCCTGCTAATAAGTTGACTAAGAGTGTGACCTTAGAGAAATTGAAGTTATGCATGGCTTCAATTGGCCTAAGAACCTGAGTTGAGAGGTTTGGCGCTGCCGGGACCATTATGGGCTACTGAATGAGAAGATCGAGAGATGATTACATTGATTGTTGAGTTCAGTCTCTAAGTGGGAGATTGTTGAATTATGGAGCTTGAAGAACTATAAACAAAACCACATCCTGAAGGGGTATTTTAGTCTTTATGTAATCTTTTTCTTATTAGGGTTACGTATCTTGTATTATAAATAGCCCCGATCTCATTGTAACTCATAATCACAATCTAATCTCATTACGAAAAATATAGTAAAAATCCTGGCTTGGTAGCGCCCCAAGACGTATTCAAAATTCTTTTGACGAATTGTATAAACAATTCGTGAGTTCATTTATTGTTCTTTTTTTTCGTGTGATTATTCATTGACATCATATTATTAACAGAATCGGGTTCATCTCTATTTGTGCATCTTGAGACTGTATTAAGTTTCCATGTTTTTCCACCTCTCGTGCAATTTGAATATCACTTGGTGTGTAATATTGAGCGAAAACTTTTACAACAAAACGAGGAACCAGTGCTCCTACTGTGATACCAAGCAAGCATACCCAGAACAGTTTTGTAGTGGCGATATTAAAGAAGGCGCTGCAAAAATAGCAACAAGAATTAATCTCGTTTCAGTTTCGAGGAAAAACAACAACAATTATGCTATTTAACGGACAATACTTGTCCATAATGACATTTTAGAAGGTTTAAGTTTTATAATAGATAATGTAATATGATTTGCAATGCCTCCAAGTGAGACATGAAAAAAACAACTTTCTCTCTTTGATCCAACGAGTTTTTCTGTACTGGAACTTTTATACTAAAAGTGATTAATACTTGAGGAACTTTTGAAAGACATAATATACTAAGCCTATTTGCAAGAAATTGTGCTTTCAAAGAAGTACTTAATTTAGAAGTTGTTATATAAGTGGCAAAAATGTTAAAGTTGGATTTGTTTGCAAAGTTTGATATAACATATGAATAGAAGAAGCTAGTAGAAGTTGCCTTTGACATGCTTTTACTTTTAGCTTACTTCAAGTTTTTTTCCTCATAGAAGTAGAAGCATAGTCAATGAAACCAAATTTCAGAAAACATGCCATTTCTATTTTATTTCCAATCTTAAACAAGACCAAAATTATAAAAATGTCTTAGATTGTAAAACTAGAGAATCAGGGACGGATAAATTGGCATTTGTGCGTCGAAAATGTGCAATATCATATAACATGCTTGTTACTATTTAATGCTTCATATTTAATAAAACTTATGTTATTTAATTACCACATAGACCATATGTATCACTTTAGCAGTGCCAACAATTTTCTGCAAAACGGGCTCATTCAAAAGTATCGTCGACTAATTATTCTTGAAATACATTCTTCAGAACAAAAACAACCCAAAAGCAGGGGCTCTGTGCTTGTCTTAAGCCCAAAATATGAGATTTGATTAGTTTAGGCTATTGCAAAAACCTCCTTAATAATATCCATTGGTCTTCTCAATTAGTGGTCTTAAATCAGGAATTTAAAAGAGAGATTATGTGAAATATTTTTCTGATTAAGAATTGAAGGTTATGATTCTTATTGAAGCATAAGTAGTAAAGTTTAGAATGAATACATATTAATTGTGCGATGGCTGATAGTTCACAGGTAAAAATAATTTGGGATACATAATACCAGCGTACTGAAGTTATATCGAATTTCCAATTTGAGAAATTCCGATTTTCCTTATTCTTGGTCCTACTTCACTTGGTCTCAGGATCAAAGTGTCTTGTAATTTTATTTATTGAACAAGTTTGTTTGATTTATAACTTATGTGCATTTATTTGTGTATTCTGTGTTATTAACTTGTACATGTTCTCTGTTTTTGGTATGGGAAACTTTCCACATTTCTCAAAGTACATGAAACCTTGACGAGCGCAAGAACTTCCAAAAAATGGCAAATAAACTTTTTTTGTTTGGTAAGCCGTCCCTTTAAAGTAAAAAAGATACACCTTAGTCTAAGTTAGGGACCTAACTTTTTTAGGATCATGAGATGTTCCAGGTCGTACCATTATACAAGTTCATATGTTACCCAACCAGTTTCTATGTGATTGAAGTGGATAGGCCCGTTAATGGGTTGGTGAAATTCCAGCCCAAGCCCATACTCTAGAATACCGAAAGCTAACAATGATAAGTGGTGATTTCAGCCCAAGCGCATACTCTAGAATACCGAAAGCCAACAACATTAAAGGGCCTGGTTGGCCCTAATTACATTGATGTTAGGATAAGGTCGTCTTACCTACCCTAATTACATTGATGTTTGGATAAGGTCGTCTCACCTACCCTATTTATTACCGATGACGCTGGCGTTAGGGTTACCAACCACATTGAAAATCATATATACAACATATATCTGCTCGCAATCACAAGCCAAAGGCCAGATAGCGGCGAGTACCGTCCATCACTCATTGTTATTTCGTTCTTATCATTTTTCCAGTTAAATTATCCTCGATGTCCAAATGCATATGGCGATTAAAGCTGAAGCCTTTACAGGATATGGCAAGGTCAAATCAATAATCTTTCAATGCAACACGATTTGATTTTTTATTTCATTGTTATATATTAATTAATTGTTGTTATAGATAAGTAGTGTTTTTACATGTGAATCTATTTTCATTAGGCTCTTTTTTGGGATCTCATAAGTACAATTTTCAGAATTGGTTGATTGTTGTAGGGTCTATTGAGTCTAATATATGAAGAATCTTCTGGCGGATTCCTTCTTAAAGGTTATGTCCGACCGCTGGATCTGCGAAATAATCATCTGAAAATCTTTGTAACAAACTGATTGCATTTGTTTGGATAATTTTAGATTAATATTATTGACTTCAAATCTTTCTGGACCATTTTTAGGCTATTTCGGTTTCAATAATTGTGGATTGTATCCTTCTAATGCAAAAGTCATCTGAAAATATTGACTCCAAATCCCTTCATCCAATTCAAAAACCTCAATTCCAGTGACCCTTGTTCTTTTGGAATTTCAAAATTTTAGGATCATCTACAAAAGCAATTACTTCTATAGTTGTTTGAGAGTTACTAACAATCACTTGATTAGTTATAATAAGATCATGTTATGTGTTTATGTACTTGTATGATTATCAATCATTTTTTCACGATTTCATTTAATTAATGATTCATTATAATGATTACTGCAGAATTGCTGCAAGAGTAATTCTTAAATGCAGGAAGTCAAATTTTGTAATAAATTTACATTGCTTGTCAGTTTTTCCAGATGACGCAATATTTAAATTACCAATCAATGCTGGTCATATTGATTGATCATCTAAAACACCATGCTTTTTTAATTCAATTCTAGAAAATAGATTTTGCATTACGGAATGCTGATTTAAATACATTTCTACAATTGTGTGATCATTTGTGAATTGAGAAAATTTCAAATGTCAAAAAATACAAAGAACATGAGGCGTTGATACTTATAATTCTTTATGCACTTATCAAACTGCAGGTTAGTGTATTTACTACTTTGGATGGATTTCATTAGATTTGGACATGGTCGTTGTTCATTGCATATCAACTACAGATCAAGCATCGTGCATTATGCTTAAAAGCATAATGCAACTCCAAATCAGCTGTTGCCCTCACACTCATGGAGAAAGAACTTCTCTCCTTGGTGGATGTGAAGACGAAAACAAACATGATTCCTCATGCCATATACAACTGGGGGTAACTACTAATTTTGTCCATTCACTTGTTTATGCGAAGGATAAATATGTGATTGTCCCTTCCCAACTAAAATATATAATGATTAATGGCGATATTACTTCCTTCAGATCACCGCTTAACCGTCTGAACTATGAAGGGTAAAGCTGTGCTGGAGAAGAATTCTCCATCTTTGACCCTAAACCTCTTCAGTGATAGCACCAAATTGGAGCAAACAATTCTCCATCTTTGAATCAATCAGCAAGACTGCAACTTTCGATATTGGATATCCTTCTGTGATTGGATAATCTTTTGATGCATCTAAAGCAATAGATATATCACATGCATCTTTTATTGCTTTCTCAGTCAACAAAAGGTTATCATCAGCATCAGTCAATCTACTTATGTTCATTGTTTTCATGAATGAGGTTAGAGATGGCCCTAGTGAAATGGCCAATATACAAAATGACCCAAAGTTCAAAAACTCTAGCTTCGGGTTCTGCTTCCTGTGGTAATAGTTGTAAAGCAAAACAACTGCATGCATCTAAACAAGACAAGAAGATAACAAAAGAAATCAGAGGTAGATTGTCATATTAGCTTAAATAATATGATATGTGGCTCTCCAAGGGTCGAATGGTTCTATTAAGACCTTGAAAATTGTTCGATTTTGAAAACGGGCATATCAAATGATGTGGTTTTAAAACTAAAGCTTAATCCCCTTTTATTAGTCCTATTTCTAATTTGTTTTTTGGCTTCATTTTGTAACCAATAGAAGGTAGAGCCATTGGGAATATAAAACGGCAGATTCTCATACTAGTGAAAAGCACGTGTCTGGGGGCATCCATCAGGTAATTTGATAGACATTGAGCGTCAGTTTAATCCATCAGGTATCGATGGGAGCGGCATCAGAGGAGAACCGGTCGCGGCACCAGCATCAGCATACGACACAGTCATTTGATTTTCCATCGGAGGTTGTGAAGCAGACTGACTTTGCGCGGCGGCTGGAGTAGTTGGGTTAGAGTCGCAGCTGGGCATGACGACGACTTGACCTTGAAAGATTCTGAAAATTACCTGAGGACTATAGAAAGTACATATCTTTCAGTAGCTAAAAACGTCGGTTCAATTATAATAAGACGCCATTTTCAGATTTTTGTTTTACTCAACCGTGATTGATTACTTAATTATTCATTCTGCAAAAATTAAAAATCTCGCCTACAAAAGTATTTAATTTTTATTATATAATATAAATGAATTTTAAACAAAAATTCAGAAAAAGAGAATTGAAATACAGTGAAGAAGTGAGGAGAGCAGCAAAAGGGACGGCTTGCTTTTTTGCTTAAAAGAGGAGGCAAGAAAAGAAAAGTAGGGTTTCTTTTTTTCTTGTGGCGGTACAAAATAATTAGGGGTGGTGCTTAATTTATAATACCACTGCCTTCTTTTTTTTTAATTTTTTTCAACTTTTACATTATTTAATTTATAATTGTCCATACTAGCCACCTTATGCTTATCTGTTCACTAATTTGACTGTACATTTTGGAAAGTGGACATTAATTATTTTTATTTTACAATGGATAATTATAATACAATGGGCTAATTTGTGTGATTTGAGTTGTATTGCATTAATGTATAAAATCCTTTATGTCAAAATTTGAATTCTAGAAAAATATCTAAATTCACTTTCATACTAATAAATATTAATTTCATTCAAAATATCCACCAACTTTTTATCGACAAAAATGTGATACAAAATAATAAGGCGTCGTGCTTAATTTATAATTACCGCTGCCACATTTTCTTTTAATTTTTTCCACTTTTTACAGGATTTGATTTATACTTATTCATACTCGCCACTCGCCACTCGCCTTCTTATGCTTATTTGTTCACTATTTTGATGGTACATTTTGGAGAGTCAACACTAATTATTTTTATTTTACAATGGATAATTATAATACAATGGGCTAATTTGTGTGATTTGAGTTGTATTACATTAATGTATAAAATCCCATTGGAGTATTCAGTCAAAATCTGAATTCTAGAAAAATTTACTAAATACACTTTCATACTAATAAATAATAATTTCATTCAAAATATCCACCAACTTTTTATCAACAAAAATGTGATGTTTTTTAATCCCAATGTAATGTTCGGTGCTATCTTAATTCGACAAATTTGAGTTCGAAATTGCGCGTCCAGTCCACATGAAGATAATCATTAAAGTTTAAAGTTGTGAGTCTAGTACACTTAAAGTTACACGTCTAATCCATATAATGCCGATTTCTTCCTGCTCAAGAATGTCGCCAACTTTCACACAAATACCATTAACAATAAATAACGTTGACAATTAGTTATCCATATGAAGAAATAAGTTTATTCAAATGATATTTGTTAACACGAAATTAATTTTACCATTATACGGATAAAGTAATATAAAATAAGAATTATCATCATACATTTGTCATTTTGAAAACCCTAAATACGTTATAAGAATATAGAGTTAATTAATTTTTTATTATAAGAAAATTATGTTTGATTTAGTTCATGCATCGTAAAACTTTACGAAATGTCGGTGATGTAATGATGATATGGGCAATCGAACATTATCGACCGAGCGTGTGATAATTAATATTAGTGATTGCAAGATAAAATTACCAATGCATTTATGAAGGGGAGAGATATTTTAGCAACTTGACACAATGATTCATGAATCAACTAATATGAATTTTAAGTTTATCTTATTTGTTGTTGGCATTCTCTAGCCATATTAATTTTATGTTGCCCTTTCTTCACCTCCATAATTGATTTTCTTTAAAAATTTGTATTATTGTATAAAATTAAAATTGAATTAATATGTGGGTTATGAGCTTATGTCTCAAATGTTAAATAGTCTCAAACAATACAAAACTCCAAGTGCTTATGTCTATTGATTTGAAGCTAACAAACCGGCCTTGGCCATAAAAGTAGGTAACCCCTTCTCCTCGTTACAAAAAGATAATCCATAATTGTTGCTTTAATTTAAATGCCAAGCTCGTAAAATTACTAATGGTTTGTCAAAATATCCAGTCTTAATTTCATTTAGATTTCCACACTTAGATATGATACAATATTTCGATAAGTACGAGTAATTTTAGAAATTTTTAGGGAGTTGTGACCGAAAATTAATGTAATCATTGACCTTTGACTGTGTAAAGTATAATGAGAATTGAGTACGCTGTAGCACCCCAACCCCAATTTAATAGTAGTTGAGTTGTCACCGTGACTTTAAGCATGAGAAAGATATTTTCCAAAGAAATATAAAAATATTTCATAAATAATTTCAGCGGAAGACTTCATTATAAAAACACGAGTATTTTTTTTTAACTTTAAAAACTAACCACACAAAACTAACTCGTGCTATACCCACATTTGTAAATCAAAACCTTGTTATGAACATATGAAATTCTTTACTTAAATCGAAAACAATAGTTCCCAAAATATCGAGCATCATCAGATTTATACACATCGTCATACATTAAAAACGTAACATATATATATATATATATGCTTCTAGAGGGAAGTCCATACAGCCGGCTACTCATCCGCTTCTTCGTAGGCTGGACTTGAAAAAACATTAAATTGAGCAACGTAAGATTTAAAAAAATCTTAGTGGATAACAGTTACTTGCATTTGCATTGAAGAGATTAACCAATACGTTGAAAGCATCATCCAAGGTCCTAAGACCTGGCCTAACTCCAAGGTTCGAAGACCTGGTCTACTCCAAGGTTCGTCAACCTGGCCTAACTCCAAGGTTCGAAGACCTGGTCTACTCCAAGGTTTGTCAACCTGGCTTAACTCCAAGGTTCGAATAACTAGTCTACACCAAGGTTCGTCAACCCTGGTACTTTACTCCAAGGTTCGTCAACCTGTTACTTTATCATGTCGTTTTATCTCATCCAACATAAGAGTTATTCTAGTCAATGTAACTGAAAATAAACGTACCCACTTGATGTTTCACTTAGATGCGGGGAAAGCTCGTGAAGTGTCCGGTTGTCTCGTACTGTACTCGATCGTTCATCAACATTTAGATTTTAAAACACATTTCAAAACATGTACATACATATATATAAATATTTAAATATAGGTACTTTATTATTATCTTTTAAACTCAAGTAACCAAACAATAACAAATTAGCATATATAATATATAAACACTTATAACTATAACATTTTCAATTCAAACCTTATAAAAATAGAGACATAAACTTTGTAAAACACTCAATAAAATTTCTAAAACTAAATAGAATTCTGAATTTGGGGCTTTACTTACAAAAATATATGATGTATCACGAAAGATTTCAGGATAGACAATCCGGATTAAAACAATTTTATAAATTATTCCATTTTACAGAAAATTCTAAGATTTAGGAAAAACTTAACAACACACATGTGCACATACAATAAAACTTTCAGAACAAGAAAACATCTCAAACTATTTCAAATAAATTCAAAATCGTGCAACCTTATAATTTCAGTAGAGCACCAGGCATTTTATAATAAAAGAATTTTAGAAAATTACACTCAACCTCCCATACCCCATCAAATCCATAATCATTACACATCTTTATATATATAATGCAAGATATATATATATATACATGTATCATATAATTTTTTTATACACTATAAATAAGGAATAAATGCTCTTTAGAATCATTTTCACCCTTCATATCTCTCTCTCCTTTATACAATTTCTCTCCTTTCTCTCTCTGCAACCTCTACTCTCTCAAGAAACCTTCACTTTTCCTCCAAAAAATCTTCTTTTCCAAAGGAGTTAAAGAAGCAAAATCATAGCAAGTAGAAAGGGGAAAGTAAGCTCAAAGTGTAGTAGTCTTCGTTCAAGCATAGAGAACTTTGTTGAGCTTTCAAGAGGTAGTTTTCTTCTTGTTGCTTATCTTCATCATTTTCTTTTAAGAACATGATTAGGTTGCTAAATATTGTATTGCATGTATGATCTAAAGAGTGATGTCTACTATGTGATGAGTTTTGTTACATGTGTTATTTTATGTGGTTGATTGTCAAAATATGTCTTTATTTGAAGTTAAGGGTGCCAATACATGTTGAAACAAGTATTGCATGTATGATTCTCTTACCTAAACCCATTGCATATGTGATCTAAAGATGAATCCCCACAATATGAAGAGTTTTTGTTGAATAGCTTGTTTTATGTGGTTGATCTTCAAATACATGTCATTTTAAGTGTTGATGGTGCAAATAGATGTTGAAATAGGCTTTGCAGGTTTAATTTTCTTACCCAAAATTATTGTATGTGTGATATAAGAGTGATTTCCTAAAATTGTGATGAAATTTGTTGAATGTTTTGTTCAATGTGATAGATCTTAAACCCTGATGTTAAAGTATTTTTCTTGTGGATGATTGGTTGTAAAACTCGAAACTGCATTTTATTGAGGAAATATGTGAATTTGAGTAACTTGTAGAAATTCTGAAATTTCAGTCTACTTTGCCGATTTTTATTAATTTTTATACTTGAAATTTTAGAAAACTATTTTAGTATGTTGTTCTATATGATGGTGGGAGTCTATGGTTAACATTTGGTGATTTTTGGAGTAATACACGAATTATGATGAATTTTCAAAAGTAGTCCGATTTGAATTACACTTTTCTGCAGTAGCTTTTAGGTGTTGTTTAAGTAATCAAATGGAAGAATTTCTTCATGAGAATTTTTCTGAGAATTAACTATCATGTCTAAATAATATGTAGAAAAGTCTAAACAAAATAAATAGAATTAGCATCATTTTGTAGTGGAAATTTATATTCTTTTGGAATAATATTACTAATAGTTCTCAAATCTCTCACATAATCATTGATTCCCGAAATATTAAGTTTGTATTAATTTGGTTCCTAACCAAAAAACATAAAAAAAAATTATGTTCTTTGATTTTGCTAAATTAAAAATAATATAATTTATCTTACTCTAGTTATTTTTCTTATTATTTAATTAATATAAATTAGTACAATATGTAATATCTAAATGAATTAACATATTAATATTTAATTTTTAAATAAATAAATAATAATGACTACCTTATTTTACTTCTTAATATTTTGTTAATTTATATATAAATAAAATTAAAATTTTACAGAATCTTAGTAAGCGCACATGTGCAAGGTCTAACTGGAATCAATTAATAAATTATATTTTTATTTAATCTTTGTATTCAGAATTTAAAATTCAAGATCAAATAGTGCGAGATATAGTTTATATTCAAATTGAAACACCAACTTTGTTGTATATGTCTCCTTTAATTATTATATTTATTGATAATTTTATTTCTTAATATTCAATTAGATCAATAATGTATTATTATTTCCTGAATTGGGATTAAATTTAATTCTTATATAAATAAATTTTCGATTATTAATTTGCGTATTGTAAAAAAAAAATTATGTAATAATAGATTTACAATTTTTTTTCTATATGTTGGTACTTCGTACCCTGACATGTGGATGCCATGAGAATATACTAATAATAAAGGTCCAAATAAATTGAATATCTTTTATTATTTTTAACTCATAACACAATAAATAATTAGTTGATCATTGAACTAATTAATGTTAATTAAAATAAATAATATATTTCACCTTCTTAAGACTAGGAATCAAATTATTACAATTATGGTATTTTAGGGACTAAAGTGCATCTAAAACCATATTTTTAATAAAAAAAATCGAATATGATTAATTGGGATACATATAATTTCAAATATAATAGCATAAAAAATTTATTTTAAAAATATAAATTTAATGCTTTGGGACTAATAATAACATCATCTTCATAGATCGTGCTGTTTTTATTGGGGCAAATTGACACTCCAATTTTCATTTTATTTTTCAAAAATGACAAAAAAAAAAATCCAACAACATATAGAAAAGTTACCTACAATTATAAATATTTTTATTCATAATCGCTCATTTCAACCGAACATTACCAATTACATAGAATACAAAATTATAATATTACATATAATTATATTACTGGCAAACTATTTATTATTATGGATATAATAATCTAATTTAAAGTCAATTTGAGACCAATTTAAAATCAAATTTGGAACCAAAATAAATTGTTTAAAACAAAGCCAACCCAAAACTAAATTAGAATTATAGATGAATGATATGTTTTTACCGCTATCCTCATGGGCAAAAAGATTACAATTTTATAGAGTTTTAAATTCGAACATCCTTTTAAGACAACCTTTCACATTAACTCTTATTCGATGATGATTATATGTACTGCTACTGTTACTGTTACATGCTTTTCGTCGTGTTTCATAGTTTAATTTCATATCTTTCTCTATTTTGTGTTTTTTCAGTACTTTTTATCCCGAACCCTAACCCTAGCCATGAAACATGCTTTTTTTTCTTAATTTGTTTATTCAACATCCAATTGATTTTCTTTTTCCCCTAATTGCTCCCAAATTTACATAGAAAACTGTCATTTACTATCTTGATATGCTGAATGCATATGTGCTTTCATTTGCTTGCTCTAGCATCTTTCCTAAGGTGTAAGGGATGCTGATCTTAGATATGATTTCACTTGCTCGAGCATCTTTCCCATTGATCTGATATGTTAATTGGGATTTCAACTAATTTTCTTTTTTGTTGTGAGCTCAAATCATCTAAGCATAATCAGGATCATGAATTCAGAAAGCTAACATTTGCAAGGTAAATGTCCTATAAACTGTATCACGCATTTGTAGACTTTGTTGACCTTCTTCAAGTCATGATAATTACACGCATTTGGAGATAAAGATCTTATAAGCATATTTTTAATAAAACATGATTCACAAAGATATAAGGATCCCAAAATGCAGTATAATAGCATACACTCAAGCTTTAAACTGTTGTTGGTTGATCATTAGGATTCACTTTGTATGATACACTTATTTGTTCTTTGTTTTCCAGGATCTCATTCTTTTTCAGTCGTGTATTATACGTATCTAAAGGCGATTAGAAAAGCCGAATGAATGGGCTACATTTTCACATTAGCTGGACCTCGTGATAGTAGTGTTCCGGGTGGTTGTATACTTGTATAGTTGTAAATGCAGGTCAAATTGCTTATCGAAGACATCTGTACAATTACTTGGTTTATTGGTGGTGAAAGATTAAATTTAAGAAAACATGTCATATCTATTTTATTTCCAATGTTAAACACGGCCAAAAATCTATATTTAAAAATATAAAAATGTCTCCAATTGTAATACTACACAAGCAAGGAACGAGAAATTGGCATTTGTGTGTCGAAAATGTACAATATCATATAACATAGTTGTTACTAATTAATGCTTCATATTTAATAAATATTATTTTGTTTAATTACCACGACCATATGTATCACTTTAGCAGTGCCAACAATTTTCTGCAAAACAGGCTCTTCCAAAAGCATTGTTGACTTATTATTCTTGAAACACATTTTTCAGAACAAAAACAACCCAAAAACAGGGGCTTTGTGCTTGTCTTAAGCCCAAAATCTGAGATTTGATTCATTTAGGCTATTGCAAAAACCTCCTTAATAATATAAATTGGCCTTTTCAATTAGTGGTCATAAATCAGGAATTTAAAAGAGAGATTGTGTAAAACATTTTTCTGATTAAGAATTGAAGGTTTTGATTCTTATTCAAGCATAAGTAGTTAAGTTTAGAATGAATACATATTAATTGTGTGACAGTTGATAGTTCACATCTAAAAATAATCTGGAATACAGAATACCAGCGTATTGAAGTTATATCGAATTTCCAATGTAAGCAATTCCGGTTTTCCTTATTCTTGTTCCTACTTCACTTGGTCTCAGGATCAATGTGTCTTGTAATTTTATTTATTGAACAGGTTTGTCTGATTTGTAACTTATGTGCATTAATTTGTACTAGCAAAACGCATGTGCGTTGCACGTGGTCTAGTATATTTGGTTTTCTTATTTTCAACATTAAATTTGGTATCATAAAACAATAGATTTTATATATATAAGAATACAAATAAATTTATTAATAGTAAGATAACAAATTGAAAAGGTAATATAAATATTATAATTATAAATTTTACTGTATATGTAGCATATTTAACTTGTTGGATCCATAACCCAATAATAAGGTTATTTTATCTATACTATCAATTAAGTTTGACCAGTTAATATATTTATTTATTTAAATTTATATTCAATGACTTAGATGATTATCTTTATTTTAGTTTTTTTTTGCAATTTAAAAAACAGAGGACGTTTAACTTGACAATTAAGTTGTAATCAAATACACAATTCATATTGTTCCAAAATATAATAAATATGGTCTAACTTGATTACAATATTGTGCGTTTTTTATCAAATTATTTAGACCTAATGTTATTTTACATAATAATTGTATGCCTAAATATTTTGTAGGTCAATATATGTCATTTGTGATAGAAAATCGTGATGAGAGACAAAATGATTAGTTTGAGAATTCCTTTATTTTTAAATTGTTTCAACAACTATTTCGTATATTTTATCTCATTTTGACTGAATTTCTTCATTACTATCTATTTTGGTTAATTTTATTTTCTGAATAGTAAATATTGAAAATAAATACAAAATACATTAATTTCATGAAAATGTGATGTTAAATACATATATTGTATTCTTCATAACTATAATACTTTTTCTTTTCAATGAGATGTTTGTCATGAAGTTGCATAACATTAATATCGAAAGTATGTCATATATCGTGATTATATCCACTTAAATACTTCGACAAACTTAAACCTAATTAAAAACTTGAAAGAAGCAATCTCTATAGATCTACACCAAATTAAAGTTTATAATATTCTTTATTTTATGTTCTTATCTTTTCAACTAAAATTTGTAATTGAACTTTTAGATTCAATAAACTGAAAATAAAACATTATACATTTTAAAAAAGGTGAAACATGTATAATGCCATATGCCACAAATATCTGAGTCTTTTATCATGAAATTTATTTTCATATTCTCTTTTGTATAGAATTGAATGAAATTCATAACAATATATGACATAATTTATTTGAAGTCCGCTTAAAAATTTATGTTGCACATTGGACAAAAATAGCTATTTATTGTATAAAAATATATATGATGAAGTAGTTAAGTATGGTTACTACTAATCAATAATTTCAGAAGGATATTAGATGATATCCAATTAAAAAGTTGATATAAAATTACTATTGTTGTATATGTAATGAACGTAATTACAAATGTGTAATGTAACGAACATAATAACTCACTTGTTATAGTAATGTATACAAAAAATAGCATTTATTGTTTTTTGAAGATTATACTAAACTAAATATTAATATAATTATCTGCTTAATTAACCTAATTAACCTTAATTTTTGCTAGTGTAATTTTTGCAAAAGTGTTAGAGAAATTTAAAATTAATTTTCAACGTATTTTAATATGATTATATATATATCACCCCCAACATACTTAAAATGTGGAATCTTAAAGTCATTTTTTTTACAGTAAAGTGTTAAGAAAAAAAAAATCCGTATTTAAAAATGTGAATAATTTTGGAGAGTTAATTGTAATCACATTCAGAATTAAATGTTTCTCTTCCAAGAGTGAGTGATTTATATTGTTCCTTGTACTCACTCGACTAAGAATATTTTTAAGACTATATTAGAATGAAACAAATAAAATTATAAGAATAAGATTTGACAATAAAACAGAGTATTCTACCATACAATATTTCGATTCTATACAATACAGGATTTGTATTGAATGAAACAATTTGGTTATTGCACGTATACTTTGGAATTCCAGTAGAGTCCTACATCTATGTTCCTTTTTTTATAGAACATATCAAAGTTTACATTTGGTCACTCAATATTTTAAACAGAATCCAATTTTTCTTATAATCAACTTCTTATATGAAAATTTTAATGTAAGACATGAGTGCGAGTCTTTTAATTTTTTAACCAATAAGAAAAAGAAGAATCAGATCTACTTAAATATTAATATCCTTAATGAGAAAATAAAGTATATTTGTCAGAAAAATTGAAGCAATATTTTTGAAATGAAATTTACTTTAAAATTAAGTAAAAAAACTAAATTAAAGTCTAAGTCATATTTTTTAAATCGAATCACACAGATTAACTTTAAATACTTGAATTATTCTCTAACTTAAATAAAATGGTTGTGAGAATGTTAAATGAGAGAGGTGATAAAAAATTCATATTTGTTTTTTAACGTGTCTTCTATCAAAATTTTCATGTAGTCCCCAAAATATGCAACTGAAATAAAAGAATAGTTTAGATCTAGACCAAGAATAAATATAACAGTAAAGAAAATAAGGAATTTTATTAGTTACGGGTACTAACAAATGGAAAAAAATAAATTATTCAAAAGTAGGATCCACGAATCACAACACTAATTCAATTTATGATGCTCCAAGAGGATATTGATGATGTTGTATTATAAAGTTTCGAGTTGTCAAGAATCGAGTCAGCAAAGTCGGGTGCTCTTGTTTTACGATGGTAGAACAATTCCTTCTGTCATCCATCCTCGGCAACCTCAGATGATATCTTTCCTTTTTGATCTTTCTAAAACACCCAAAAAGTAGGAGGATAGGCAAAGTATCAATGGCGAGAAGCTTGAAATTCTTATATTTGTTGGTACTTATTTGAATACAACATAGTAGTGGCTTTTTTATGATGATCCATAATAGTGGATTGGTGTATAAATGTTGAATTGAAAACTCTAACAAAAGGTCGGTTATTAAGTATTAAATTTGGGAGTTAGAATTATAAATGGGTATTATAAAAATAATAAAAGGTGATGAGGATTAAACGGATAGTTTTACAAATAAAAAATATGTGACTCTTCAAATTATGACAAGGGATGAAACGGCTTAAAACTTATTCTAATCACTATTAATGTAATAACAATAATAATTATATATGTAGTCTAATACATAGGTAGATAATGATCATAATATTGATGATGTAATAAATTTAATTAATCAAGGACAAATGTGTCTTTTCACAATGGGGAGAAACACTTTACAATATTCACACTTTTATAGTAGTATAGATAGATATTTTGTGTAATTAACTTGTACATATTGTCTATTTCTGGTATGGTAAACTTTCCACTTTTCTCAAAGTACATGAAACCTTGACGAAGCGGAAGAACTTCCAAAAAATGGCAAACAAACTTTTCTTGTTTGGTAAGCCGTCTCTTTAAAGTAAGAAAGATACACCTTCATCTAAGTTAGGGACCTAACTTTTTAGGATCATGAGGTGTTCCAGGTCAAACCATTATACTAGTTCATATGTTACCCAACTAGTTTCTATGTGATTGAAGTGGCTAGGCCCGTTAATGGGTGGGAGAAATTCCAGCCCAAGCGCGTACTCTAGAACACCGAAAGCCGACAACAATAAAGGGGCAAAATTCCAGCCCAAGCGCATACTCTAGAATACCGAAAGCCAACAACGTTAAAGGGCCCGGTTGGCCCTAATTACATTGATGTTTGGATAAGGTAGTCTTACGTACCCTAATTACATTAATGTTTGGATAAGGTCGTCTTACCTCATTTATTACCTATGACGTTGGCGTTAGGGTTACCAACCACATTGAAAGTCCTATATATTAAGCGTATATCTGCTCGCAACCACAGGCCAAAAGCCAGAAAGCGGCAAGTACCACCCATTTCTCATTATTATTGTGTTCTTATCATTTTTCCAGTTAAATTCTCCTCGATGTCCAAATGCATAAGGAAATTAAAGCTGAAGCCTTTACAGGATATGGCAAGGTCAAATCGATAACCTTTCAATGCAACACGATTTGATTTTGTATTTCAGTATTATATATCAATCAATTTTTGTTATAAATAAGTAGTACTTTTACATGTGCATCTATTTTCATTAGGCTCTTTTTGGGGATCTGATAAGTTCAATTTTCAGAATTGGTTGGTTATTGTAGGGTCTATTGAGTCTAATATATGAAGAATCTTCTGGAAGATTCCTTCTTAAAGGTTATGTCCGACGGCTAGATCTGCGAACTAATCATCTCAAAATCTTTGTAACCAACCGATTGCATTTGTTTGGACAATTTTAGATTAATATTATTGATTTCAAATCTTTCTGGACCCATTTTTGGGGCTACTTCAAATTGCAATAATTGTGGATTGTATCCTTCTAATGCAAAAGTCATTTGAAAATCTTGACTCCAAATCGCTTCATCAAATTCAAAACCTTGGAATGAAACCCTTGTTCTTTTGGAATTTCAAAATTTTAGGATCATCTTCAAAAACAATTACTTCTATAGTTGTTTGAGAGTTACTAACAATCACTTTGTTAAGATAATGGCAGAAAACATAATGTTCACAACAGACGTATACAACAAATTAGAGGATAATAGATGAAGAAGATAAAAAGTGTTGTATTGATTGTGAATTGTTAGTTCTAATACATGGAGAAAGACATTATATATAGTCTCTAACTAACATGTCACCATAAAGCGTATACACTGAAAATACGACTTATAACTATAACTCATAATACACTTGATTAGTTAATAATAAGATCATGTTATGTGTTTATGTACTTGTATGATTATCAATCATTGTCCCACGATTTCATTTACTTAATGATTCGTTATAATGATTACTGCAGAATTGCTGCAAGAGTGATTCCTAAATGCAGGATGTCGAAATTATGTAACAAATTTACATTGCTTGTCAGTTTTTCCAGATGACGCAATATTGAAATTACTAATCAATGCTGATCATATTGATTGATCATATAAAACACCATGCCTTTTTTATTCAATTCTAGAAAATAAGTTTTGCATTAAGGAATGCTGGTATAAATACATTTCTACAATTGTGTGATCATTTGTGAAATGAGAACTTTTCAAATGTCAAAAAATAGAAAGAACATGAGGCGTTGATACTTATAAGTCTTTATGCACTTATCAAACTGCAGGTTAGTGGATTTACTACTTTGGATGGATTTCATTAGATTTGGACATGGGTCGTTGTTCATTACATATCAACTACGGATCAAGCATCATGCAGCATGCTTAAAAGACTGTGCAAGGAATGACAATGAAGATATGTTTTGTACAGGGAACAACAATGAATATACATGTTCCAAGGAAATCGAAATCGTGCCTGTTGATGAAGTTGATTTTGTAAGTGAAAAATCTCCTTTTGCCTCCAAGATAGGACCCTCAACTGGGCAAGGAGTAGATGAAGGATATTCTAGAGGCAATTCTTGTGAGAATGCTACCATTGTTATAGACTCTTCTGAAGATTCTGGCTGCGATGCTGTTGCAGAAGATGATGGTTAAAGATCTTATACTCCTCTTTTCCTAGTGCATGTATACTGAAGTAATAGTAGTTTCATATTTAATTTTTGTGTTGTTAAGACCATCTCCAACCCATGCTATTGGCGTTGGGTTGTCTCGAACCCAGCTGCGCAAGAACGATGTAGGACTTAATCCAAGCTACTTTATCTACTGAAGATCTGCAATTTTTTCTCAAACTTTTCTGGTCTGCTTTTTATCATCCTGGCGTCGAGCTATTTTTCCGCAGGACCTCCCCTACAGTATCGTCACCGCAGTAGAGTTTAACCACCAAGTTCGGGATGGATTGGTGTGGTTCCTCTACGCCTAGGACACCAGAATATCGAACCATGAACGAAGAAAGTCATCAGATAATTGCTGGAATATAAGAAGGACTCATGCTCATTACCAAATGAAAATTTAACTCTTAACCCTAGTAATACAAAATACCATTGGGCTATGTTTGTTTATGTTTTTAAGTTAGAATTTTGAAAATTTCTCGGGAATGGCGTACTATTGAAATTCGTGTGAAAATGGTAGATGTTTGTTTATGTTTTTAGAATTAGGTTGAAAATTGTAATGTGTCAAATCAATGATGATTGGTTGATGCTTAATGATTGAATTAGTTGTTTTTGTAATGATTATTTAAATAAATAAATATATATGAGTGTAAAATAATGTATATATTAATTGTAATTGATAGGTGTGTAAAATGATTGATGTGTTGATTGATAGGTAGTTAGTATTGGAGATTGAAAAAGTAGAGTTGAAAAAAGGAAATTGAGATGAAAATTTGGTGTGTTAAGTAGATTTAAGATTTTGTGATTTGAAATTTTGAAATTGAATTTCAAAAACATAAACAAACATAGCCAATAATCTCACTTTAGAAAAAAAGAGAGACGCACGACTGAATTAGGGTTCACTAGAACAAGAGGTAAGCAAATTTCTTTTTCTTCTTGTAGATGTATATTAATTTATGAGTGGATTTATATGTACTGTTGTTAGTGTTTCACAAACTTATTAAATAAGATGCACTAAATCAATTTTGGGTGAGTTGGGGTTCATACAGCAAAGTCAAGCTTTAAGAATTATTTTGCAAAAGTTTTACTATTAAGATTGAATGTTGAATTGGTATCTTAGAGAGACACAGGGAGATCATATAGTTGAATTCTTTAATTTTTCTTCACATGTCATATATTAATATTAAAGACTATGGTAATTCTATGCAATCCGTGTCTGTAGGTTTAGTTTTGATAGGTTTGGTGGCAGCAGAAGAGAAAGGGAAATATACAACAAGCTTTTTGTTAGGAATATGATGCCGGTGATAAACGCACAAAAGAAAGAACAATGAAAGAATACATGAATTGTTGACCCAGTTCGTCAAAATCAATTTGACTACGTCTGGGGGCACTGCCAAGCCAGGATATTCACTATATTTCTGATGAGATCCGTGATTACAATGAGAGTCTTAGGACTCTAAGGGTTACAATGATATTAGGGTTATTTATAATACAATATACCTAACCCTAATAAAAGAATGACATAAGCCCATCAAAATACTTTTGGGCCTATTTACAGTCTTTCAGGCTCCATAACTCAACAATCTCCCACTTGGAGACTGAACTCAACAAACAATGTAGCCATCTCTCGATCTTCTCATTCAGTAGCCCACAACATGATCCCGGCAGCGCCAAGCCTCTCACCTCAAGTTCTGAGGCCAATTGAAGCCATGCATAGCTTCAATTTCTTTGATTCTGATCTGCCTCTATTTTCTGTATTCAGAACTGATCCCAAAGCTATATTCGATTCTCTCCTGCGAATTTCTTCGCTCATAATCAAATCTCTTACTTCGTCAGATAACATCTCTTTCCCTGCTGAAGACGATAACCGTTCCACTCCAACTTTCCGGGAACCTCTCTTTCCCTGCTGAAGACGGTAGCCGTTCCACTCCAACTTTCCGGGAACCTCTCTTTCCCTGCTGAAGACGGTAACCGTTCCACTCCAACTTTCCGAAAACCTCTCTTTCCCTGCTGAAGACGGTAACCGTTCCACTCCAACGTTCCGGAACCTCTCTTTCCCTGCTGAAGACGGTAACCGTTCCACTCCAACTTTCCGGTAGAGAAGACAACAGAATTAGGGCTCTAACCTCGTCATCAAAATCGAATCACACTCATCGTCTTCCTGTCAAGCACCTTCCACTCTTCGTCTTTCATATCCGACGGCTTATCACCAAGGGGCTCATACAAATCTTTACCATACAGGTAATCTTCGATTTGCATCTTCCAGAACCCAAAATCAGTCCCGTCAAACTTTCCAATCGGCGTTTTTCCTTCACCCATCATATTCGCTCCCACTCGACCTGGAGCTCTGATACCAGTTGTTAGGAATATGATGCCGGTGATAAACACACAAAAGAAAGAACAATGAAAGAATACACGAATTGTTGACCCAGTTCGTCAAAATCAATTTGACTACGTCTGGGGGCACTGCCAAGCCAGGATATTCACTATATTTCTGATGAGATTGAGATTACATTGTGATTCCAATGAGAGTCTTAGGACTCTAAGGGTTACAATGATATTAGGGTTATTTATAATACAATATTCCTAACCCTAATAGGAGAATGACATAAGCCCATCAGAATACTTTTGGGCCTATTTACAGTCTTTCAGGCTCCATAACTCAACACTTTTGCTCATATAAATTTTATAAGTACTAATGCAACAAATTTGTTATTAACTGAGAGAATTTTAACTACATATTGTTAATCACATAGATTTAACTTATAGGAAATTAATAATTGTTTACAATTTTAGATTGAGTTCATCGCGTATAAAGAACATGAGACATTGTGAATTTTGGAATCGAGGTAACTGACACTTCACTCTTCTAGTTTATAAAATTATATATGTAATTGTTTTGGTGTGGGTGCGTGATTTTGATAACTTGGATCGTCCAAGTATATGTATATATGTATGGTTTTTGAGAAAAGTCAAACGGTTTTATGTTTTTGGAAAATGTGTTTGAAAAGTGAGATATGATTTTAGTATGTGATACGAACATAGTTTTGGAAACGTGATTGCTTTGGTGAATGTGTTTGCAAAGTGAGATATGATTTTAGTTGTGATACGAACGTGGTTTTGAAAACGTGATTTTCTTTAGTGGTGGTTTTTAAAACCCATTGTTGAGACCATTACATCGTTTACTATTCCGAAATAAGAAGTATAGAGCCGAGACCGTGTGAGGTTAGTTAGTGACCCAGTATAGGGGGGTTAAGCCTATACCAGGACCCAGTATAGGGGATTAAGCCTATACCAGGATCCAGTACAGGGGGGTTAAGCCTGTACCAGGACCTAAGACAGGAAGGTTAAACCTGTCCCTAACCATGTTTTGCTTATGTGTTGGTTTCGCGTGGTGGATTTTGTACGTGGAGATTTGATGATATTTTAAAATGTGTTTTTCATAAAATGCTCTTTTAAATGATTTATTTTTGGAACTCATCTGCTATTTTATTATATATGCTTTCGAAAGGTAAAACTATATTTTTAACTTTTGACTTGCTTGATCCGGCTGGTTGAGTGATGGAGTTACTTACTGGGCCGTCGAGATCATCCCATTTATTAAACTTTTTCCAGATATCGAGGCTTAGTAGGAGAAACGTCGATGGTTTGGATGGCGTTTCTTGAAGAACCTTATTTCAGAGTTTAGCGAAATTTTATTGTAGTTTTCCCTCAATAGAGATTCTTTGAAGCACTTTTAATTGTTTCGTTTTGGAAATTGGATTAGTGTTGATTTTATTAGCTTGTATGGCGATTAAGAATCGAGCTCTTTAATGGAATTAATCTTTTCAAGAATTGGAAATTTATATTGTTTAGGTATAGATGCTCTATACCAATGTTATCGTTAGGTGAGCCTTGTAGGTTATTGAGATGTCTCATAAACTTGCGGTGGTTGTCACGGTCCCGGGGCTCGGGGCGTGACATATTGACTGACTCTGGCCAGAGATTCCTTAGTCATTAACATAGGAGATTCGCTAATCAAGAGATTAGAGACAAATCTCATCTTGGAACCAGACTATACCCAAAATAGCCCATTTGTGATTATCCATGTAATCATGAAATAAATCAAAGTGAAGTGGTCATGCATTTGAACAGTCGTGATCCCTCAAGTCATGAGGATCATCACAAGCCTACGTGACGTGGAATTCCATATTCGACACGTCTACCAATATGAATTTCCACTGGGGTTGCTCAATTCACCATTCTCGATGTGAACCCTCATATGTTGCATAGGTCCCCGACCAATACCCATGGAACAAGGTACATTCCTAAAAGGAAAATGCAACATACAAGCAAGTCTTGCGAGTCATTGATATCCCTATCTCAATGACTCTATGACTTGGAATGCTTTTAAGATTGCAGCCGTTCGAGTATATCCCATGATCTCCATCCAATGCGTGACCGTACCTATAGATCTATGCAACCCAATGGACTTTATTATGTATATGTAAATACAGTAGATATATAATAAAGAAGATGTTATATAATAATAATAGTAATAACAAGACTGTTCTCATAGTGCTGCTAAGTTTTGGCAACCAATTGGATTGCCGGTCAGCCAACGCTAACACTAAGAATTACGTAGAGAATTTGCTCATTTGCTCGGGAATTTAGTGTTAATAATTTTTATGTAAATAGAAAGCTCATGTGCCCTTTAGTGATTTCCTTTTGAAATCAAAAGTAGTCCTTGAGAGTTTTTATCGAGGAATGAAAGAATTTTTTTTTAGTAAAACTCAATCACTTGGGGTTTAATAATTCAGAATTAACTTTGTAATTATTATATTAATAAAGAAATTCAATACGATTTTTGATAACTTAAGTGCTAATCTTTTTAAGTTGTCCGCAATGAATCTAACTTACATATGCACTCATTGAGAATGATGGTACATTTGAGTTTAAGAATGAATTACATGTTCATAAACAGTTTTGAAGTTAATGATAATTTTAATGTAATTTTTATAATTGAATCCCAAGATAAATCAAACATGAATTCTCTAGACGTTAATAGACATACAATTCATGTCATTTTAAATTCTCATTCTTTCATTTGGATTTTCGAGCATTACCTATAAGTTTTCTTCTCTTAGTATGTTTGATGTTGTTTTTCTTGATTTTCTCAAGTATTGTGCTACTGATATTTCAACACCATGTATTCTATCTCCACCTTAAAATACAAGTGTAACACTTTTAACTATTTTCTTCTTGAATATGGATCTGAATAATATTATTACTTTATTTTATTTGGGTAAATACGACTTGTTTTTTTTTTGTTATCTTTTTATAAAATTGATAATGGCTTTTATCATATTATAGGTGCTTTTTATCATTACTATAAACCAAAACCGATTAATAAAAATAAAACTTAACAAACTAAAATATTAAATTAAAGAGCATCACCGACAAAGCGAAGTAATATTATGTAAAATTCAAGAATGACAATAATTATTTAAACAAAAAAAGAAAAAATGATTATTAAATTCAGATAATTCACTTCAGTTTGGCTTTATATTAACACCTAACTACTAACTTTATACATTTGTTGAAGCAATAAGTTTAACTCATATTTAAAATTAGTTCAATTTACATGAGTGCGTGCAAAAAATAAATTCATATTTGAATAGAGAAAAGATTGAAAAAGAAAACAAGAATTTTTCGTTCTTTACTCGGTCTTAATGAATATTTTATGTTCGCATACAAGTACATCTTTTATGCTTTTAAAGATTAAAAAATGTTTTATAACATTATTCTATTCATAGATATATTATGTTGCCAAAGTTATATAGATGAAATTAAGAAAAATATTACATTTATTTATACTAAGCATAGTTAACAAGAAATTATTAGTATGACGTCGTAAATGAAGTGAACACATGACCTTATTCGTTTATGTTTTCAAAAACTATTTTCAAAATTTTAAATTACAAAAATCAAAATAAACTTAACATATCAAATTTTCATTCAAATTTTCCTTTTTTTCAACTGTACTTTTTCAATCTCCTATATAACTACATTTTTTTCATACTAAGCAAATTTTGTATTAAAAAGCGGGCAAAAACCCGAAGAACAACAAATATGAAAACATCCTAAGAAACGACATACAAAAAAAGAAAGATCGGTAACAACAGTCACCAAATAACAAAAAACAAATATCTGCTTTACACTGAACGAGATATATGTTCAGGAGTAAAAGGGTAGCACACAGACATAGATAAAGGTCCGGGTTGAAATATGGCTTTCAAATTAAGTTCCGAATTAGTGGATGCTGCCAAAGGGAGTGGCGATGCCATACGCAAAAAGGAAGAGACTCATAAAATGGCAGAGGCAAATAGAGCTTTTGCGCATTTTCGTTAATCCATGAACAGGATCTATACATCTCGATCGGAAAAGAATCAAGAGAAAAATAAAGAATCGGAATTGATCGATAGATTTCTCGAAACAAACGAAAAGGAAACGAAAGATGAAACATAAATCATGGATCAACTAAGCCCTCTCGGGGACTTTCTTAAAGAGGAACCTCATCAAAAGAACTCCTCCCTAATGATAAATCTCTATCATGTCTTGTGCCTAGCAGAACAACAAGAAATAGTCCACGGTAGAGTCATCCTATATAACTACCTATCAATCATATATATAACATTTCTCAATCAAATCAATTATTATTTCACTTTTTCTTTCATACTTTACAATTTTTTATCCATATTTTTTTATTTTTTTATTCACATAATCATTATATATATAACTGGCACAATTATGCTACACATCATCCATCAAACTATCACTGTTGATCTGACATATTTTACAACTTTCAACCTATTTTAAAAAAATATAAACAAACAACTATCATTTTCACACGAATTTCTATAGTGTACAATTCCCGAAAAAATATTCAAAATTTCATCTAAAACACAAACAAACAAAGCTGAATTTTTACATTTTCCACACTATATGTAAATTCATAACAAGATTACATCTGTATTACAAAAAATGAAAACAATGTACACTTACATCCTCATTACAACTAATGCAACCTAACTAGTCTCCTTCTAGAGATAATAAACAAGGGACACCCTTAAAGCTACATAAGCTTTAAGAAGTGGCCTAAAGAATTGAATATTTTGCAAATACGAAAAAAAATAAAAAATAGTAACTTATTTTATATTCATCGCCCTGGAGGATCATGAATCGGGTTCATCTCTATTTGTGCATCTTGAGACTGTATTGAGTTTCCACGTTTTTCCACCTCTCGTGCAATTTGAATATCATCTGGTGTGCAACATCGAGCGAAAACTTTTACAACAAAACGACGAACCAGTGCTCCTACTTTGATACCAAGCAAGCATACCCAGAACAGTTTTGTACTGGCGATATTAAAGAAGGCCCTGCAAAAATATCAACAAGAATTAATCTCACTACAAGAAAACAAGGCTTTTGAGACGGAAATTTGAGACAGATATATTTCGGTATCCACTTTGAGACGGATTCAAAGACCGATAGTATATTTATCTCAAATTGGAAATAAATTTACTACGGAAACATATTTCCGTCTCTATCTTATTGTTGCAACGAAATAGAGACGGAAATAGAGACAGAATAATTACGTCTTTGAATCTATCTCAAATATTGACTAAAAATTCTGAGACGAAAAAATCGTCCTAGTTGACACAATATATGAGACGGATTTAGAGACATCAAAATTCGTCTCAAATTCCATCTCACATGCTCACCAACTTTTGAGACAAAATATTTCATCTCAATTTAAAACTTTTAGTCATAATAAGTTAAATTTATTATGAATGAGTGAAGAATATGTTAAATTTATTTTAGTGGATTTTTATTGGATAATAATATCAGCAATACTTATCCTGTTTCACAAAATTCCAACAATATATTTATCATCAAATGATTCAAATTTCAGCAATATTGAAGTTTATAAAATTTCCAAAACTTTATTTCATCAAATTATAAAAAAAAGGAAATAAAGAGTTTTTCCTTTTGATTTTTCTTTTTTCCTTTTCACCAAATTATTTGGCCCAAATAGACAGTACACCACATTGATGGATAAATTGAAGAACGGATTATGAAATTTCACTGATTGGGCTTCACAGGGTCTGCACAAAATTGACAATTGCACATGAAAAGCCCAAAGCGCAAATACACATGAAAGAATTTGGGTCTCCTCACAGTCACAACCTCACGACCATTAACCTCACAACCAAAACAAAACAAACACGCTCGTCACTCGCTGTCGTCTGCCACACTGCCACCGTGATAAATACTAACTACGGCAAAATATTCGCTGACCTAAATCGATCAGCCTACCAGCTCGACCTAAGCACTAAATCCGACCTTGTTTTGCCTTAGGTATTCTAACGACCTTTCTTTTTTAGTATTCGATTATTTCTTCTACCTTTTGTGGTTGCTCTGAGGAAGGTGAGGTACATGTCAAGCAATTTATGGTTGCTCTGAGGTACTCGTCTTTCTCCTCGACTTTCAAATCCTACATTGATCATAATTGGAACAATTTTAGTAAATTTACCTTCAATAATCGAGGTACTTGAGTAACGCTATTATAAGTAATAAGTTATATATCTAAATTTAAGATGAGTTGCAATATACCTTGGTGATAGCATTTCCAAAGTGATTGTTGTACTAACTGAGTGTTGCATTGAGATGCGCTTTGCTCCTTGTAGTTAGAATTTTAATAAGCTCTTCGTCGGCATAAAGTTGCCAAAGTTATATAGATGAAATTAAGAAAAATATTACATTTTATTTATACTAAGCATAGTTAACAAGAAATTATTAGTATGACGTCGTAAATGAAGTAAACACATGACCTTATTTGTTTATGTTTTCAAACACTATTTTTAAAATTTTAAATTACAAAAATCAAAATAAACTTAACATATCAAATTTTCATCCAAATTTTCCTTTTTTCAATTCTACTTTTTCAATCTCCTATATAACTCATACTAAGCAAATTTTGTATTAAAAGCGGGCAAAAACCCGAAGAACAACAAATATGAAAACATCCTAAGAAACAATATACAAAAAAAGAAAGATCGGTAACAACAGTCACCAAATAACAAAAAACAAATATCTGCTTTACACTGAACGAGATATATGTTCAGGAGTAAAAGGGTACCACACAGACAGAGATAAAGGCTCCAAAAGAACTCCTCCCTAATGATAAATCTCTCCCATGTCTTGTGCCTAGCAGAACAACAAGAAATAGTCCACGGTAAAGTCATCCTATATAACTACCTATCAATCATATATATGACATTTCTCAATCAAATCAATTATTATTTCACTTTGTCTTTCATACTTTACACTTTTTTATCCATATATTTTTTTTTTTATTTATTCACAAAATCATTATATTTATAACTGACACAATTATTCTACACATCATCCATCAACCTATCACTGTTGATTTGACATATTTTACAACTTTCAACCTATTTTAAAAAAATTATAAACAAACAACTATCATTTTCACACGAATTTCCATAGTGTACAATTCCCGAAAACAAATTAAAATTTAATCTAAAAACATAAACATAACAAGTATTACATCTGTATTACAAAAAATAAAAACAATGTACACTTACATCCTCATTACAACTAATGCAACCTAACTAGTCTCCTTCTGGAAATAATAAACAAGGGACACCCTTAAAGCTACATAAGCTTTAAGAAGTGGCCTAAAGAATTGAATATTTTTTAAATACAAAAAAAAAATAAAAAATAGTAACTTATTTTATATTCATCGCCCTGGAGGATCATGAATCGGGTTCATCTCTATTTGTGCATCTTGAGACTATATTGAGTTTCCACGTTTTTCCACCTCTCGTGCAATTTGAATATCATCTGGTGTGCAACATCGAGCGAAAACTTTTACAACAAAACGACGAACCAGTGCTCCTACTTTGATACCAAGTAAGCATACCCAGAACAGTTTTGTACTGGCGATATTAAAGAAGGCCCTGCAAAAATATCAACAAGAATTAATCTCACTACAAGAAAACAAGGCTTTTGAGACGGAAATTTGAGACAGATATATTTCGGTATCCACTTTGAGACGGATTCAAAGACGGATAGCATATTTATCTCAAATTGGAAACAAATTTACTACGGGAACATATTTTCGTCTCTATCTTATTATTGCAACGAAATAGAGACGGAAATAGAGACAGAATAATTACGTCTTTGAATCTGTCTCAAATATTGACTAAAAATTCTGAGACGAAAAAATCGTCCTAGTTGAGACAATATTTGAGACGGATTTAGAGACATCAAAATTCGTTTCAAATTCCATCTCACATGCTCACAAACTTTTGAGACAAAATATTCCATCTCAATTTAAAACTTTTAGACATAATAAGTTAAATTTATTATGAATGAGTGAAGAATATGTTAAATTTATTTTCGTAGATTTTTATTGGATAATAATATCAGCAATACTTATCCTGTTTCACAAAATTCCAACAATATATTTATCATCAAATGATTCAAATTTCAGCAATATTCAAGTTCATAAAATTTCCAAAACTTTATTTCATCAAATTATTAAAAAAAGGAAATAAAGAGTTTTTCCTTTTGATTTTTCTTTTTTCCTTTTCACCAAATTATTTGGCCCAAATAGATAGTACACCACATTGATGGATAAATTGAAGAACGGATTATGAAATTTCACTGATTGGGCTTCACAGGGTCTGCACAAAATTGACAATTGCACATGAAAAGCCCAAAGCGCAAATACACATGAAAGAATTTGGCAAAATATTCGCTACAAAATGGCGCCAATTTGTCTCTCACCAGCTCGACCTAAGCACTAAATCCGACCTTGTTTTGCCTTAGATATGCTAACGGCCTTTCTTTTTTAGTATTCGATTATTTCTTCTACCTTTTGTGGTTGCTCTGAGGAAGGTGAGGTACATGTCAAGCAATTTATGGTTGCTCTGAGGTACTCGTCTTTCTCCTCGACTTTCAAATCCTACATTGATCATAATTGGAACAATTTTAGTAAATTTACCTTCAATAATCGAGGTACTTGAGTAACGCTATTATAAGTAATAAGTTATATATCTAAATTTAAGATGAGTTGCAATATACCTTGGTGATAGCATTTCCAAAGTGATTGTTGTACTAACTGAGTGTTGCATTGAGATGGGCTTTGCTCCTTGTAGTTAGAATTTTGATAAGCTCTTCGTCGGCATAAGCCTTGCCACATATCTTCTCGTGAAGTATCTTAGCCTCTGATTTTGCCAACATCATATAACCTCATCTCCTTCATATCGAAAGGCAGTAACATCTGATCAAGTCGGAAATACAAAAAATGCTGCTGCTGATTTGTGTTTAGATTAAAAAGTGATTAGATTAGTTGTTTTTACATTAAAAAGTGATATTAGTTTTTGAATATGATTGTGGCTAATTTGCTTGGTGAGAATAGTAATCAGCTTGAATTTGATGCTGCTGTTTCTTCTTAGAAGTTTGATTGTTGTAGGGCTGATTGAAGTGGACTTGGGATTTAGTAGTTTTGGTTTCTTTTAAGTGATTTGTAGAAATGATTTTTTTTTTCTTACACACTTGCAGTTGTACAATGAGAGATTCAAGTTTTCTCCATTATCAGTTCTACGGAAATTGTTATTACCTTAATCATCAATTAGTTCATCTTTTTCATCACATTGTACGGAGTAAAAAAAAATGTAGTAGTTTTAGTGTGTCCCAATCACCGTTGGATATAAATGAGTCAAATTGAGCGCATAAATGTTTAAAGTTGTTTGAAATACTCTCCATATTTGAAAAAAGTTGTTGGAAATACAAAATTGTGTTTGAGTATGATTAGCGTTTGAATAATTAAATTATTTTGTACATCTTTTTTATTGTTTTTTTGCGAATTGAATTGAGTTTTAAAATTTATCAAACATAATAAAATATTCAAGTTTGGTTTAGTAAATTATCTAATCAATTTACTCGAGTCATTGAGTATATTGATTCAATTTTCCACTCTATTTCATTAAGTCTTTATGGGAGTAAAAACTTCGTAGTTTTCATTCTATTCGAGGCTCTCATGATGTGCCTGGACTCATAATCCCAACAGTAGAACTAGTGTTTGTGGTAAATTCTAACCACGATTAAATCATCATAACTAGCTTAAAGGAAAGGAGTATCATGCTCAACCTACTATAACAAGGTATGTTTAATACACTAGTCTTAGTGAAATCTTGCAATAAAATGCCAATGCATACACCATATTGTATAGAAAACTATCCCGTCTTTCAAATTCAGTAACGTAAAAAGTATCAATTACACGACATAAAAATATAAATGTTATTTGACTTTGCTTTGTATTCATTTTTAACTTTGCTTTGTTCTTCATAAGGTGAGGGACATAGTGCATCAACGGGTCTCTGAATTTTCCAAGAAAGAAGCCTTGCCTTCATTGACTAGATCTGGTTGTGCGTACTTAATGATGGTTCCTTTATAACACTTTTCCATTGACTTTGTTTACAAAATTATTTAGTTTGTGAGCTAAAGTTCGATCCAGAGTTTGTATTTAAGTATTTTAGTGTTGTTTGAGTTATATGTTTAAGGGATGCATATCGTTTGTATTTGAACCCATTGATGTTTATGAGATTGTTCTTGTGATAGTATTGAGTTATATAAGCTGATTACTTTGGGAAGAGCTATTGAAGATGTTTTCTTGCATAAGATGTTATTTGTGAACTGCATATGTTTTCTTTGTTGTAATTGTGTTCTGCGAATTTCATCCTCTTGTTGAAATTGTGTTCTTTGATAGTAATGATTTCATCCTCTAAAGATGAATGATATTAGGTAAGTTGATGATGCATGATTGTTTGCGAGTCCGTGTCAGGGCATTATGTTCTTTTGTCTCAATAGGATTAATGGTTGGTTAATTTAAGCATCATTTTCATTTGCACTTATGAAACTGTAGGTTTTTTTGTTGATATATTCCATAAAGAGAATATCTTAGAGGTTTTAATTTGTACTTGATTTTTGATTTTATCTTGATTTTATCTTCAATAGGACTGATCTCTTCTTAGGTGTTTTATTGAGTATGCCTTTGCAGAGATGAGTTTTTGGAATTTAGTATTGGTTACTTTGGTGTTTGTTTTATTACATTTGAATTATGTCAGCTGAGGTATAGGTGGGATGACATCTCAGATATGCAGATGAAGAAAGTTTGGAATGAAAATGCTGGTAATCGAATGAGGAAAATGCTTTATAATGCAAGAAGCAAAGCAAAGGAAAATGTCATGAAACAACTAGGAAGAGAAGCTACCAATTTAGACATGGTTGGTATGGGTCCCAATTGGATGAGTATGAGTATTTGGAACGAGTTAGTAGAGAAATACTGGGCTAAAGATGACTACATACAAAAATCAAAACAAGCTCAGAAGAATCGCATGACCGAGAAGTATGGATCAGTTACAAAGCATACATGTGGTTCTATTCCACTTGAAGCTCATCTTCAAATAATGGTAATCTTTAATTTGAAATCTTTAATCTATGATGTCGATTTCTATTTGACATTGACTATTTTTATTTAAATAAATTAGAAAAAAAGTCTTAAGCGAAGTGTGGATAACTTTGAGCTCTTTGAACGGTGCCATAAAAGTAATAAAGGAACCGGAGATTTTGTGGATAGAAAATTCAAAATAATCAGTGTAAATATTTCTACTCGAGCTTACCTTTTCATTATTGTTTGATATATTAGATGAATGACCTGAATTATTCTATAATAATTTTTATATTTTATACAGGAGGAGCATACAGCAAGACATGGTTGGAGTGATGCATCTTCTCCACCTCCATTCGATCTTCCAATGTGGTGCGAAGTAACCGGAGGCCAAACAAAAGGTCGTTTATATGGGATTGGATGTACTCAAAACACTAGAATGGGATATGAATATACGGGAGATTCTAATGAAATATTAAATGAGATATCAAAAGTATTGGATGACGTGCAAGCTAAATCAACAAAGCTAGAGGAAGTTTATAAGAGGGTGTTACTTGAACTCGAGGAGTCTAAAAAGAGAGAAGATGAAGCACGAAAAAGGGAAGAGAAAGCTCGAATTAGGGAGGATAAACTTCAAGAGTTGATTCGAAAAATGATTGAAGAAGTTGGGGATATTAAACACCAATCGGGACATAAGGTGAGCAATGACTTTAAAGGCAAACATTAGTTTTATTAGTTAGATGAATTTCATGTGTTTGGAGGCAAACACTAGTTTTATTAGTAAGATGAATTTCGTATTATATTTTTTTGCTTGGGTTATTACTATGTTAGTAGGCGTTTATTACGATGTTAATAGTTCATTTTATACAATTGACTATTTTGTTTATTAGATCTTTGTGATTAGAGACAATGAATTATTTTTGGCTATTTTAAAGAGTTTTTTGGTTTGTTGTTTGTGATTAGAGACAATTGTTTGTAACTACAGTTGTAATGATATAAGAATATGTCAAAACTCGACAGAAAACTCGACAGAATTTGAGACAGAATTTGAGATGGGAAATGTCAAAATTCTAAGACAGAATTTGAGACGTAAAATATCAAAATTCTGAGACAGAATTTGAGACGAATAAATTTGTCACAACCATATTAGTCTCAAAATGCGTCTCAGATTTTCCACGAGGCTATCAACATCAAAATTTGAGACGGTATATTTTCGTCTCAATTGAGCATCAGCCACGGAAATTAGGGAGTCTGAGACGGAATAATCCATCTCAGAAGCCCTGTTTTCTTGTAGTGTCTCGTTTCAATTTCCAGGAAAAAGAACAACAACAATTATGCTATTTAACGGCCAATACTTGTCCATAACGACATTTTAGAAGGTTTAAGTTTGATAATAGATAATGTAATATGATTTGCAATGCCTCCAAGTGAGACATGAAAAAAACAACTTTCTCTCTTTGATCCAACGACTTTTTCTGTACTGGAACTTTTATACTAAAAGTGATTAATACTTGAAGAACTTTTGAAAGACAGAATATACTAAGCCTATTTGCAAGAACTTGTAAAGAAGTACTGAATTTAGAATTTGTTGTATAAGTGACAAAAATGTTAAAATTGGATTCGTTTGTAAAGTTTGATAAAGCATATGAATAGAAGAAGCTAGTAGAAGTTGCCATTGACATGCTTTTACTTTTAGCTTACTTCAAGTTTTTTTTCCTCACAGAAGTAGAAGCATAGTCAATGAAACAAAATTTCAAAAAACAGGCATTTCTATTTTACTAGCAAGATGTACGTGAGTTGCCCGTGAACACCTAATTTTTTTTTATGCTATGTTTAGATCTTAAAATTTAGGGAGAAAAATACAAGTAAATATTTTTCTTTCTTAAAGTTATCCTTTTATTTTGTCATTGAAGGTTATGTTTAATTATTAGTTAATTTTCCATTTGTGTCTTCTATCTTACTTAATAATTTACTGTTGGTGTTGTATTCATTTTTTTCTGATAAATTATCCATAATTAAGTGAAACAACTACACTAAAATTAGTACAAATATTTTCTTACATTATTTTGTCCTTTTTAAATTGACATGTAAGTTTTTTTTATAAAAATTAGACTATTAAATCTTTAATAAATTAAAAATTAACTGTAAGATTCAAGATTTTAAAATTAAAAAAAGATATAGAATTAACATGCTCATAAATAATTCTATATATAGATAACTAATGCAAGTCACAGAAAATGAATTGCAATTTTATTTTAAATTGATATAATTTCTAGCAAATGTTTTTTTATAAAGGATGTTAATATACTTGTCATAATATTGAATTTTCAAATGGAAAGTTGCCTTTTTATTTTTCACGTCAACTTAGACACTAAGAAAAAGATTAAAGAACATTAGAAGTTATGTCATGTACCGAAATGTGTTTAAATCTTAATTTCACATGTCAAATGAAAAAAAAATCTTAGTAGTTCTCATCTTTATATGAAATAAGTGTTGAGAAAGGATGAGAAATTCAATAACTAAAACATTACTACTTGACAATGCATGCTAAAATTAAACAATATTTGAAGTCTAGGATAATGTTGAGTATATTTTAATGTTTAAACACTAAAGAAATACAGTAGTAATATCATCTTTCTAGTTAATAAAGATATAGTAATATAATTGCGTGGCCTAAATGAGACTTTTATGGATTGATTTTTTTGAAACAAATACTGTTTAATTAATGATTTCTCTGATATGAAATGTACATTGACGTCAGGACATGTAAAGATAATGATAATTCATTACCATCAAAATAGGATATAAGTCTTAATAACAAGCAAACAATTTTTAATTTATGGGAGCTAATTAGGTTGTCGTTATCTTTTGGAATTCATGTTTTACATTTGAAGCTAAACTTTTTAGTATTTTAGCAATTAATTATCTACTTTTTTACTTATGCAATGGACTCAACAAATTCAAGTGGTTTAATTTGAATAAACAAACTTTGGCTAGTTGCTCAATGTTTTCTTTTCTAATTTTTGTGATTAATGTTGTTTAACGTTGGTATATATTATAGATTATATACCGGTTGTTTTTTACATTCAGTAATTATTTTTTAATTATGTATATTAGTTTCATCTTTGTTTAGTATAAATAAGTTTTAGTTAAATGTAATATATCAATAAAACAATTATCTTTTAAGGTTTATAGTTTGAAATGCCAAATGGTACTTATATATATTAGTTTTAATCATGTATAAAACATTTATCACTCATTTCTATGTATTTTTAAATAATTTACATGTGCCCAAAGGAAAATGAAATTCGAAAATTATACTACATATATTTGATAAGGAGAGGAGTTGATATCTTGTCATGGCTAATTTTAATAGTATTAAGAGTCTTAAGTTTTAAAACTTATTTAATATAACCCTTATTGAAAGTTAAACATATGAAAAGACAAATATATTTATAAATATGATAAATGTGAGAGGCATACTAAAGGTCAGCTTATTAATTATTGTCAAAATACCATATTATGATATGAATAATTAAAAGAAGGGTAATTCTGTCTTTTCACAATGGGAAGAAACAATCCATACTTTTATAGTACTATAGATTTCCAATCTTAAATAAGACCAAAACTCTATATTTAAAATTATAAAAATGTCTTAGATTGTAATACTACACAAGCAGGGAAGGATAAATTGGCATTTGTGTGTCGAAAATGTTCAATATCTTATAACATGGTTGTTACTAATTAATGCTTCATATTTAATAAATATTATGTTGTTTAATTACCACATAGACCATATGTATCACTTTAGCAGTGCCAACAATTTTCTGCAAAAAGGGCTCATCCAAAAGCATTGTCGAATTATTATTCTTGAAACACATTCTTCAGAACAAAAACAACCCAGAAACAACCCAGAATCAGGGGCTCTGTGCTTGTCTTAAGCCAAAATCTGAGATTTGATTTGTTTAGGCTATTGCAAAAACCTCCTTAATATAGTATGCATTGGTCTTTTCAATTTGTGGTCATAAATTAGGACTTTAAAAGAGAGATTGTGTGAAATATTTTTCTGATTAAGAATTGAAGGTTATGATTCTTATTCAAGCATAAGTAGTTAAATTTCGAATGAATACATATTAATTGTGCGACAGCTAATAGTTCACAGGTAAAAATAATCTGGAATACAGAATACCAGCGTACTGAAGTTATATTCCAATTTAAACAATTCCGGTTTTCCTTATTCCTGGTCCTACTTCACTTGGTCTCAGGATCAACGTGTCTTGTAATTTTATTTATTGAACAATTTTGTCTGATTTGTAACTTATGTGCAATTATTTGTGTATTTTGTGTAATTAACTTGTACATATTGTCTATTTCTGGTATGGGAAACTTTCCACTTTTCTCAAAGTACATGAAACCTTGACGAGCGGAAGAACTTCCAAAAAATGGCAAATAAACTTTTCTTGTTTGGTAAGCCGTCCCTTTAAAGTAAGAAAGATCTAAGTTAGGGACCTAACTTTTTTAGGATCATGAGGTGTTCCAGGTCGTACCATTATACAAGTTCATATGTTACCCAACCAGTTTCTATGTGATTGAAGTGGATAGGCCCGTTAATGGGTGGGATAAATTCCAGCCCAAGAGCAAACTCTAGAATACCGAAAGCCAACAACGTCAAAAGGCCTGGCGGGCCCTAATTACATTGATGTTTGGATAAGGTCGTCTTACCTACCCTCATTACATTGAGGTTTGGATAAGGTCGTCTTACCTAGCCCATTTATTACCTATGACGCTGGCGTTAGAGTTACCAACCACATTGGAAATCCTATATATACAACGTATATCTGCTCGCAACCACAGGTCAAAAGCCAGATAGCGGCGAGTACCACCCATCTCTCATTGTTATTTTGTTCTTATCATTTTTCCAGTTAAATTCTCCTCGATGTCCAAATGCATATGTCGATTAAAGCTGAAGCCTTCACATGATATGACAAGGTCAAATCGATAATCTTTCAATGCAATGCTATTTGATTTTGTATTTCATTGTTATCTATTAATCAATTGTTGTTATATATAAGTAGTGCTTTTACATGTGCATCTATTTTCATTAGGCTCTTTTTGGGGATCTGATAAGTTCAATTTTCAGAATTGGTTGGTTGTTGTAGGGTCTAAATCCCTTCCTCAAATTCAAAACCCTGAAGTCCAGTGGAACCCTTGTTCTTTTAGAATTTGAAATTTTAGGATCATCTTCAAAAGCAATTACTTGTATAGTTATTTGAGAGTTACTAACAATCACTTGATTAGTTATAATAAGATCATGTTATGTGTTTATGTACTTGTATGATTATCAATCATTTTCCCACGATTCATTTAATTAATGATTCATTATAATGATTACTGCATAATCGCTACAAGAGTGATTACAAACGTAGAAAGTCGAATTTTGTAACAAATTTAAATTGCTTGTCAGTTTTTCCAGATGACGCAATATTTAAATTACTAATTAATGGCAATCATATTGATTGATCATCTAAAACACCATGCTTTTTTAATTCAATTCTAGAAAATAGGTTTTGCATTAAGGAATGCTGATTTAAATACATTTCTACAATTGTGTGATCAATTGTGAATTGAGAAATTTTCAAATGTAAAAAAATACAAAGAACATGAGGCGTTGATACTTATAATTCTTTGTGCACTTATCAAAATGTAGATCTGTGGATTTACTACTTTGGATGGATTTCATTAGATTTGGACATGGTCGTTGTTCATTGCATATCAACTACAGATCAAGCATTGTGCAGTATGCTTCAAAGCATAATGCAACTCCAAATCAGTTGTTGCCCGCACACTCATGGAGAAAGATCCGATGAAATAATTGAAAAGAATCTTGTTCAAGAGTGCGCATATTATGCTAAAAAAATCTGTAATTAATTATGATGGCTAACTTATGTTGGTCTTTCTCCAGGATTTTCTAAAATCAACATCAGCAATTTCCACTAATAAGGGGAAGAAGCATGTTTCGACTGAGGTACGGTCCCTTAAATAATGTGCCAGCTACAGTTGTTCTTATGTATTGATACTATTTCATTACCAATTCATCATCAATATACCAGAATGCATCTTTTTTTTGGATGACGAGGGAAACCCGCAGCCGCTACCGTTAGGGGTGCATTGGGTAAACCCCGCTCTTGTGTATTACCCTACAAACCATACAAGAGATGTAAATTAGCCTAGGTTACCTATAGCTGACAGGCTCACAGTAGAGAAGACAAATAAGCATTCTTTCATCAGGAATCGAACCCGTGACCTAGGCCACAACATTCAGATGCTCTACTGATAAACCTCGATTATACGTATTTTCTAGCCTAATATTATTCATTTTCATAACATTTTATGTTATGATTTATGCCTCATATGCGTTTAATAGTTTTGTTACATGTTTGTAGGGAAAAATCATTAATTTCGAGAAAGTAACGAAAAACGTATGAAAGAAGATACATGGGCGCTGTTTGGAAATACAATCATGTCTTGGCTACAAACCTCCAATGTTAATGAGCCTTATATGGTTAGAAATCTAAGACAATTACCTAAAAGTCTTATGAAGAGGACAAGATCCGGTTCAAACGTTTGAAGACTCAAAAGTTATAAATACGCTTTGTTCAGATCCAAATGGCGCAGTCCTGGTAAAACGATCATAACTTGAGTTATACAACTTGGATTTAATCCAAATTAGCTGAGTTGCAAAGCCAAGACATAGAGCTACAACTTTGTAGAAGACCCCAAAGTCAAATTTGGACCAAATACATGGCGTACGTACGCCGTGTTAATTGGCATTCAGACAACGAGGGCAGAGAGTTGGGGCTATCTCGTGTACGTACGCCCATTTGTACGGCGTACGTACGCCGATTTGTACTACGTACGTACGCCGCTTTACTTGGCGTACAGACGCCGTTTCGTACAAGGCCCATATTCGGGTTTATGTTTTAGATTAGGTATAAATACCCTTCCCAACATTGTTTTAGGGTTCGAACTTTATTTTCTTGGAGATTGATTGTAAGGATTAGAGATTCAAGAACGAGATTCGACAATTGATTGTAAACAGGATCTTTGACAACGGATTTTATCGAGTTTATCTTTCTATTCTCTTTTAATTCTCGTCTATCTATCATGTTTACTTTGATTTTCGTTGATTGTGCTCTTGCATCTATGGAGTAGTCTATTTATTCTGGAATCGGGAATAACCCGATAATATGTTATCAGCCTGAATTATATGATCGTTTACGTTACATCGCATATGCTTATGATTTGAATTCTTGATTGTTAATGCTTGTGAATTTGCTGGCCACATATTTACATGTTCATAGATATTAGGTGAAAATTCTGAAAGGTGACATCTAAATCGGAACCCTTGAATTCAAACCTAGGATCCTAAATCACGAAAGTAGTTTTAGGTCTTTTGAGGAATCGATACATTATCATAGAGATTAATGAATCTGAGCTTAGTCTAATCATCACGAAAGTTGTTGATTAATTAACTTGGGTAAATTGTTATGCTTCGACAGAAGGTAATAAGTATCATTGGATAATGTCCTTCATAAGTGGTGATTGTAACTGAATTGATTGTATGATTTAATTGATAATGTATATCGTGGTGAAACCTGATTCTGGAATTACTAATCCAATATAATCAAAACCAGTTTTATACGTTCTGTTCCGTCTTCTTTATTTTTTTATCTCATAACTTCGTTAGGCTTAGATTACTGATAATTGATAGGCTAGTGCTTGATTATTCGGTCCTCGTGGGAACGATATCTTTTGTACTACACCGAAGCCGTGCGCTTGCGGTTTAGGCACATCACCTACCAACTCTACCGGGGGTTGCCCCCTACCAGAATGCATCTTTGTCTCTATGAGATGGTGATGATTCACATACACAGTGTGTAACGTGCATGCATTATTGAGACTTTTCTTACAAACTTGATCGTGCGGCTGAAGAAATGCAAGCTCTATAAACCTCTTACGATGATGAGTTTACGAATTATTTTTAGCAACTTCTCTCTTATGTCCTTATATATGAGTTCATCTTGTCAGGTGTGCACAACATCTGAGGAACACAATGAAGTGGAAAACCAAAATGAGCTTGATTGCTCAAGGGCTTTGTTGGAAATTTCTCTTGAGAACCAAAACGAAGTAGAATGTGCAAGGGCTCTGTTACAAATATCGGCTCAGAGTATGTCGGAGGAGAACCGGCCGCGGCGCCATTGTCGGTGTACGGGATGAGAGCATTTGATTTTCCATCGGGGGTTGTCAAGTAGACTTTGTGCGGGCATGACGATGGTTTGACTTGAATGATTCTGAAAAGTACTTGAGGACCACAAAAAGTACAGATTTTTCAGTAGATAAAAAATTCGGTTCAATTATATTGAGACGCCATTTTCAGATTTTTTTTGGACTCAACTATGATTGATTGATTATTTATTCTGAAAAAATTAAAAATCTCGCCTACAAAAATATTTAATTTTTATTATATAATATGATTAAATTTTAAATAAAAATTTAGAAAAAGAGAATTGAAATACAGTGAAGAAGTGAGGAGAGCAGCAAAAGGGACGGCTTGCTTTTTAGCTGAAAAGAGGGAGTCAAGAAAGAAAAGTAGGGTTTTTTTTTCTTGGGGTGGTACAAAATAATTAGGGGTGGTGCTTAATTTAAAATTACCACTGCTTCCTTTTTCTTCAATTTTTTCCACTTTTTACAGTATTTAATTTATACTTATCCATACTCGCCACACGCCTTCTTATTCTTATGCTTAATGTTCACTATTTTGACTCTATATTTTGAAAAGTTGACACTAATTTGTATATGTGCGACTGGTTATTTTCATTTTACAACTCATAATTATAATACAATGGGGGAATTTGTGTGATTTGAGTTGTATTGCATTAATGTATAAAATCTCATTGCATTATTCTCTCAAAATTTGAATTATAGAAATATTTACTAAATACACTTTCATACTAATAAATAATTGTTTCATCCATCAACTTTTATCGTCAAAAATGCGATATTTTTTTAATCCCAATTCAATGTACGGTGCTATCCTAATTCGACAAAATCGCGTTCAAAATTGCGTGTCTAGACTCTCGTCCAAATAAAGAAAAAATAATTAAAGTTTAAAGTTGCACATTGAGTACACTTAAAGTTACACGTCTAATCCACATAATGTCGATTTCTTCCTGCTCAAGAATGTCGCCAACTTTCACACAAATACCGTTAACAATTAGCAATCCATATTAAGAAATAAGTTTATTCAAATTATATTTGTTCATTAAAAATTAATGTTACCATTATACGGATAAAATTATAAAATATTTAATATATAAAATAAGAATTATTATTATACATTGTCATTTTGAAAACCTAAATACATTATAAGAATTTATAGTTAATTAATTTATTATTATAAAAAAAATATGTTTAATTTAGTTCATGCATTGTAAAACTTTACGAAATATCGATGATATAACGATGATATGGATGAATCGGATATTATCAATCGAGCGCGTGACATTATCAGTGATGCCAAGATAAAATTACAAATGCATACATGATTTTAGCAACTGTGACACAATGATTCATGAATATTTAGGTTGGTTGTTCTTGTTGTTGGTTGTTGGCATTCTCTAGCAATATTTTATGGTGTCCTTTCTTCGCCTCCATAATTAATTTTCTTTAAAAATTTGTATTATTGTACAGAATTAAAATTGAATTAATTTATGGGTTATGAGCTTATGTCTCAAACATCAAATAGTCTCAAATATGTCTATAGATTTGAAGCTAACAAATTGGTCTTGGCCATAAAAGTAGGTAACCCCTTCTACCCATTGCAAAAGATAATCCATAATTGTTGCTTTAATTTAAACACCAAGCTCCTAAAATTACTATGGTTTCTCAAAATATCTAGTCTTAATTTCATTTAGATTTCTGCATTTAGATATGATACAATATTCGGATAAGTATGACTAATTTTAGAAATTTTTAGGGAGTTATGACCGAAAATTGACATAATCATCAACCTTTGATTGTCTAATAAATATAATGAGATTTAAACAAAATAAATGGAATTAGCATCATTTTGTAGTGGAAATTTATATTCTTTTGGAATACTATTACGAATAGTTCTCAAATCTCTCACATAGTCATTTATTCCCAAGACATTAAGTTTGTGTTAATTTGGTTCCTAACCCAAAAACATAAAAAAAATTATTTTCTTTGATTTTGCTAAATCAAAAATGATATAATTTATCTTACTCTAGTTATTTTTCTTATTATTTAATTAATATTAATTAGTACAATATGTAATATCTAAATGAATTAACATATTAATATTTAATTTTTATGTAAATAAACAACAATGACTACCTTATTTTACTTCTTAATATTTAGTTAATTTATATATAATAAAATTAAAATTTTAGATAATCTTATTAAGCGCCATGTGCAAGGTGAACTCAACTATTAAATTATATTTTTTATTTAATCTTCATATTCAGAATTTAAAATTCAAGATTAACAGTGCCAAACATAATTTTTTTCAAATCAAAACACTTGAGTACTATGAAGTAAAAAATATTTTCAATATGGAGTGTGTCCCAAGAATTACGTAGAGAATTTGGTCATTGGTTCTAAATAAGGGGAATTTACTGTTAATAATTTCTACATTCTCTACACTATATGTAAATTCATAACAAGTATTATATCTATATTACAAAAAATTAAAAAATATACAATTACATCCTCATTGCAACAAATGCAACCTAACTAGTCTCCTTCTGGAGATGATACAAAAAGGGCACCCTAAAAGCTACTGAAGATTTAAGAAGTGGCTTAAAGAATTGAGTATTTTGTAAATACAAAAAAATAAAATAAAAAATAGTAACTTATTTTATATTCATCACCCTGGAGGATCATGAATTTATTGAGTTATAAAGTCTGAAGAACTGTAAATAGAACCACAGCCTGAAGGGATATTTTAATCTTTATGTAATCTTTTTCCTATTAGGTATCGTATCTTGTATTATAAATAGCATCAATCTCATTGTAACTCATAATCACAATCTGATCTCATTAAGAAAAATATATTGAAAATCTTGGCTTGGTAGCGCCCTTAGACGTAGTCAAAATTCTTTTGACGAACTGAAAAAACAATTCGTGTGTTCTTTTATTGTTTTTTTTTTTTTCGTGCGATTATTCATTGGCATCCTATTCCTAACAACTGGTATCAGAGCTCCAGGTCGAGTGGGAGCGGATATGATGGGTGAAGGTTTATTTTTGAAGGGACGGACTTTGGGTTCAGAAAGATGCAAATCGAAGATTACCTGTATGGTAAAGATTTGTATCAGCCCCTTGGTGATAAGCCGTCAAATATGAAAGATGAAGAGTGGATGGTGCTTGACAGGATGGCGATGAGTGTGATTCGTTTGTCTCTGTCATGGAACGTTGTGTTCCATACGACGAAGGGACAAGTATCAAGGGTATTCTGAAGGTTATAGAAGACATGTACAAGAAGCCATCAGCGGCGAACAAGGTTCATCTGATCCGGCGTCTCTTTAACCTAAAGATGTCAGAGAGTACTAGTGATGTCAAATGGGCCGGCCCGGCCCAGCCCGGCCCAGGCCCATGATGGCCCGGCCCAGGCCCACGACGGGCCGGCCCACCAAATTTTTTTTCACGGGCCGGCCCGTGGTGGGCCTGAGCCGGCCCATGATGGGCCCGGGCCGGCCCGGTCCAGGCCCACCTAATATTTTTTCGTGGGCCTGGGCCGGGCCGGGCCGGCCCGCATATGTAAATTTTTTATGAAAAATTATAATTTTTTTGTTTAAACTAAATTTTTCATAAATAATATTAATATCTCATTCTCAATTCTCCATTTTGGCCAAATTAACCTATTCAACTCTTTTAAAAAAAAAAAGAGAGCATTTTGAGGGGGTCAGGATTCGAACCCTAGACCCCCCAAAACTTTGCAAGTAGACTTACCATTGGACTAGAAGTGGCTTTTAATACTTAAACTCGAAAAAAAATATTTGATATTAAGTGGGCTGGGCTGGGCCGTAGTGGGCCGGGCCGGCCCATGAAATTTGGTGGGCCGGCCCGGCCCGGCCCACGAAATTTTGTGGGCCGGCCCGTCCCGGCCCACCACGGCCCACGGGTCGCGGCCCGGCGGGCCGGCCCAGCCCATTTGACATCTTTAGAGAGTACTGTGGTGGCTGAGCATCTGAGTGAATTCAATCTGATAACAGCTCAATTGAGCTCAGTTAGGATTGATTTTGATGATGAGGTTAGAGCCCTAATTTTGTTGTCTTCTCTACCTGAAAGTTGGGGTTGAATGGTTACCGCTATTATTACCTCAATAGGGAAGGAGAAGTTGAAATTTGACGGAGTAAGAGATCTGATTATGAGTGAAGAAATCAGCAGGAGAGAATCAGTTATAGCTTCAGGATCAGTTTTGAATACAGAAAATAGAGGCAGATCAGAATCAAAGAATTCGAACATAAGTAAGTCAAAGTCGAGAGGTAAAAGTAAGACGAAAAAGGACCTGAGTTCCATAAAGTGTTGGAATTGTGAGCAACTTGGTCATTACAAGAACAAGTGCACAACACCTGAGAAGAATGAAAATCTGCTAATGCAGCAACTGAATATATCAGTGACGCCTTGATTTTGAGCGTGAGCAGTCCATTGAAATCGTGGGTTTTGGATTTTGGAGCGTCGTTCAATTCTTGTAGTGATGCTGACATAATGGAACATTATACTTTCATAGAATTCGGTAAGGTTTATCTTGCTGATGATGAGCCTTTAAAAATCGTGGGGAAGTGAGATGTTCGAATTAAAACTTCGTATGGAAGTGTGTTGCAGTTGCGGGATGTGAGACATATTCATGGTTTAGAATTTGGTCTCTGTAGGACAACTAGACGATAATGGATAAATTGTGACTTTTGATTGCAGTACCTGGAAGATAACCAAAGGGGCCATGATACTGATCGAGGTAAGAAAGAAAGCACATTGTATATGACAACTAACACCAAAGAAAGTATTTCTCTTGCATGAAAAAACATTGATACGGATTTGTGGCATTGCCGACTTGGCCACATGAGTGAGAAAGGGATGAAGGAGCTTTGTTCGAAAGGTAAGCTGTCGGGCCTCAAAACAGTCGATGTTGGCTTATGTGAGGATTGTGTATTCGAAAAAATAAAAATGGTTGAGTTTTTGAAGGGATGCAGAACCTTGAAGAATGAAAAGTTAGAGTTCGGGCATAGTGACTTATGCGGACTGGCACCAGTTACATCTCTTGGTGGGGCGTCATATTACATGACTTTCATTGATAACTCCATGAGAAAGGTATGGGTTTATTTTTTGAAATATAAATCTTACGCTTTTGATGCTTTTAGAAAATGGAAGGCCCTTGTAGAAAATCCTGCTAATAAGTTGACTAAGAGTGTGACCTTAGAGAAATTGAAGTTATGCATGGCTTCAATTGGCCTAAGAACCTGAGTTGAGAGGTTTGGCGCTGCCGGGACCATTATGGGCTACTAAATGAGAAGATCGAGAGATGATTACATTGATTGTTGAGTTCAGTCTCTACGTGGGAGATTGTTGAATTATGGAGCTTGAAGAACTATAAACAAAACCACATCCTAAAGGGGTATTTTAGTCTTTATGTAATCTTTTTCTTATTAGGGTTACGTATCTTGTATTATAAATAGCCCCGATCTCATTGTAACTCATAATCACAATCTAATCTCATTACGAAAAATATAGTAAAAATCCTGGCTTGGTAGCGCCCCAAGACGTATTCAAAATTCTTTTGACGAACTGTATAAACAATTCGTGAGTTCATTTATTGTTCTTTTTTTTCGTGTGATTATTCATTGACATCATATTATTAACAGAATCGGGTTCATCTCTATTTGTGCATCTTGAGACTGTATTGAGTTTCCATGTTTTTCCACCTCTCGTGCAATTTGAATATCACTTGGTGTGTAATATTGAACGAAAACTTTTACAACAAAACGAGGAACCAGTGCTCCTACTGTGATACCAAGCAAGCATACCCAGAACAGTTTTGTAGTGGCTATATTAAAGAAGGCCCTGCAAAAATAGCAACAAGAATTAATCTCATTTCAGTTTCGAGGAAAAACAACAACAATTATGCTATTTAACGGATAATACTTGTCCATAATGACATTTTAGAAGGTTTAAGTTTTATAATAGATAATGTAATATGATTTGCAATGCCTCCAAGTGAGACATGAAAAAAACAACTTTCTCTCTTTGATCCAACGAGTTTTTCTGTACTGGAACTTTTATACTAAAAGTGATTAATACTTGAGGAACTTTTGAAAGACATAATATACTAAGCCTATTTGCAAGAACTTGTGCTTTCAAAGAAGTACTTAATTTAGAAGTTGTTGTATAAGTGGCAAAAATGTTAAAGTTGGATTTGTTTGCAAAGTTTGATATAACATATGAATAGAAGAAGCTAGTAGAAGTTGCCTTTGACATGCTTTTACTTTTAGCTTACTTCAAGTTTTTTTCCTCATAGAAGTAGAAGCATAATCAATGAAACCAAATTTCAGAAAACATGCCATTTCTATTTTATTTCCAATCTTAAACAAGACCAAAATTATAAAAATGTCTTAGATTGTAAAACTAGAGAATCAGGGACGGATAAATTGGCATTTGTGCGTCGAAAATGTGCAATATCATATAACATGCTTGTTACTATTTAATGCTTCATATTTAATAAAACTTATGTTGTTTAATTACCACATAGACCATATGTATCACTTTAGCAGTGCCAACAATTTTCTACAAAACGGGCTCATTCAAAAGTATTGTCGACTTATTATTCTTGAAATACATTCTTCAGAACAAAAACAACCCAAAAGCAGCGGCTCTGTGCTTGTCTTAAGCCCAAAATCTGAGATTTGATTTGTTTAGGCTATTGCAAAAACCTCCTTAATAATATCCATTGGTCTTCTCAATTAGTGGTCTTAAATCAGGAATTTAAAAGAGAGATTATGTGAAATATTTTTCTGATTAAGAATTGAAGGTTATGATTCTTATTGAAGCATAAGTAGTAAAGTTTAGAATGAATACATATTAATTGTGCGATGGCTGATAGTTCACAGGTAAAAATAATTTGGGATATATAATACCAGCGTACTGAAGTTATATCGAATTTCCAATTTGAGAAATTCCGATTTTCCGTATTCTTGGTCCTACTTCACTTGGTCTCAGGATCAAAGTGTCTTGTAATTTTATTTATTGAACAAGTTTGTTTGATTTATAACTTATGTGCATTTATTTGTGTATTCTATGTTATTAACTTGTACATGTTGTCTGTTTTTGGTATGGGAAACTTTCCACATTTCTCAAAGTACATGAAACCTTGACGAGCGCAAAAACTTCCAAAAAATGGCAAATAAACTTTTTTTGTTTGGTAAGCCGTCCCTTTAAAGTAAAAAAGATACACCTTAGTCTAAGTTAGGGACCTAACTTTTTTAGGATCATGAGATGTTCCAGGTCGTACCATTATACAAGTTCATATGTTACCCAACCAGTTTCTATGTGATTGAAGTGGATAGGCCCGTTAATGGGTTGGAGAAATTCCAGCCCAAGCCCATACTCTAGAATACCGAAAGCTAACAATGATAAGGGGTGATTCCAGCCCAAGCGCATACTCTAGAATACCGAAAGCCAACAACATTAAAGGGCCTGGTTGGCCTAATTACATTGATGTTAGGATAAGGTCGTCTTACCTACCCTAATTACATTGATGTTTGGATAAGGTCGTCTCACCTACCCTATTTATTACCGATGATGCTGGCGTTAGGGTTACCAACCACATTGAAAATCATATATACAACGTATATCTGCTCGCAATCACAAGCCAAAGGCCAGATAGCGGCGAGTACCGCCCATCACTCATTGTTATTTCGTTCTTATCATTTTTCCAGTTAAATTATCCTCGATGTCCAAATGCATATAGCGATTAAAGCTGAAGCCTTTACAGGATATGGCAAGGTCAAATCGATAATCTCTCAGTGCAACACGATTTGATTTTTTATTTCATTGTTATATATTAATTAATTGTTGTTATAGATAAGTAGTGTTTTTACATGTGAATCTATTTTCATTAGCCTCTTTTTTGGGATCTCATAAGTTCAATTTTCAGAATTGGTTGATTGTTGTAGGGTCTATTAAGTCTAATATATGAAGAATCTTCTGGCGGATTCCTTCTTAAAGGTTATGTCCGACAGCTGGATCTGCGAAATAATCATCTCAAAATCTTTGTAACCAACCGATTGCATTTGTTTGGGTAATTTTAGATTAATATTACAGATTTCAAATCTTTCTTGACCCATTTTTGGTGCAATTTAGGTTGCAATAATTGTGGATTGTCTAATGCAAAAGTCATTTGAAAATCTTGACTCCAAATCCCTTCATCAAATTCAAAACACTCAATTCCAGTGAAACCCTTGTTCTTTTGGAATTTCAAAATTTTACGATCATCTACAAAAGCAATTACTTCTATAGTTGTTTGAGAGTTACTAACAATCACTTGATTAGTTATAATAAGATCATGTTATGTGTTTATGTACTTGTATGATTATCAATCATTTTTCCACGATTTCATTAAATTAATGATTCATTATAATGATTACTGCAAAATTGCTGCAAGAGTAATTCTTAAATGCAGGAAGTCAAATTTTGTAATAAATTTACATTGCTTGTCAGTTTTTCCAGATGACGCAATATTTAAATTACCAATCAATGCTGGTCATATTGATTGATCATCTAAAACACCATGCTTTTTTAATTCAATTCTAGAAAATAGATTTTGCATTACGGAATGCTGATTTAAATACATTTCTACAATTGTGTGATCATTTGTGAATTGAGAAAATTTCAAATGTCAAAAAATACAAAAAACATGAGGCGTTGATACTTATAATTCTTTATGCACTTATCAAACTGCAGGTTAGTGTATTTACTACTTTGGATGGATTTCATTAGATTTGGACATGGTCGTTGTTCATTGCATATCAACTACAGATCAAGCATCGTGCATTATGCTTAAAAGCATAATGCAACTCCAAATCAGCTGTTGCCCTCACACTCATGGAGAAAGAACTTCTCTCCTTGGTGGATGTGAAGACGAAAACAAACATGATTCCTCGTGCCATATACAACTGGGGGTAACTACTAATTTTGTCCATTCACTTGTTTATGCGAAGGATAAATATGTGATGGTCCCTTCCCAACTAAAATATATAATGATTAATGGCGATATTACTTCCTTCAGATCACCGCTTAACCGTCTGAACTATGAAGGGTAAAGCTATGCTGGAGAAGAATTCTCCATCTTTGACCCTAAACCTCTTCAGTGATAGCACCAAATTGGAGCAAACAATTCTCCATCTTTGAATCAATCAGCAAGACTACAACTTTTGATATTGGATATCCTTCTGTGATTAGATAATCTTTTGATGCATCTAAAGCAATAGATATATCACATGCATGTTTTATTGCTTTCTCAGTCAACAAAAGGTTATCATCAGCATCAGTCAATCTACTTATGTTCATTGTTTTCATGAATGAGGTTAGAGATGGCCCTAGTGAAATGGCCAATATACAAAATGACCCAAAGTTCAAAAACTCTAGCTTCGGGTTCTGCTTCCTGTGGTAATAGTTGTAAAGCAAAACAACTGCATGCATCTAAACAAGACAAGAAGATAACAAAAGAAATCAGAGGTAGATTGTCATATTAGCTTAAATAATATGATATGTGGCTCTCCAAGGGTCGAATGGTTCTATTAAGACCTTGAAAATTGTTCGATTTTGAAAATGGGCATATCAAATGATGTGGTTTTAAAACTAAAGCTTAATCCCCTTTTATTAGTCCTATTTCTAATTTGTTTTTTGGCTTCATTTTGTAACCAATAGAAGGTAGAGCCATTGGGAATATAAAACGGCAGATTCTCATACTAGTGAAAAGCACGTGTCTGGGGCATCCATCAGGTAATTTGATAGACATTGAGCGTCAGTTTAATCCATCAGGTATCGATTGGAGCGGCATCAGAGGAGAACCGGTCGCGGCACCGGCGTCAGCGTACGGCACAGTCATTTGATTTTCCATCGGAGGTTGTGAAGCAGACTGACTTTGCGCGGCGGCTGGAGTAGTTGGGTTAGAGTCGCAGCTGGGCATGACGACGACTTGACCTTGAAAGATTCTGAAAATTACCTGAGGACTATAGAAAGTACATATCTTTAAGTAGCTAAAAACGTCGGTTCAATTATAATAAGACGCCATTTTCAGATTTTTTTTTTTACTCAACCGTGATTGATTACTTAATTATTCATTCTGCAAAAATTAAAAATCTCGCCTACAAAAGTATTTAATTTTTATTATATAATATAAATGAATTTTATACAAAAATTCAGAAAAAGAGAATTGAAATACAGTGAAGAAGTGAGGAGAGCAGCAAAAGGGATGGCTTGCTTTTTTGCTTAAAAGAGGAGGCAAGAAAAGAAAAGTAGGGTTTCTTTTTTCTTGTGGTGGTACAAAATAATTAGGGGTGGTGCTTAATTTATAATACCACTGCCTTCTTTTCCTTTAATTTTTTTCCACTTTTACATTATTTAATTTATAATTGTCCATACTAGCCACCTTATGCTTATCTGTTCACTAATTTGACTGTACATTTTGGAAAGTGGACATTAATTATTTTTATTTTACAATGGATAATTATAATACAATGGGCTAATTTGTGTGATTTGAGTTGTATTGCATTAATGTATAAAATCCTTTATGTCAAAATTTGAATTCTACAAAAATTTCTAAATTCACTTTCATACTAATAAATATTAATTTCATTCAAAATATCCACCAACTTTTTATCGACAAAAATGTGATACAAAATAATAAGGTGCCGTGCTTAATTTATAATTACCGCTGCCACCTTTTCTTTTAATTTTTTCCACTTTTTACAGGATTTGATTTATACTTATTCATACTCGCCACTCGCCTTCTTATGCTTATTTGTTCACTATTTTGATGGTACATTTTGGAGAGTCAACACTAATTATTTTTATTTTACAATGGATAATTATAATACAATGGGCTAATTTGTGTGATTTGAGTTGTATTACATTAATGTATAAAATCCCATTGGAGTATTCAGTCAAAATCTGAATTCTAGAAAAATTTACTAAATACACTTTCATTACTAATAAATAATAATTTCATTCAAAATATCCACCAACTTTTTATCAACAAAAATGTGATGTTTTTTAATCCCAATGTAATGTTCGGTGCTATCTTAATTCGACAAATTTGAGTTCGAAATTGCGCGTCCAGTCCACATGAAGATAATCATTAAAGTTTAAAGTTGTGAGTCTAGTACACTTAAAGTTACACGTCTAATCCATATAATGCCGATTTCTTTCTGCTCAAGAATGTCGCCAACTTTCACACAAATACCATTAACAATAAATAACGTTGACAATTAGTTATCCATATGAAGAAATAAGTTTATTCAAATGATATTTGTTGACACGAAATTAATTTTACCATTATACGGATAAAGTAATAAAATATTTAAAATATAAAATAAGAATTATCATCATACATTTGTCATTGTGAAAACCCTAAATACGTTATAAGAATATAGAGTTAATTATTTTTTTATTATAAGAAAATTATGTTTGATTTAGTTCATGCATCGTAAAACTTTACGAAATGTCAGTGATGTAATGATGATATGGGCAATCGAACATTATCGACCGAGCGTGTGATAATTAATATTAGTGATTGCAAGATAAAATTACAAATGCATTTGTGAAGGGGAGAGATATTTTAGCAACTTGACACAATGATTCATGAATCAACTAATATGAATTTTAACTTTATCTTATTTGTTGTTGGCATTCTCTAGCCATATTAATTTTATGTTGCCCTTTCTTCACCTCCATAATTGATTTTCTTTAAAAATTTGTATTATTGTATAAAATTAAAATTGAATTAATATGTGGGTTATGAGCTTATGTCTCAAATGTTAAATAGTCTCAAACAATACAAAACTCCAAGTGCTTGTGTCTATTGATTTGAAGCTAACAAACCGGCCTTGGCCATAAAAGTAGGTCACCCCTTCTCCTCGTTACAAAAAGATAATCCATAATTGTTGCTTTAATTTAAATGCCAAGCTCGTAAAATTACTAATGGTTTGTCAAAATATCCAGTCTTAATTTCATTTAGATTTCCACACTTAGATATGATACAATATTTCGATAAGTACGAGTAATTTTAGAAATTTTTAGGGAGTTATGACCGAAAATTAATATAATCATTGACCTTTGATTGTGTAAAGTATAATGAGAATTGAGTACGCTGTAGCACCCCAACCCCAATAGTTGAGTTGTCACCATGACTTTAAGCATGAGAAAGATATTTTCCAAAGAAATATAAAAATATTTCATAAATAATTTCAGCGGAAGACTTCATTATAAAAACACGAGTATTTTTTTTTTTTAACTTTAAAAACTAACCATACAAAACTAACTCGTGCTATACCCACATTTGTAAATCAAAACCTTGTTATGAACATATGAAATTCTTTACTTAAATCGAAAACAATAGTTCCCAAAATATCGAGCATCATCAGATTTATACACATCGTCATACATTAAAAACGTAACATATATATATATATATGCTTCTAGAGGGAAGTCCAAACAACCGGCTACTCATCCGCTTCTTCATAGGCTGGACCTGAAAAAACATTAAATTGAGCAACGTAAGATTTAAAAAAATCTTAGTGGATAACAGTTACTTGCATTTGCATTGAAGAGATTAACCAATACGTTGAAAGCATCATCCAAGGTCCTAAGACCTGGCCTAACTCCAAGGTTCGAAGACCTGGTCTACTCCAAGGTTCATCAACCTGGCCTAACTCCAAGGTTCGAAGACCTGGTCTACTCCAAGGTTTGTCAACCTGGCCTAACTCCAAGGTCCGAATACCTAGTCTACACCAAGGTTCGTCAACCCTGGTACTTTACTCCAAGGTTCGTCAACCTGTTACTTTATCATGTCGTTTTATCTCATCCAACATAAGAGTTATTCTAGTCAATGTAACTGAAAATAAATGTACCCACTTGATGTTTCACTTAGATGCGGGGAAAGCTCGTGAAGTGTCCGGTTGTCTCGTACTGCACTCGATCGTTCATCAACATTTAGATTTTAAAACACATTTCAAAACATGTACATACATATATATAAATATTTAAATATAGGTACTTTATTATTATCTTTTAAACTCAAGTAGCCAAACAATAACAAATTAGCATATATAATATATAAACACTTATAACTATAACATTTTCAATTCAAACCTTATAAAAATAGAGACATAAACTTTGTAAAACACTCAATAAAATTTCTAAAACTAAATAGAATTCTGAATTTGGGGCTTTACTTACAAAAATATATGATGTATCACGAAAGATTTCAGGATAGACAATCCGGATTAAATTTTTTTTATAAATTATTCCATCATACAGAAAATTCTAAGATTTAGGAAACTTAACAACACACATGTGCACATACAATAAAACTTTCAGAACAAGAAAACATCTCAAACTATTTCAAATAAATTCAAAATCGTGCAACCTTATAATTTCAGTAGAGCACAGGGCATTTTATAATAAAAGAATTTTAGAAAATCACACTCAACCTCCAATACCCCATCAAATCCGTAATCATTACACATCTTTATATATATAATGCAAGATATATATATATATACATGTATCATATAATTTTTTCATACACTATAAATAAGGAATAAATGCTCTTTAGAATCATTTTCACCCTTCATATCTCTCTCTCCTTTATACAATTTCTCTCCTTTCTCTCTCTGCAACCTCTACTCTCTCAAGAAACCTTCACTTTTCCTCCAAAAAATCCTCTTTTCCAAAGGAGTTAAAGAAGCAAAATCATAGCAAGTAGAAAGGGGAAAGTAAGCTCAAAGTGTAGTAGTCTTCGTTCAAGCATAGAGAACTTTGTTGAGCTTTCAAGAGGTAGTTTTCTTCTTGTTTCTTATCTTCATCATTTTCTTTTAAGAACATGATTAGGTTGCTAAATATTGTATTGCATGTATGATCTAAAGAGTGATGTCTACTATGTGATGAGTTTTGTTACATGTGTTATTTTATGTGGTTGATTGTCAAAATATGTCTTTATTTGAAGTTAAGGGTGCCAATTTGAAGTTAAGGGTGCCAATACATGTTGAAACAAGTATTGCATGTATGATTCTCTTACCTAAACCCATTGCATATGTGATCTAAAGATGAATCCCCACAATATGAAGAGTTTTTGTTGAATAGCTTGTTTTATGTGGTTGATCTTCAAATACATGTCATTTTAAGTGTTGATGGTGCAAATAGATGTAGAAATAGGCTTTGCATGTTTAATTTTCTTACCCAAAATTATTGTATGTGTGATATAAGAGTGATTTCCTAAAATTGTGATGAAATTTGTTGAATGTTTTGTTCAATGTGATAGATCTTAAAAAAATATGTCATTTTGAGTGTTGATTGTGAAATTGCCTGTTGAAATTGACTTGCATGTTGATTATCATGTCTAAACTTGTTGCATGTGCAATACTCTGATGTTAAAGTATTTTTCTTGTGGATGATTGGTTGTAAAACTCGAAAGTGCATTTTATTGAGGAAATATGTGAATTTGAGTAACTTGTGAGAAATTCTGAAATTTCAGTCTACTTTGCCAATTTTTATTAATTTTTATACTTGAAATTTTAGAAAACTATTTTAGTATGTTGTTCTATATGATGGTGGGAGTCTATGGTTAACATTTGGTGATTTTTGGAGTAATACACGAATTATGATGAATTTTCAAAACTAGTCCGATTTGAATTACACTTTTCTGGAGTAGCTTTTAGGTGTTGTTTAAGTAATCAAATGGAAGAATTTCTTCATGAGAATTTTTCTGAGAATTAACTATCATGTCTAAATAATATGTAGAAAAGTCTAAACAAAATAAATAGAATTAGCATCGTAGTGGAAATTTATATTCTTTTGGAATAATATTACTAATAGTTCTCAAATCTCTCACATAATCATTGATTCCCGAAATATTAAGTTTGTATTAATTTGGTTCCTAACCAAAAAACATAAAAAAAAAATTATGTTCTTTGATTTTGCTAAATTAAAAATAATATAATTTATCTTACTCTAGTTATTTTTCTTATTATTTAATTAATATAAATTAGTACAATATGTAATATCTAAATGAATTAACATATTAATATTTAATTTTTAAATAAATAAATAATAATGACTACCTTATTTTACTTCTTAATATTTTGTTAATTTATATATAAATAAAATTAAAATTTTACATAATCTTAGTAAGCGCACATGTGCAAGGTCTAACTAGAATCAACTAATAAATTATATTTTTATTTAATATTCATATTTAGAATTTAAAATTCAAGATCAAATAGTGCGAGATATAGTTTATATTCAAATTGAAACACCAACTTTGTTGTATATGTCTCCTTTAATTATTATATTTATTGATAATTTTATTTCTTAATATTCAATTAGATCAATAATGTATTATTATTTCCTGAATTGGGATTAAATTTAATTCTTATATAAATAAATTTTCGATTATTAATTTGCGTATTGTAAAAAAAATAATTATGTAATAATAGATTTACAATTTTTTTTCTATATGTTGGTACTTCGTACCCTGACATGTGGATGCCATGAGAATATACTAATAATAAAGGTCCAAATAAATTGAATATCTTTTATTATTTTTAACTCATAACACAATAAATAATTAGTTGATCATTGAACTAATTAATGTTAATTAAAATAAATAATATATTTCACCTTCTTAAGACTAGGAATCAAATTATTACAATTATGGTATTTTAGGGACTAAAGTGCATCTAAAACCATATTTTTAATAAAAAAAATCGAATATGATTAATTGGGATACATATAATTTCAAATATAATAGCATAAAAAATTTATTTTAAAATTATAAATTTAATGCTTTGGGACTAATAATAACATCATCTTCATAGATCGTGCTGTTTTTATTGGGGCAAATTGACACTCCAATTTTCATTTTATTTTTCAAAAATGACAAAAAAAAAATCCAACAACATATAGAAAAGTTCTTGAATATTAAGAATTTTACTGGGTATAAACATATTAAAAAAAATTCTATGAAACATGAATTGAGATCATGTAAAAAAATATTATTAGCATTTACGTTTGGACATCAAAGTTCATCTTACAATATTTGAATAAATTTATTTAAATATCATAAATATATATTTTTAATAACTAATTTATTACCTACAATTATAAATATTTTTATTCATAATCGCTCATTTCAACCGAACATTACCAATTACGTAGAATACAAAATTATAATATTACATATAATTATATTACTGGCAAACTATTTATTATTATGGATATAATAATAATCCAATTTAAAGTCAATTTGAGACCAATTTAAAATCAAATTTGGAACCAAAATAAATTGTTTAAAACAAAGCCAACCCAAAACTAAATTAGAATTATAGATGAATGATATGTTTTTACCGCTATCCTCATGGGCAAAAAGATTACAATTTTATAGAGTTTTAAATTCGAACATCCTTTTAAGACAACCTTTCACATTAACTCTTATTCGATGATGATTATATGTACTGCTACTGTTACTATTACATGCTTTTCGTCGTGTTTCATAGTTCAATTTCATATCTTTCTCTATTTTGTGTTTTTTCAGTACTTTTTATCCCGAACCCTATCTTTCCCATTGATCTGATATGTTAATTGGGATTTCAACTAATTTTCTTTTTTGTTGTGAGCTCAAATCATCTAAGCATAATCAGGATCATGAATTCTGAAAGCTAACATTTGCAAGGTAAATGTCCTATAAACTGTATCACGCATTTGTAGACTTTGTTGACCTTCTTCAAGTCATGATAATTACACACATTTGGAGATAAAGATCTTATAAGCATATTTTTACTAAAACATGATTCACAAAGATATAAGGATCCCAAAATGCAGTATAATAGCATACACTCAAGCTTTAAACTGTTGTTGGTTGATCATTAGGATTCACTTTGTATGATGCACTTATTTGTTCTCTGTTTTCCAGGATCTCATTCTTTTTCAGTCGTGTATTATACGTATCTAAAGGCGATTAGAAAAGCCGAATGAATGGGCTGCATTATCACATTAGCTGGACCTCGTGATAGTAGTGTTTCGGGTGGTTGTATACTTGTATAGTTGTAAATGCAGGTCAAATTGCTTACCGAAGACATCTGTACAATTACTTGGTTTATTGGTGGTGAAAGATTAAATTTAAGAAAACATGTCATATCTATTTTATTTCCAATGTTAAACACGACCAAAAATCTATATTTAAAAATATAAAAATGTCTCCAATTGTAATACTACACAAGCAAGGAAGGAGAAATTGGCATTTGTGTGTCGAAAATGTACAATATCATATAACATAGTTGTTACTAATTAATGCTTCATATTTAATAAATATTATGTTGTTTAATTACCACGACCATATGTATCATTTTAGCAGTGCCAACAATTTTCTGCAAAACAGGTTCCTCCAAAAGCATTGTTGACTTATTATTCTTGAAACACATTTTTCAGAACAAAAACAACCCAAAAACAGGGGCTTTGTGCTTGTCTTAAGCCCAAAATCTGAGATTTGATTCATTTAGGCTATTGCAAAAACCTCCTTAATAATATAAATTGGCCTTTTCAATTAATGGTCATAAATCAGGAATTTAAAAGAGAGATTGTGTAAAACATTTTTCTGATTAAGAATTGAAGGTTTTGATTCTTATTCATTCATAAGTAGTTAAGTTTAGAATGAATAAATATTAATTGTGTGACGGTTGATAGTTCACATCTAAAAATAATCTGGAATACAGAATACCAGCGTACTGAAGTTATATCGAATTTCCAATGTAAGCAATTCCGGTTTTCCTTATTCTTGTTCCTACTTCACTTGGTCTCAGGATCAATGTGTCTTGTAATTTTATTTATTGAACAGGTTTGTCTGATTTGTAACTTATGTGCATTTATTTGTACTAGCAAAATGCATGTGCGTTGCACGTGGTCTAGTATATTTGGTTTTTTTATTTTCAACATTAAATTTGGTATCATAAAACAATAGATTTTATATATATAAGAATACAAATAAATTTATTAATAGTAAGATAACAAATTGAAATGGTAATATAAATATTATAATTATAAATTTACTGTATATGTAGCATATTTAACTTGTTGGATCCATAACCCAATAATAAGGTTATTTTATCTATACTATCAATTAAGTTTGACCAGTTAATATATTTATTTATTTAAATTTATATTCAATGACTTAGATGATTATCTTTATTTTAGTTTTTTTTTTGCAATTTAAAAAACAGAGGACGTTTAACTTGACAATTAAGTTGTAATCAAATACACAATTAATATTGTTCCAAAATATAATAAATATGGTCTAACTTGATTAGAATATTGTGCGTTTTTTATCAAATTATTTAGACCTAATGTTATTTTACATAATAATTGTATGCCTAAATAGTTTGCAGCTCAATATATGTCATTTGTGATAGAAAATCGTGATGAGAGACAAAATGAATAGTTTGAGAATTCCTTTATTTTTAAATTGTTTCAACAACTATTTCGCATATTTTATCTCATTTTGACTGAATTTCTTCATTACTATCTATTTTGGTTAATTTTATTTTCTGAATAGTAAATATTGAAAATAAATACAAAATACATTAATTTCATGAAAATGTGATGTTAAATACATATATTGTATTCTTCATAACTATAATACTTTTTCTTTTCAATGAGATGTTTGTCATGAAGTTGCATAACATTAATATATCGAAAGTATGTCATATTTCGTGATTATATCCACTTAAATACTTCGACAAACTTAAACCTAATTAAAAACTTGAAAGAAGCAATCTCTATAGATCTACACCAAATTAAAGTTTATAATATTCTTTATTTTATGTTCTTATCTTTTCAACTAAAATTTGTAATTGAACTTTTAGATTCAATAAACTGAAAATAAAACATTATACATTTTAAAAAAGGTGAAACATGTATAATGCCATATGCCACAAATATCTGAGTCTTTTATCATGAAATTTATTTTCATATTCTCTTTTGTATAGAATTGAGTGAAATTCATAACAATATATGACATAATTTATTTGAAGTCCGCTTAAAAATTTATGTTGCACATTGGACAAAAATAGCTATTTATTGTATAAAAATATATATGATGAAGTAGTTAAGTATGGTTACTACTAATCAATAATTTCAGAAGGATATTAGATGATATCCAATTAAAAAGTTGATATAAAATTACTATTGTTGTATATGTAATGAACGTAATTACAAATGTGTAATGTAACGAACATAATAACTCACTTGTTATAGTAATGTATACAAAAAATAGCATTTATTGTTTTTTGAAGATTATAGTAAACTAAATATTAATATAATTATCTGCTTAATTAACCTAATTAACCTTAATTTTTGCTAGTGTAATTTTTGCAAAAGTGTTAGAGAAATTTAAAATTAATTTTCAACGTATTTTAATATGATTATATATATATCACCCCCAACATACTTAAAATGTGGATTCTTAAAGTCATTTTTTTTACAGTAAAGTGTTAAGAAAAAAAAAATCCGTATTTAAAAATGTGAATAATTTTGGAGAGTTAATTGTAATCACATTCAGAATTAAATGTTTCTCTTCCAAGAGTGAGTGATTTATATTGTTCCTTGTACTCACTCGACTAAGAATATTTTTAAGACTATATTAGAATGAAACAAATAAAATTATAAGAATAAGATTTGACAATAAAACAGAGTATTCTACCATACAATATTTCGATTCTATACAATACAGGATTTGTATTGAATGAAACAATTTGGTTATTGCACGTATACTTTGGAATTCCAGTAGAGTCCTACATCTATGTTCCGTTTTTTTATAGAACATATCAAAGTTTACATTTGGTCACTCAATATTTTAAACAGAATCCAATTATTCTTATAATCAACTTCTTATATGAAAATTTTAATGTAAGACATGAGTGCGAGTCTTTTAATTTTTTAACCAATAAGAAAAAGAAGAATCAGATCTACTTAAATATTAATATCCTTAACTTAATGAGAAAATAAAGTATATTTCTCAGAAAAATTGAAGCAATATTTTTGAAATGAAATTTACTTTAAAATTAAGTAAAAAAACTAAATTAAAGTCTAAGTCATATTTTTTAAATCGAATCACACAGATTAACTTTAAATACTTGAATTATTCTCTAACTTAAATAAAATGGATGTGAGAATGTTAAATGAGAGAGGTGATAAAAAATTCATATTTGTTTTTTAACGTGTCTTCTATCAAAATTTTCATGTAGTCCCCAAAATATGCAACTGAAATAAAAGAATAGTTTAGATCTAGACCAAGAATAAATATAACAATAAAGAAAATAAGGAATTTTATTAGTTACGGGTACTAACAAATGGAAAAAAATAAATTATTCAAAAGTAGGATCCACGAATCACAACACTAATTCAATTTATGATGCTCCAAGAGGATATTGATGATGTTGTATTATAAAGTTTCGAGTTGTCAAGAATCGAGTCAGCAAAGTTGGGTGCTCTTGTTTTACGATGGTAGAACAATTCCTTCTGTCATCCATCCTCTTCTCAACCTCAGATGATATCTTTCCTTTTTGATCTTTCTAAAACACCCAAAAAGTAGGAGGATAGGCAAAGTATCAATGGCGAGATGCTTGGAATTCTTATATTTGTTGGTACTTATTTGAATACAACATAGTAGTGGCTTTTTTATGATGATCCATAATAGTGGATTGGTGTATAAATGTTGAATTGAAAACTCTAACAAAAGGTCGGTTATTAAGTATTAAATTTGGGAGTTAGAATTATAAATGGGTATTATAAAAATAATAAAAGGTGATGAGGATTAAACGGATAGTTTTACAGATAAAAAATATGTGACTCTTCAAATTATGACAAGGGATGAGACGGCTTAAAACTTATTCTAATCACTATTAATGTAATAACAATAATAATTATATATGTAGTCTAATAGATAGGTAGATAATGATCATAATATTGATGACGTAATAAATTTAATTAATCAAGGACAAATGTGTCTTTTCACAATGTGGAGAAACACTTTACAATATTCACACTTTTATAGTAGTATAGATATTTTGTGTAATTAACTTGTACATATTGTCTATTTCTGGTATGGTAAACTTTCCACTTTTCTCAAAGTACATGAAACCTTGACGAAGCGGAAGAACTTCCAAAAAATGGCAAACAAACTTTTCTTGTTTGGTAAGCCGTCTCTTTAAAGTAAGAAAGATACACCTTCATCTAAGTTAGGGACCTAACTTTTTTAGGATCATGAGGTGTTCCAGGTCAAACCATTATACTAGTTCATATGTTACCCAACTAGTTTCTATGTGACTGAAGTGGCTAGGCCCGTTAATGGGTGGGAGAAATTCCAGCCCAAGCGCGTACTCTAGAACACCGAAAGCCGACAACAATAAAGGGGCAAAATTCCAGCCCAAGCGCATACTCTAGAATACTGAAAGCCAACAACGTTAAAGGGCCCGGTTGGCCCTAATTACATTGATGTTTGGATAAGGTAGTCTTACGTACCCTAATTACATTAATGTTTGGATAAGGTCGTCTTACCTCATTTATTACCTATGACGTTGGCGTTAGGGTTACCAACCACATTGAAAGTCCTATATATTAAGCGTATATCTGCTCGCAACCACATGCCGAAAGCCAGAAAGCGGCGAGTACCACCCATTTCTCATTATTATTGTGTTCTTATCATTTTTCCAGTTAAATTCTCTTCGATGTCCAAATGCATAAGGAAATTAAAGCTGAAGCCTTTACAGGATATGGCAAGGTCAATTCGATAACCTTTCAATGCAACACGATTTGATTTTGTATTTCAGTCTTATATATCAATCAATTTTTGTTATAAATAAGTAGTACTTTTACATGTGCATCTATTTTCATTAGGCTCTTTTTGGGGATCTGATAAGTTCAATTTTCAGAATTGGTTGGTTATTGTAGGGTCTATTGGGTCTAATATATGAAGAATCTTGTGGAAGATTCCTTCTTAAAGGTTATGTCCGACGGCTAGATCTGCGAACTAATCATCTCAAAATCTTTGTAACAAACCGATTGCATTTGTTTGGACAATTTTAGATTAATATTATTGATTTCAAATCTTTCTGGACCCATTTTTGGGGCTACTTCAAATTGCAATAATTGTGGATTGTATCCTTCTAATGCAAAAGTCATTTGAAAATCTTGACTCCAAATCCCTTCATCAAATTCAAAACCCTGGAATGAAACCCTTGTTCTTTTGGAATTTCAAAATTTTAGGATCATCTTCAAAAACAATTACTTCTATAGTTGTTTGAGAGTTACTAACAATCACTTTGTTAAGATAATGGCAGAAAACATAATGTTCACAGCAGACGTATACAACAAATTAGAGGATAATAGATGAAGAAGATAAAAAGTGTTGTATTGATTGTGAATTGTTAGTTCTAATACATGGAGAAAGACATTATATATAGTCTCTAACTAACAGGTCACCATAAAGCGTATACACTGAAAATACGACTTATAACTATAACTCATAATACACTTGATTAGTTAATAATAAGATCATGTTATGTGTTTATGTACTTGTATGATTATCAATCATTGTCCCACGATTTCATTTACTTAATGATTCGTTATAATGATTACTGCAGAATTGCTGCAAGAGTGATTCTTAAATGCAGGATGTCGAAATTATGTAACAAATTTACATTGCTTGTCAGTTTTTCCAGATGACGCAATATTGAAATTACTAATCAATGCGGATCATATTGATTGATCATATAAAACACCATGCCTTTTTTATTCAATTCTAGAAAATAAGTTTTGCATTAAGGAATGCTGGTATAAATACATTTCTACAATTGTGTGATCATTTGTGAAATGAGAACTTTTCAAATGTCAAAAAATAGAAAGAACATGAGGCGTTGATACTTATAAGTCTTTATGCACTTATCAAACTGCAGGTTAGTGGATTTACTACTTTGGATGGATTTCATTAGATTTGGACATGGGTCGTTGTTCATTACATATCAACTACGGATCAAGCATCATGCTTAAAAGACTGTGCAAGGAATGACAATGAAGATATGTTTTGTACAGGGAACAACAATGAATATACATGTTCCAAGGAAATCGAAATCGAGCCTGTTGATGAAGTTGATTTTGTAAGTGAAAAATCTCCTTTTGCCTCCAAGATAGGACCCTCAACTGGGCAAGGAGTAGATGAAGGATATTCTAGAGGCAATTCTTGTGAGAATGCTACCATTGTTATAGACTCTTCTGAAGATTTTGGCTGCGATGCTGTTGCAGAAGATGATGGTTAAAGATCTTATACTCCTCTTTTCCTAGTGCATGTATACTGAAGTAATAGTAGTTTCATATTTAATTTTTGTGTTGTTAAGACCATCTTCAACCCACGCTATTGGCGTTGGGTTGTCTCCAACCCAGCTGCGCAAGAACGATGTAGGACTTAATCCAAGCTACTCTATCTACTGAAGATCTGCAATTTTTTCTCAAACTTTTCTGGTCATCAGATAATTGCTCACCTGAAATTCCCATTTATAATTGCCATCTGAATTCCAATTTTTGTTGGGCAAACGAAGGTGTCATGGTAAGATCATTAACACTATACACAACCTAAATAAAAACTGAAAAAACATTCTCAAACTGATACTAAGATGGAAAGAAGCTTCTGTGGTCTTTATTCTCATTAAAAATTAATACAGCAAGTCATTAAGTTACTTTGGTCCTCAGTTTAGAGGAAAACTTTTTGCAGCTTGAGAATAAAGCGCACTAGTAAACCAAGTGTTTGAGTGAGCAAACTAATCGCTACAAGAGATGCGGCAAACCAAGCCACACATCCCCCCAGTACCCGGGTCCAGCCATGGTGATATTTAAACCACTAGTCCTTGTTCTATGCCCAACAATATTTGCTGGAATGAATAATCTTGCCAGAGACAGAATCTCAAAGCGACCCTATAGAAATTGAAAATATTAGGTCAGGATATGACTCCATTTTGGTAAATTAATATATTGTTTATATAACATAATAAAGGAAATGGAATATGGATAGATCTATTTGTTACCTCATAGGTTGTTGTACCGCCAGAAGTGGCAGGCTGACGTAGTGTAACGGAAGATATGGCCCCATTTGCTGATAAGATGCATATAGCCCTTGGACCATTTTGGGCTATAGTCATTATTTTGGAAGAGATTTCCTGAAAATTAAGGCCCCGGTTGGTTGGTGTTTTCATTTCAAATAATTTTTTTCATGATAAAAATATCATTTGAAAGATAAAAAATGAGGTTTGAAAAGTGAGTTTAGATGAGTATTTTAAGAAAAAAATATGTAATGATTGTGGTTGATGTGATATATTTTTTGTTGTGAGAAATTTCTTTATTATGATATTTAAATATAATTTATATGAAATATTTTTAGTCAAACTTGTTGATTTAGACGTCGAAAAGTAATCCCAATAGATTTCATTTCAAAACATTACATTATTTTGCATTAAAATATGTAATTAATTTATATTTTGTCTTTGGAAAAATAAATGAAATGACCCTTTTATTTGATGGTATAGGTTTCTATCTTAATTAGTTGACAAAATTAATTGGAAGTAGGAATAAATAATTGAAGTGTATTGAATTAAAAGAAAAGAATAGTGAACCTCTCCCGAATTCACGTTCACAATATGTGGTGTAAACCTTGAGCCTGCAAAATCAAATCATCACCCAATTATTAATTATTAAGTTGTAAAAATGCACTCATAAATAAAGCAGACAAAAATAATATAAACCAGGGACATGTCCCTTTCCTTAGATCCTGGAATTGGTCAGAATATATATATATAATATATATACACCAAACACCTATTTATAGTTCATTCATTTCAAATACTAGCAATCATAGAGATTATGAAGAAGAAACAATCTTACCCAAAGCTTCCTTGTTCCCGCTTGATCCACCAGCTGTACAGGAGCCAGATCCGAATACGGACGGCTGGATCCAGAGGGCCATCAGCCGCCCGCTTCTTCGAGCGCCTTCTCCTGTCGATACCACCGCACTCGTTGGTATCGACAGGAGCGGCGTCGGAGGTGAATCGATCAAAGTGCCGCCGTCGGTGTACGGGACGATCATTTGATTTTCCATCGGAGGATGTGAAGCAGACTGACTTTGTGCGGGCATGACGACGGCTTGACTTGAAAGATTCTGAAAAGTACCTGAGGACCACAAAAAGTACAAAAGTACAGATCTTTCAGTAGCTAAAAAAGACGCCATTTTTAGATTATTATTTTTTTTGGACTCAACCATGAAAAGTATGGTTTCTTTTTTTCTTGTGGTGGGACGCTTAATTTATAATTACCACTACCTCCTTTTCCTTCAATCTTTTTCCCACTTTTTACAGGATTTAATTTATACTTATCCATACTCGCCACGCGCCTTCTTATTGATGTATGTATTACCGCAAGAGCACGGCTTTCGTGTAGTACTAAAGATAATCAAGTACTAATTTCTTCACGTATTTTGTAATCTAATCTAAAAGATTCAGTGTAAATACCAACTAGCAAAAGTAAACAAGAATTCGAAAACGAGTTCTAAACGATTGATTAAAGATTTTAGAATTAAAATTCACAACAATAAACGTTATCTACCTCATTATGTTCCGGTATCGAACGTGAATGCTACTTATCAAGTACATTATCCAATTTTAACTATGATCTCTTTCAAAGTATAATAGCATACGTAAATTAATCAATCACCTACTTTCGTGATGATTAGGCTTAATCTAAGCTCGTTAATCTCTGTGATAATGTATAGATTTCTCAAAATATCTAAATCTACTTTCGTGATTTAGAAACCTAGTTTCAGTTTCTATAGGTTCCGATATCAAGATGTCACCTTTCAGAATTTACACCTAATATCTACGATCGTGCAAATAAGTGGCCAGCAAATTCACAAACATTAAGCAATAAGAAATTAAATCATTAGCATATGCATTCACGAAATCAAGAAAAATGTAAATTAGTTGAATAACATATTATTGGACTATCGCCAATTCTGGAATAAAAGAAACTACTCCATATAATTAAAGAAACGATCAATAAATATAATTAGAATCAACATGTCAACAATAATTAAAAAGGAGAGATAAAGAAAAACTTAGTCTCGATTAACATATCGTCGAAAATATTGAATATAATCATGCAAGATTAGCTCATTCCTTTTTTTGAATATCAAGCCTTGAAAATAATGTAATTTCAATTCCGAATCTAATGTTTTCCCCCAATTTCGAGTTTTTGAATCCCCCTTTTTGTATAGAAAGAATCGATCTAAATAAGGGAACAAAATCAAGTCCTATTCCTAGAAGGATTCCAGCGTTTTAACACTGAAAACCCAACGTTTAAATGCTAAAAATTGACCCTCACTGTTGCCAGCGTTTAAACGTTGGTTTCTAGCGTTTAAACGCTGCCAGCAGTGTCTTTGCCTCGTTTGTCATTTTTCCGCTATTTTGCATCGCTCAATTGACCATTTACAGTTCTAATACGACTTCAGCGTCTTCAACGAAGTTATAGATCTATATCTTAGTTTACAACCCAACTTGTTTGGGTCCAATCAAAGTTGTAGAACTCAAGTTATGATATTTCTACCGAAATTGCTATTTTAGGTTCGGAACAGAATATGTTTTGTAACTTTAAGGCCTTCAAACATTTGAATTAGATCTTGTCTTCTTAATAATAGTTTTATGGAATTGTCTTAGATTTCTAAAAATATATGCATCATTAACATTGATGGTCTATAGCCCAATATATGATTATATTTCCAAACAACGCCAATTTATCTCCTTTCATACGGTTTTTCTTTATTTTCTCGAAGTCAATGATTTTACTCTACAAACATGTAACAAATCTATTAAACGTATTTGGGGTATAAATCATGATATAAAATGGTATAATTATGACTAATATTAGGCTATAAAATACGTTAATCGAGGTTGATCAAACCCCCAAACTTAGGATTGATCGTCCTCGAGCAATAAATATCATTGAAAACGAACAACCATATTCTTGCAATGATCTAAAAATAAATAAAGAACTAACTACCTCACTTTCTTAGAGTTCACGATTTCACTTAGCATGTGCAACAAGCCTTTAAAACTTTTAGTTACTCCAAAAGGACGAGTTATAGTCTCGTGAGGGTTTGCATTTCCATACAAAATCTATGAAATTCGAGCTAAGTTCTGATAATACAACTTATAAAAATTAACAAAAGACTAATGTCATAACATCATTAACAATGAAGCTCAAAAATATGTACATATCACTCAGCTTTGCCACATATTAACGCTAAGAGTCGAATTAACTTCTAAAGGGGTGTAGGCAATCTTAGGCATTATAATCGAGTGGCATACTTACCAAGTTTTGGATGTAATCCCCATTTTTATCAACTTTTAATTATCAAAAGGCATTAGGTTTTATAGGAAAAAACACTTCAAAATTAAAGCTATTAAGCTTTTTTAACTTTCTACACAATTACGTGTGGATTTCAGCTTTAGCTCATTAGATCATGTACAATGCTTGTTCCCTTATGCTTTCTATGACACCCATGTAACGAGTTTTGGGTCAACGACTTATAATCTAGATAGCTTTAGGGAGTTGAGGACACTCCTTTCGGACTTAATCACTCGAGTGTCAAAGTCACAAAACAATCTAGTTCTTTATTTGAGTTAGCTTCACATCGTCATAATAATCTGACACATCAAATAATATTTTCAAATTTTAAGCATTCATTACGAAGCAAAAATGTTACTATGAAACTTTATACCTTGTGAAAACTTTAGTTAATATCCTTGGAAATTACTCCTACGTGTCTCAAGATGAAATATGCACTGAACTCCTCTACCATAAGAATGTGTGCAAAGTGTAATCTAAAGAAGTTAATCCTAATCTTAGGCCGACATCAGCAAAAACCGAGATATGTTTGTTCCATATACTGAAGTCATGCCATATTTCTTAAGTTAATTCTAGCAAATTGTACAAATTGACAAGCTAGAACTCATAAAAAAATGCATGTCACATGAATAGCTTTAACGCCCCCAAACTTGAACAAAACTTACTCATACAATATAGATATGCTAAGTCGAATCCACCCACAAATTTAAACTATAACATTGTCCTCAATGTTATAACACATAAGTAGTGGGAAAGTAAAACTTAACCAAACGGGATGTTGAAAAATATGCCCGAATACCGAAGGAGAATTTCTGTTCCAAGTAGAGGTAGTTTACCATCTCTATCATCCAACGTGAGCTACTCATGTACCCTATGCGGAAAAAAAAAACAAAGCATGCAAAGATAACCTTTTTGTTTGTGTTAAAGAAAAAGAAAGAAAGAAATAGAAAAAAAAATACTTGGGTTGCCTCCTTAAAAGCATTTGTTTATAGTCATTAGCTTTACTTTACCATGTTAACCTAGTTTTGTAGAACCCAGATTGGACCCGACGACTTGGTTTCTCCAATCGACTTTAAAATCTCGATTTTTAGATGAAGAAAACTCAGACACCACTCGAATAGAAGAATTAAATTGCCCTTTTTTGATGTTTTGTTGAAGGATCTTTTTGCCATGCAAAACTTTAATTCATTCGTTGTTAATCCCTGCACTCTCATGCGTATCAAACGTTCACTTATCTGGTTCACGACATCGCAACTTCCTCTCCTCTCCAGCGATGTTTGATGTCAATGGTGGATTTCTCTCAAACATTTGAGTAATATCTACGATAATTTCATCTTCCTCCACGATCGAGCCACCGCTTATCAATCGTGCCTCTAGTTGATTATTATAGTGGTGCCTAGCAAACTTGTCCTTATTTATTTGATAAGCCTCGTCAATCCTATAACAAGAGTTCTCGAGAGAGTGGTGAGCAACAAACTTACACAGATTAAATTCAACTATCATATACCCAATACTTAAGGAAAGCCTTCCATTTTTAACATCAATGATAGCTCCTGGTGTAGCTAGGATGGAAAGGCCTCCTCCATTTCGAGAACAACAAAGTCTGTAGGAATAAAAAACTTACCAACCTTGATAACCTTGATAGGTACAACCTCTAACATACCTATCACATACTTAACAGAATGATCTGCTAACTGCAATGTTATGGTGGTAGGCTTTAAATTGCTCATTTCCAACTTTTTGGCCACAGACAATGGCATGAGACTAACACTAGCTCCAAGATCACATAAACATGATTAATACTCATATTGCCAATTTCACAAGGAATTGAGAAACAACCGAGATCTTTAAGCTTAGGAGGTAATTTATTTTGAATCATGATATGCATCATTAACATTAGAGGTCTATAGCCAATATATGATTATATTTCCAAATAGCGCCAATTTATCTCCTTTCATACGTTTTTTCGTCATTTTCTCGAAGTCAATGATTTTACCCTACAAACATGTAACAAATCTATTAAACGTATATGAGGTATAAATCATGATATAAAATGGTATAATTACGACTAATCGTAGGTTGGAAAATACATATAATCGAAGTATATCACTTATCTTATGCTTATTTGTTCACTATTTTGACTCTATATTTTGGAAAGTTGACACTAATTTGTATATGTGCGACTGGTTATTTTCATTTTACAACTCATAATATAATACAATGGGCTAATTTGATTTGTATTACATTAATGTATAAAATCCCATTGCATTATTCTGTCAAAATTTGAATATATTATTAAATACACTTTCATACTAATAAATAATTATTTCATCCATCAACTTTTTATTGACAAAATTGCAATATTCTTTTAATCCCAATTGAATGTACGATGCTATCCTAATTCGACAAATTCGAGTTCAAAATTGCGTGTCTAGACTCTAGTCCACATAAAGAAAAAATAATTAAAGTTTAAAGTTGCGCGTTTAGTACACTTAAAGTTACACGTCTAATCCACATAATGTTGATTTCTTCCTGCTCAAGAATGTTGCCAACTTTCACACAAATGCCGTTAACAGTAAATAATGTTACAATTAGTTATCCATATTAAGAAATAAGTTTATTCAAATTATATTTGTTCATACAAAATTAATGTTACCATTATACGGATAAAAATATAAAATATTTAATATATAAAATAAGAATTATTATCATACATTTGTCATTATGAAAACCCTAAATACGTTATATGAATGTATAGTTAATTAATTCCTTATTATAAGAAAACTATGTTTAATTTAGTTCATGCATCATCATAAAACTTTACGAAATATCGATGATCTAACGATGATATGCACAAATCGGATATTATCAATCGAGGGCGTGACAATATCAGCGATGCCAAGATAAAATTACAAATGCATATGTGATTTTAGCAACGTGACACAATGATTCACGATTATTTATGTTGGTTGTTCTTGTTGCTGGTTGTTGGCATTCTCTAGCAATATTTTATGGTGCCCTTTCTTCTCCTCCATAATTGATTTTCTTCAAAAATTTGTATTATTGTGCATAATTAAAATTGAATTAATTTGTGGGTTATGAGCTTATGTCTCAAACATCAAATAGTCTCAAATATATCTATATATTTGAAGCTAACAAATCGGTTTTGGCCATAAAAGTAGGTAACCCCTTCTCCCCGTTACAAAAGATAATCCATAATTGTTGCTTAAATTTGAACATCAAGCTCCTAAAATTACTATTGGTTTATCAAAATATCCAGTCTTAATTTCATTTAGATTTCCGCACTTAGATATGATACAATATTTGGATAAGTACGACTAATTTTAGAAATTTACTGAAAATTGACATAATCATTGACCTTTGATTGCCTAAAAAATATAATGAGATCTAAACAAAATAAATGGAATTAGCATCATTTTGCAGTGGAAATTATATTCTTTTGGAATAATATTACGAATAGTTGTCAAATCTTTCACATAATCATTTATTCCTGGTCAAATCTCTCACATAATCATTGATTCCTGATACATTAAGTTTGTATTAATTTGGTTCCTAACCGAAAAACATAAAAGAAAAATTATGTTCTTTGATTTTGCTAAATAAAAAATAATATAATTTATCTTACTCTTGTTATTGTTCTTATTATTTAATTAATATAAATTAGTACAATATGTAATATCTAAATGAATTAACATATTAATATTTAATTTTTAAATAAATAAATAATAATGACTATCTTATTTTACTTCTTAATATTTAGTTAATTTATATATAATAAAATTAAAATTTTAGATAATCTTAGTAAGCGCACATGTGCAAGGTGGACTCAACTATTAAATTATATTTTTTATTTAATCTTCATATTCAGAATTTAAAATTCAAGATTAACAGTGCCAGATATAATTTATATTCAAATCAAAACACTTGAGTGCTATGAAGTAAAAAAAAAAATTCAAAATGGAGTATGTCTCAATATTTAATTAGAGAATTTGAGTTTAAGAATGAATTACATGTCAGCATTAAGCATAAACAGTTTTGAAGTTAATGGTAATCCTTATGTAATTTTTATAATTGAATCCCAAGATAAATTATACAATTCATGTTATTTTAAAATCTCATTCTTTCATTTCGAGCATTACCTATAACTCTCCTTCTCTTAATATGTTTGATGTTGATTTTCTTGATTCTTCAATAAAGTATTGTCCTACTCATATTTTAGAGCCATGTATTCTATATCCACCTTAAAAATACTTTGGTAAAGATTTTAAGTGTTTTCTTCTTGAATATGGACCTATTTACTTACTTCATAATATTACTTTATTTTATTTAGGGTAAAAACGGCTTTTTTTTGTTATATTTGTATGAAATTTATAATGGCTTTGATATACTATAGATGCTTTTTTTTCTTTACTATAAATCAAAACCATTAATAAAAATAAAACTTAACAAAATAAAATAATAAATCAAAATGTAGAGCATCACCGACAAAACAAAGTAATATTATGTAAAGCTCAAGAATGGCAATAATTATTTAAACAAAAAAAGAAAAAAATGATTATTAAATTCAGTTAATTCACTTAAATTTGGCTTTATATTAACACCTAATTACTAACTTAATACATTTGCTGGAGCAATAAGTTTACCTCACAAAACCTTTATCAAACAAGAAATAATGATATAAAATTAGTTCAATTTACATTCATACAAGCAAAAAATAAATTCATATTTCATTGGAGAAAAGATTGAACAAAAAAAAAAAAACACAAGAATTTTTTATTGTTTAATCGGTCTTGATCAATATTTTATTTTTGCATAAGTACAAATTTTATGCTTTTAAAGATTAAAAAAATATCATTTACAACATTATTCTATTCATATATATATATATATATATATATTATGTTGCCATTATTATATAGATGAAGTTGAGAAAATTCTACATTTTATTTATCTAAACATAGTTAAGAAAAAATTATTAGCATGACATCATATTTTACTATGTTTTCAAAATTAATTTTCAAGTTTTTAAATTACAAAATTCAAAATAAACGTAACACACCAAATTCTCATTCGAATTCTCATTTTTTCAACTCTACTTTTTCAATCTCCTATATACAACCTTTCACACACTTACCAATCAAATCAATCATTATTTCACTTTATCATTCATACTTTACAATTTTTTTTATCTACTAGAAATAATCACATGCTAGGCACGTGTTTCGTGGCATTGAGAAAAAAATCTAAATGAATATTATAAACCATATTAAGAAGACTTTATAATTTTTTAAATAGTAGCAAATAAATTTAATCATGATAGTTGTTGAAGTTGTTAGTGTAACATAGTTTCATACAAAAGAAACATAGTTAATTTTTGTTTTAATTATTTAGTCATCAAATACCAATACATTGCAGCCTTAAATTAATGTAAAAATAACATAAAACAACTCGTGTTTTTTTAATTTTCATAGACTTATTTTTCGTTTTCTATCACCTTTCCTAATAAAATAGATAATTTATAGTATCTATTTATGTAGTTTATACCCTAATTTCGAGTATAATCCTTAATTTGATACTATAAAGTCGAAATCATTGTCAACGTTAGTACTCATAAATATCAAGTATAAATTTGAACATAGAGTACAATATATGCAAAAACCACACTCCAGTTACTTCTCTGACTTCTCTGATTTTAATTTCATAAACTTTTAAATTTGTAAGTTATTTTAATAATTTTCAGATTCGCTAATTTATAATATAAGATGAAAAGTAATTTTTGCAAGAATATTGTAGCTTTAAATTGTGCATCTTTATATACACATAAACTAAAAATAGGTTGAGTATTAATACTTTAGTATGAGACAACAAAAGTTTTTCAAAATACACATGACACGTCTATGTTTTTAATTACTTCTTCTCTTCCCACATGAGTTGTCAATATAAGATTTCATTCTGTAAAATGACTCATAAGTTAAATCTAATTAAAAATGAATAATAACTACAAAATATTAAAGAAAATTTATATTTACAAATTTCAGTCAAAACTCAAATTCCATTAAACTAAACCTATAAAATGAAGTCATATGTTAAATATGATGGGTAAACTTCTTTTGTTATTTATTTTCTTCCAATTACCTCTAACACCTTATTACTTCTTTGACTAAATAATTTTCTACTATTATAGTTTTTCTTAGTAAATTTTAATTACGCTATATTTTGATGTCTAACAACAATATTTTGATCTAGTTAAATTTAAATTAACTTTTAAAAAGAATCTGAATACTTTTCTAGAATGTTAATGCATATGATCATGAATCGAATATATTTCTCACATTAATTTATCACTTATACATACAAATATATTTATCTCCTATACATGTCTATAAATGTATAGTGCATCGATATCGTATAGTGCATCGATATCGTATCCCGACTAAAGTTCTATTATTATTATTTTTTACTTTTTTATATTTATTATCTAATAAATTAATTTAAGCACTTGTGAACTTATAGTAATATACATAATGGTAATACATTTGTGTGCTATAGCTTTGACTTATACATCCTTATAAATATTTTGATTAAAAAAAAAAACATTCACATATTGCCTAAAAAATATATATTCACATATTTAAAATAGAAGTATAGGTCTTTAACATCAAATATAATATCGCATTCGTCATATTTTTTATATTTCTTTCAATGTATAAGTATGTAAAAATAAAGTTTAACTTGTTTAAATGAACTTCTTCTTACTTCAAAACTACTCACTAAAATATTAATATAATACTAATAATAATAACCAAAGTGAAACACAAACTCAATAATTTTTATATTTTCAGATTAATCTCATCAAATACTTATTACTCAGTCAAAATATACCTTTAAAATTGGGATGATATGAATGTTGTCTTAGAGAAGAGAGCTTTTACTTTAATGTTTTTCAACTTATACCCACCTTACAATATCTTTTTGTTATACTTTTTATATGCAGTTAAGTTTTCAAATCTTTATTGAAGAATTATATTTTGCTTATAGAATTTAATATTTATAATTACTAATTAACGTAACTTTTCGACTTATTACTGTTATTTCGTCCATCCTAACAATCTTTCCGATAGTGTTGTGAATTATAATGTGTAACTCCATATTTCTCTATGTAGTACTATAAACTTTTATGTACTTTGAGATTTAAAAGGAAAAAGAAGTTGTGTATTTTGTATTAGTTAAACATACTTGCTTATATGCATATATTCAAATTTATTATACAAAATACACCACATTCTCATTAAAGTTTCATATTTATTTTCAACCACAACTCTTTGACATATGTTATTCATTCTAATAAATTTGAATGTGTTTGAATTTCTAGATATAAGATTATTTACAAAACATCATAAGCATGTTATAATTTTAACTTTTGTATCATATTGAAGTTCATAACAAAAAATATAATAAATTTTTTGTCGAAGAAAATAATTCACCACATTTTCATAGTATAAGTTTTTCTCTAATATAGAATACAATATTTCATATATCTCACAAATGTTATTTCTTTTTTCCTTGTTTGGATGTGTCAAAAGAATGTTTAATTTTTGTAGAATATTTTGCTTAATCAAAGTTACTCGATCAAGTAATAAGCTGATACTGATAACAGTGTTCTACTATGAGGATTTTGTCAGAAAAATTATCAACTCTCAGTTATACATTAAGTTTTTGAACCAAAACTTAATAATATGTATATAATAGATTTTAAAAATAATTTTATCGGTTTTAGGAATATAAAACTATATTTTTAGAGAATTCTCGATAATTTTCTAACAAAATAATTTTCTATCATCACCGTGAGGATAGAATATAATAGAATTATAAATAAACATACCAAAGAGATGCATTATGGATATTTGCATCATCACTTTGGTTTTGGTATATACATTCAAGATCCGGTGATACTGATATTTGAAGTTTGACTTTATTGATTAGATGGTGAGGTTTAACTTTGTTAACGGATACTACAATTTGATTATCTTTTTTGGAATCATTTGTCAACTAAATCGTTTGGATAAATCTGTTTAATTAAATAAGTTTCTTACCATCTAGCTACGTGACTAATAATAATTATACATATATTAATATTTATAAATATAATAATGCGTTGTAGTAGTCAATTTATTCTATAAACGTGATATTATAATTGATTTCCTACATGTGGATAGAAATTCTAATTGATTAGACTTTTAAAAGGTTTTCTATAAATTGAATTATTATAATTAGAGTCCTAATTAATTATTTTTCCTAACATTATTAGAAGAAGTAAGGGTGTGAAATTGGCATAGACCTCCCCTTGGTACTTTTTTTCATAATTTTTACTTATAAAAAACAAAAATACCCTTCAATTTTCACTTATAAACAATTTAAAATAAAAAAATTTATCATCAAATGATATAAGGAGAATGAAATTAATGATAAGGGGTGCATAATTGAAAATTTTAGAGGATATGACTCACAACTCCTAAAAAAAATTGTCTTCATTAATGGTTAAATATCCATTTAAATAAAAATCTTGTTGCTTAAGTATGTTAATACATTTTACATAAACATGTACATTACTAATATCATAAATAATGTACATTACTAAAGTATTTCTCATTCTATAAGATATTATTATTACATTACTAAATACTAAAAACAAATCTTTATATGTCCAACACTATAGATATTCAAATATGAATTTTCATAATAAATCCAAAAACTTTTTCTAGTGTATAGAAATAGTGTATTAACTTATTAAAAAAATTAGTTGAAAAAAATAAATGCGCTTCTATAACACTTTATTTATTTATCCCCTCAAATTGACAATTGTCCTTTAATAAAAGCCAAAATCTAAAACAATTGTTATATTAACTAATATCTATTTGGTACATAAAGATTCGATACTAAAATACTTTTTACTAAATTCTAAGTTTAGAAATATGAACATATTTTGAAGAACTTGACTTTGAAATGCTATCTTATTTTTTTCTAATTAATATGTCATTTAGTGATACTATTTCATTCTCCAACTAATTATACAATTTAACCATTTTCTAATTAAAAGTGGAAAGGCTTTTTTCTCTTTTCACTAGAAAATTTAGTGAAAAAGTAGAAGAGTGGTGTTGATGCCAATTTTTCAAAGTTGAGGGGTGTGGATGCCAAATGTCCAATGTTAAGGGAGGTTGATGCAATTATTCCCACAATTATATAAGGGATAGATATTTCTTTATTTTTTATTCACATAATCATTATGTACACAACTAATACAATTATTCTACACATCACTCATAACCTATCACTAATGACATATTTTACAACTTTCAACCTATTTTTTTAAAAACATAAACAACAACTATTATTTTCGCACGAATTTTCATAGTACACAATTCCAAAAAAAATTTCAAAATTTCATCTCAAAAACTAACAAACAAAGCCATATAGAGTTTCTACATTTTCTACACTATATGTAAATTCATAACAAGTATTAAACCTGTATTATAAAAAATAAAAAATGTACAATTACATCCTCATTGCAACAAGTGCAACCTAACTAGTCTCCTTCTGGAGGTAATAAACAAGGACACCCTTAAAGCTAGAGAAGCTTCAAAAAGTGGCCTAAAGAATTGAATATTTTGTAAATACAAAAAAAAGCCATTAACATGCTTTTACTTTTAGCTTACTTCAAGTTTTTTTCCTCACAGAAGTAGAAGCATAGTCAATGAAACAAAATTTCAGAAAAAATGCCATTTCTATTTTATTTCCAATCTTAAACAAGACCAAAACTCTATATTTAAAGTTATAAAAATGTCTTAAATGCATGGAAGGATAATGCATTTGTGTGTCGAAAATGTACAATATCATATAACATGGTTATTACTAATTAATGCTTCATATTTAATAAATATTATGTTGTTTAATTACCACATAGACCATATGTATCACTTTAGCAGTGCAACAATTGTCTACAAAACGGGCTCATCCAAAAGCATTGTTGACTTATTATTTTTGAAACACATTCTTCAGAACAAAAACAACACAAAAGCAGGGTCTCTATGCTTGTCTTAAGCCCAAAATCTGATATTTGATTCGTTTAGACTATTGCAAAAACCTCCTTAATAATATCCATTGGCCTTTTCAATTAGTGGTCATAAATCAGGAATTTAAAAGAGAGATTGTGTGAAATATTTTTCTGATTAAGAATTGAAGGTTATATTCTTCTTCAAGCATAAGTAGATAAGTTTAGAATGAATACATATTAATTGTGCGACGGTTGATAGTTCACAAGTAAAAATAATCTGGAATACAGAATACCAGCATATTGAAGTTATATCAAATTTTCAATTTAAGCAATTCCTGTTTTCCATATTCCTGGTCCTACTTCACTTGGTCTCAGGATCAATGTGTCTTGTAATTTTATTTCTTGAACAGGTTTATCTGATTTATAACTTATGTGCGTTTATTTGTGTATTTCGTGTAATTAAGTTGTACATCTTGTCTATTTTGGTATCGTAAACTTTTCACTTTTCTCAAAGTACATGAAACCATGACGAAGCGGAAGAACTTCCAAAAAATGTCTAACAAACTTTTCTTGTTTGGTAAGCCGGACCGCGGCGAGTACCGCCCATCTCTCATTGTTATTTTGTTCCTATCATTTTTCCAGTTAAATTCTCCTCGATATCCAAATGCATATGGCGATTAAAGCTGAAACCTTTACAGGATATGGCAAGGTCAAATCGATAATCTTTTAATGCAACAAGATTTGATTTTGTATTTCATTGTTATATATTAATCAATTGTTGTTATAGATAAATAGTGCTTTTACATGTGCATCTATTTTCATTAGGCTCTTTTTGGCGATATGATAAGTTCAATTTTCGGAATTGGTTGGTTGTTGTAGGGTCTATTGAGTCTAATATATGAAGAATCTTGTGGCGGATTCCTTCTTAAAGGTTATGTTCGACCCTTGGATCTGCGAACTAATCATCTCAAAATCTTTGTAACCAACCGATTGCATTTGTTTGGATAATTTTAGATTAAGATTATTGATTTAAAATCTTTCTTGACCCATTTTTGGGGCAATTTCGGTTGCAATAATTTTGGATTGTCTAATGCAAATGTCATTTGAAAATCTTGACTCCAAATCCCTTCATCAAATTCAAAACCCTCAATTCCAGTGAAACCCTTGTTCTTTTTGGAATTTCAAAATTTTAGGATCATCTTCAAAAACAATTACTTCTATAGTTATTTGAGAGTTACTAAAATCACTTGATTAGTTATAATAAGATCATGTTATGTGTTTATGTACTTGTATGATTATCAATCATTTTCCCACGATTTCATTTAATTAATAATTCATTATAATGATTACTGCAGAATTGCTGCAAGAGTGATTCTTCTTGAATGCAGGAAGTCGAACTTTGTAACAAATTTACATTGCTTGTCAGGTTTTCTAGATGACGCAATATTTAAATTACTAATCAATGCTGATCATATTGAATGATCATCTAAAACACCATGCCTTTTTAATTCAATTCTAGAAAATAGGTTGTGCATTAAGGAATGCTGATTTAAATATATTTCTACAATAGTGTGATCATTTGTGAAATGAAAAATTTTCAAATGTCAAAAAATAGAAAGAACATGAGGCGTTGATACTTATAATTCTTTATGCACTTATCAAAATGCAGGTCAGTGCATTTACTACTTTGGATGGATTTCATTAGATTTGGACATGGGTCGTTGTTCATTGCATATCAACTATGGATCAAGCATCATTTAATGGCGATATTGCTGGAATGAATGATCTTAATGGGGACTTTTCTAGCCTTGTACTCTGCTGACCAGGCCTCCAGCTGGCATAATGCTAATGGCTTCCCAGATTTCAGAACAAGATTCATGCACAAAGTTTTAAAGTCGAAACCAGCATGACTCTTGAAGTTAGAGATGGTAAACAACGCCTTGCAGCAGTTGCATACTATTCCATCTATAGTGATTAAACCCTCTTTAACCGCATTATCTTCTTTACTTTAAAATTGGATAATTTCACCCGGGGATATAACACCAGAGTTAATTAACCACATTAATACTGTTCTTGAGCCAAGGGTTGACCAATTAATTCCCCCTTGGCTCTTGCCCTTCGACAGAGATTTACTGTTCTCTATGGATGCTGATCTGATAGATTTTTTGTTTTTCAGAAATACTGAAACTAACAGATCATCTTCGTCGCATAGACAAGAATTTGGTTTCACTGATTCAGTTGTGCCACAATCCTTTTCATCCATATTTAAATGCTTCAACTCTCGAGTTTTGCATAAACGAGCTAGGGATTTTTAATCGAGATATTTTCCTAGATTTTGTCTAACACCAGTAACAGTGAAACCTTGTTCTAAGTCAGTGGTTTTTTCATCGGAATTATTTATTACTATCCCTGTTATACCCAGAGTGAGACCTCAATCAAAACATAATGATCATTGGGAAGAAACACACAGTTGATATCTTATAGTTCCTCGCTGGTCAGCATCGTTTAATGGCATCGTTTAATTTATACTTATCCATACTTGCCACACGCCTTTTTATTCTTATGCTTATCTATTCACTATTTTGACTCTATATTTTGGAAAATTGACACTAATTTGTATGTGTGACTGGTTATTTTCATTTTACAACTCATAATTATAATACAATGGGCTAATTTGTGTGATTTGAGTTGTATTACATTGATGTATAAAATCAAATTGCATTATTCTATCAAAATATGAATTATAGAAAAACTTACTAAATACACTTTCATACTAATTATAATTATTTCATCCATCAACTTTTTCTACACTATATGTAAATTCATAACAAGTATTACATCTGTATTACAAAAAATAAAAAATGTACAATTACAGTCTCATTGCAACAAGTGACACCTAACTAGTCTCCTTATGGAGGTAATAAACAAGGGACAACCTTAAAGCTACAAAAGCTTTAAGAAGTGGCCTAAAGAATTGTATATTTTATAAATACGAAAAATAAAATAAAAAAAAATAGTAAATTATTTTATAGTCATCCCCCTGGAGGATCACGAATGGGTTCATCTCTATTTGTGCATCTTGAGACAGTCTTGAGTTTCCACGTTTTTCCACCTCTCGTGCAATTTGAATATCATCTGGTGTGCAATATTGAGCGAAAACTTTTACTGGAATACGAGGAACCAAATCTCCTACTGTGATACCAAGCAAGCATACCTTGAACAGTTTTGTACTGGCTATATTAAAGAAGGCCCTACAAAAATATCAACAAGAATAAATCTTGTTTCACTTTCCAGCAAAAACAACAACAATTATGCTATTTAAGGGCCAAGATTTGCCCATAATGACATTTCAGAAGGTTTAAGTTTCATAATAGATAATGTAACATTGTTTGGAATGCCTCCAAGTGAGACATGAAGAAAACAACTTTCTCTCTTTGATTCGACGAGTTTTTCTGTACAGGAAGTTTTATACAAAAAATGATTAATACTTGAGGAACTTCTAAAAGACAGAATATATTAAGCCTATTTGAAAGAACTTGTGCTTTCAAAAAAGGTACTGATTTTTGAAGTTGTTGTAAAAGTTGCAAAAATGTTAAAGTTGGATTCGTTTGCAAAGTTTAATAAAGCATATGAATAGAAGAAGCTAGTAGAAGTTGCCAATGACATGCTTTTCCTTTTAGCTTACTTCAAGATTTTTTTCCTCATAGAAGTAGAAGCATAGTCAATGAAACCAAATTTCAGAAAACAGGCAATTTTTTTTATTTTCAATCTTAAACAAGATTAAAACTCTATATTTAAATTATACAAATGCCTTAGATTGTAATACTACACAAGCAGGGAAGGATAAATTGGCATTTGTGTGTCGAAAATATACAATACCATATAACATGGTTGTTACTAATTAATGCTTCATATTTAAGAAATATTATGTTGTTTAATTACCACATAGACCATATGTATCACTTTAGCAGTGCCAATAATTTTCTGCAAAATGGGCTCATCCAAAAGCGTTGTCGACTTATTATTTTTGAAACACATTCTTTAGAACAAAAACAACCCAAAAGTAGGGGTTTTGCCTCGTCTTAAGCCCAAAATCTGAGATTTGATTTGTTTAGGCTATTGCAAAAACCTCCTTAATAATATCCATTGGTCTTTTCCATTAGTGGTCATAAATCAGGAAGTTAAAAGAGAGTTTGTGTTAAATACTTTTCTGATTAAGAATTGAAAGTTATTATTATTATTATTCAAGCATAAGTAGTTAAGTTGAAAATGAATACATATTAATTGTGCGACGGTTGATAGTTCACATGTAAAAATAATGTGGAATACATAATACCAGCGTACTGAAGTTATATCTAATTTTCAATTTAAGCAATTCCGGTTTTCCTTATTCCTTGTCCTACTTCACTTGGTCTCAGGATTAATGTCTTGTAATTTAATTTATTGAACATGTTTGTCTGATTTGTAACTTATGTGCATTTATTTGTGTATTTTGTGTAATTAACTTGTACATATTGTCTATTTCTGGTACTGTAAATTTTCCACTTTTCTCAGAGTACATGAAACCATGACGAAGTGGAAGAACTTTTCTCAGACAGCGGCGAGTACCGCCCATCTCTCATTGTTATTTTGTTCTTATCATTTTTTCAGTTAAATTCTCCCCGATGTCCAAATGCATATGGCGATTAAAGCTGAAACCTTTACAGGATATGGCAAGGTCAAATCGATAATGTTTCAATGCAACACGATTTAATTTTGTATTTCAATGTCATATATTAATCAATTGTTGTTACAGATAAATATTGCTTTACATGTGCATCTATTTTCATTAGGCTCTTTTTGGCGATCTGATAAGTTCAGTTTTCGAAATTGGTTGGTTGTTGTAGGGTCTATTGAGTCTAATATACGAAGAATCTTGTGGCGTATTCCTTCTTAAAGGTTATGCCCAACCCCTGCATCTGCGAACTAATTATCTCAAAATCTTTGTAACCAACCAATTGCATTTGTTTGGATAATTTTAGATTAATATTATTGATTTCAAATCTTTCTTGACCCATTTTTGGGGCAATTTCGGTTGTAATAATTGTGGATTGTCTAATGCAAAAGTCATTTGAAAATCTTGACTCCAAATCCCTTCATCAAATTCAAAACCCTCAATTCCATTGAAACCTTTGTTCTTTTGGAATTTGAAAATTTTAGGATCATCTTCAAAAACAATTACTTCTATAGTTGTTTGAGAGTTACTAAAAATCACTTGATTAGATATAATAAGATCTTGTTATGTGTTTATGTACTTGTATGATTATCAATCATTTCCCCACGATTTCATTTAATTAATGATTCATTATAATGATTACTGCAGAATTGCTGCAACAGTGATTCTTCTTGAATGCAGAAAGTCGAATTTTGTAACAAATTTACATTGCTTGTCAGTTTTTCCAGATGACGCAATATTTAAATTATGCAATATTGATTGATCATCTAAAACACCATGCTTTTTTAATTCAATTCTAGAAAATAGGTTTTGCATTAAGGAATGCTGATTTGAATACATTTCTACAATTGTGTGATCATTTGTGAATTGAGAAATTTTCAAATGTCAAAAAATAAAGAGAACATGAAGCGTTGATACTTATAATTCTTTATGCACTTATCAACCCGTAGGTCAGTGGATTTACTACTTTGGATGGATTTCATTAGATTTGGACATGGTCGTTGTTCATTGCATATCAACTACAGATCAAGCTTCATGCAGTATGCTTAAAAGCATAATGCAACTCCAAATCAGCTGTTGCCCTCGCACTCATGAAGACGAAAAGCCATAACAACTGGGGTAACTACTAATTTTGTCCATTCACTTGTTTATGCCAAGGATAAATATGTGACTGTCCCTTCCCAACTAAAATATATAATGATTGATGGCGATATTGCTTCCTTCAGATCATCGTTTAATCGTCTGAACTATGAAGGGTAAAGTTGTGATGGTTAATAGAGATATAAATTCTCATATTGTTAAGACTATGCAAGGAATGACAATGAAAATATGTTTTATACAGGTAACAACAATGAATATACATGTTCCAAGGAAATCGAAATCGAGCCTGTTGATGAAGCTCATTTTGTAAATGAAAAATCTCCTTTTGCCTCCAAGATAGGACCCTCAACTAGGCAAGGAGTAGATGAAGGATATTCTAGAGGTAATTCTTGTGAGAATGCTACCATTGTTATAGACCCTTCTGAAGATTCTGGCTGCGATGCTGATGCAGAAGATAATGGTTAAAGATCTTATACTCCTCTTTTCCTAGTGCATGCATACTGAAGTAATAGTAGTTCCATATTTAATTTGGTGTTGTTAAGACCATCTCCAACCCAGCGCCAAATGCTCTGTAGCTGCGCAAGAACGATGTGGACATGCCTGGGGCATCCATCAGTTTTATTCAAAAAAAGAAAAAAGAAATCCTCCAAATGGCTTTTATTAACTAGAATGAAGATTTGCAATTTTTTCTCAAACTTTTGTTGTCATCAGATAATCTTCTGAAGTTCAAACTGTCATTCCTGGTGACCTTAGAAAGCTGCCAGCTACTACCTGCAATAAGGAAATACCTGCAAGCCAGCAACACATCCCCCAGTCCTTGTTCTAGCCCAGCAATTTTTGCCGGAATGAATGATCCTGCCAGATCTCAAAGCGACCCTATAGAAATCAAAAATATTAGGTCAGGATATGACTCCATTTTGGTAAATTATTGTTTACATAATAAAGGAAATGGAATATAGATAAATCTATTTGTTACCTCATAGGTCGTTGTACGGCCAGAAGTTGCAGGCTGCGTAGTGTGACGGAAGATATGGACCATTTTGGGCTATAGCCATTATTTTGGAAGAGATTTCCTGAAAATTAAGGCCCGGATTGGTTGGTGTTTTCACTTCAAATAATTCTTTTTCATGATAAAAATATTATTTGAAAGATAAGATATGAGGTTTGGAAAGTGAGTTAAGATGAGTTATTTAAGAGAAAAATAAGTAATGATTGTGGTTGATGTGATATTTTTTTGTTGTGAGAAATTTTTTTATTATGATATTTAAATATAATTCATACAAAATATTTTTATTCAAACTTGTTGATTTTGACGTCGAAAAGTAATCCCAATGGATTTTATTTCAAACTTTATATTATTTTGCATGAGAATATGTAATTAATTTTTTTCCCTTTGAAAAAATAAATGAAATTACCCTTTTAATTGATGGAATAGGTTTCCATCCTAATTAGTTGACAAAATTAATTGGAAATCAGAATAAATAATTAAATTGTATTGAATTAAAAGAAAAGAATAGTGAACCTCTCCCGGATTCACGTTCACAATATGTGGTGTAAACCTTGAACCTGCAAAAATCAAATCATCACCCAATTATTCATTATTAAATAGTAAAAATGCACTCATAAATAAAGCAGACAAAAGTAATATAAAACAGGGACATGTCCCTCTCCTTAGATCCTGGAATTGGTCAAAATATATATTTATATATATGTATATGATACACACACCAAACACCTATTTATATACATATATGATATACACATACCAAACATGTATTTATAGTTGGTTCATTTCAAATATTAACAAACATAGATATGATGAAGAAGAAACAATCTCACCCAAAGCTTCCTTGTTTCCGCTCGATCCACCAGCTGTGCGGGAGCCAGATCCGAATACGGGCGGGAGCCATGACCCATTGTTTGGGGCTGCCTGCCGCGGATCGGATTAAGAGGGCCATCAGCCGCACGCTTCTTCGGGCACCTTCTCCTGCCCGATTTCAGATTGATGTGATTAATTACCACCACGCCCGATTTCAGCTAGTATCGACTGGACTGGCGTTGGAGGAGAACCGGTCACGGCGCTGTTATCGGCATACGAGACGAACATTTGATTTTCTATTGGAGGTTGTGAAGCAGACTGACTTTGCGCGGGCATGACGACGGCTTGACTTGAAAGATTCTGAAAAGTACCCGAAGACCACAAAAAGTACACATGTTTTAGTAGCTAAAAAAATCGGTTCAATTATATTAAGACGTCATTTTCAGATTTTTCATTTTGCAAAAATTAAAAATCTCGCCTACAAAAGTATTTAGTTTTTAATCTATAATATAAACGAATTTTAAACAAAATTCAGAAAAAGAGAAATGAAATAAAGTGAAAAAGTGAGGAGAGCAGCAAAAGGGACAACTTGCTTTTTTGTTGAAAAGAGGGATGCAAGAAAGAAAAGTAGGGTTTCTTTTTTTCTTGTGGTGGCACAAAATAATTAGGGGTGGTGCTTAATTTATAATTACCACTGTCTCTTTTTCCTTCAATTTTTTTCCACTTTTTATAGGATTTAATTTATACTTATCCATACTCGCCACGCGCCTTCTTATTCTTATGCTTATTAGTTCACTATTTTGACTCTATATTTTGGAAAATTGACACTAATTTGTATATGTGTGATTGGCTATTTTCATTTTACAACTCATAGTTATAATACAGTGGGCAAATTTGTATGATTTGAGTTGTATTACATTAATGTATAAAATCCCATTGCATTATTCTGTCAAAATTTGAATTATAGAAAAATTTACTAAATACACTTTCATACTAATAAATAATTATTTTATCCATCAACTTTTTATCGACAAAAATGCGATATTTTTTTTTAATCCCAATCGAATGTACGATGCTATCCTAATTCGACAAATTCGAACTCAAAATTGTGCGTTTAGACTCTAGTCCACATAAAGAAAAAATAATTATAGTTTAAAATTGTGCGTTTAGTACTTAATGTTACAAGTCTAATACACATAATGTCGATTTCTTCCTGCTCAAGAATGTCGCCAACTTTCACACAAATACCATTAATAATAAATAACGTTAACAATTAGTTATCCATATTAACAAATAAGTTTATTCAAATTATATTTGTTCATACTAAATTAATGTTACCATTATACGGATAAAATTATAAAATATTTAATATATGAAATAAGAATTATTATCTTACATTTGTCATTTGAAAACCCTAAATACGTTATAAGAATGTATAGTTAATTAATTTCTTATTATAAGAAAACTATGTTTAATTTAGTTCACTCATGGTAAAACTTTACTAAATATTGATGATATGGACGAATCGAATATTATCAATCGAGCGCGTGACAATATCAGTGATGCCAAGATAAAATTGCAAATGCATATGTGATTTTAGAAACGTGACACAATGATTCACGAACATTTATGTCGGTTGTTCTCGTTGCTGGTTGTTGGCATTCTCTAGCGATATTTTATGGTGCCCTTTCTTCTCCTCCATAATTGATTTTCTTTAAACATTTGTATTATTGTGCAAAATTAAAATTGAATTAATTTGTGGGTTATGAGCTTATGTCTCAAACATCAAATAGTCTCAAATAGTCTCAAATATGTCTATAGATTTGAAGGTAAGAAATCAGGCTTGGCCATAAAAGTAGCTAACACCCTTCTCCTCGTTAAAAAGATAATCCATAATTGTTGTTTTAATTTAAACACCAAGCTCCTAAAATTACTAATGGTTTCTCAAAATATCCAGTCTTAATTTCATTTAGATTTCCGCACTTAGATATGATACAATATTTGGATGAGTACGACTAATTTTAGAAATTTTTAGGGAGTTATGACCGAAAATTGACATAATTATGACCTTTGATTGTCTAAAAAATATAATGAGATCTAAACAAAATAAATGGAATTAGCATCATTTTGTAGTAAAAATTTACAATCTTTTGGAATATATTACGAATAGTTCTCAAATCTCTTACATAATTATTGATTCCCGAAATATTAAGTTTGTGTTAATTTGGTTCCTAACCCAAAAACATAAAAAATATATGTTCTTTGATTTTGCTAAATAAAATATATAATTTATCTTAGTCTAGTTATTGTTCCTATTATTTAATTAATATAAATTAGTACAATATGTAATATCTAAATGAATTAACATATTAATATTTGATTTTTCAATAAATAAAAAATAATGACTACATTATTTTGCTTCTTACTATTTAGTTAATTTATATTATAAATTTAAAAATTTTGATAATCTTAGTAAGCGCATATGTGCAAGGTGGACTCAACTATTAAATTATATTTTTTTTATTTAATCTTCATATTCAGAATTTAAAATTCAAGATTGTAGAATATGAAGAAATCAGATGAGGAAGAAGATGAATCTTATTAAAGGAAAAATATGTTCTCAAGTGTTCAAGATACAAAAACGTAACAAACAGTGACTAACCCTCCTCATATATATAGACAGAGTAAGGGGTAAAAGAGGCCAAACACTGAAACAACCCCTACATATATATATGGCCCTATCTCTCAACACACCCCCTTAAGTTGAGTTTGTGGAGTAAACAAATTGAACAATCTAAGTTTATCTAACAGAAACTCAGATTGAACTTTCCCAAGGGCCTTAGTAAACACATCTGCAGGCTGTTGGGAAATAGGTAGGTAATTTGTCTTGATAATCCCTTGTTGTATCTCCTCATGGATGAAAAGACAGTCCACCTCTATATGTTCAATACGATCATGGAACACTGGATTGGACCCAATCTGCAATGTTGAAGAACTGTCTGAATAAAAGTCTACTGGTTATTTCCTTTTAACTCCAAGATCTTCCAAAATCCTAGGACCCAAACCACTTCACATGTGATAGTGGCCATAGCACGATACTCCGCTTCAGCTGAAGACCTTGACACCACTCCTTGCTTATTTGTTTTCCTAGAAATCAGGGAGTCTCCCATTTCGTTTATGAGCAGAAGAGCAGACTGCATAACCTGTAACTGATTTCCTTGTCATTGGGCAAGTAGCCCAATCTGGATCACAAAATGCTTTAACCTGCAAAGCACTGTTAGTATACAAAAACAAACCAAGACCAGGAATCCCTTTAAGATATTTTATCACTCTATATGTAGCATCTAAGTGTGATCTTTTAGGCTTAAGCATAAATTATGTTAGAACATGTGCATCAAAAGTAATATATGGCCTGGTTAAGCACAAATATAACAACATCCCAACAATCTTTTGATATAGTGTTACATATTTAACAGTTGTTCATTGGAATTAACTTTGTTAGCAATATCATAATCATAGAAGGTAAGTTTTATATTACTCTCCATGAGAGTATTAACAGGCTTGAGATACCATTGGAACTCCTTGCAACTTCTATCCCCAAGAAATACTTTAACTCACCCAAGTCCTTCATGAGAAATTTCTGATTTAGATACTTCTTACATAGAGTAATCAACATAACATCAACATATCATCAAGATATCAACTCCTCATTATTCTCTGTAATCAAGATTTCATCAACATATACAAGAAGCACAACCACATCACTCCTGCTTGATTTAACAAAGAGTGAGTAATCATGCTTAGACTACTGAAAACCGTAGTTAGTGAGAGCTTCAACAAACTTCTTATTCCATTGCGTTGGAGCCTGTTTGAGGCCATACAATGACTTATGGAGCAGACATATATACCTGCGTTTTGTCAAACTTACCAAAACTTGGTGGGATGTTCATGTAAATCTCTTTTGTTAAATCACCTTGCAAAAAAGCATTAGTGACATCCATTTGATAGATAGGCCATTTCCTGATAGCAGCTATAGAAATAACAACCCTAACACTCACATGTTTGGCAACAGGTGCAAATGTGTCAGTAAAATCTATACCTTCTTGTTGTGTGAATCCTTTAGCTACGAATCTGGCTTTATACCTATCTATAGACCCATCACTCTTATGTTTAATAGTGTAAAATCCACCTACATCTAATAGAAGTTTTCCATTGAGGTAAAGTGACAGCTAAATCCATGTTTTGTTTAGTTCAAGAGCATTAATTTCATTTTGCATAACCACTATCCACATAGGATTTTTACTAGCTTCTTCAAAACTACAAGGAATAGAATCAGTAGTAGATGTAGCGGATAGGAAGTCTTTGTGTTTAGGAGTCATACACTGATAACCAATGAAATGAGATATATGATGTCTGGTACTAAAATGAGTGACAGTGTTATAAGTGCTGAAATAGGGGGAACATGATCTTGTAACCACAGAGGTGGTTTAGTTTGTCTAACAGATCTCCGTAACTCAATTTGGTCACTGTTCTGAGTATTATCAGAATGTATCACAGGCTCATGTTGAGGGAGATCATGAGATTCTTAAATAATATGTTGACTCCTTTGGATATTAGTAGGTTGAGAATGTTCACTTTAAGAAGTATAAGATAGACAAAATCATTGTGATAGACATCCTGATCTATAGTGATGTCTTGTGTCACCACCATTAGAAGGTAAGGTAAAAGGAAGAATATCCTCATGAAAAAGCACATCTCTACTGACAATGAAGGTCTTATTTATTAAACTAAGAAGTCTATACCCCTATTGATAACTGGAATAACCAATAAAAACACAATGTTTACTTTTCATTTAGAACTTATCTTGAACAGGTAAGACCTTAGCATAACACAAACAACCAAAAACCTTTAAAGGACTATAACTAGCACTGTTACCATTCAGTTTATAATAAGGAGTAACACCATCCAGAAGCAAAGTAGGTATTCTATTAATCAAATACACAACAGTCAACACACATTCTCCCCAATATTTTATATGTATATGGGAGTGAAATTTAAGAGATCTAGCAACCTCTAATATGTGTCTGTGTTTCCTTTCTACAACTCCATTTTTGTTGTGGAGTATAAACACAAGTGCTTTGTTGAGCAGTACTAAGAAACTTAAATAAACCAGTACATTCAACACTAAAATAATCCCAAGCATGATATGACTTTAACAGTAGTCTTATACTGATTGTGAACAAGAGTGAAGAAATCTTTCAATGATTGAATCACATAAGTTTTATATTACATTAAAAAACACCCAACAATATCTAGAGTAATCATCCACCATAATAAGAAAATATCTTTCATGATTGTAGGTAGGTTCCTTATAAAGACCCCATATATCTACATGAACAGTATCAAAAATACATGAAGTTTTGGAATTGCTCAAAGGAAATTTGTTTCTATTCTGTTTTGCTAAGGGACAGATAGAACGAAATTGATTATGTTCTGCTTTCTGGCTTCCTAAACCAAGTTGAGGGAGCATACTAAATCTATTGAAGGACATATGTCCTAGTCTATAATGCCATAAGACAGTTTTATTGTTCAACAAACCTTTATTATATTGACTAATGCTTACATTAGTGGAAGCACTCTTAGTTTATGCAAGTCTAGGTGTTTTGTCAAGATAGTACAACCCTTTCAATTGCTTATCAATCCCTCTGATCACTCCGGTCCAGCTCTTCTGTATCAAGCAAAAGGTAGGAAAGAAACTAATTCCATATTGGCAATCTGTTAATAACTTGGACCCAAACAAGAGATTGTACTTAAAGTCAGAGACGAAAAACACATTATAGATCCCTAAATCTTTGGTAAGCAATATACTACCAATGTGAGAAACCCTACTGACAGTGCTATTTGGTAATTTAGCAAACACATATTTCTTACACTTAGCCACATTCTTCTCTAGAAGATGGTTATATGCTGGTTTGCACCAGTATAAATAATCCATGACTGTTTCTCATAAGGAATATCACAAGAGAGGTTTACACATATACCTGCTACATTACCTATGGCATTAGCAGTAGATTTTGAGGCTTGCCCTTCATCACATGAACCTTGAAGTAGCCTCAAAATCGCTGGTTAGTGATGATGGGCATACTCTGATTTGAAGTAGAATTTCCTTGTTGAGACTTGCCAGCAGTGCCTTTCTCATAATCAGCAGTTAATTGGTTTGCTATAAAGTCTCCCCTTCCTTGATTATTCTTGCCCTGAGAACCTCTTCTACCAGCTCCTCTCCTTCCTCGAGGGTAGCCTATAACCCTATAACAACTTTCTTTTGTATGGCCTATGTAATTACAGACATCACACTTGATCCCATTCTTTTGTGTAGAGCCAGTTGATTTAACAGAAACCAAGGCATTCAGTGTAAGTGCCTGAGATTCTTGGCTTGAAGAATTCATGCCAATGCTCCTTTGCCCTTCTCATACAAACCATAGAAAACACTTGAGTGTGATTGGGCAAAGGTGACATCATTAATATTTGAGACCAAGTATGACTATAGCACTCGTTGAGATCCATCAAGGTCATCATCTTGAGTTATGTGAAATCTGCATATTATTTGGTGACTACACTCACTGGAGTAGGGATTAAAGATTCATACTCGTCCCAAAGTTGCCTTAACTTTGAATAGTATTCTATAACAGTATTAGCACCCTATGAAATCATATTGATTTGTTTATACAATGCATACAGTCTAGCTCAAATAATTTTATCGAATCTTTCACTCAAATCTTTCCAAATAGCAGAGGCAGATTCACAATAGACCATGGAACTCCATGGACTAATTCTCTAGAAACAGACCTAGTTATTTAAGATTTAACTAGGGCATTGCAACGTTTCCAAATAAAGAAGTTAGGGGATTCCTCACCTGGATTAATGCATCACCGGTGATGAATTCGATTTTGTTCTTTGCTTCAAGAGCAACTCGCATTTCTCGACTTCAAATTTTGTAATTCTCTCTTCCTTTCAAGGCTATTGTCACCAGATCTGTGTTTGGTGAGTCTGATGGCGATATGAACAAAGGATCGTTGAAATCTATCCGTGAGACCGTGGTGATAGATGTTTCTTTGGATTCAGCCATGGATACGAATCTTGGAGAACATTGCTTGAACAATAGGCAGATCTACTGCAAATAGATCGCAAAACACATATGCGCAGCGTGAAGGTGATCGAAAATCAAGAACATAGCTCTGGTGCCATGTAGAATCTGAAGACACCAGATGAGGAAGAAGATGACTCTTATTAAAGGAAAAATACGTTCACAGGTGTTCAAGATACAAAAACGTAACTAACACTAACTAACCCTCCTCATATGTAGACATAGAGTGAAGGGTAAAAGAGACCAAACACTCAAACAACCCCTACATATATGGGGATATCTCTCAACAAAGATTAATAGTGCCAGATATAATTTACATTCAAATCAAAACACTTGAGTGCTATGAAGTAAAAAATATTTTCAAAATGGAGTATGTCCCAAGTGTTGGGATTTCCTAGACCCTCGGGTGAAACCGCGCAGCGAAAATAGAGTTAAAAAATTTATTAGAAACGTTTCACCACATTAGTGCCTAGCATTTATGCACAATTGAAATAAAGCGTAAACGTACCGTTTTTTATCAAATCTTGTAATTTAATCAACCTCCTTGATTTTTCCTTGATGCCGAATACGAATAACACGTGATCAATAAAGGTCTTTAAGCACTCCAAGCATTTTGCCTCTAAGCATTGTATCCACACCTTGAACATTTTCCTCGATTGTAATAGTCGTGCTAGCAACTCAATTACAACGAACGGAGGCTTATGTGTTTCGGGTGATGGAATATGGAATTCTTCATTCTTAAAGAATATGAGAGTTTACAACACTATGAAAAAACCCTAAGGATTTTGGGAGATTAAATTCTGTTTCGAATCAATCCGTCGAATAGAATCTCGTATGATTCTATGTATTGCATTACTTCACAAAAAATGATGAAAATCTATTATTTTTTCTAGAGACTCGAAAATTAGGTTTATAAAACCTTATTTTCGTCCATATCATGTAGCCCTTATAAAAGTGGATTCTTTCAGTTAGAATCCTACTACATGTATATCTCTACTCTTCCATAAGTGAATACATATCAAATCCCACTATATTAGGAACTAATTCCTTATATCTGGGATTCTATAATACAATAAAATCTCCACCAAAATCTAAAAGTTAGTTTTCTAAATAAATTGTCTTCCAACAATTTTATATAAACTCAATAATTAATTATATTAATTTTCAAGACTAATTAAATTAATTAACTGTCGAGATTTATTAAGTGGGCTTTCATTAATAAATTCCTTGGGCCTAGCCCATTCATTAATTAATCAAAATGATCAATTAAAAAGTCCTTTAATCAATTAAGCCCAAATGCTCAATTAATTAAATATTTCATCATGAATCAATTCCAACGATTAATTCAACTTTAGCCTTCCATGAAGACTAGGTAATACACATAACCAGAAACCTTATTCAAGTTTGTGTGTGACCCCTTAGGTTCATCCAAGAGCTAGCAGTGAGACCATTTCTCAAATGGTTCGGTAATAATTATACAATCATTACCTTAATTAATCATTACGCCAAACGATTAATCTTGGTTATGAATTAACCACCAATTAATTCATAACTCCCATAGATTGAGTTCGATGTCTAGCAACGTCGACTCAACCCCTAGACTCGAATGATTATAATAGACCTTTCTTGATCACGATTATAGCATGTGTCTCATCCTTTTGTCAGATCTCCCGATTAAATCTAGAACTTGGTTATTAGTCAAAATCCTACTAATTTAATCATACGACTATATCTTTAGCAAATGATGACTTGTGTCAACGAAGCAAGATTACACACCTTCTTATTGACCTCTGGCCAAAGATTCCTTAGTCATTCATTTCTAAGATAGCATAGGAGATTTGCTAATCAAGAGATTAGAGACAGATCCCATCTTGGAATCGCCTGCCAAATCACATAACCAGACTACACCCAAAATACCCCATTGTGTGATTATCTATGTAATCATGAACTAAATCAAAGTGCAGTGGATCATGCATTTTAACAGCCGCGATCCCTCAAGTCGTGAGGATCATCACAAGCCTACGTCACCGTGGAATTTCATATTCGACACGTCCACCAATATGAATTTCCACTGGGGTTGCTCAATTCACCATCCGCGATGTGAACCCTCATACGTTGCATAGGTTCCCAACCAATACCCATGGAACAAGGTACATTCCTCCAAGGAAATGCAATGCACAAGCAAGTCTTGATGAGTCATTGATATCCCTATCTCAATAACTCTATGACTTGGAACGCTTTTAGGATTACAGCCGTTCGAGTACATCCCATGATCACCATCCAATGCGTGACCGTACCCATAACTCTATGTAACCCAATGGACTTTTACATATATGTAAATACAGTAGATATATAATAAAGAAGATGTCATATAATAATAACAGTAATAACAAGACTGTTCTCATAGTGCTGATAAGTTTTGGTAACCAATTGGCTTGCCGGGCACCCAACACTAACAATCTCCCACTTGCCCTAAAGCCAGTTTCCCATGTATCTATGATCCATCGCAACTAGATGTCCTTCAAATAACTTTGGCTCAAGGTTTGGTGAAGGAGTTTGCTATATTATCTATCGAGTCTATACGTTCTACTCGAACATCACCTCTACAAATGATCTCTTGGATCCATTGGTATCGCCTCATTTGTTTGGATCTTTGATGAGACCTTGGCTGTTTTGCTTTTGCAATAGCCTCATTGTTATCACTGTATTGCCATACATGATCAACAATGAACGGAATTGCCCCAATGCTTGGGCGTATTTTCTATCCAAACAACCATCATAGCAACTTTAGTTGCTATGTACTCACTCTCTATCGTGAGCTTAGCCGTAGTTTCCCACTTGGAGTATTTTCAGCTAAGAGCTCCACCAGCGAGTTCGAATTTGTATCCAGATATCGACTTTAACTCATTTATGTCTGACTGAAGAACCAGAGTCTATAAAGCACTCTAGTTCCAATTCTCCCATTGCTATATATCAAGAAGAGACCTTTAGTGTTCCTAAGAAACTTAAGCATCGCTTCCACGGCAGTCAAATGGTCAACCCTTGGATTAGCTTGATGTCGACTTTTCACATTCAATGCATCAGTCACATCAGGACTAGTGCATAGCATACACTACACATTTGCTCCAAATAGCATAATGTATGTGAGACATTTTCCCTCTTTCTTCAGATGTCTTAGGTGACACCATCTTAGAAAGGTAGAAACCATGTCCCATTGGCAAGAATCCTCTCTTGGATTCTTCCATGCTGAATCCAGTAGCACACTATCTATGTACTTCGACTAGGAAAGTCCCAATATCTGATTGCTTCTATCTCGGAATATCTATATACCTAGCACATAAAATGCATCTCCCAAGTCTTTCTTGAAGAATTGTGTCGATAACCATCCTTTGATTGATTTGCAACATCCCTACGCTGTTTCCAATAAGTAGGATGCCATCAATATAAAGGACAAGAAAATGCAACCTTGCTCCCACTGTCCTTCTTGTACACACATGAACAGGGTTCTATGGTCGGTCCGTGACCCCTGGATGCCGAAGGCGCCCTTGGGGTGATCTCGTAAGTCCAGAACACCCGCATTGCTTGGAGGAATTTCTCTCGATTTTCCAGATCCGGTGATGCATCCATTTTCCCACGACCATCTTTCCTAATCGTCAACTAAACCATCTGGTTCGGGAGCTCCAAGGAGGAAGAAAGAGGATTCGGATGAAGAATAAGAAAGAGAGAACGATGCCGAGGCTGAAGTCGAAGTTCAAGCTAAAGAGGGCGGGAGAGGAAGTGAAACGATCTCGAGCGATAGAGAGAGGAAGTGAGAGTCACTCGACGGACCATACATGTTTTTGACAAATCCATATAACTTTATAGTTTCATCAAAAACGTATGTTCCAGGTGCGGGGAGCTTGTTCAAATTTATAAATGAATCTTTGGAGTTTACACACTATGTGTTCGCTCCCACTAGATGTAAACACTTTCGGCTGCATCACTCTTCCTCAATGTTTCCATTAAGAAAAACAGTCTTTACAGCCATTTGCCAAATCTCATAATCGAGATCTGCAATAGCGACAAGAAGTGTCCAAATAGATTTCGGTGTTGCTACTGGTGAAAAGTTTTCTCATAATCAATTTCTTGCTTTTGAGAATAACCTTTCCCCACGAGGCGACCCTTATAGGCTACCACCTCTCCATCTACCCCAAGCTTTCGTTATAGACCCATTTGCAGCCGATAGCTTAAAGCCTTCAGGTGGGCCTACCAAGGTCCATACATGCTTGAGTACATGGAGTCCATCTCAGAACTAATGATTGCTTGCTAAATTCCCAAATTGATGTCCAACATTGTCTCCCCATAACACTTTGGATCCACATCCAAGGGAGTTTTTCTCGTTGCTTTTTAGCAAAAGATTTAACCTTTTAGGTTATCTCGAGACCTTTACAAATCTCCTTGTAGTCTGTGTACTAGAAGTAACTTGCATCGTCTAGTCCTCAACCATGGTTTTGTGAGAGTTTGTGGTTCATGAATTTCTTCAAGTTTTATACTTGTGCCATTTATAACAAAGCGTACCCTTTCCAAAAGAGTGGCAACATAAGAAACAAATATGTTTTGTTCCTTTAAGCTATATATAGAAATAGTATCCATACAACTTCTTTGGATACCCCACAAATTTTCATAAAGTGGATCTCAAATCCAACTTATCTCCCACTATCTACTTGACAGCAGAACATCCTCATACCTTCCGATATTTATAGGTAGGTGCTTTTCTAAACCATATGTCAAATGAGGTTTCAGGCACACTTTAAGACGGAACTTTAAACACGTATGTGCACTAACTACCAAGGCATAGCCCCAGAAAGATGGAGGTAAGTCTATAAAACTCATCATGGACCGAACCATATCCATCAATATTCGATTTCCATGCATGCTCAGACACACCATTTGATGTGGCGTTCCAAGCGGAGTCCATTTTGAGAGAATTCTGATTTCTTTTAGATAGTCTTTGAACTTACTGGATAAATATTCTACTCCTCAATCAAATCAAAGTGCCTTAAAGCATGCCTCAAAACAATTTTCATTTCTTTTCATATTCTTACTTTGTAGATGAATTTTTATCCCTTTTTTCCTCGTATCAAATTTCAATATCCAGATATATACAACATTAAGTACTCACAATTTATAGAATTGTTTTTACTTAATCAATTAAATTGGTAGAATTCATTGAATGAATTCTGATACAATCCTTTTTCCCTGCCTCTTAACTTAGCTTCATTAGACCAGATATGGAACATATATAAAAGCTATCGACCACCCATATGAAATTCATACCAATAACATAACAACAATAAAAAAGTATATTCAAATTCTATAGTTCACTGAAATTGCGCCAAAATTGCGCTACTTTACATGCATATTGAAAAACAGGCAATTTAATTTCTTTAATGTAAAACCTTGAGAAGTAGATGGAAAGTTGCACGTGCCATCTCAATATAGGGAATTTTCAATTTTATAAATAAAATTGCGCATAATACACTATGCACATATATAAAACAAAATTACAAGTGCATCCGGTTGCAAATTTCTTCCACTTTGCTTCTCTACTTCATGTGTAAACTCTTCTCAAAAGCTTTAGACTTGTATCTCATAAGATACACATAACCACACCAAGGATCACTAGTAAGTTATGAAGTAGGAATAGTTCCCTCATTAGATGACATACACCCTAATGGACCAAGTACAAGGCGTCGGTGGCATGCTCCATTTGCCTTCCAAATGGTGATTTGGTCATCTTCTCTTTTATATAGAATTCAACAAGTCGGCATGTCTTCCAAGTTCTTAAGAACCAACAGACTAGCCAACTTTTAAATTCTTTCTTCAGAAGCATGTCCTAATCTTGCTTGTCACATGTATGTGTCAGGTAACTTATGTTTGCTCAAATTGTTACTTTGTTGAATAAACATAGTAGGAAAAAAAAATTGAGGAAATAGTATATAAATCATTTGTTAAACTTGTTTCCAGATTTAGCCAAAGAATATAGACAACCCTTTGTCTTTTATTGATAAATGATATCCTTCTCTATCCAAATCAAGGACAGAGATAATGTTCTTTGTTAATTTCAAAACAAAATAACAATTATTTAATACTAATTTTTTACTATCTATTTCTAAGTGGACGTCACAATGGCTATGGCAGCTACCCTTGCTCCATTCCCCAGCCTTAGGGTCATCTCTCCCTTACTTAGAGATTTACTTCTTATCATCTCTTGTAAACTATTACAAAGATGAGCACCACAGCTGGTGTCTAATACTTAAGAAGTAATGTTAATCAAGAGATTAACTTCAACAAAGAACCTATTAGCACTAGTCTTCATAGGCTTTGCACAGTTCCTCTTTTAAATGTCCTTTTAAAACCACAGTTATAGCCTTCGCCACTAACTTTCATTCCCTAAACTTAGCATTTAAGTTGCTTGTTGTCCTTCTTCTTCTTTCTCTAGCAACCGACTTTCGTCTTAGGCTTAAAAGCAGAAGAACCAATCAGCAGGACCGGCTTAGTTCAAAGGTTACGATAATAGTCGACAGAATTAAGACCAGTAAGCTTAGTTCTTTTTATAAGATACATGCGAGTGGTTTCTTAACTTTTAAATAATAGACATGATAGATAAAAAGCATTTAATTTTACTTATTATTCCACATATAACATGGTCTTGAGTCATATGTGGGCTCCCACTATATTAATCGAATTCCATCACCCTCAAGATGGAAAGACGAGAAGAGATTATCTTCTTAGTGACCTTGAGATCTAACCATAACTATCATACATTCGAATTTTACGAGCCCATATAATATTTATGATTAGTAGACTCGCCCGCCCTTCCACAACTCTTTTGTGGTTCTCAAGATTGTTTTGCCTCACCTTTCATATATACCCCGATTTTACGAGCCCACATACTATTCAGTGTTAAGTCTAACCCACCAAATTATCGTAACTAATAGACCCATCCAAATGTCCCACGACTCGTAGCCAACACTTGGACTACCCTATTCCTACGTGCCTTTTGAAAGACGTAGTAGACGCACAACCTTCTAGGAACAATACCCGCCCCTACGACTCGTACTCGAGGAATATGGTCTTCAAGGCATTTCACATGTTCTACTAATGGTGGAAAGCAGGGTATAGTAAAACTTTCGGTCATTGCTATTCCTATTCCAAACTTAATATTTTAAAGGAGGGAATTCAACATGCAATGTCCAATTAATTTTAGCATTTATCTTGTTTAAAGTGATCATGCAATAACATATCACATACATAAAAAACGAAGATAAACATTTATATCTAGCATGCTCAATAAAGCGGTAAATCATATAATATCACATAGGCATGCCAACATATGAGATATAAAACATTATAAATTTACCGAGGCTTTAAATTAATTTGACTTGTAAGTTAATGGGATTTTTAAAGACTTTGAAATCCAACATTCAAAACTTTGTTTAATTTCGTTCTAATTTTCTTTAGCAATTCATGATTCCCATAAATTTAATTAAAGCCCCCTTTTTCGAGCAAATATTCTTTGATAAAAAAATAATGATTCCATAATCATTATCGAATCACGAATTCAGAAGAAAAATGACAAAATTAATTTATGCTAATGCATAACATTGTCGTTAATAAGAAAACGAATCAAAATCGACGACAACAACCAAAAAATAAGCAAGCATGCACGTAGTGCTCCTCGGCAGCAACATTCACTGCGCCACAGCGCTGCCCGCACAGTGTCGCACGCTGCGCAACAACGCTCGGTAGCACTGCGCAGCTCTGCTGCTGCTGCTGCTGCCGCTGCCGGCGCGCACGTTGCTGCTGCAGTGTACATCTAGCGATGCCGACGTTGTGCAGCAGCCCACGCGCGTGCTGCTGTAGCATGTTGCACCCGTAAACAATCTCAAAAACTAATTTTTCGATTTTCTCAAAAAACCCAAACAAAAATTAATCAAAATAATTATACATTTACATGTATATAATCACATACCGGTTTCAATCGTTCATAAACCTTAGCTCCGATACCACTGTTGGGATCGTCTAAACGCTCGGGTGAAACCTCGCAGCGAAAATAGAGTTCAAAAATTTATTAGAAACTGTTGGAAAAATATAGACAAAATGTGTTGTTCACACACTTTGTCACATATGATATTCGAATATCATATATATCCAGGATGATGTTTGTCATAAAGTGAGGTGTGTAAATTGCTTTATCCCACATAGGAATTGTAAAACAAAGTAAATGGATTTATAATTCTTTGTGTTGAGAGAAGGGTTTGTGTCCCTGGGTCATAACATATTTGTGTCGGTTTAGAGGGGGGAGGCCATCGTTAGACCCAGCTCGCGCGCACACACACACACGCGCGCCGTCAACACCGACCGGACGCCGCCGCCCACTGAACGGGTCGATTCGGGTCGAGTTCGGGTCCGAGGTCCGTGGGTCGTGGGTCTGGGTCTGGTTCTGGGCTTCTTGTGAAATTAATTTTTTGGACCAAATCCAATTCAAATTAATTTCTAATCCAACAAATAAAATTCTTATAATGAATTAAAATTCAAAACTGAAATAAAAACTGATCACTTTTATTTCGTTTTTTTTTATTTGCTTCTAGAAGCTAGTTTGAATTCTGCAGAATTCAAACAGCTTCTCTCTTCTCCACTACGTGTAACAGTAAGGATGTTACTAGTAACAGTAGGGCTGTTACTTTAACATCAAGGCTGTTACATGGAGATTCAATAGCAAATTGAATACTGAGTGTACTTCTTTGTCTGGATTTTGAGGCTATGTAAGAGCTCTCCTGCATAATGAAAACCACACAATGAAAATACAAAACATTCGTCATCTTCTTCTTCTCTTGAGAGTACGAACAGAAAATAAAGTTCGTTCAGTTTTGGAGTGTGGAGTGGTCCTACTACAAAATAAAATCCGTTGTACCTTGGGACACGTTTGCATATCACGTACCACCTGTAGCGGGGCAATTTCGTGTTAAGAAAAGAGCTAAGTCTCACCTCGAATTTTCCTGTTCCTATCATTGTAATCGTTTGTTTCGAAGTTTGTCCAACATAAACGTTTCACCACATTAGTGCCTAGCATTTATGCACAATTGAAATAAAGCGTAAACGTACCGTTTTTTATCAAATCTTGTAATTTAATCAACCTCCTTGATTTTTCCTTAATGCCGAATACGAATAACACGTGATTATTAAAGGTCTTTAAGCACTCCAAGCATTTTGCCTCTAAGCATTGTATCCACACCTTGAACATTTTCCTCGATTGTTATAGTCGTGCTAGCAACTCAATTACAACGAATGGAGGCTTATGTGTATAGGGTGATGAAATATGAAATTCTTCGTTCTTGAAGAATATGAGAGTTTTACAACACTATGAAAAAGCCCTAAAGATTTTGGGAGATTAAATTCTCTTTCAAATCAATCCATTGAATAGAATCTCATTTGATTCTATGTATTGCATTACTTCACAAAGAAAAGATGAAGATCTATTATTTTTTCTAGATACTTGAAAATTAGGTTTATAAAACCTAATTTTCGTCCATATCATGTAGCTCTAATAAAAGTGGATTCTTTCAGTTAGAATCCTACTACATGTATATCTCTACTCTTCCATAAGTAAATACATATCAAATCCCACTATATTAGGAACTAATTCCTTATATCTGGGATTCTGTAATGCAATAAAATCTCCACCAAAATCTAAAAGTTAGTTTCCTAAATAAATTGTCTTCAACAATTTTATTTAAATTTAATAATTAATTATATTAATCTTCAAGACTAATTAAATTAATTAACTGTAAAGATTTATTAAGTGGGCTTTCATTAATAAATTCCTTGGGCCTAGCCCATTAAATAATTAATCAAAATGATCAATTAAAAAGTCCTTTAATCAATTAAGCCCAAATGCTCAATTAATTAAATATTCCATCATGAATCCATTCCAACGATTAATTCAACTTTAGCCTTCCACGAAGACTTGGTAATACACATAACCAGAAACCTTATTCAAGTTTGTGTGTGACCCCTTAGGTTCATCCAAGAGCTAGCAGTGAGACCATTTCTCAAATGGCTCGGTAATAATTACAGAATCAATACCTTAATTAATCATTACGCCAAATGATTAATCTTGGTTATGAATTAACCACCAATTAATTCATAACTCCCATGGATTGAGTTCGATGTCTAGCAACGTCTACTCAACCCCTAGACTCAAATTATTATAATAGACCTTTCCTGATTAAGATTATAGCATGTGTCTCATCCTTCTCTCAAATGTCCCGATTAAATCTAGGACTTGGTTATCAGTCGAAATCCTACTAATTTAATCATATGACTGTATCTTTAGCAAATGATGACTTGTGTCAACTAAGCAAGGACTACACACCTTCTTATTGTGTAATACATGGGTAAATTAATTTGAATAATAATAAAAAGTAATAATAGATCTAGTAAAGTGGATATATGTGTAAATAGTTAAAAATAAAATTAAAGAATAACTTAGTGGGTTATTTGTAATTATATAATATTAGGTCAATAGTTGGAATATAAGAAGGACTCATGCTCATTACCAAATGAAAATTTAACTCTTAACCCTAGTAATACAAAATACCAATAATCTCACTTTAGAAAAAAAGAGAGACGCACGACTGAATTAGGGTTCACTAGAACAAGATGTAAGCAAATTTCTTTTTCTTCTTGTAGATGTATATTAATTTATGAGTGGATTTATATGTACTGTTGTTAGTGTTTCACAAACTTATTAAATAAGATGCACTAAATCAATTTTGGGTGAGTTGGGGTTCATACAGCAAAGTCAAGCTTTAAGAATTATTTTGCAAAAGTTTTACTATTAAGATTGAATGTTGAATTGGTATCTTAGAGAGACACAGGGAGATCATATAGTTGAATTCTTTAATTTTTCTTCACATGTCATATATTAATATTAAAGACTATGGTAATTCTATGCAATCCGTGTCTGTAGGTTTAGTTTTGATAGGTTTGGTGGCAGCAGAAGAGAAAGGGAAATATACAACAAGCTTTTGCTCATATAAATTTTATAAGTACTAATGCAACAAATTTGTTATAAACTGAGAGAATTTTAACTACATATTGTTAATCACATAGATTTAACTTATAGGAAATTAATAATTGTTTACAATTTTAGATTGAGTTCATCGCGTATAAAGAACATGAGACATTGTGAATTTTGGAATCGAGGTAACTGACACTTCACTCTTCTAGTTTATAAAATTATATATGTAATTTTTTTGGTGTGGGTGCGTGATTTTGATAACTTGGATCGTCCAAGTATATGTATATATGTATGGTTTTTGAGAAAAGTCAAACGGTTTTATGTTTTTGGAAAATGTGTTTGAAAAGTGAGATATGATTTTAGTATGTGATACGAACATGGTTTTGGAAACGTGATTGCTTTGGTGAATGTGTTTGCAAAGTGAGATATGATTTTAGTTGTGATACGAACGTGGTTTTGAAAACGTGATTTTTTTTAGTGGTGGTTTTTAAAACCCATTGTTGAGACCATTACATCGTTTACTATTCCGAAATAAGAAGTATAGAGCCGAGACCGTGTGAGGTTGGTTAGTGACCCAGTATAGGGGGGTTAAGCCTATACCAGGACCCAGTATAGGGGGTTAAGCCTATACCAGGATCCAGTACAGGGGGGTTAAGCCTAAGCCTGTACCAGGACCTAAGACAGCAAGGTTAAACCTGTCCCTAACCATGTTTTGCTTATGTGTTGGTTTCGCGTGGTGGATTTGTACGTGGAGATTTGATGGTATTTTAAAATGTGTTTTTCATAAAATGCTCTTTTAAATGATTTATTTTTGGAACTCATCTGCTATTTTATTATATATGCTTTCGAAAGGTAAAACTATATTTTTAACTTTTGACTTGCTTGATCCGGCTGGTTGAGTGATGGAGTTACTTACTGGGCCGTCGAGATCATCCCATTTATTAAACTTTTTTCCAGATATCGAGGCTTAGTAGGAGAAACGTCGATGGTTTGGATGGCGTTTCTTGAGGAACCTTATTTCAGAGTTTAGCGAGATTTTATTGTAGTTTTCCCTCAATAGAGATTCTTTGAAGCACTTTTAATTGTTTCGTTTTGGAAATTGGATTAGTGTTGATTTTATTAGCTTGTATGGCGATTAAGAATCGAGCTCTTTAATGGAATTAATCTTTTCAAGAATTGGAAATTTATATTGTTTAGGTATAGATGCTCTATACCAATGTTATCGTTAGGTGAGCCTTGCAGGTTATTGAGATGTCTCATAAACTTGCGGTGGTTGTCACGGTCCCGGGGCTCGGGGCGTGACATATTGACTGACTCTGGCCAGAGATTCCTTAGTCATTAACATAGGAGATTCGCTAATCAAGAGATTAGAGACAAATCTCATCTTGGAACCAGACTATACCCAAAATAGCACATTTGTGATTATCCATGTAATCATGAAATAAATCAAAGTGAAGTGGTCATGCATTCGAACAGTCGTGATCCCTCAAGTCATGAGGATCATCACAAGCCTACGTGACGTGGAATTTCATATTCGACACGTCCACCAATATGAATTTCCACTGGGGTTGCTCAATTCACCATTCTCGATGTGAACCCTCATATGTTGCATAGGTCCCCGACCAATACCCATGGAACAAGGTACATTCCTAAAAGGAAAATGCAACATACAAGCAAGTCTTGACGAGTCATTGATATCCCTATCTCAATGACTCTATGACTTGGAATGCTTTTAAGATTGCAGCCGTTCGAGTATATCCCATGATCTCCATCCAATGCGTGACCGTACCCATAGATCTATGCAACCCAATGGACTTTATTATGTATATGTAAATACAGTAGATATATAATAAAGAAGATGTCATATAATAATAATAGTAATAACAAGACTGTTCTCATAGTGCTGCTAAGTTTTGGCAACCAATTGGATTGCCGGTCAGCCAACACTAACACTAAGAATTACGTAGAGAATTTGCTCATTTGCTCGGGAATTTAGTGTTAATAATTTTTATGTAAATAGAAAGCTCATGTGCCCTTTAGTGATTTCCTTTTGAAATCAAAAGTAGTCCTTGAGAGTTTTTATCTAGGAATGAAAGAATTTTTTTTTAGTAAAACTCAATCACTTGGGGTTTAATAATTCAGAATTAACTTTGTAATTATAATATTAATAAAGAAATTCAATACGATTTTTGATAACTTAAGTGCTAATCTTTTTAAGTTGTCCGCAATGAATCTAACTTACATATGCACTCATTGAGAATGATGGTACATTTGAGTTTAAGAATGAATTACATGTTCATAAACAGTTTTGAAGTTAATGATAATTTTAATGTAATTTTTATAATTGAATCCCAAGATAAATCAAACATGAATTCTCTAGACGTTAATAGACATACAATTCATGTCATTTTAAATTCTCATTCTTTCATTTGGATTTTCGAGCATTACCTATAAGTTTTCTTCTCTTAGTATGTTTGATGTTGTTTTTCTTGATTTTCTCAAGTATTGTGCTACTGATATTTCAACACCATGTATTCTATCTCCACCTTAAAATACAAGTGTAACACTTTTAACTATTTTCTTCTTGAATATGGATCTGAATAATATTATTACTTTATTTTATTTGGGTAAATACGACTTGTTTTTTTTTTGTTATCTTTTTATAAAATTGATAATGGCTTTTATCATATTATAGGTGCTTTTTATCATTACTATAAACCAAAACCGATTAATAAAAATAAAACTTAACAAACTAAAATATTAAATTAAAGAGCATCACCGACAAAGCGAAGTAATATTATGTAAAATTCATGAATGACAATAATTATTTAAACAAGAAAAGAAAAAATGATTATTAAATTCAGATAATTCACTTCAGTTTGGCTTTATATTAACACCTAACTACTAACTTTATACATTTGTTGAAGCAATAAGTTTAACTCATATTTAAAATTAGTTCAATTTACATGAGTGCAAGCAAAAAATAAATTCATATTTGAATAGAGAAAAGATTGAAAAAGAAAACAAGAATTTTTCGTTCTTTACTCGGTCTTGATGAATATTTTATGTTCGCATACAAGTACATCTTTTATGCTTTTAAAGATTAAAAAATGTTTTATAACATTATTCTATTCATAGATATATTATGTTGCCAAAGTTATATAGATGAAATTAAGAAAAATATTACATTTATTTATACTAAGCATAGTTAACAAGAAATTATTAGTATGACGTCGTAAATGAAGTAAACACATGACCTTATTCGTTTATGTTTTCAAAAACTATTTTCAAAATTTTAAATTACAAAAATCAAAATAAACTTAACATATCAAATTTTCATTCAAATTTTCCTTTTTTTCAACTCTACTTTTTCAATCTCCTATATAACTACATTTTTTTCATACTAAGCAAATTTTGTATTAAAAAGCGGGCAAAAACCCGAAGAACAACAAATATGAAAACATCCTAAGAAACGAGATACAAAAAAAGAAAGATCGGTAACAACAGTCACCAAATAACATAAAACAAATATCTGCTTTACACTGAACGAGATATATGTTCAGGAGTAAAAAGGTAGCACACAGACATAGATAAAGGCTCCAAAAGAACTCCTCCCTAATGATAAATCTTTATCATGTCTTGTGCCTAGCAGAACAACAAGAAATAGTCCACGGTAGAGTCATCCTATATAACTACCTATCAATCATATATATAACATTTCTCAATGAAATCAATTATTATTTCACTTTTTCTTTCATACTTTACAATTTTTTATCCATATTTTTTTATTTTTTTATTCACATAATCATTATATATATAACTGACACAATTTGATCTGACATATTTTACAACTTTCAACCTATTTTAAAAAAATATAAACAAACAACTATCATTTTCACACGAATTTCCATAGTGTACAATTCCCGAAAAAATATTCAAAATTTCATCTAAAACATAAACAAACAAAGCTGAATTTTTACATTTTCTACACTATATGTAAATTCATAACAAGATTACATCTGTATTACAAAAAATGAAAACAATGTACACTTACATCCTCATTACAACTAATGCAACCTAACTAGTCTCCTTCTGGAAATAATAAACAAGGGACACCCTTAAAGCTACATAAGCTTTAAGAAGTGGCCTAAAGAATTGAATATTTTGTAAATATGAAAAAAAATAAAAAATAGTAACTTATTTTATATTCATCGCCCTGGAGGATCATGAATCGGGTTCATCTCTATTTGTGTATCTTGAGACTGTATTGAGTTTCCACGTTTTTCCACCTCTCGTGCAATTTGAATATCATCTGGTGTGCAACATCGAGCGAAAACTTTTACAACAAAACGACGAACCAGTGCTCCTACTTTGATACCAAGCAAGCATACCTAGAACAGTTTTGTACTGGCGATATTAAAGAAGGCCCTGCAAAAATATCAACAAGAATTAATCTCACTACAAGAAAACAAGGCTTTTGAGACGGAAATTTGAGACAGATATATTTCGGTATCCACTTTGAGACGGATTCAAAGACCGATAGCATATTTATCTCAAATTGGAAACAAATTTACTACGGAAACATATTTCCGTCTCTATCTTATTGTTGCAACGAAATAGAGACGGAAATAGAGACAGAATAATTACGTCTTTGAATCTGTCTCAAATATTGACTAAAAATTCTGAGACGAAAAAATCGTCCTAGTTGAGACAATATATGAGACGGATTTAGAGACATCAAAATTCGTCTCAAATTCCGTCTCACATGCTCACCAACTTTTGAGACAAAATATTCCATCTCAATTTAAAACTTTTAGACATAATAAGTTAAATTTATTATGAATGAGTGAAGAATAAGTTAAATTTATTTTAGTGGATTTTTATTGGATAATAATATCAGCAATACTTATCCTGTTTCACAAAATTCCAACAATATATTTATCATCAAATGATTCAAATTTCAGCAATATTGAAGTTTATAAAATTTCCAAAACTTTATTTCATCAAATTATAAAAAAAAGGAAATAAAGAGTTTTTCCTTTTGATTTTTCTTTTTTCCTTTTCACCAAATTATTTGGCCCAAATAGACACTACACCACATTGATGGATAAATTGAAGAACGGATTATGAAATTTCATTGATTGGGCTTCACAGGGTCTGCACAAAATTGACAATTGCACATGAAAAGCCCAAAGCGCAAATACACATGAAAGAATTTGGCAAAATATTCGCTACAAAACGGCGCCAATTTGTCTCTCACCAGCTCGACCTAAGCACTAAATCCGACCTTGTTTTGCCTTAGATATGCTAACGGCCTTTCTTTTTTAGTATTCGATTATTTCTTCTACCTTTTGTGGTTGCTCTGAGGAAGGTGAGGTACATGTCAAGCAATTTATGGTTGCTCTGAGGTACTCGTCTTTCTCCTCGACTTTCAAATCCTACATTGATCATAATTGGAACAATTTTAGTAAATTTACCTTCAATAATCGAGGTACTTGAGTAACGCTATTATAAGTAATAAGTTATATATCTAAATTTAAGATGAGTTGCAATATACCTTGGTGATAGCATTTCCAAAGTGATTGTTGTACTGGTTAGCTCCTTGTAGTTAGAATTTTGATAAGCTCTTCGTCGGCATAAGCCTTGCCACATATCTTCTCGTGAAGTATCTTAGCCTCTGATTTTGCCAACATCATATTAACCTCATCTCCTTCATATCGAAAGGCAGTAACATCTGATCAAGTCGGAAATACAAAAAATGCTGCTGCTGATTTGTGTTTAGATTAAAAAGTGATCAGATTAGTTGTTTTTACATTAAAAAGTGATATTAGTTTTTGAATATGATTGTGGCTAATTTGCTTGGTGAGAATAGTAATCAGCTTGAATTTGATGCTGCTGTTTCTTCTTAGAAGTTTGATTGTTGTAGGGCTGATTGAAGTGGACTTGGGATTTAGTAGTTTTGGTTTCTTTTAAGTGATTTGTAGAAATGATTTTTTTTTCTTACACACTTGCAGTTGTACAATGAGAGATTCAAGTTTTCTCCATTATCAGTTCTACGGAAATTGTTATTACCTTAATATATCATCAATTAGTTCATCTTTTTCATCACATTGTACGGAGTAAAAAAAAAAGGTGTAGTTTTAGTGTGTCCCAATCACCGTTGGATATAAATGAGTCAAATTGAGCGCATAAATGTTTAAAGTTGTTTGAAATACTCTCCATATTTGAAAAAAGTTGTTGGAAATACAAAATTGTGTTTGAGTATGATTAGCGTTTGAATAATTAAATTATTTGTACATCTTTTTTATTGTTTTTTTGCGAATCGAATTGAGTTTTAAAATTTATCAAACATAATAAAATATTCAAGTTTGGTTTAGTAAATTATCTAATCAATTTACTCGAGTCATTGAGTATATTGATTCAATTTTCCACTCTATTTCATTAAGTCTTTATGGGAGTAAAAACTTCGTAGTTTTCATTCTATTCGAGGCTCTCATGATGTGCCTGGACTCATAATCCCAACAGTAGAACTAGTGTTTGTGGTAAATTCTAACCACGATTAAATCATCATAACCAGCTTAAAGGAAAGGAGTATCATGCTCAACCTACTATAACAAGGTATGTTTAATACACTAGTCTTAGTGAAATCTTGCAATAAAATGCCAATGCAAACACCATATTGTATAGAAAACTATCCCGTCTTTCAAATTCAGTAACGTAAAAAGTATCAATTACACGACATAAAAATATAACTGTTATTTGACTTTGCTTTGTATTCTTTTTTAACTTTGCTTTGTTCTTCATAAGGTGAGGGACATAGTGCATCAACGGGTCTCTGAATTTTCCAAGAAAGAAGCCTTGCCTTCATTGACTAGATCTGGTTGTGCGTACTTAATGATGGTTCCTTTATAACACTTTTCTATTGACTTTGTTTACAAAATTATTTAGTTTGTGAGCTAAAGTTCGATCCAGAGTTTGTATTTAAGTATTTTAGTGCTGTTTGAGTTATATGTTTAAGGGATGCCTATCGTTTGTATTTGAACCCATTGATGTTTATGAGATTGTTCTTGTGATAGTATTGAGTTATATAAGCTGATTACTTTGGGAAGAGCTATTGAACATGTTTTCTTGCATAAGATGTTATTTGTGAACTGCATATGTTTTCTTTGTTGTAATTGTGTTCTGCGAATTTCATCCTCTTGTTGTTCTTTGATAATAATGATTTCATCCTCTAAAGATGAATGATATTAGGTAAGTTGATGATGCATGATTGTTTGCGAGTCTGTGTCACGGCATTATGTTCTTTTGTCTCAATGGGATTAATGGTTGGTTAATTTAAGCATCATTTTCATTTGCACTTATGAAACTGCAGGTTTTTTTGTTGATATATTCCATAATGAGAATATCTTAGAGGTTTTAATTTGTACCTGGTTTTTGATTTTATCTTGATTTTATCTTCAATAGGACTGATCTCTTCTTAGGTGTTTTTTTGAGTATGCCTTTGCAGAGATGAGTTTTTGAAATTTAGTATTGGTTACTTTGGTGTTTGTTTTATTACATTTGAATTATGTCAGCTAAGGTATAGGTGGGATGACATCTCAGATATGCAGATAAAGAAAGTTTGGAATGAAAATGCTGGTAATCGAATGAGGAAAATGCTTTATAATGCAAGAAGCAAAGCAAAGGAAAATGTCAAGAAACAACTAGGAAGAGAAGCTACCAATTTAGACATGGTTGGTATGGGTCCCAATTGGATGAGTATGAGTATTTGGAACGAGTTAGTAGAGAAATATTGGGCTAAAGATGACTACATACAAAAATCAAAACAAGCTCAGAAGAATCGCATGACCGAGAAGTATGGATCAGTTACAAAGCATACATGTGGTTCTATTCCACTTGAAGCTCATCTTCAAATAATGGTAATCTTTAATTTGAAATCTTTAATCTATGACGTCGATTTCTATTTGACATTGACTATTTTTATTTAAATAAATTAGAAAAAAAGTCTTAAGCGCAGTGTGGATAACTTTGAGCTCTTTGAACGGTGCCATAAAAGTAATAAAGGATCCGGAGATTTTGTGGATAGAAAATCCAAAATAATCAGTGTAAATATTTCTACTCGAGCTTATCTTTTCATTATTGTTTGATATATTAGATGAATGACCTGAATTATTCTATAATATTTTTTATATTTTATACAGGAGGGGTATACAGCAAAACATGGTTGGAGTGATGCATCTTCTCCACCTCCATTCGATCTTCCAATGTGGTGTGAAGTAACCGGAGGCCAATTGGATGTACTCAAAATACTAGAATGGGATATGAATATACGGGAGATTCTAATGAATGATTAAATGAGATATCAAAAGTATTGGATGACGTGCAAGCTAAATCAACAAAGCTAGAGGAAGTTTATAAGAGGGTGTTACTTGAACTCGAGGAGTCTAAAAAGAGGGAAGATGAAGCACGAAAAAGGGAAGAGAAAGCTCGAATTAGGGAGGATAAACTTCAAGAGTTGATTCGAAAAATGATTGAAGAAGTTGGGACATTAAACACCGATCGGGACATAAGGTGAGCAATGACTTTAAAGACAAACATTAGTTTTATTAGTTAGATGAATTTCATGAGTGTGGAGGCAAACACTAGTTTTATTAGTTAGATGAATTTCGTATTGTATTTTTTTGCTTGGGTTATTACTATGTTAGTAGGCGTTTATTACGATGTAAAGAGTTCATTTTATACAATTGACTATTTTGTTTATTAGATCTTTGTGATTAGAGACAATGAATTATTTTGGCTATTTTAAAGAGTTTTTTGGTTTGTTGTTTGTGATTAGAGACAATTGTTTGTAACTATAGTTGTATAATGATATAAGAATATGTCAAAACTCGACAGAATGAGACGGAATTTGAGATGGGAAATGTCAAAATTCTAAGACAGAATTTGAGACATAAAATATCAAAATTCTGAGATAGAATTTGAGACGAATAAATTTGTCACAACCATATTAGTCTCAGAATCCGTCTCAGATTTGCCACGAGGCTATCAACATCAAAATTTGAGACGGTATATTTTCGTCTCAATTGAGCATCAGCCACGGAAATTAGGGAGTCTGAGACAGAATAATCCATCTCAGAAGCCCTGTTTTCTTGTAGTGTCTTGTTTCAATTCCCAGGAAAAAGAACAACAACAATTATGCTATTTAACGGCCAATACTTGTCCATAACGACATTTTAGAAGGTTTAAGTTTGATAATAGATAATGTAATATGATTTGCAATTCCTCCAAGTGAGACATGAAAAAAACAACTTTCTCTCTTTGATCCAACGAGTTTTTCTGTACTGGAACTTTTATACTAAAAGTGATTAATACTTGAAGAACTTTTGAAAGACAGAATATACTAAGCCTATTTGCAAGAACTTGTAAAAAAGTACTGAATTTAGAATTTGTTGTATAAGTGACAAAAATGTTAAAATTGGATTCGTTTGTAAAGTTTGATAAAGCATATGAATAGAAGAAGTTAGTAGAAGTTGCCATTGACATGCTTTTACTTTTAGCTTACTTCAAGTTTTTTTTCCTCATAGAAGTAGAAGCATAGTCAATGAAACAAAATTTCAGAAAACAGGCATTTCTATTTTACTAGCAAGATGTACGTGAGTTGCCCGTGAACACCTAATTTTTTTTATGCTATGTTTAGATCTTAAAATTTAGGGAGAAAAATACAAGTAAATATTTTTCTTTCTTAAAGTTATCTTTTTATTTAGTCATTGAACGTTATGTTTAATTATTAGTTAATTTTCCATTTGTGTCTTCTATCTTACTTAATAATTTACTGTTGGTGTTGTATTCATTTTTTTCTGATAAATTATCCATAATTAAGTGAAACAACTACACTAAAATTACTACAAATATTTTCTTACATTATTTTGTCCTTTTTAAATTGACATGTAAGTTTTTTTTATAAAAATTAGACTATTAAATCTTTAATAAATTAAAAATTAACTGTAAGATTCAAGATTTTAAAATTAAAAAAAGATATAGAATTAACATGCTCATAAATAATTCTATATATAGATAACTAATGCAAGTCACAGAAAATGAATTGCAATTTTATTTTAAATTGATATAATTTCTAGCAAATGTTTTTTTATAGATATTACTAAATTTGAGATTGTAATAAGAACATAGATATGAAATTCTTATAAGTGGAGTTTATGAATTTATGATGAATGAAGTCGATATTTAGCAATACATGGTTGTATACATACTTGTATCTCTGTAAATAATTTAAATAATGAACTATATGTATACACTTGATAAATAAATATTTAATTCAAAGAAATATATTTATATAAAGGATGTTAATATACTTGTCATAATATTGAATTTTCAAATGGAAAGTTGCCTTTTTATTTTTCACGTCAACTTAGACACTAAGAAAAATATTAAAGAACATTAGAAGTTATGTCATGTACCGAAATGTGTTTAAATCTTAATTTCACATGTCAAATGAAAAAAAAATCTTAGTAGTTCTCATCTTTATATGAAATAAGTGTTGCATACATTTAAACTAAAATTCAATAGATAATAATACAAATATTCATTATCCATAGTTTATCAAATTAATACCAAGTTCAATGTTGAGAAAAATCTATAGAATATACAGTACAAATCATATATTCATGTACATTTATGAATAATTTAGAATTAAACAATTGCGTAAGAATTCACTGAGTTATATTAAACACATATACGTAAGTTATTTTTTTAAAATACAAATTCAAAATTATATTGTAAAGATTGTTGAGAAAGGATGAGAAATTCAATAACTAAAACATTACTACTTGAAAATGCATGCTAAAATTAAACAATATTTGAAGTCTAGGACAATGTTGAGTATATTTTAATGTTTAAACACTAAAGAAATACAGTAGTAATATCATCTTTTTAGTTAATAAAGATATAGTAATATAATTGCGTGGCCTAAATGAGACTTTTATGGATTGACTTTTTTGAAACAAATACTGTTTAATTAATAATTTCTCTGATATGAAATCTACATTGACGTCAGGACATGTAAAGATAATGATAATTCATTACCATCAAAATAGGATATAAGTCTTAATAACAAGCAAACAATTTTTAATTTATGGGAGCTAATTAGGTTGTCGTTATCTTTTGGAGTTCATGTTTTACATTTGAAGCTAAACTTTTTAGTATTTTAGCAATTAATTATCTATTTTTTTACTTATCCAATGGACTCAACAAATTCAAGTGCTTTAATTTGAATAAACAAACTTTGGCTAGTTGCTCAATGTTTTCTTTTCTAATTTTTGTGATTAATGTTGTTTAACGTTGGTATATATTATAGATTATATACCGGTTGTTGTTTACATTCAATAATTATTTTTTAATTATGTATATTAGTTTCATCTTTGTTTAGTATAAATAAGTTTTAGTTAAATGTAATATATCAATAAAACAATTATCTTTTAGGGTTTATAGTTTGAAATGCCAAATGGTACTTATATATATAAGTTTTAATCATCTATAAAACATTTATCACTCATTTCTATGTATTTTTAAATAATTTACATGTGCCCAAAGGAAAATGAAATTCGAAAATTATACTACATATATTTGATAAGGAGAGGAGTTGATTTTGATGAATAAATAGGTGAATATATAAGATATGTTCATCATATCTAAACTTGGAAAGCTACTTTAAAAAATTAAAATATATAGATAATTTTATGTTAGAGAATATAAAGATAATTAATATATATATATGTATGTATATCACTCACTTAGATATTTTTGCACTAAATTATCGTACGAACTAAGAAAGTTTAGTAAATGAACAATTAAATAATTAATATCTTGTCATGGCTAATTTTAATAGTATTAAGAGTCTTAAGTTTTAACACTTATTTAATATAACCCTTATTGAAAGTTAAACATATGAAAAGACAAATATATTTATAAATATGATAAATGTGAGAGGCATACTAAAGGTCAGCTTATTAATTATTGTCAAAATACCATATTATGATATGAATAATTAAAAGAGGGGTAATTCTGTCTTTTCACAATGGGAAGAAACAATCCATACTTTTATAGTAGTATAGATTTCCAATCTTAAATAAGACCAAAACTCTATATTTAAAATTAAAAAAATGTCTTAGATTGTAATACTACCCAAGCAGGGAAGGATAAATTGGCATTTGTGTGTCGAAAATGTTCAATATCTTATAACATGGTTGTTACTAATTAATGCTTCATATTTAATAAATATTATGTTGTTTAATTACCACATAGACCATATGTATCACTTTAGCAGTGCCAACAATTTTCTACAAAAATGGCTCATCCAAAAGCATTGTCGAATTATTATTCTTGAAACGCATTCTTCAGAACAAAAATAACCCAGAAACAACCCAGAATCAGGGGCTCTGTGCTTGTCTTAAGCCAGAATCTGAGATTTGATTTGTTTAGGCTATTGCAAAAACCTCCTTAATTGTATGCATTGGTCTTTTCACTTTGTGGTCATAAATTAGGACTTTAAAAGAGAGATTGTGTGAAATATTTTTCTGATTAAGAATTGAAGGTTATGATTCTTATTCAAGCATAAGTAGTTAAGTTTCGAATGAATACATATTAATTGTGCGACAGCTGATAGTTCACAGGTAAAAATAATCTGGAATACAGAATACCAGCGTACTGAAGTTATATTCCAATTTAAAGACAGAATATACTAAGCCTATTTGCAAGAACTTGTAAAAAAGTACTGAATTTAGAATTTGTTGTATAAGTGACAAAAATGTTAAAATTGGATTCGTTTGTATAAGTTTGATAAAGCATATGAATAGAAGAAGCTAGTAGAAGTTGCCATTGACATGCTTTTACTTTTAGCTTACTTCAAGTTTTTTTTCCTCATAGAAGTAGAAGCATAGTCAATGAAACAAAATTTCAGAAAACAGGCATTTCTATTTTACTAGCAAGATGTACGTGAGTTGCCCGAGAACACCTAATTTTTTTTATGCTATATTTAGATCTTAAAATTTAGGGAGAAAAATACAAGTAAATATTTTTCTTTCTTAAAGTTATCTTTTTATTTAGTCATTGAACGTTATGTTTAATTATTAGTTAATTTTCCATTTGTGTCTTCTATCTTACTTAATAATTTACTGTTGGTGTTGTATTCATTTTTTTCTCATAAATTATCCATAATTAAGTGAAACAACTACACTAAAATTACTACAAATATTTTCTTACATTATTTTGTCCTTTTTAAATTGACATGTAAGTTTTTTTTATAAAAATTAGACTATTAAATCTTTAATAAATTAAAAATTAACTGTAAGATTCAAGATTTTAAAATTAAAAAAAGATATAGAATTAACATGCTCATAAATAATTCTATATATAGATAACTAATGCAAGTCACAGAAAATGAATTGCAATTTTATTTTAAATTGATATAATTTCTAGCAAATGTTTTTTTATAGATATTACTAAATTTGAGATTGTAATAAGAACATAGATATGAAATTCTTATAAGTGGAGTTTATGAATTTATGATGAATGAAGTCGATATTTAGCAATACATGGTTGTATACATACTTGTATCTCTGTAAATAATTTAAATAATGAACTATATGTATACACTTGATAAATAAATATTTAATTCAAAGAAATATATTTATATAAAGGATGTTAATATACTTGTCATAATATTGAATTTTCAAATGGAAAGTTGCCTTTTTATTTTTCACGTCAACTTAGACACTAAGAAAAAGATTAAAGAACATTAGAAGTTATGTCATGTACCGAAATGTGTTTAAATCTTAATTTCACATGTCAAATGAAAAAAAAATCTTAGTAGTTCTCATCTTTATATGAAATAAGTGTTGCATACATTTAAACTAAAATTCAATAGATAATAATACAAATATTCATTATCAATAGTTTATCAAATTAATACCAAGTTCAATGTTGAGAAAAATCTATAGAATATACTGTACAAATCATATATACATGTACATTTATGAATAATTTAGAATTAAACAATTGCGTAAGAATTCACTGACTTATATTAAACACATATACGTAAGTTATTTTTTTAAAATACAAATTCAAAATTATATTGTAAAGATTGTTGAGAAAGGATGAGAAATTCAATAACTAAAACATTACTACTTGAAAATGCATGCTAAAATTAAACAATATTTGAAGTCTAGGACAATGTTGAGTATATTTTAATGTTTAAACACTAAAGAAATACAGTAGTAATATCATCTTTTTAGTTAATAAAGATATAGTAATATAATTGCGTGGCCTAAATGAGACTTTTATGGATTGACTTTTTTGAAACAAATACTGTTTAATTAATAATTTCTCTGAAATGAAATGTACATTGACGTCAGGACATGTAAAGATAATGATAATTCATTACCATCAAAATAGGATATAAGTCTTAATAACAAGCAAACAATTTTTAATTTATGGGAGCTAATTAGGTTGTCGTTATCTTTTGGAGTTCATGTTTTACATTTGAAGCTAAACTTTTTAGTATTTTAGCAATTAATTATCTATTTTTTTACTTATCCAATGGACTCAACAAATTCAAGTGCTTTAATTTGAATAAACAAACTTTGGCTAGTTGCTCAATGTTTTCTTTTCTAATTTTTGTGATTAATGTTGTTTAACGTTGGTATATATTATAGATTATATACCGGTTGTTGTTTACATTCAGTAATTATTTTTTAATTATGTATATTAGTTTCATCTTTGTTTAGTATAAATAGGTTTTAGTTAAATGTAATATATCAATAATACAATTATCTTTTAGGGTTTATAGTTTGAAATGCCAAATGGTACTTATATATATAAGTTTTAATCATCTATAAAACATTTATCACTCATTTCTATGTATTTTTAAATAATTTACATGTGCCCAAAGGAAAATGAAATTCGAAAATTATACTACATATATTTGATAAGGAGAGGAGTTGATTTTGATGAATAAATAGGTGAATATATAAGATATGTTCATCATATCTAAACTTGGAAAGCTACTTTAAAAAATTAAAATATATAGATAATTTTATGTTAGAGAATATAAAGATAATTAATATATATATATGTATGTATATCACTCACTTAGATATTTTTGCACTAAATTATCGTACGAACTAAGAAAGTTTAGTAAATGAACAATTAAATAATTAATATCTTGTCATGGCTAATTTTAATAGTATTAAGAGTCTTAAGTTTTAACACTTATTTAATATAACCCTTATTGAAAGTTAAACATATGAAAAGACAAATATATTTATAAATATGATAAATGTGAGAGGCATACTAAAGGTCAGCTTATTAATTATTGTCAAAATACCATATTATGATATGAATAATTAAAAGAGGGGTAATTCTGTCTTTTCACAATGGGAAGAAACAATCCATACTTTTATAGTAGTATAGATTTCCAATCTTAAATAAGACCAAAACTCTATATTTAAAATTAAAAAAATGTCTTAGATTGTAATACTACCCAAGCAGGGAAGGATAAATTGGCATTTGTGTGTCGAAAATGTTCAATATCTTATAACATGGTTGTTACTAATTAATGCTTCATATTTAATAAATATTATGTTGTTTAATTACCACATAGACCATATGTATCACTTTAGCAGTGCCAACAATTTTCTGCAAAAATGGCTCATCCAAAAGCATTGTCGAATTATTATTCTTGAAACACATTCTTCAGAACAAAAATAACCCAGAAACAACCAAGAATCAGGGGCTCTGTGCTTGTCTTAAGCCAAAATCTGAGATTTGATTTGTTTAGGCTATTGCAAAAACCTCCTTAATTGTATGCTTTGGTCTTTTCACTTTGTGGTCATAAATTAGGACTTTAAAACAGAGATTGTGTGAAATATTTTTCTGATTAAGAATTGAAGGTTATGATTCTTATTCAAGCATAAGTAGTTAAGTTTCGAATGAATACATATTAATTGTGCTACAGCTGATAGTTCACAGGTAAAAATAATCTGGAATACAGAATACCAGCGTACTGAAGTTATATTCCAATTTAAACAATTCGGGTTTTCCTTATTCTTGGTCCTACTTCACTTGGTCTCAGGATCAATGTGTCTTGTAATTTTATTTATTGAACAATTTTGTCTGATTTGTAACTTATGTGCAATTATTTGTGTATTTTGTGTAATTAACTTGTACATATTGTCTATTTCTGGTATGGAAAACTTTCCACTTTTCTCAAAGTACATGAAACCTTGACGAGCGGAAGAACTTCCAAAAAATGGCAAATAAACTTTTCTTGTTTGGTAAGCCGTCCCTTTAAAGTAAGAAAGATACACCTTAGTCTAAGTTAGGGACCTAACTTTTTAGGATCATGAGGTGTTCCAGGTCGTAACATTATACAAGTTCATATGTTACCCAACCAGTTTCTATGTGATTGAAGTGGATAGGCCCGTTAATGGGTGGGATAAATTCCAGCCCAAGAGCAAACTCTAGAATACCGAAAGCCAACAACGTCAAAAGGCCTGGTGGGCCCTAATTACATTGATGTTTGGATAAGGTCGTCTTACCTACCCTAATTACATTGAGGTTTGGATAAGGTCGTCTTACCTACCCCATTAATTACCTATGACGCTGGCGTTAGAGTTACCAACCACATTGAAAATCCTATATATACAACATATATCTGCTCGCAACCACAGGTCAAAAGCCAGACAGCGGCGAGTACCGCCCATCTCTCATTGTTATTTTGTTCTTATCATTTTTCCAGTTAAATTCTCCTCGATGTCCAAATGCATATGGCGATTAAAGCTGAAGCCTTCACATGATATGACAAGGTCAAATCGATAATCTTTCAATGCAATGCGATTTGATTTTGTATTTCATTGTTATCTATTAATCAATTGTTGTTATATATAAGTAGTGCTTTTACATGTGCATCTATTTTCATTAGGCTCTTTTTGAGGATCTGATAAGTTTAATTTTCAGAATTGGTTGGTTGTTGTAGGGTTTAAATCCCTTCATCAAATTCAAAACCCTGAAGTCCAGTGAAACCCTTGTTCTTTTAGAATTTCAAAATTTTAGGATCATCTTCAAAAGCAATTACTTGTATAGTTGTTTGAGAGTTACTAACAATCACTTGATTAGTTATAATAAGATCATGTTATGTGTTTATGTACTTGTATGATTATCAATCATTTTCCCACGATTCATTTAATTAATGATTCATTATAATGATTACTGCATAATCGCTACAAGAGTGATTACAAACGCAGGAAGTCAAATTTTGTAACAAATTTAAATTGCTTGTCAGTTTTTCCAGATGACGCAATATTTAAATTAATAATTAATGGCAATCATATTGATTGATCATCTAAAACACCATGCTTTTTTAATTCAATTCTAGAAAATTGGTTTTGCCTTAAGGAATGTTGATTTAAATACATTTCTACAATTGTGTGATCAATTGTGAATTGAGAAATTTTCAATTGTAAAAAAATAGAAAGAACATGAGGCGTTGATACTTATAATTCTTTGTGCACTTATCAAAATGTAGATCAGTGGATTTACTACTTTGGATGGATTTCATTAGATTTGGACATGGTCGTTGTTCATTGCATATCAACTACAGATCAAGCATTGTGCAGTATGCTTCAAAGCATAATGCAACTCCAAATCAGTTGTTGCCCGCACACTCATGGAGAAAGATCCGATGAAATAATTGAAAAGAATCTTGTTCAAGAGTGCGCATATTATGCTAAAAAAATCTGTAATTAATTATGATGGCTAACTTATGTTGGTCTTTCTCCAGGATTTCCTAGAATCAACATCAGCAATTTCCACTAATAAGGGGAAGAAGCATGTTTCGAATGAGGTACGGTCCCTTAAATAATGTGCCAACTACAATTGTTCTTATGTATTGATACAATTTCATTACCAATTCATCATCAATATACGAGAATGCATCTTTTTTTTGGATGACGAGGGAAACCCGTAGCCGCTACCGTTAGGGGTGCATTGGGTAAACCACGCTCTTGTGTAATAGCCTGCAAACCACACAAGAGATGTAAATCAGCCTAGGTTACCTATAGCTGACAGGCTCACAGTAGAGAAGACAAATAAGCATTCTTTCATCAGGAATCGAACCCGTAACCTAGGCCACAACATTCAGATGCCCTACCAACTCTACCGGGAGTTGCCCCCTACCAGAATGCATCTTTGTCTCTATGAGATGGTGATGATTCACATACACAGTGTGTAACGTGCATGCATTATTGACACTTTTCTTACAAACTTGATCGTGTGGCTGAAGAAATGCAATCTCTATAAACCTCTTATGATGATGAATTTACGAATTATTTTTAGCAACTTCTCTCTTATGTCCTTATATATGAGTTCATCTTGTCAGGTGTGCACAACATCTGAGGAACACAATGAAGTGGAAAACCAAAATGAGCTTGATTGCTCAAGGGCTTTGTTGGAAATTTCTCTTGAGAGCCAAAACGAAGTAGAATGTGCAAGGGCTCTGTTACAAATATCGGCTCAGAGTATCTCGGAGGAGAACCGGTCGCGGCGCCATCGTCGGTGTATGGGATGAGAGCATTTGATTTTCCATCGGGGGTTGTCAAGTAGACTTTGTGCGGGCATGACGATGGTTTGACTTGAAAGATTCTGAAAAGTACTTGAGGACCACAAAAAGTACAAAAAGTACCGATTTTTCAGTAGATAAAAAAGTCGGTTCAATTATATTAAGACGCCATTTCCAGATTTTTTTTGGACTCAACCATGATTGATTGATTATTTATTCTGAAAAAATTAAAAATCTCGCCTACAAAAGTATTTAATTTTTATTATATAATATAATTAAATTTTAAATAAAAATTTAGAAAAAGAGAATTGAAATACAGTGAAGAAGTGAGGAGAGCAGCAAAAGGGACGGCTTGCTTTTTTTTCTGAAAAGAGGGAGTCAAGAAAGAAAAGTAGGGTTTTTTTTTTTCTTGGGGTGGTACAAAATAATTATGGGTGGTGCTTAATTTAAAATTACCACTGCTTCCTTTTTCTTCAATTTTTTTCCACTTTTTACAGTATTTAATTTATACTTATCCATACTCGCCACACGCCTTCTTATTCTTATGCTTAATGTTCACTATTTTGACTCTATATTTTGGAAAGTTGACACTAATTTGTATATGTGCGACTGGTTATTTTCATTTTACAACTCATAATTATAATACAATGTGGGAATTTGTGTGATTTGAGTTGTATTGCATTAATGTATAAAATCTCATTGCATTATTCTGTCAAAATTTGAATTATAGAAAAATTTACTAAATACACTTTCATATTAATAAATAATTGTTTCATCCATCAACTTTTATCGTAAAAAATGCGATATTTTTTTAATCCCAATTCAATGTACGGTGCTATCCTAATTCGACAAATTCGCGTTCAAAATTGCGCTTCTAGACTCTCGTCCAAATAAAGAAAAAATAATTAAAGTTTAAAGTTGCACGTTGAGTACACTTAAAGTTACACGTCTAATCCACATAATGTCGATTTCTTCCTGCTCAAGAATGTCGCCAACTTTCACACAAATACCGTTAACAATTAGTAATCCATATTAAGAAATAAGTTTATTCAAATTATATTTGTTCATTAAAAATTAATGTTACCATTATGCGGATAAAATTATAAAATATTTAATATATAAAATAAGAATTATTATTATACATTTGTCATTTTGAAAACCTAAATACGTTATAAGAATTTATATTTAATTAATTTATTATTATAAGAAAAATATGTTTAATTTAGTTCATACATCGTAAAACTTTACGAAATATCGATGATTTAATGATGATATGGACGAATCGGATATTATCAATCGAGCGCGTGACATTATCAGTGATGCCAAGATAAAATTACAAATGCATACATGATTTTAGCAACTGTGACACAATGATTTATGAATATTTAGGTTGGTTGTTCTTGTTGTTGGTTGTTGGCATTCTCTAGCAATATTTTATGGTGTCCTTTCTTCGCCTCCATAATTGATTTTCTTTAAAAATTTGTATTATTGTACAGAATTAAAATTGAATTAATTTATGGGTTATGAGCTTATGTCTCAAACATCAAATAGTCTCAAATATGTCTATAGATTTGAAGCTAACAAATCGGGCTTGGCCATAAAAGTAGGTAACCCCTTCTACCCATTGCAAAAGATAATCCATAATTGTTGCTTCAATTTAAACACCAAGCTCCTAAAATTACTATGGTTTCTCAAAATATCTAGTCTTAATTTCATTTAGATTTGCGCATTTAGATATGATACAATATTCGGGTAAGTATGACTAATTTTAGAAATTTTTAGGGAGTTATGACCGAAAATTGACATAATCATCAACCTTTGATTGTCTAATAAATATAATGAGATCTAAACAAAATAAATGGAATTAGCATCATTTTGTAGTGGAAATTTATATTCTTTTGGAATGCTATTACGAATAGTTCTCAAATCTCTCACATAATCATTGATTCCCAAGACATTAAGTTTGTGTTAATTTGGTTCCTAACCCAAAAACATAAAAAAAATTATTTTCTTTGATTTTGCTAAATCAAAAATGATATAATTTATCTTACTCTAGTTATTTTTCTTATTATTTAATTAATATTAATTAGTACAATATGTAATATCTAAATGAATTAACATATTAATATTTAATTTTTAAGTAAATAAACAACAATGACTACCTTATTTTACTTCTTAATATTTAGTTAATTTATATATAATAAAATTAAAATTTTAGATAATCTTATTAAGCACCATGTGCAAGGTGAACTCAACTATTAAATTATATTTTTTATCTAATCTTCATATTCAGAATTTAAAATTCAAGATTAACAGTGCCAAACATAACTTTTTTCAAATCAAAACACTTGAGTACTATGAAGTAAAAAATATTTTCAAAATGGAGTGTGTCCCAAGAATTACGTAGAGAATTTGGTCATTGGTTCTAAATAAGGGGAATTTACTGTTAATAATTTCTACATTCTCTACACTATATGTAAATTCATAACAAGTATTATATCTATATTACAAAAAATTAAAAAAATATACAATTACATCCTCATTGCAACAAATGCAACCTAACTAGTCTCCTTCTGGAGATGATACAAAAAGGGCACCCTAAAAGCTACAGAAGATTTAAGAAGTGGCTTAAAGAATTGAGTATTTTGTAAATACAAAAAAATAAAATAAAAAATAGTAACTTATTTTATATTCATCACCCTGGAGGATCATGAATGTATTGAGTTATAGAGTCTGAAGAACTGTAAATAGAACCACAGCCTGAAGGGATATTTTAATCTTTATGTAATCTTTTTCGTATTAGGTATCGTATCTTGTATTATAAATAGCATCAATCTCATTGTAACTCATAATCACAATCTGATCTCATTAAGAAAAATATATTGAAAATCTTGGCTTGGTAGCGCCCTTAGACGTAGTCAAAATTCTTTTGACGAACTAGGAAAACAATTCGTGTGTTCTTTTATTGTTCTTTTCTTTCGTGCGATTATTCATTGGCATCTTATTCCTAACAACTGGTATCAGAGCTCCAGGTCAAGTGGGAGCGGATATGATGGGTGAAGGTTTATTTTTGAAGGGACAGACTTTGGGTTCTGGAAGATGCAAATCGAAGATTACCTGTATGGTAAAGATTTGTATCAGCCCCTTGGTGATAAGCCGTCAAATATGAAAGATGAAGAGTGGATGGTGCTTGACAGGATGGCGATGAGTGTGATTCGTTTGTCTCTGTCATGGAACGTTGTGTTCCATACGACGAAGGGACAAGTATCAAGGGTATTCTAAAGGTTATAGAAGACATGTACAAGAAGCCATCAGCGGCGAAAAAGGTTCATCTGATCCGGCGTCTCTTTAACCTAAAGATGTCAGAGAGTACTGTGGTGGCTGAGCATCTGAGTGAATTCAATCTGATAACAGCCCAATTGAGCTCAGTTAGGATTGATTTTGATGACGAGGTTAGAGCCCTAATTTTGTTGTCTTCTCTACCTGAAAGTTGGGGTTGAATGGTTACCGCTGTTAGTACCTCAATAGGGAAGGAGAAGTTGAAATTTGACGGAGTAAGAGATCTGATTATGAGTGAAGAAATCCGCAGGAGAGAATCAGTTATAGCTTCGGGATCAGTTCTGAATACAGAAAATAGAGGCAGATCATAATCAAAGAATTCGAACATAAGTAAGTCAAAGTCGAGAGGTAAAAGTAAGACGAAAAAGGACCTGAGTTCCATAAAGTGTTGGAATTGTGAGCAACTTGGTCATTATAAGAACAAGTGCACAACACCTGAGAAGAATGAAAATCAGCTAATGCAGCAACTGAATATATCAGTTAGGGGTGGCAAATGGGTGGATCGGATCGGATTTGGGTTGGGTCGAATTGGGTTTGTAAAAAAGATAAGTTGGAACCAACAAGAAACCAAAATGTCTTTTCAATATGAATTGGGTCCTTATTGGTTTTGATTGTTTCCAAATGGTTCTTATACAAAAAGAACCATTATAGAACCATAATAGACCCAATTAGTGAGTTGGTGACTTATGGATCCAACATAATGCAAATATTTGTATACTAATCACTAATCTTTTTTTCTTGTTCACCAACTAATCCAATATAATGCAAACAAATTTTTTTTTCTTGTTCACTAACTAACTTATTACATTATATTTTTATAATTTTCTTATAAAAATTCCAATCATATTATACAAATGTAATAATTTATATGTAAAATATATTATTAACTAATGTATTTTAATTTATAACAAAAAAATTAATGTAGAGAAATTAAGGATATAATTTTTTTTTCGGTTACAAAAATTAAAAATATAATATTTTTTTTCGGTTACAGAAATTAAAGATATATTAATTGATACTAAATTATAATTTATGTTACTATTTGAAAGTTAGTCGGTTCAGAATAGAGGTGTAAACGAGCCGAGCTTGACATTTTTTTCGAACTCGTCGAGCCCAAAATTTTCGAACTCGGGTTCGAGCTCGTGAGCATGGATTCGAGCCGAGCCCAAACTCGCGAACTCGAGCCGAGCTCAAAATTTTCGAGCTCGGACTTGAGCTCGTGAGCATGGGTTCGAGCTCGAGCTCGAACTCGAGTCGAGCCCAAAATTTTCGAGTTCGGACTCGAGCTCGCGAGCATAGGTTCGAGCTCGAGCCGAGCCAAATATTTTTATTTATTTTTAATTATTTAATATATATTTATTAATATAATAATAAAAATATAATATATATTAAAAAATAAAAAAGCTCAAATGACTAAAAATAATATAAAATAATTTTTTGATCTTATTATAAAATTTATTTAAAGTATAAGTTCAATTGACTAAAACAAGTATGGGTTTAGTTCTTAAGGAATCACATATTCTCTACAAGTGAAATTTTAAATAAAGAAAACCAATTGGGTCTAAGAAAGAAAAAATGGAGAATTATTTCTCTATTCTTTAATTGGATCCATTTAGGAACCAAAATAGGCCCATTATTGGAACAAATTTGGACCCAGTCAAAAACCATAAGAAACCAAAGTCTTAAAAATTCAATAAATACAAAACCAATTGGAACCATAATTCTTTTTTTAAGATCCATCCAAACCCAAAACTAATTGGGTCGGGTTGGACCCACGGTTCCGGAACCAATTTGCCACCCCTAATATCAGTGATGCCTTGATTTTGAGCGTGAGCAGTCCATTGAAATCGTGGGTTTTGGATTCTGGAGCGTCGTTCAATTCTTGTAGTGATGCTGACATAATGGAACATTATACTTTCATAGAATTCGGTAAGGTTTATCTTGCTGATGATGAGCCTTTAAAAATCGTGGGGAAGGGAGATGTTCGAATTAAAACTTCGTATGGAAGTGTGTTGCAGTTGCGGGATGTGAGACATATTCATGGTTTAGAATTTGGTCTCTGTAGGACAACTAGACGATGATGGATATATTGTGACTTTTGGTTGCAGTACCTGGAAGATAACCAAAGGGCCATGATACTGATCGAGGTAAGAAAGAAAGCACATTGTATATGACAACTAACACCAAAGAAAGTATTTCTCTTGCAGGAAAAAACATTGATACGGATTTGTGGCATTGCCGACTTGGCCACATGAGTGAGAAAGGGATGAAGGAGCTTTGTTCGAAAGGTAAGCTGTCGGGCCTCAAAACAGTCGATGTTGGCTTATGTGAGGATTGTGTATTCGAAAAAATAAAAATGGTTGTGTTTTTGAAGGGATGCAGAACCTTGAAGAATGAGAAGTTAGAGTTCGGGCATAGTGACTTATGCGGACTGGCACCAGTTACATCTCTTGGTGGGGCGTCATATTACATGACTTTCATTGATAACTCCATGAGAAAGATATGGGTTTATTTTTTGAAATATAAATCTTACGCTTTTGATGCTTTTAGAAAATGGAAGGCCCTTGTAGAAAATCCTGCTAATATGTTGACTAAGAGTATGACCTTAGAGAAATTGAAGTTATGCATGGCTTCAATTGGCCTAAGAACCTGAGTTGAGAGGTTTGGCGCTGCCGGAACCATTATGGGCTACTGAATGAGAAGATCGAGAGATGATTACATTGATTGTTGAGTTCAGTCTCTAAGTGGGAGATTATTGAATTATGGAGCTTGAAGAACTGTAAACAAAACCACATCCTGAAGGGGTATTTTAGTCTTTATGTAATCTTTTTCTTATTAGGGTTACGTATCTTGTATTATAAATAGCCCCGATCTCATTGTAACTCATAATCACAATCTAATCTCATTACGAAAAATATAGTAAAAATCCTAGCTTGGTAGCGCCCCAAGACGTATTCAAAATTCTTTTGACGAACTGTATAAACAATTCGTGAGTTCATTTATTGTTCTTTTTTTTCGTGTGATTATTCATTGACATCATATTATTAACAGAATCGGGTTCATCTCTATTTGTGCATCTTGAGACTGTATTGAGTTTCCATGTTTTTCCACCACTCGTGCAATTTAAATATCACTTGGTGTGTAATATTGAGCGAAAACTTTTACAACAAAACGAGGAACCAGTGCTCCTACTGTGATACCAAGCAAGCATACCCAGAACAGTTTTGTAGTGGCGATATTAAAGAAAGCCCTGCAAAAATAGCAACAAGAATTAATCTCGTTTCGGTTTCGAGGAAAAACAACAACAATTATGCTATTTAATGGACAATACTTGTCCATAATGACATTTTAGAAGGTTTAAGTTTTATAATAGATAATTTAACATGATTTGCAATGCCTCGAAGTGAGACATGAAAAAACAACTTTCTCTCTTTTGATAGAACGAGTTTTTATGTACTGGAACTTTTATACGAAAAGTGATTAATACTTGAGGAACTTTTGAAAGACATAATATACTAAGCCTATTTGCAAGAACTTGTGCTTTCAAAGAAGTACTTAATTTAGAAGTTGTTGTATGAGTGGCAAAAATGTTAAAGTTGGATTTGTTTGCAAAGTTTGACATAACATATGAATAGAAGAAGCTAGTAGAAGTTGCCTTTGACATGCTTTTACTTTTAGCTTATTTCAAGTTTTTTTCCTCCTAGAAGTAGAAGCATAGTCAATGAAACCAAATTTTAGAAAACAGGCCATTTCTATTTTATTTCCAATCTTAAACAAGACCAAAATGATAAAAATGTCTTAGATTGTAAAACTAGAGAATCAGGGACGGATAAATTGGCATTTGTGCGTCGAAAATGTGCAATATCATATAACATGCTTGTTACTATTTAATGCTTCATATTTAATAAATATTATGTTGTTTAATTACCACATTGACCATATGTATCACTTTAGCAGTGCCAACAATTTTCTCCAAAACGGGCTCATTCAAAAGTATTGTCGACTTATTATTCTTGAAATACATTCTTCAGAACAAAAACAACCCAAAAGCAGGGGCTCTGTGCTTGTCTTAAGCCCAAAATCTGAGATTTGATTAGTTTAGGCTATTGCAAAAACCTCCTTAATAATATCCATTGGTCTTCTCAATTAGTGGTCTTAAATCAGGAATTTAAAAGAGAGATTATGTGAAATATTTTTCTGATTAAGAATTGAAGGTTATGATTCTTATTGAAGCATAAGTAGTAAAGTTTAGAATGAATACATATTAATTGTGCGATGGCTGATAGTTCACAGGTAAAATAATTTGGAATACATAATACCAGCGTACTGAAGTTATATCGAATTTCCAATTTGAGTAATTCCGATTTTCCTTATTCTTGGTCCTACTTCACTTGGTCTCAGGATCAAAGTGTCTTGTAATTTTATTTATTGAACAAGTTTGTCTGATTTATAACTTATGTGCATTTATTTGTGTATACTATGTTATTAACTTGTACATGTTGTCTGTTTTTGGTATGGGAAACTTTCCACATTTCTCAAAGTACATGAAACCTTGACGAGCGCAAGAACTTCCAAAAAATGGCAAATAAACTTTTTTTGTTTGGTAAGCCGTCCCTTTAAAGTAAAAAAGATACACCTTAGTCTAAGTTAGGGACCTAACTTTTTTAGGATCATGAGATGTTCCAGGTTGTACCATTATACAAGTTCATATGTTACCCAACCAGTTTCTATGTGATTGAAGTGGATAGGCCCGTTAATGGGTTGGAGAAATTCCAGCCCAATCCCATACTCTAGAATACCGAAAGCTAACAGTGATAAGGGGTGATTCCAGCCCAAGCGCATACTCTAGAATATCGAAAGCCAACAACATTAAAGGGCCTGGTTGGCCCTAATTACATTGATGTTAGGATAAGGTCGTCTTACCTACCCTAATTACATTGATGTTTGGATAAGGTCATCTCACCTACCCCATTTATTACTGATGACGCTGGCGTTAGGGTTACCAACCACATTGAAAATCATGTATATACAACGTATATCTGCTCGCAATCACAGGCCAAAAGCCAAATAGCGGCGAGTACCGCCCCTCACTCATTGTTATTTCGTTCTTATCTTTTTTCCAGTTAAATTCTCCTCGATGTCCAAATGCATATGGCGATTAAAGCTGAAGCCTTTACAGGATATGGCAAGGTCAAATCGATAATCTTTCAATGCAACACGATTTGATTTTTTATTTCATTGTTATATATTAATTAATTGTTGTTATAGATAAGTAGTGTTTTTACATGTGAATCTATTTTCATTAGGCTCTTTTTTGGGATCTCATGAGTTCAATTTTCAGAATTGGTTGATTGTTGTAGGGTCTATTGAGTCTAATATATGAAGAATCTTCTGGCGGATTCCTTCTTAAAGGTTATGTCCGACCGCTAGATCTGCGAAATAATCATCTGAAAATCTTTGTAACAAACCGATTGCATTTGTTTGGATAATTTTAGATTAATATTATTGACTTCAAATCTTTCTGGACCATTTTTAGGCTATTTCGGTTGCAATAATTGTGGATTGTATCCTTCTAATGCAAAAGTCATTGAAATATTGACTCCAAATCCCTTCATCAAATTCAAAAACCTCAATTCCAGTGACCCTTGTTCTTTTGGAATTTCAAAATTTTAGGATCATCTACAAAAACAATTACTTCTATAGTTGTTTGAGAGTTACTAACAATCACTTGATTAGTTATAATAAGATCATGTTATGTATTTATGTACTTGTATGATTATCAATCATTTTCCCACGATTTCATTTAGTTGATGATTCATTATAATGATTACTGCAGAATTGCTGCAAGAGTGATTCTTAAATGCAGGAAGTCAAATTTTGTAATAAATTTACATTGCTTGTTAGTTTTTCCAGATGACGCAATATTTAAATTACCAATCAATGCTGGTCATATTGATTGATCATCTAAAACACCATGCTTTTTTAATTCAATTCTAGAAAATAGATTTTGCATTAAAGAATGCTGATTTAAATACATTTGTACAATTTTGTGATCATTTGTGAATTGAGAAAATTTCAAATGTCAAAAAATACAAAGAACATGAGGCGTTGATACTCATAATTCTTTATGCACTTATCAAACTGCAGGTTAGTGTATTTACTACTTTGGATGGATTTCATTAGATTTGGACATGGTCGTTGTTCATTGCATATCAACTACAGATCAAGCATCGTGCATTATGCTTAAAAGCATAATGCAACTCCAAATCAGCTGTTGCCCTCAAACTCATGGAGAAAGAACTTCTCTCCTTGGTGGATGTGAAGACGAAAACGAACATGATTCCTCGTGCCATATACAACTGGGGGTAACTACTAATTTTGTCCCTTCACTTGTTTATGCGAAGGATAAATATGTGATTGTCCCTTCCCAACTAAAATATATAATGATTAATGGCGATATTACTTCCTTCAGATCACCGCTTAACCGTCTGAACTATGAAGGGTAAAGCTGTGCTGGAGAAGAATTCTCCATCTTTGACCCTAAACCTCTTCAGTGATAGCACCAAATTGGAGCAAACAATGCTCCATCTTTGAATCAATCAGCAAGACTGCAACTTTCGATATTAGATATCCTTTTGTGATTGGATAATCTTTTGATGCATCTAAAGAAATAGATATATCACATGCATCTTTTATTGCTTTCTCAGTCAACAAAAGGTTATCATCAGCATCAGTCAATCTACTTATGTTCATTGTTTTCATGAATGAGGTTAGAGATGGCCCTAGTGAAATGGCCAATATACAAAATGACCCAAAGTTCAAAAACTCTAGCTTCGGGTTCTACTTCCTGTGGTAATAGTTGTAAAGCAAAACAACTGCATGCATCTAAACAAGACAAGAAGATAACAAAAGAAATCAGAGGTAGATTGTCATATTAGCTTAAATAATATGATATGTGGCTCTCCAAGGGTCGAATGGTTCTATTAAGACCTTGAAAATTGTTCGATTTTGAAAACGGGCATATCAAATGATGTGGTTTTAAAACTAAAGCTTAATCCCCTTTTATTAGTCCTATTTCTAATTTGTTTTTTGGCTTCATTTTGTCACCAATAGAAGGTAGAGCCATTGGGAATATAAAACGGCAGATTCTCATACTAGTGAAAAGCACGTGTCTGGGGCATCCATCAGGTAATTTGATAGACATTGAGCGTCAGTTTTATCCATCAGGTATCGATTGGAGCGGCATCAGAGGAGAACCGGTCGCGGCACCGGCGTCAGCGTACGGCACGGTCATTTGATTTTCCATCGGAGGTTGTGAAGCAGACTGACTTTGCGCGGCGGCTGGAGTAGTTGGGTTAGAGTCGCAGCTGGGCATGACGACGACTTGACCTTGAAAGATTCTGAAAATTACCTGAGGACTATAGAAAGTACATATCTTTCAGTAGCTAAAAACGTCGGTTCAATTATAATAAGACGCCATTTTCAAAAAAAAATTTGACTCAACCATGATTGATTACTTAATTATTCATTCTGCAAAAATTAAAAATCTCGCCTACAAAAGTATTTAATTTTTATTATATAATATAAATGAATTTTAAACAAAAATTCAGAAAAAGAGAATTGAAATACAGTGAAGAAGTGAGGAGAGCAGCAAAAGGGATGGCTTGCTTTTTTGCTTAAAGGAGGAGGCAAGAAAAGAAAAGTAGGGTTTCTTTTTTTCTTGTGGTGGTACAAAATAATTAGGGGTGGTGCTTAATTTATAATACCACTGCCTTTTTTTCCTTTAATTTTTTTCCACTTTTTACATTATTTAATTTATAATTGTCCATACTAGCCACCTTATGCTTATCTGTTCACTAATTTGACTGTACATTTTGGAAAGTGGACATTAATTATTTTTATTTTACAATGGATAATTATAATACAATTGGCTAATTTGTGTGATTTGAGTTGTATTGCATTAATGTATAAAATCCTTTAGGTCAAAATTTGAATTCTAGAAAAATTTCTAAATTCACTTTCATACTAATAAATATTAATTTCATTCAAAATATCCACCAACTTTTTATCGACAAAAATGTGATACAAAATAATAAGGCGCCGTGCTTAATTTATAATTACCGCTGCCACCTTTTCTTTTAATTTTTTTCACTTTTTACAGGATTTGATTTATACTTATTCATACTCGCCACTCGCCTTCTTATGCTTATTTGTTCACTATTTTGATGGTACATTTTGGAGAGTCAACACTAATTATTTTTATTTTACAATGGATAATTATAATACAATGGGCAAATTTGTGTGATTTGAGTTGTATTATATTAACGTATAAAATCCCATTGCAGTATTCAGTCAAAATCTGAATTCTAGAAAAATTTACTAAATACACTTTCATACTAATAAATAATAATTTCATTCAAAATATCCACCAACTTTTTATCAACAAAAATGTGATGTTTTTTAATCCCAATGTAATGTTCGGTGCTATCTTAATTCGACAAATTTGAGTTCAAAATTGCGCGTCCAGTCCACATGAAGACATCATTAAAGTTTAAAGTTGTGCGTCTAGTACACTTAAAGTTACACGTCTAATCCATATAATGCCGATTTCTTCCTGCTCAAGAATGTCGCCAACTTTCACACAAATACCATTAACAATAAATAACGTTGACAATTAGTTATCCATATGAAGAAATAAGTTTATTCAAATGATATTTGTTCACACGAAATTAATTTTACCATCATACGGATAAAGTAATAAAATATTTAAAATATAAAATAAGAATTATCATCATACATTTGTCATTTTGAAAACCCTAAATACGTTATAAGAATATAGAGTTAATTAATTTTTTATTATAAGAAAATTATGTTTGATTTAGTTCATGCATCGTAAAACTTTACGAAATGTCGGTGATGTAATGATGATATGGGCGAATCGAACATTATCGACCGAGCGTGTGATAATTAATATTAGTGATTGCAAGATAATTACAAATGCATTTGTGAAGGGGAGAGATATTTTAGCAACTTGACACAATGATTCATGAATCAACTAATATGAATTTTAACTTTATCTTATTTGTTGTTGGCATTCTCTAGCCATATTAATTTTATGTTGCCCTTTCTTCACCTCCATAATTGATTTTCTTTAAAAATTTGTATTATTGTATAAATTAAAATTGAATTAATATGTGGGTTATGAGCTTATGTCTCAAATGTTAAATAGTCTCAAACAATACAAAACTCCAAGTGCTTATGTCTATTGATTTGAAGCTAACAAACCGGCCTTGGCCATAAAAGTAGGTAACCCCTTCTCCTTGTTACAAAAAGATAATCCATAATTGTTGCTTTAATTTAATGGCCAAGCTCGTAAAATTACTAATGGTTTGTCAAAATATCCAGTCTTAATTTCATTTAGACTTCCGCACTTAGATATGATACAATATTTTGATAAGTACGAGTAATTTTAGAAATTTTTAGGGAGTTATGACCGAAAATTAATATAATCATTGACCTTTGACTGTGTAAAGTATAATGAGAATTGAGTACGCTGTAGCACCCCAACCCCAATTTAATAGTAGTTGAGTTGTCACCGTGACTTTAAGCATGAGAAAGTTATTTTCCAAAGAAATATAAAAATATTTCATAAATAATTTCAGCGGAAGACTTCATTATAAAAACACGAGTATTTTTTTTTTAACTTTAAAAACTAACCATACAAAACTAACTCGTGCTATACCCATATTTATAAATCAAAACCTTGTTATGAACATATGAAATTCTTTACTTAAATCGAAAACAATAGTTCCCAAAATATCGAGCATCATCAGATTTATACACATCGTCATACATTAAAAACGTAACATATATATATATATATGCTTCTAGAGGGAAGTCCATACAGCCGGCTACTCATCCGCTTCTTCGTAGACTGGACCTGAAAAAATATTAAATTGAGTAAGGTAAGATTTAAAAAATCTTAGTGGATAACGGTTACTTGCATTTGCATTGAAGAGATTAACCAATACGTTGAAAGCATCATCCAAGGTCCTAAGACCTGGCCTAACTCCAAGGTTCGAAGACCTGGTCTACTCCAAAGTTCGTCAACCTGGCCTAACTCCAAGGTCCGAAGACCTGGTCTACTCCAAGGTTTGTCAACCTGGCGTAACTCCAAGGTTCGTCAACCCTGGTACTTCACTCCAAGGTTCAAGTACCACTCCAAGGTTCGTCAACCTGTTACTTTATCATGTCATTTTATCTCATCCAACATAAGAGTTATTCTAGTCAATGTAACTGAAAATAAACGTACCCACTTGATGTTTCACTTAGATGGGGGAAAGCTCCTGAAGTGTCCGGTTGTCTCGTACTGCACTCGATCGTTCATCAACATTTAGATTTTAAAACACATTTCAAAACATGTACATACATATATATAAATATTTAAATATAGGTACTTTATTATTATTCTTTAAACTCAAGTAGCCAAAAAATAACAAATTAGCATATATAATATATAAACACTTATAACTATAACATTTTCAATTCAAACCTTATAACAATAGAGGCATAAACTTTGTAAACACTCCATAAAATTTCTAAAACTAAATAGAATTCTGAATTTGGGGCTTTACTTACAAAAACATATGATGTATCACGAAAGATTTCAGGATAGACAATCCGGATTAAAACAATTTTATAAATTATTCCATTATTCAGAAAATTCTAAGATTTAGGAAAAACTGAACAACACACATGTGCACATACAATAAAACTTTCAGAACAAGAAAACATCTCAAACTATTTCAAATAAATTCAAAATCGTGCAACCTTATAATTTCAGTAGAGCACAAGGCATTTTATAATAAAAGAATTTTAGAAAATCACACTCAACCTCCCATACCCCATCAAATCCATAATCATTACACATCTTTATATATATAATGCAAGATATATATATATATACATGTATCATATAATTTTTTTATACACTATAAATAAGGAATAAATGCTCTTTAGAATCATTTTCACCCTTCATATCTCTCTCTCCTTTATACAATTTCTCTCCTTTCTCTCTCTACAACCTCTACTCTCTCAAGAAACCTTCACTTTTCCTCCAAAAAATTCTCTTTTCCAAAGAAGTTAAAGAAGCAAAATCATAGCAAGTAGAAAGGGGAAAGTAAGCTCAAAGTGTAGTAGTCTTCGTTCAAGCATAGAGAACTTTGTTGAGCTTTCAAGAGGTAGTTTTCTTCTTGTTGCTTATCTTCATCATTTTCTTTTAAGAACATGATTAGGTTGCTAAATATTGTACTGCATGTATGATCTAAAGAGTGATGTCTACTATGTGATGAGTTTTGTTACATGTGTTATTTTATGTGGTTGATTGTCAAAATATGTCTTTATTTGAAGTTAAGGGTGCCAATACATGTTGAAACAAATATTGCATGTATGATTCTTTTACCTAAACCCATTGCATATGTGATCTAAAGATGAATCCCCACAATATGAAGAGTTTTTGTTGAATAGCTTGTTTTATGTGGTTGATCTTCAAATACATGTCATTTTAAGTGTTGATGGTGCAAATAGATGTAGAAATAGGCTTTGTATGTTTAATTTTCTTACCCAAAATTATTTCATGTGTGATATAAGAGTGATTTCCTAAAATTGTGATGAAATTTGTTGAATGTTTTGTTCAATGTGATAGATCTTAAAAAAATATGTCATTTTGAGTGTTGATTGTGAAATTGCATGTTGAAATTGACTTGCATGTTTGATTATCATGTCTAAACTTGTTGCATGTGTAATACTCTGATGTTAAAGTATTTTTCTTGTGGATGATTGGTTGTAAAACTCGAAAGTGCATTTTATTGAGGAAATATGTGAATTTGAGCAACTTGTGAGAAATTCTGAAATTTCAGTCTACTTTGCCGATTTTTATTAATTTTTATACTTGAAATTTTAGAAAACTATTTTAGTATGTTGTTCTATATGATGGTGGGAGTCTATGGTTAACATTTGGTGATTTTTGGAGTAATACACGAATTATGATGAATTTTCAAAAGTAGTCCGATTTGAATTACACTTTTCTGCAGTAGCTTTTAGATGTTGTTTAAGTAATCAAATGGAAGAATTTCTTCATGAGAATTTTTCTGGGAATTAACTATCATGTCTAAATAATATGTAGAAAAGTCTAAACAAAATAAATAGAATTAGCATCATTTTGTAGTGGAAATTTATATTCTTTTGGAATAATATTACTAATAGTTCTCAAATCTCTCACATAATCATTGATTCCCGAAATATTAAGTTTGTATTAATTTGGTTCCTAACCAAAAAACATAAAAAAAAAATTATGTTCTTTGATTTTGCTAAATAAAAAATAATATAATTTATCTTACTCTAGTTATTTTTCTTATTATTTAATTAATATAAATTAGTACAATATGTAATATCTAAATGAATTAACATATTAATATTTAATTTATAAATAAATAAATAATAATGACTACCTTATTTTACTTCTTAATATTTTGTTAATTTATATATAAATAAAATTAAAATTTTACATAATCTTAGTAAGTGCACATGTGCAAGGTCTAACTGGAATCAACTAATAAATTATATTTTTATTTAATCTTCGTATTTAGAATTTAAAATTCAAGATCAAATAGTGCGAGATATAGTTTATATTCAAATCGAAACACCAACTTTGTTGTATATGTCTCCTTTAATTATTATATTTATTGATAATTTTATTTCTTAATATTCAATTAGATCAATAATGTATTATTATTTCCTGAATTAGGATTAAATTTAATTCTTATATAAATAAATTTTCGATTATTAATTTGCGTATTGTAAAAAAAATTAATTATGTAATAATAGAGTTACAATTTTTTTTCTATATGTTGGTACTTCGTACCCTGACATGTGGATGCCATGAGAATATACTAATAATAAAGGTCAAATAAATTGAATATCTTTTATTATTTTTAACTCATAAAACAATAACTAATTAGTTGATCATTGAACTAATTAATGTTAATTAAAATAAATAAAATATTTCACCTTCTTAAGACTAGGAATCAAATTATTACAATTATGGTATTTTAGGGACTAAAGTGCATCTAAAACCATATTTTTAATAAAAATGATCGAATATGATTAATTGGGATACATATAATTTCAAATATAATAGCATAAAAAATTTATTTTAAAAATATAAATTTAATGCTTTGGGACTAATAATAACATCATCTTCATAGATCGTGCTGTTTTTATTGGGGCAAATTGACACTCCAATTTTCATTTTATTTTTCAAAAATGACAAAAAAAAATCCAACAATATATAGAAAAATTCTTGAATATTAAGAATTTTACTGGGTATAAACATATTAAAAAAAATTCTATGAAACATGAATTGAGATCATGTAAAAAAATATTATTAGCATTTACGTTTGGACATCAAAGTTCATCTTACAATATTTGAATAAATTTATTTAAATATGATAAATATATATTTTTAATAAGTAATTTATTACCTACAATTATAAATATTTTTATTCATAATCGCTCATTTCAACCGAACATTACCAATTACATAGAATACAAAATCATAATATTACATATAATTATATTACTGGCAAACTATTTATTATTATGGATATAATAATAATCCAATTTAAAGTCAATTTGAGACCAATTTAAAATCAAATTTGGAACCAAAATAAATTGTTTAAAACAAAGCCAACCCAAAACTAAATTAGAATTATAGATGAATGATATGTTTTTACCGCTATCCTCATGGGCAAAAAGATTACAATTTTATAGAGTTTTAAATTCGAACATCCTTTTAAGACAACCTTTCACATTAACTCTTCTTCGATGATGATTATATGTACTGCTACTGTTACTGTTACATGCTTTTCGTCGAAGAAAAACTTAGTCTCGATTAAAATATCGTCGAAAATATTGAATATAATCATGCAAGATTAGCTCGTTCCTTTTTTTGAATATCAAGCTTTGAAAATAACGTAATTTCAATTCCTAATCTAATGTTTTCCCCCAATTTCGAATTTTTGAATCCCCCCTTTTGTCTAGAAAGAATTGATATAAATAAGGGAACAAAATCAAGTCCTATTCCTAGAAGGATTCCAGCGTTTTAACACTGAAAACCCAACGTTTAAATGCTGAAAATTGACCCTCACTGTTGCCAACGTTTAAAGGCTGGTTTCTAGCGTTTAAACGCTGCCAGCAGTGTCTTTACCTCGTTTGTCATTTTTCTGCTATTTTGCATCGCTCATTTGACCGTTTACAGTTCTAATACGACTTCAGCGTCTTCAACAAAGTTGTAGATCTATATCTTAGTTTACAACCCAACTTGTTTGGGTCCAATCAAAGTTGTAGAACTCAAGTTATGATATTTCTACCGAAATTGCTATTTTGGGTTCGGAACAGAATATGTTTTGTAACTTTAAGGACTTCAAACGTTTGAATTAGATCTTGTCTTCTTAATAATACTTTTAGCGAATTGTCTTAGGTTTCTAAACATATATGCATCATTAACATTGAAGGTCTATAGCCCAATATATGATTATATTTCCAAACAACGCCAATTTATCTCCTTTCATACGGTTTTTCGTTATTTTCTCGAAGTCAATGATTTTACCCTACAAACATATAACAAATCTATTAAACGTATTTGGGGTATAAATCATGATATAAAATGGTATAATTATGACTAATATTAATCTATAAAATACGTTAATCGAGGTTGATCAAACTCCTAAACTTAGGATTGATCGTCCTCGAGCAATAAATATCATTGAAAACGAACAACCATATTCTTGCAATGATCTAAAGAACTAACTACCTCACTTTCTTAGAGTTCACGATTGCACTTAGCATGTGCAACAAGCCTTTAAAACTTTTAGTTACCCCAAAAGGACGAGTTATAGTCTCGTGAGGGTTTGCATTTCCATATACCCACAAAATCTATGAAATTCGAGCTAAGTTCTGATAATACAACTTATAAAAATTAACAAAAGTCTAATGTCATAACATCATTAACAATTAAGCTCAAAAATATGTACATATCACTCAGCTTTGCCACATATTAACGCTAAGAGTCGAATTAACTTCTAAAGGGATGTAGGCAATCGTAGGCATTATAATCGAGTGGCATACTTACCAAGTTTTGGATGTAATCCCCATTTTTATCAACTTTTAATTATCAAAAGGCATTAAGTTTTATAGGAAAAAATCAACACGTCAAAATTAAAGCTATTAAGCTTTTTTAACTTTCTACACAATTACGTGTGGATTTCAGCTTTAGCTCATTAGATCATGTACAATGCTTGTTCCCTTAGGCTTTCTACGACACCCATGTAACGAGTTTTGGGTCAACGACTTAGAATCTAGATAGCTTTAGGGCGTTGAGGACACTCCTTTCGGACTTAATCACTCGAGTGTCAAAGGCACAAAACAATCGAGGTCTTTATTTGAGTTAGCTTCACATCATCATAATAATCGGACACATCAAATAATATTTTCAAATTTTAAGCATTTGTTACGAAGCAAAAATGTTACTATGAAACTTTATACCTTGTGAAAACTTTAGTTAATATCCTTGGGAATTACTCCTACGTGTCTCAAGATGAAATATCCACTCAACTCCTCTACCATAAGATTGTGTGCAAAGTGTAATCTAAAGAAGTTAATCCTAATCTTAGGTCGACATCAGCAAAAACCGAGATATGTTTGTTCCATTAGTCCAAATTATATACTGAAGTCATGCCATATTTCTTAAGTTAATTCTAGCGAATTGTACAAACTGACAAGCTAAAACTCATAAAAAAAATGCATGTCACATAAATAGCTCTAACGCCCCCAAACTTGAACAAGACTAACTATATGCTAAGTGAAATCCACCCCCAAATTTAAACTATAACATTGTCCTCAATGTTATAACACATAAGTAGTGGGAAAGAAAAACTTAACCAAACGGGATGTTGAAAAATATGCCCGAATACCGAAGGAGAAATTCTGTTCCAAGTAGAGGTAGTATACCATCTCTATCATCCAACGTGAGCCACTCATGTACCCTATGCGGAAAAAAACAAAAACAAAGCATGCAAAGATAACTTTTTTGTTTGTGTTAAAGAAAAAGAAAGAAAGAAATAGAAAAAAAAAAATACTTGGGTTGCCTCCCAAAAAGCGTTTGTTTATAGTCATTAGCTTTACTTTACCATGTTAACTTAGTTTTGTAGAACCCGGATTGGACCCGACGACTTGGTTTCTCCAATCGACTTTAACATCTCGATTTCTAGATGAAGAAAACTCAGACACCGGTCGAATAGAAGAACTAAATTGCCCTTTTTTGAATTTTTGTCGAAGGATCTTTTTGCCATGCAAAACTTTAATTCATTCCTTGTTAATCCTTGCACTCTCATGCGTATCAAACTTTCACTTATCTGGTTCACGACATCGCAACTTCCTCTCCTCTCCAGCGATGTTTGATGTCAATGGTGGATTTCTCTCAAACATTCGAGTAATATCTATGATAATTTCATCTTCCTCCTCGATCGAGCCACCGCTTATCAATCGTGCCTCTAGTTGATTATTATAGTGGTGCCTAGAAAACTTGTCCTTATTTATTTGATAAGCCTCGTTAATCCTGTAACAAGAGTTCTCGAGAGAGTGGTGAGCAACAAACTTACACAGATTAAATTCAACTATCATATCCCCAATACTCAAGGAAAGCCTTCCATATTTAACATCAATGATAGCTCTTGGTGTAGCTAGGAAGGAAAGTCCTACCAATAATAATGGGGATTTGAGAATCCTCCTCTATTTCAAGAACAAACAAAGTCTGTAGGAATAAAAAACTTACCAACCTTGATAACCTTGATTGGTACAACCTTTAACATACTTATCCCATACTTAACAGAACGATCTGCTAACTGCAATGTTATGGTGGTAGGCTTTAAATATCTCTTTTCCAACTTTTTTGCCACAGATAATGGCATGAGACCAACACTAGCTCCAAGATCACATAAACATGATTAAAACTCATATTGCCAATTTCACAAGGAATTGGGAAACTACCGAGATCTTTAGGCTTAGGAGGTAATTTATTTTGAATCATGATATGCATCATTAACATTAGAGGTCTATAGCCAATATATGATTATATTTTCAAATAGCGCCAATTTATCTCCTTTCATACGTTTTTTCGTCATTTTCTCGAAGTCAATGATTTTACCCTACAAACATGTAACAAATCTATTAAACGTATATGAGGTATAAATCATGATATAAAATGGTATAATTACGACTAATCTTAGGTTGGAAAATACTTATAATCGAGGTATATCACTTATCTTATGCTTATTTGTTCACTATTTTGACTCTATATTTTGGAAAGTTGACACTAATTTGTATATGTGCGACTGGTTATTTTCATTTTGCAACTCATAATATAATACAATGGGCTAATTTCAGTTGTATTACATTATTGTATAAAATCCCATTGCATTATTCTGTCAAAATTTGAATATATTATTAAATACACTTTCATACTAATAAATAATTATTTCATCCATCAACTTTTTATTGACAAAATTGCGATATTCTTTTAATCCCAATTGAATGTACGATCCTATCCTAATTCGACAAATTCGAGTTCAAAATTGCGCGTCTAGACTCTAGTCCACATAAAGAAAAAATAATTAAAGTTTAAAGTTGCGCGTTTAGTACACTTAAAGTTACACGTCTAATCCACATAATGTTGATTTCTTCCTGCTCAAGAATGTCGCCAACTTTCACACAAATGCCGTTAACAATAAATAATGTTACAATTAGTTATCCATATTAAGAAATAAGTTTATTCAAATTATTTCATACAAAATTAATGTTACCATTATATGGATAAAATTATAACATATTTAATATATAAAATAAGAATTATTATCATACATTTGTCATTTTGAAAACCCTAAATACGTTATAAGAATGTATAGTTAATTAATTCCTTATTATAAGAAAACTATGTTTAATTTAGTTCACGCATCATCATAAAACTTTACGAAATATCGATGATCTAACGATGATATCGACAAATCGGATATTATCAATCGAGCGCGTGACAATATCAGCGATGCCAATATAAAATTACAAATGCATATGTGATTTTAGCAACGTGACACAATGATTCACGATTATTTATGTTGGTTGTTCTTGTTGCTGGTTGTTGGCATTCTCTAGCAATATTTTATGGTGCCGTTTCTTTGCCTCCATAATTGATTTTCTTTAAAAAATTTGTATTATTGTGCAGAATTAAAATTGAATTAATTTGTGGGTTATGAACTTATGTCTCAAACATCAAATAGTCTCAAATATGTCTATAGATTTGAAGCTAACAAATCGGTTTTAGCCATAAAAGTAGGTAACCCCTTCTCCCCGTTACAAAAGATAATCCATAATTGTTGCTTGAATTTAAACATCAAGCTCCTAAAATTACTATTGGTTTCTCAAACTATCCAGTCTTAATTTCATTTAGATTTCCGCACTTAGATATGATACAATATTTAGATAAGTACGACTAATTTTATAAATTTACCGAAAATTGACATAATCATTGACCTTTGATTGTCCAAAAAATATAAGGAGATCTAAACAAAATAAAGGGAATTAGCATCATTTTGCAATGGAAATTATATTCTTTTGGAATAATATTACGAATAGTTCTCAAATCTCTCACATAATCATTGATTCCTGATACATTAAGTTTGTGTTAATTTGGTTCCTAACCGAAAAACATAAAAGAAAAATTATGTTCTTTGATTTTGCTAAATAAAAAATAATATAATTTATCTTACTCTCTTGTTATTGTTGTTATTATTTAATTAATATAAATTAGTACAATATGTAATATCTAAATGAATTAACATATTAATATTTAATTTTTAAATAAATAATAATGACTACCTTATTTTACTTCTTAATATTTAATTAATTTATATATAATAAAATTAAAATTTTAGATAATCATAGTAAGCGCACATGTGCAAGGTGGACTCAACTATTAAATTATATTTTTTATTTAATCTTCATATTCATAATTTAAAATTCAAGATTAACAGTGCCAGATATAATTTATATTCAAATCAAAACACTTGAGTGCTATGAAGTAAAAAAAAATTCAAAATGGAGTATGTCTCAAGATTTACTTAGAGAATTTGAGTTTAAGAATGAATTACATGTCAGCATTAAGCATAAACAGTTTTGAAGTTAATGGTAATCCTTATGTAATTTTTATAATTGAATCCCAAGATAAATTATACAATTCATGTCATTTTAAAATCTCATTCTTTCATTTCGAGCATTAGCTATAAGTCTCCTTCTCTTAATATGTTTCATGTTGATTTTCTTGATTCTTCAATAAAGTATTGTCCTACTCATATTTTAGAGCCATGTATTCTATATCCACCTTAAAAATACTATTGTAACGATTTTAAGTGTTTTCTTCTTGAATATGGACCTATTTACTTACTTCATATTATTACTTTATTTTATTTAGGGTAAAAACGGCTTTTTTTTTTGTTATATTTGTACAAAATTTATAATGGCTTTGATATACTATAGATGCTTTTTTTTTTACATTACTATAAATCAAAACCATTAATAAAAATAAAACTTAACAAAATAAAATAATAAATCAAAATGTAGAGCATCACCGACAAAACAAAGTAATATTATGTAAAGCTCAAGAATGGCAATAATTATTTAAACAATAAAAGAAAAAAATGATTATTAAATTCAGTTAATTCACTTCAATTTGTCTTTATATTAACACCTAATTACTAACTTAATACATTTTCTGGAGCAATAAGTTTACCTCACAAAACCTTTATCAAACAAGAAATAATGATATAAAATTAGTTCAATTTACATTCATGCAAGCAAAAAATAAATTCATATTTCATTGGAGAAAAGATTGAACAAAAAAAAAAACACAAGAATTTTTCATTGTTTAATCGGTCTTGATCAATATTTTATTTTTGCATAAGTACATATTTTATGCTTTTAAAGATTAAAAAAATATCATTTACAACATTATTCTATTCATATATATATATATATATTATGTCGCCATTATTATATAGATGAACTTGAGAAAATTCTACATTTTATTTATCTAAACATAGTTAAGGAGAAATTATTAGCATGACATCGTGTTTCCTTATGTTTTCAAAATTAATTTTTCAGGTTTTTAAATTACAAAATTCAAAATAAACGTAACACACCAAATTCTCATTCGAATTCTCATTTTTTCAACTCTACTTTTTCAATCTCCTATATACAACCTTTTACATACTTACCAATCAAATCAATCATTATTTCACTTTATCGTTCATACTTTACAATTTTTTTTATCTACTAAAAATAATCACGTGCTAAGCACGTGTTTCGTGCCATTGAGAAAAAAATCTAAATGAAGTCATATGTTAAATATGATGGGTAAACTTCTTTTGTTATTTATTTTCTTCCAATTATCTCTAAAACCTTATTACTTCTTTGACAAAATAATTTTCTACTATTATAGTTTTTCTTAGTAAATTTTAATTACGCTATATTTTGATGTCTAACAACAATATTTTGATCTAGTTAATTTAAATTAACTTTTAAAAAGAATCTGAATACTTTTCTAGAATGTTAATGCATATGATCATGAATCGAATATATTTCTCACATTATTTATCACTTATACATACAAGTATATTTATTTCTTATACATGTCTATAAATCTTTTTGAAAATCATTAAATATATAGTGCATCGATATCGTATCCCGACTAAAGTTCTATTATTATTATTTTTTACTTTTTTATATTTATTATCTAATAAATTAATTTAAGCACTTGTGAACTTATAGTAATATACATAATGGTAATACATTAGAGTGCTATAGCTTTGACTTATACATCCTTATAAACATTTTGATTAAAAAAAACATTCACATATTGCCTAAAAAATATATATTCACATATTTAAAATAGAAGTATAGGTCTTTAACATCAAATATAATATTGCATTCGTCATATTTTTTATATTTCTTTCATGTATAAGTATGTCAAAATAAAGTTTAACTTGTTTAAGTGAACTTCTTATTTCAAAACTACTCACTAAAATATTAATATAATACTAATAATAATAACCAAAGTGAAACACAAACTCAATAATTTTTATATTTTCAGATTAATCTCATCAAATACTTATTACTCAGTCAAAATATACCTTTAAAATTGGGATGATATGAATGTTGTCTTAGAGAAGAGAGCTTTTACTTTAATGTTTCTCAACTTATACCCACCTTACAATATCTTTTTGTTATACTTTTTATATGCAGTTAAGGTTTCAAATCTTTATTGAAGAATTATATTTTGCTTATAGAATTTAATATTTATAATTACTAATTAACGTAACTTTTCGACTTATTACTGTTATTTCGTCCATCCTAACAATCTTTCCGATAGTGTTGTGAATTATAATGTGTAACTCCATATTTCTCTATGTAGTACCATAAAGTCTTATGTACTTTGAGATTTAAAAGGAAAAGGAAGTTGTGTATTTTGTATTAGTTAAACATACTTGCTTACATTATACAAAATACACCACATTCTCATTAAAGTTTCATATTTATTTTCAACCACAACTCTTTGACATATGTTATTCATTCTAATAAATTTGAATGTGTTTGAATTTCTAGATATAAGATTATTTACAAAATATCATAAGCATGTTATAATTTTAACTTTTGTATCATATTGAAGTTCATAACAAAAAATATAATAAATTTTTTGTCGAAGAAAATAATTCACCACATTTTCATAGTATAAGTTTTTATCTAATATGGAATACAATATTTCATATATCTCACAAATGTTATTTCTTTTTGTCTTGTTTGGATGTGTCAAAAGAGAGTTTAATTTTTGTAGAATATTTTTCATAATCAAAGTTACTCGATCAAGTAATAAGCTGATACTGATAATAGTGTTCTCCTATGAGGATTTTGTCAGAAAAATTATCAACTCTCAGTTATACATTAGGTTTTTGAACCAAAACTTAATAATATGTATATAATAGATTTTAAAAATAATTATATCAGTTTTAGGAATATAAAACTATATTTTTAGAGAGTTCTCGATAATTTTCTAACAAAATAATTTTCTATCATCACCGTGATGATAGAATATAATAGACTTATAAATAAACATACCAAAGAGATGCATTATGGATATTTGCATCATCACTTTGGTTTTGGTATATACATTCAAGATCCGGTGATACTAATATTTGAGGTTTGACTTTATTGATTAGATGGTGAGGTTTAACTTTGTTAATGGATACTACAATTTGATTATCTTTTATGGAATCATTCGTCAACTAAATCGTTTGGATAAATCTGTTTAATTAAATAAGTTTCTTATCATCTAGCTACGTGCATGCTATTGACTAATAATAATTATACATATATTAATATTTATAAATATAATAATACGTAGTAGTAGTAGTCAATTTATTCTATAAACGTGATATTATAATTGATTTCCTACATGTGGATAGAAATTCTAATTGATTAGACTTTTAAAAGGTTTTCTATAAATTGAATTATTATAATTAGAGTCCTAATTAATTATTTTTCCTAACATTATTAGAAGGAGTAAGGGTGTGAAAATCTTTTCACACAGGACTAAACAATTTTGTTATTCACACAATTATAGGGGTAATGGCATCCACCTCCCCCTAAACTTCAGACATTTGGCATCCACACCCTTCAACTTTGAAAAATTGGCATAGACCTCCCCTTGGTACTTTATCCATTTTTTTACTTATAAAAGACAAAAATACCCTTAATTTTCACTTATAAACAATTTAAAATAAAAAAAATTTATCATCAAATGATATAAGGAGAATGAAATTAATGATAAGGGGTGCATAATTGAAAATTTTAGAGGATATGAGTCACAACTCCTAAAAAAAATTGTCTTCATTAATGGTTAAATATCCATTCAAATAAAAATCTTGTTGCTTAAGTATGTTAATACATTTTACAAAAACATGTACATTACTAATATCATAAGTAATGTACATTACTAAAGTATTTCTCATTCTATAACATATTATTATTACATTACTAAATACTAAAAACAAATCTTTATATGTCCAACACTATAGATATTCAAATATGAATTTTCATAATAAATTCAAAAACTTTTTCTAGTGTATAGAAATAGTGTATTAACCTATTAAAAAAATTAGTTGAAAAAAGTAAATGCGCTTCTATAACACTTTATTTATTTATCCCCTCAAATTGACAATTGTCTTTTAATAAAAGGCAAAATCTAAAAAAATTGCTATATTAACTAATATCTATTTGGTACATAAAGATTTGATACTAAAATACTCTTTACTAAATTCTAAGTTTAGAAATATGAACATATTTTGAAGAACTTAACTTTGAAATGCTATCTTATTTTTTTCTAATTAATATGTCATTTAGTGATACTATTTCATTCTCCAACTAATTATATAATTTTACCATTTTCTAATTAAAAGTGGAAGGGCTTTTTTCTCTTTTCACTAGAAAATTTAGTGAAAAAGTAGAAGAGGGGGTGTTGATGCCAATTTTTCAAAGTTGAGGGGTGTGGATGCCAAATGTCCAATGTTAAGGGAGGTTGATGCAATTATTCCCACAATTATATAAGGGATAGATATTTCTTTATTTTTTATTCACATAATCATTATGTACACAACTAATACAATTATTCTACACATCACTCATAACCTATCACTAATGACATATTTTACACCTTTCAACCTATTTTTTTAAAAACATAAACAACAACTATTATTTTCGCACGAATTTTCATAGTACACAATTCCTGAAAAAATTTCAAAATTTCATCTCAAAAACATAAGCAAACAAAGCCATATAGAGTTTCTACATTTTCTACACTATATGTAAATTCATAACAAGTATTACACCTGTATTACAAAAAATAAAAAATGTACAATTACATCCTCATTGCAACAAGTGGAACCTAACTAGTCTCCTTCTGGAGGTAATAAACAAGGACACTCTTAAATCTAGAGAAGCTTCAAAAAGTGGCCTAAAGAATCGAATATTTTGTAAATACAAAAAAAAAAAGTAAATTATTTCATAGTCATCGCCCTGGAGGATCATGAATTGGGTTCATATCTATTTGTGCATCTTGCGACTGTATTGAATTTCCACATTTTTCCACCTCTCGTGCAGTCTGAATATCATCTGGTTTGCAATATTGAGCGAAAACTTTTACAACAAAACGAGGAACCAGTGCTCCTACTGTGATACCAAGCAAGCATACCCAAAAAAGTTTTGTATTTGCAATATTAAAGAAGGCCCAGCAAAAATATCGACAAGAATTAATTTCGTTTCAGTTTCCAGCAAAAACAACAATAGTTATGCTATTTAAGGGCCACCATTGTCCATAATGACATTTCAGAAGGTTTAAGTTTGATAATAGATAATGTTAACATTATTTGCAATGCCTTCAAGTGATACATGAACAAAATAACTTTCTCTTTGATCCAACGGGTTTTTCTGTACTATAACTTTTATACGATAAGTGATTAATACTTGAGGAACTTTTGAAAGACAGAATATATTAAGCCTATTTGCAAGAACTTGTGCTGTCAAAAAAGTACTGAACTTTAGAAGTTGTTGTAAAAGTGGCAAAAATGTTAAAGTTGGATTTGTTTGCAAAGTTTGATAAAGCATATGAATAGAAAAAGCTAGTAGAAGTTGCCATTAACATGCTTTTACTTTTAGCTTACTTCATGTTTTTTTTCTTCACAGAAGTAGAAGCATAGTCAATGAAACAAAATTTCACAAAAAATGCCATTTTAATTTTATTTCCAATCTTAAAAAAGACCAAAACTCTATATTTAAAATTATAAAAATGTCTTAAATGCATGGAAGGATAATGCATTTGTGTGTCGAAAATGTACAATATCATATAACATGGTTATTACTAATTAATGCTTCATATTTAATAAATATAATGTTGTTTAATTACCACATAGACCATATGTATCACTTTAGCAGTGCCAACAATTTTCTGCAAAACGGGCTCATCCAAAAGCATTGTTGATTTATTATTTTTGAAACACATTCTTCAGAACAAAAACAACCCAAAAGCAGGGTCTCTGTGCTTGTCTTAAGCCCAAAATCTGAGATTTGATTCGTTTAGCTATTGCAAAAACCTCCTTAATAATTCCATTAGCCTTTTCAATTAGTGGTCATAAATCAGGAATTTAAAAGAGAGATTGTGTGAAATATTTTTCTGATTAAGAATTGAAGGTTATATTCTTATTCAAGCATAAGTAGATAAGTTTCGAATGAATACATATTAATTGTGCGACGGTTGATAGTTCACAGGTAAAAATAATCTGGAATACAGAATACCAGCATAATGAAGTTATATCAAATTTCCAAATTAAGCAATTCCTGTTTTCCTTGTCCTACTTCACTTGGTCTCCGGATCAATGTGTCTTGTAATTTTATTTCTTGAACAGGTTTGTCTGATTTGTGTATTTTGTGTAATTAACTTGTACATCTTGTCTATTTTTGGTATCGTAAACTTTCCACTTTTCTCAAAGTACATGAAACCTTGACGAAGCGGAAGAACTTCCAAAAAATGGCAAACAAACTTTTCTTGTTTGGTAAGCCATCTCTTTAAAGTAAGATAGATACATCTTAGTCTAAGTTAGGGACCTAACTTTTTCAGGATCATGAGGTGTTCCAGGTCGTACCATTATACTAGTTCATATGTTACCCAACCAGTTTCTATGTGATTGAAGTGGCTAGGCCCGTTAAAGGGTGGGATAAATTCCAGTCCAAGCACATACTCTGAAAGCCAACAACAACGTTAAAGGGCCTGGTTGGCCTTAATTACATTCATGTTCGGATAAGGTCGTCTTACCTACCCTAATTACATTGATGTGTGGATAAGGTCGTCTTACGTACCCTATTTATTACCTATGACGTTGGCGTTAGGGTTACCAACCACATTAAAAATCCTATATATACAACGTATATCTGCTCGCAACCACAGGCTAAAGCCAGACAGCGGCGAGTACCGCCCATCTCTCATTGTTATTTTGTTCCTATCATATTTCCAGTTAAATTCTCCTCGATGTCCAAATGCATATGGCGATTAAAGCTGAAACCTTTACAGGATATGGCAAGGTCAAATCGATAATCTTTCAATGCAACACGATTTGATTTTGTATTTCATTGTTATATATTAATCAATTGTTGTTATAGATAAATAGTGCTTTTACATGTGCATCTATTTTCATTAGGCTCTTTTTGGCGATCTGATAAGTTCAATTTTCGGAATTGGTTGGTTGTTGTGGTGTCTATTGAGTCTAATATATGAAGAATCTTGTGGCGGATTCCTTCTTAAAGGTTATGTCCGACCCCTGGATCTGCGAAATAATCATCTCAAAATCTTTGTGACCAACCGATTGCATTTGTTTGGATAATTTTAGATTAATATTATTGATTTCAAATCTTTCTTGACCCATATTTGGGGCAATTTCGGTTGCAATAATTGTGGATTGTCTAATGCCAAAGTCATTTGAAAATCTTGACTCCAAATCCCTTCATTAAATTCAAAATCCTCAATTCCAGTGAAACCTATGTTCTTTTGGAATTTCAAAATTTTAGGATCATCTTCAAAAACAATTACTTCATTTTCGAATCATGTTCCCACGATTTTATTTAATTAATGATTCATTATAATGATTACTACAGAATTGCTGCAAGAGTGATTGTTCTTGAATGCAGGAAGTCGAATTTTGTAACAAATTTACATTGCTTGTCAGTTTTTCCAGATGACGCAATATTTAAATTACTAATCAATGCTGATCATATTGATTGATCATCTAAAACACCGTGCCTTTTTAATTCAATTCTAGAAAATAGGTTGTGCATTAAGGAATGCTGATTTAAATACATTTTTACACTTGTGTGATCATTTGTGAAATGAAAAATTTTCAAATGTCAAAAAATAGAAAGAACATGAGGCGTTGATACTTATAATTCTTTATGCACTTATCAAAATACAGGTCAGTGCATTTACTACTTTGGATGGATTTCATTAGATTTGGACATGGGTCATTGTTCATTGCATATCAACTACGGATCAAGCATCGTTTAATGGCGATATTGCTGGAATGAATGATCTTAATGGGGACTTTTCTAGCCTTGTACTCTGCTGACCAGCCCTCTAGCTGGCATAATGCTAGTGGCTTCCCAGATTTCATGACAAGATTCATGCACAAAGTTTTAAAGTCGAAACCTGCATGACTCTTGAAGTTAGAGATGGTAAACAACGCCTTGCAGCAGTTGCATACTATTCCATCTATAGTGATTAAACCCTCTTTAACCGCATTATCTTCTTAACTTCAAAATTGGATAATTTCACCCGGGGATATAACACCAGAGTTAATTAACCACATTAATATTGTTCTAGAGCCAAGGGTTGACCAATTAATTCCCCCTTGGCTCTTGCCCTTCGACAGAGATTTACTGTTCTCTATGGCTGCTGATCTGATAGATTTTTTGTTTTTCAGAAATACTGAAATAACATATCATCTTCGTCGCATAGACAAGAATTTGGTTTCATTGATTCAGTTGTGCCACAATCCCTTTAATCTATTTTAAATGCTTCAACTCTTGAGTTTTGCATAAACGAGCTCGGGATTTTTAGTCGAGATATTTTCCTAGATTTTGTCTAACACCAGTAACAGTGAAACCTTGTTCTAAGTCAGTGGTTTTCTCATCGGAATTATTTATTACTATCCCTATTATTCCCAGAGTGAGACCTCAATCAAAACCCTCTATTATTATTTGATCATTGGGAAGAAACACACAGTTGATATCTTATAGTTCCTCGCTGGTCAGCATCGTTTAATTTATACTTATCCATACTCGCCACACGCCTTTTTATTCTTATGCTTATCTATTCACTATTTTGACTCTATATTTTGGAAAGTTGACACTAATTTGTATATGTGTGACTGGTTATTTTCATTTTACAACTCATAATTTTAATACAATGGGCTAATTTGAGAGATTTGAGTTGTATTACATTGATGTATAAAATCTCATTTCATTATTCTGTCAAAATATGAATTATAGAAAAACTTACTAAATACACTTTCATACCAATTAATAATTATTTCATCCATCAACTTTTTCTACTCTATATGTAAATTCATAACAAGTATTACATCTGTATTACAAAAAATAAAAAATGTACAATTACAGCCTCATTGCAACAAATGACACCTAACTAGTCTCCTTATGGAGGTAATAAACAAGGGTCACCCTTAAAGCTACAAAAGCTTTAAGAAGTGGCCTAAAGAATTGTATATATTGTAAATATGAAAAAAATAAGTAAAAAAATAGTAAATTATATTATAGTCATCCCCCTGGAGGATCACGAACTGGGTTCATCTCTATTTGTGCATCTTGAGACAGTCTTGAGTTTCCACGTTTTTCCACCTCTCGTGCAATTTGAATATCATCTGGTGTGCAATATTGAGCGAAAACTTTTACTAGAAAATGAGGAACCAATGCTCCTACTGTGATACCAAGCAAGCATACCCAGAACAGTTTTGTACTGGTTATATTAAAGAAGTCCCTGCAAAAATATCAACAAGAATAAAACTTGTTTCAGTGTCCAGCAAAAACAACAACAATTATGCAATTTAAGGGCCAAGATTTGCCCATAATGACATTTCAGAAGGTTTAAGTTTGATAATAGATAATGTAACATTGTTTGCAATGCCTCCAAGTGAGACATGAAGAAAACAACTTTCTCTCTTTGATTCTATTTTTTTGTACATGAAGTTTTATACGAAAAATGATTAATACTTGAGGAACTTTTAAACGACAAAATATATTAAGCCTATTTGAAAGAACTTGTGATTTCAAAAAAGGTACTGAATTTTAGAAGTTGTTGTAAAAGTGGCAAAAATGTTAAAGTTGGATTCGTTTGCAAAGTTTAATAAAGCATATGAATAGAAGAAGGTAGTAGAAGTTGCCAATGACATGCTTTTCCTTTTAGCTTACTTCAAGATTTTTTTCCTCATAGAAGTAGAAGCATAGTCAATGAAACCAAATTTCAGAAAACAAGCAATTTCTATTTTATTTTCAATCTTAAACAAGACCAAAACTCTATATCTTAGATTGTAATACTACACAAGCACGGAAGGATTAATTGGCATTTGGGTGTCGAAAATGTACAATATCATATAACATGATTGTTACTAATTAATGCTTCATATTTAATAAATATTATGTTATTTAATTACCACATAGACCATACGTATCACTTTAGCAGTGCCAATAATTTTCTGCAAAACGGGCTCATCCAAAACCATTGTCGACTTATTATTTTTGAAACACATTCTTTAGAACAAAAACAACCCAAAAGCAGGGTCTCTGTGCTTGTCTTAAGCCTAAAATCTGAGATTTGATTTGTTTAGGCAATTGCAAAAATCTCCTTAATAATATCCATTGGTCTTTTCTGTTAGTCGTCATAAATCAGGAATTTAAAAGAGAGTTTGTGTGAAATATTTTTCTGATTAAGAATTGAAAGTTATGATTATTATTCAAGCATAAGTAGTTAAGTTGAGAATGAATACATATAATTGTGCGATGGTTGATAGTTCACATGTAAAAATAATCTGGAATACATAATACCAGCATACTGAAGTTATATCGAATTTTCAATTTAAGTTATTCCGGTTTTCCTTATTCCTAGTCATACTTCACTTGGTCTCAGGATTAATGTGTCTTGTAATTTTATTTATTGAACATGCTTGTCTGATTTGTAACTTATGTGCATTTATTTGTGTAATTTGTGTAATTAACTTGTACATATTGTCTATTTCTGGTATTGTAAACTTTTCACATTTCTCAAAGTACATGAAACCATGACGAAGTGGAAGAACTTCCAAAAAATGGCTAACAAACTTTTCTTGTTTGGTAAGCCGTCTCTTTAAAGTAAGAAAGATGCACCTTTAGTCTAAGTTAGGGACCTAACTTTTTTAGGATCATGAGGTGTTCCAGGTCGTATCATTATACTAGTTCATATGTTACCCAACCAGTTTCTATGTGATTAAAGTGGCTAGGCCCGTTAATGGGTGGGAGAAATTCCAGCCCAAGCACGTACTCTGAAAGCCAACAACGTTAAAGGGCCTGGTTGGCCTTAATTACATTCATGTTCGGATAAGGTCGTCTTACCTACCCTAATAACATTGATGTGTAGATAAGGTCGTCTTACCTACCCCATTTATTACCTATGACGTTGGCGTTAGGGTTACGAACCACATTAAAAATCCTATATATACAACGTATATCTACTCGCAAACACAGGCTAAAGCCTGACAACGGCGAGTACCGCCCATCTCTCATTGTTATTTTGTTCTTATCATTTTTCCAGTTAAATTCTCCTCGATGTCCAAATGCATATGGCGATTAAGGCTGAAACATTTACAGGATATGGAAAGGTCAAATCGATAATCTTTTAATGCAACACGATTTGATTTTGTATGTCATTGTTATATATTAATCAATTGTTGTTATAGACAAATAGTGCTTTTACATGTGCATCTATTTTCATTAGGCTCTTTTTTGGCGATCTGATAAGTTCAGTTTTCGGAATTGGTTGGTTGTTGTGGGGACTATTGAATCTAATATATGAAGAATCTTGTGGCGGATTCCTTCTTAAAGGTTATGTCGGACCCCTGCATATCATCTCAAAATCTTTGTAACCAACCGATTGCATTTGTTTGGATAATTTTAGATTAATATTATTGATTTCAAATCTTTCTTGACCCATTTTTGGGGCAATTTCGGTTGCAATAATTGTGGATTGTCTAATGCAAAAGTCATTTGAAAATCTTGACTCCAAATCCCTTCATCAAACTGAAAACACTCAATTCCAGTGAAACCCTTGTTCTTTTGGAATTTCAAAATTTTAGGATCATCTTCAAAAACAATTACTTCTATAGTTGTTTGAGAGTTACTAAAAATCACTTGATTAGTTATAATAAGATCATGTTATGTGTTTAAGTACTTGTATGATTATCAATCATTTTCCCACGATTTCATTTAATTAATGATTCATTATAACGATTTCCCAAGAGTGATTCTTCTTGAATGCAGGAAGTCGAATTTTGTAACAAATTTACATTGCTTGTCAGTTTTTCCAGATGACGCAATATTTAAATTACTAATCATTGCCGATCATATTGATTGATTATCTAAAACACCATGCCTTTTTAATTCAATTCTAGAAAACAGGTTTCGCATTACGGAATGTTGATTTAAATACATTTCTACAATTGTGTGATCGTTTGTGAAATGAGAAATTTTCAAATGTCAAAAAATAGAAAGAACATGAGGCGTTGATACTTATAATTCTTTATGCACTTATCAAAATGCAGGTCAGTGCATTTACTACTTTGGATGGATTTCATTAGATTTGGACATAGGTCGTTGTTCATTGCATATCAACTACGGATCAAGCATCGTTTAATGGCGGTATTGCTGGAATGAATGATCTTAATGGGGAGTTTTCTAGCCTTGTACTCTGCTGACCAGGCCTCCAGCTGGCATAATGCTAGTGGCTTCCCAGATTTCATGACAAGATTCATGCACAAAGTTTTAAAGTCGAAACCAGCATGACTCTTGAAGTTAGAGATGGTAAACAACGCCTTGCAGCAGTTGCATACTATTCCATCTATAGTGATTAAACCCTCTTTAACCGCATTATATTCTTTACTTCGAAATTGGATAATTTCACCCGGGGATATAACACTAGAGTTAATTAACCACATTAATATTGTTCTTGAGCCAAGGGTTGACCAATTAATTACCCTTTGGCTCTTGCCCTTCGACAGAGATTTACTGTTCTCTATCCAAGCTGATCTGATAGATTTTTTATTTTTCAGAAATACTGAAACTAACAGATCATCTTCGTCGCATAGACAAGAATTTGGTTTCGCTGATTCAGTTGTGCCACAATCCCTTTCATCCATTTTAAATGCTTCAACTCTTGAGTTTGCATAAACGAGCTAGGGATTTTTAATTGAGATATTTTCCTAGATTTTTTCTAACACCAATAATAGTGAAACCTTGTTCTAAGTCAGTGGTTTTTTCATCGGAATTATTTATTACTATCCCTGTTATTCCCATAGTGAGACCTCAATCAAAACCCTCTATTATTATCTGATCATTGGGAAGAAACACACAGTTGATATCTTATAGTTCCTCGCTGGTCAGCATCGTTTAATGGCATCGTTGAATTTATACTTATCCATACTCGTCACACGCCTTTTTATTCTTATGCTTATCTATTCACTATTTTGACTCTATATTTTGGAAAGTTGACACTAATTTGTATGTGTGACTTGTTATTTTCATTTTACAACTCATAATTATAATACAATGGGCTAATTTGTGTGATTTGAGTTGTATTACATTGATGTATAAAATCTCATTGCATTATTCTGTCAAAATTTGAATTATAGAAAAACTTACTAAATACACTTTCATACTAATTAATAATTATTTCATCCATCAACTTTTTCTACACTATATGTAAATTCATAACAAGTATTACATCTGTATTACAAAAAATAAAAAATGTACAATTACAGCCTCATTGCAACAAATGACACCTAACTAGTCTCCTTATGGAGGTAATAAACAAGGGACACCCTTAAAGCTACAAAAGCTTTAAGAAGTGGCCTAAAGAATTGTACATTTTGTAAATACGAAAAAAATAAATAAAAAAATAGTAAATTATTTTATAGTCATCCCCCTGGAGGATCACGAATTGGGTTCATGTCCATTTGTGCATCTTAAGACAGTCTTGAGTTTCCACGTTTTTCCACCTCTCGTGGAATTTGAATATCATCTGGTGTGCAATATTGAGCGAAAACTTTTACTAGAAAATGAGGAACCAATGCTCCTACTGTGATACCAAGCAAGCATACCCAGAACAGTTTTGTACTGGCTATATTAAAGAAGGCGCTGCAAAAATATCAACAAGAATAAATCTTGTTTCAGTTTCCAGCAAAAACGACTACAATTATGCTATTTAAGGGCCAAGATTTGCCCATAATGACATTTCAGAAGGTTTAAGTTTAATAATAGATAATGTAACATTGTTTGCAATGCCTCCAAGTGAGACATGAAGAAAACAACTTTCTCTCTTTGATTCTATTTTTCTGTACAGGAAGTTTATACGAAAAATGATTAATACTTGAGGAACTTTTAAAAGACAGAATATATTAAGTCTATTTGAAAGAACTTGTGCTTTCAAAAAAGGTACTGAATTTTAGAAGTTGTTGTAAAAGTGGCAAAAATGTTAAAGTTGGATTCGTTTGCAAAGTTTAATAAAGCATATGAATAGAAGAAGCTAGTAGAAGTTTCCAATGACATGCTTTTCCTTTTAGCTTACTTCAAGATTTTTTTCCTCATAGAAGTAGAAGCATAGTCAATGAAACCAAATTTCAGAAAACAGGCAATTTCTATTTTATTTCCAATCTTAAACAAGACCAAAACTCTATATTTAAAATTATTCAAATACCTTAGATTGTAATACTACACAAGCAGGGAAGGATAAATTGGCATTTGTGTGTCGAAAATGTACAATATCATATAACATGGTTGTTACTAATTAATGCTTCATATTTAATAAATATTATGTTGTTTAATTACCACATAGACCATATGTATCACTTTAGCAGTACCAATAATTTTCAGTAAAACGGGCTCATCCAAAAGCATTGTCGACTTATTATTTTTGAAACACATTCTTCAGAACAAAAACAACCCAAAAGCAGGGGCTTTATGCTTGTCTTAAGCCCAAAATTTGAGATTTGATTTGTTTAGGCTATTGCAAAAACCTCCTTAATAATATCCATTGGTCTTTTCAATTATTGGTCATAAATCAGGAATTTAAAAGAGAGTTTGTATGAAATATTTTTCTGATTAAGAATTGAAAGTTATGATTATTATTCAAGCAAAGTAGTTAAGTTGAGAATGAATACATATTAATTGTGCGACGGTTGATAGTTCACATGTAAAAATAATCTGGAATACATAATACCAGCGTACTGAAGTTATATCGGATTTTCAATTTACGCAATTCCGGTTTTCCTTATTCCTAGTCCTACTTCACTTGGTCTCAGGATTAATGTGTCTTTTAATTTTATTTATTGAACATGTTTGTCTGATTTGTGACTTATATGCATTTATTTGTGTATTTTGTGTAATTAACTTGTACATATTGTCTATTCCTGGTATTGTAAACTTTCCACTTTTCTCAAAGTACATGAAACCATGACGAAGTGGAAGAACTTCCAAAAAATGGCTAACAAACTTTTCTTGTTTGGTAAGCCGTCTCTTTAAAGTAAGAAAGATGCACCTTAGTCTAAGTTAGGGACCTAACTTTTTTAGGATCATGAGGTGTTCCAGGTCGTATCATTATACTAGTTCATATGTTACCCAACCAGTTTCTATGTGATTAAAGTGGCTAGGCCCGTTAATGGGTGGGAGAAATTCCAACCCAATCACATACTCTGAAAGCCAACAACGTTAAAGGGCCTGGTTGGCCTTAATTACATTCATGTTCGGATAAGGTCGTCTTACCTACCCTAATTACATTGATGTGTGGATAAGGTCGTCTTACCTACCACATTTATTACCTATGACGTTGGCGTTAGGGTTACCAACCACATTAAAAATCCTATATATACAACGTATATCTGCTCGCAACCACAGGCTAAAGCCAAACAGCGGCGAGTACTGCCCTCTCTCAATGTTATTTTGTTCTTATCATTTTTCCAGTTAAATTCTCCTCAATGTCCCAATGCATATGGCGATTAAAGCTGAAACCTTTACAGGATATGGCAAGGTCAAATCGATAACCTTTCAATGCAACACGATTTGATTTTGTATTTCATTGTTATATATTAATCAATTGTTGTTATAGATATATAGTGCTTTTACATGTGCATCTATTTTCATTAGGCTCTTTTTAGCGATCTGATAAGTTCAGTTTTCGGAATTGGTTGGTTGTTGTAGGGACTATTGAGTCTAATATATGAAGAATCTTGTGGCGGATTCCTTCTTAAAGGTTATTTGCGACCCCTGCATATCATCTCAAAATCTTTGTAACCAACCGATTGCATTTGTTTGGATAATTTTAGATTAATATTATTGATTTCAAATCTTTCTTGACCCATTTTTGGGGCAATTTCGGTTGCAAAAATTGTGGATGCAAAAGTCATTTGAAAATCTTCACTCCAAATCCCTTCATCAAACTGAAAACACTCAATTCCAGTGAAACCTTTGTTCTTTTGGAATTTCAAAATTTTAGGATCATCTTCAAAAACAATTACCTCTATAGTTGTTTGAGAGTTACTAAAAATCACTTGATTAGTTATAATAAGATTATGTTATGTGTTTAAGTACTTGTATGATTATCAATCATTTTCCCACGATTTCATTTAATTAATGATTCATTATAACGATTTCCCAAGAGTGATTCTTCTTGAATGCTGGAAGTCGAATTTTGTAACAAATTTACATTGCTTGTCAGTTTTTCCAGATGACGCAATATTTAAATTACTAATCATTGCTGATCATATTGATTGATTATCTAAAACACCATGCCTTTTTAATTCAATTCTAGAAAATAGGTTTCGCATTACGGAATGTTGATTTAAATACATTTCTACAATTGTGTGATCATTTGTGAAATGAGAAATTTTCAAATGTCAAAAAATAGAAAGAACATGAGGCGTTGATACTTATAATTCTTTATGCACTTATCAAAATGCAGGTCAGTGCATTTACTACTTTGGATGGATTTCATTAGATTTGGACATGGGTCGTTGTTCATTGCATATCAACTACGGATCAAGCATCGTTTAATGGCGATATTGCTGGAATGAATGATCTTAATGGGGACTTTTCTAGCCTTGTACTCTGCTGACCAGGCCTCCAGCTGGCATAATGCTAGTGGCTTCCCAGATTTCATGACAAGATTCATGCATAAAGTTTTAAATTCGAAACCAGCATGACTCTTGAAGTTAGAGATGGTAAACAACGCCTTGCAGCAGTTGCATACTATTCCATCTATAGTGATTAAACCCTCTTTAACCGCATTATCTTCTTTACTTTAAAATTGGATAATTTCACCCGGGGATATAACACTAGAGTTAATTAACCACATTAATATTGTTCTTGAGCCAAGGGTTGACCAATTAATTCCCCCTTGGCTCTTGCCCTTCGACAGAGATTTACTGTTCTCTATCCAAGCTGATCTGATAGATTTTTTATTTTTCAGAAATACTGAAACTAACAGATCATCTTCGTCGCATAGACAAGAATTTGGTTTCGCTGATTCAGTTGTGCCACAATCCCTTTCATCCATTTTAAATGCTTCAACTCTTGAGTTTGCATAAACGAGCTAGGGATTTTTAATCGAGATATTTTCCTAGATTTTTTCTAACACCAATAATAGTGAAACCTTGTTCTAAGTCAGTGGTTTTTTCATCGGAATTATTTATTACTATCCCTGTTATTCCCAGAGTGAGACCTCAATCAAAACCCTCTATTATTATCTGATCATTGGGAAGAAACACACAGTTGATATCTTATAGTTCCTCGCTGGTCAGCATCGTTTAATGGCATCATTGAATTTATACTTATCCATACTCGCCACACGCCTTTTTATTCTTATGCTTATCTATTCACTATTTTGACTCTATATTTCGGAAAGTTGACACTAATTTGTATATGTGTGACTGGTTATTTTCATTTTACAACTCATAATTATAATACAATGGGCTAATTTATGTGATTTGAGTTGTGTTACATTGATGTATAAAATCTCATTGCATTATTCTGTCAGAATATGAATTATAGAAAAACTTACTAAATACACTTTCATACTAATTAATAATTATTTCATCCATCAACTTTTTCTACACTATATGTAAATTCATAACAAGTATTACATCTGTATTACAAAAAATAAAAAATGTACAATTAAAGCCTCATTGCAACAAATGACACCTAACTAGTCTCCTTATGGAGGTAATAAACAAGGGACACCCTTAAAGCTACAAAAGCTTTAAGAAGTGTCCTAAAGAATTGTATATTTTGTAAATACGAAAAAAATAAATAAAAAAATAGTAAATTATTTTATAGTCATCCCCCTGGAGGATCACGAACTGGGTTCATGTCCATTTGTGCATCTTGAGACAGTCTTGAGTTTCCACGTTTTTCCACCTCTCGTGGAATTTGAATATCATCTGGTGTGCAATATTGAGCGAAAACTTTTACTAGAAAATGAGGAACCAATGCTCCTACTGTGATACCAAGCAAGCATACCCAGAACAGTTTTGTACTGGCTATATTAAAGAAGGCGCTGCAAAAATATCAACAAGAATAAATCTTGTTTCAGTTTCCAGCAAAAACGACTACAATTATGCTATTTAAGGGCCAAGATTTGCCCATAATGACATTTCAGAAGGTTTAAGTTTGATAATAGATAATGTAACATTGTTTGCAATGCCTCCAAGTGAGACATGAAGAAAACAACTTTCTCTCTTTGATTCTATTTTTCTGTACAGGAAGTTTATACGAAAAATGATTAATACTTGAGGAACTTTTAAAAGACAGAATATATTAAGTCTATTTGAAAGAACTTGTGCTTTCGAAAAAGGTACTGAATTTTAGAAGTTGTTGTAAAAGTGGCAAAAATGTTAAAGTTGGATTCGTTTGCAAAGTTTAATAAAGCATATGAATAGAAGAAGCTAGTAGAAGTTTCCAATGACATGCTTTTCCTTTTAGCTTACTTCAAGATTTGTTTCCTCATAGAAGTAGAAGCATAGTCAACGAAACCAAATTTCAGAAAACAGGCAATTTCTATTTTATTTCCAATCTTAAACAAGACCAAACCTCTATATTTAAAATTATTCAAATACCTTAGATTGTAATACTACACAAGCAGGGAAGGATAAATTGGCATTTGTGTGTCGAAAATGTACAATATCACATAACATGGTTGTTACTAATTAATGCTTCATATTTAATAAATATTATGTTGTTTAATTACCACATAGACCATATGTATCACTTTAGCAGTGCCAATAATTTTCAGCAAAACGGGCTCATCCAAAAGCATTGTCGACTTATTATTTTTGAAACACATTCTTCAGAACAGAAACAACCCAAAAGCAGGGGCTTTGTGCTTGTCTTAAGCCCAAAATTTGAGATTTGATTTGTTTAGGCTATTGCAAAAACCTCCTTAATAATATCCATTGGTCTTTTCAATTAGTGGTCATAAATCAGGAATTTAAAAGAGAGTTTGTATGAAATATTTTTCTGATTAAGAATTGAAAGTTATGATTATTATTCAAGCATAATTTTCTATAACTTCTTGATCCTGCTTACTAGATTTATATAGAGAATGTCGATTCCTAATGAAATTCATAATGAATATGAATGACGAATCCAAAAATTCTATACAATTCTGAAAAATTGAAAGATCCCTCTGATCTAATCATTACACTATATTAACAATTTCAAAAAACTCACCATACTATGATCATAGTATGAGGGCGGTTCCCTCGGCTCTAATCCATTATATTGACAATCAGGGTTCACCACAACATACGTTATCAATTCAATTATATCACCAATTCAGTTACGATCACCACTTATGAAGGACACATCTAACTAATAAAACTAGTGTTTGCCTCCAAACGCATGAAATTCATCTAACTAATAAAACTAATGTTTGCCTTTAAAGTCATTGCTCACCTTATGTCCCGATTGGTGTTTAATATCCCCAACTTCTTCAATCATTTTTCGAATCAACTCTTGAAGTTTATCCTCCTTAATTCGAGCTTTCTCTTCCCTTTTTCGCGCTTCATCTTCCCACTTTTTAGACTCCTCGAGTTCAAGTAACACCCTCTTATAAACTTCATCTAGCTTTGTTGATTTAGCTTGCACGTCATCCAATACTTTTGATATCTCATTTAATATTTCATTAGAATCTCCCTTATATTCATATCCCATTCTAGTATTTTGAGTACATCCAATCCCATATAAACGACCTTTTGTTTGGCCTCCGGTTACTTCGCACCACATTGGAAGATCGAATGGAGGTGGACAAGATGCATCACTCCAACCATGTCTTGCTGTATGCTCCTCCTGTATAAAATATAAAAATTATTATAGAATAATTCACGTCATTCATCTAATATATCAAACAATAATGAAAAGGTAAGCTCGAGTAGAAATATTTACACTGATTATTTTGGATTTTCTATCCACAAAATCTCCGGTTCCTTTATTACTTTTATGGCACCGTTCAAAGAGCTCAAAGTTATCCACACTGCGCTTAAGACTTTTTTTCTAATTTATTTAAATAAAAATAGTCAATGTCAAATAGAAATCGACATCATAGATTAAAGATTTCAAATTAAAGATTACCATTATTTGAAGATGAGCTTCAAGTGGAATAGAACCACATGTATGCTTTGTAACTGATCCATACTTCTCGGTCATGCGATTCTTCTGAGCTTGTTTTGATTTTTGTATGTAGTCATCTTTAGCCCAGTATTTCTCTACTAACTCGTTCCAAATACTCATACTCATCCAATTGGGACCCATACCAACCATGTCTAAATTGGTAGCTTCTCTTCCTAGTTGTTTCTTGACATTTTCCTTTGCTTTGCTTCTTGCATTATAAAGCATTTTCCTCATTCGATTACCAGCATTTTCATTCCAAACTTTCTTCATCTGCATATCTGAGATGTCATCCCACCTATACCTTAGCTGACATAATTCAAATGTAATAAAACAAACACAAAAGTAACCAATACTAAATTCCAAAAACTCATCTCTGCAAAGGCATACTCAATAAAACACCTAAGAAGAGATCAGTCCTATTGAAGATAAAATCAAGATAAAATCAAAAACCAGGTACAAATTAAAACCTCTAAGATATTCTCTTTATGGAATATATCAACAAAAAAACCTACAGTTTCATAAGTGCAAATGAAAATGATGCTTAAATTAACCAACCATTAATCCTATTGAGACAAAAGAACATAATGCCCTGACACGGACTCGCAAACAATCATGCATCATCAACTTACCTAATATCATTCATCTTTAGAGGATGAAATCATTACTATCAAAGAACACAATTTCAACAAGAGGATGAAATTCGCAGAACACAATTACAACAAAGAAAACATATGCAGTTCACAAATAACATCTTATGCAAGAAAACATGTTCAATAGCTCTTCCCAAAGTAATCAGCGTATATAACTCAATACTATCACAAGAACAATCTCATAAACATCAATGGGTTCAAATACAAACGATATGCATCCCTTAAACATATAACTCAAACAGCACTAAAATACTTAAATACAAACTCTGGATCGAACTTTAGCTCACAAACTAAATAATTTTGTAAACAAAGTCAATGGAAAAGTGTTATAAAGGAACCATCATTAAGTACGCACAACCAGATCTAGTCAATGAAGGCAAGGCTTCTTTCTTGGAAAATTCAGAGACCCGTTGATGCACTATGCCCCTCACCTTATAAAGAACAAAGCAAAGTTAAAAAAGAATACAAAGCAAAGTCAAATAACAATTATATTCTTATGTCGTGTAATTGATACTTTTTACGTTACTGAATTTGAAAGACGGGATAGTTTTCTATACAATATGTTGTATGCATTGGCATTTTATTGCAAGATTTCACTAAGACTAGTGTATTAAACATACCTTGTTATAGTAGGTTGAGCATGATACCCCTTTCCTTTAAGCTGGTTATGATGATTTAATCGTGGTTAGAATTTACCACAAACACTAGTTCTACTGTTGGGATTATGAGTCCAGGCACATCATGAAAGCCTCGAATAGAATGAAAACTACGAAGTTTTTACTCCCTTAATGAAATAGAGTGAAAAATTGAATCAATATACTCAATGACTCGAGTAAATTGATTAGATAATTTACTAAACCAAACTTGAATATTTTATTATGTTTGATAAATTTTAAAACAATTCAATTCGCAAAAAAACAATAAAAAAGATGTACAAAATAATTTAATTATTCAAACGCTAATCATACTCAAACACAATTTTGTATTTCCAACAACTTTTTTCAAATATGGAGAGTATTTCAAACAACTTTAAACATTTATGCGCTCAATTTGACTTATTTATATCCAACGGTGATTGGGACACACTAAAACTACACCTTTTTTTTTACTCCGTACAATGTGATGAAAAAGATGAACTAATTGATGATTAAGGTAATAACAATTTCCTTAGAACTGATAATGGAGAAAACTTGAATCTCTCATTGTACAACTGCAAGTGTGTAAGAAAAAAAAAATTCATTTCTACAAATCACTTAAAAGAAACCAAAACTACTAAATCCCAAGTCCACTTCAATCAGCCCTACAACAATCAAACTTCTAAGAAGAAACAGCAGCATCAAATTCAAGCTGATTACTATTCTCACCAAGCAAATTAGCCACAATCATATTCAAAAACTAATATCACTTTTTAATGTAAAAACAACTAATCTAATCACTTTTTAATCTAAACACAAATCAGCAGCAGCATTTTTTGTATTTCAGACTTGATCAGATGTTACTACCTTTCGATATGAAGGAGATGAGGTTAATATGATGTATGCGAAATCAGAGGCTAAGATACTTCACGAGAAGATATGTGGCAAGGCTTATGCCGACGAAGAGCTTATCAGAATTCTAACTACAAGGAGCAAAGCGCATCTCAATGCAACACTCAGTCAGTACAACAATCACTTTGGAAATGCTATCACCAAGGTATATTGCAACTCATCTTAAATGTAGATATATAACTTATTACTTATAATAGCGTTACTCAACTACCTCGATTATTGAAGGTAAATTTACTAAAATTGTTCCAATTATGATCAATGTAGGATTTGAATTCGAGGAGAAAGACGAGTACCTCAGAGCAACCATAAATTGCTTGACATGTACCTCACCTTCCTCAGAGCAACCACAAAAGGTAGAAGAAATAATCGAATACTAAAAAAGAAAGGCCGTTAGCATACCTAAGGCAAAACAAGGTCGGATTTAGTGCTTAGGTCGAGCTGGTAGGCTGATCGATTTAGGTCAGCAAATATTTTGCCGTAGTTAGTATTTACCACGGTGGCAGTGTGGCAGACGACGGCGAGTGACGAGCGTGTTTGTTTTGTTTTGGTTGTGAGGTTAATGGTCGTGAGGTTGTGACTGTGAGGAGACCCAAATTCTTTCATGTGTATTTGCGCTTTGGGCTTTTCATGTGCAATTGTCAATTTTGTGCAGACCCTGTGAAGCCCAATCAGTGAAATTTCATAATCCGTTCTTCAATTTATCCATCAATGTGGTGTACTGTCTATTTGGGCCAAATAATTTGGTGAAAAGGAAAAAAGAAAAATCAAAAGGAAAAACTCTTTATTTCCTTTTTTTTATAATTTGATGAAATAAAGTTTTGGAAATTTTATGAACTTGAATATTGCTGAAATTTGAATCATTTGATGATAAATATATTGTTGGAATTTTGTGAAATAGGATAAGTATTGCTGATATTATTATCCAATAAAAATCCACTAAAATAAATTTAACATATTCTTCACTCATTCATAATAAATTTAACTTATTATGTCTAAAAATTTTAAATTGAGATGGAATATTTTGTCTCAAAAGTTGGTGAGCATGTGAGACGGAATTTGAGACGAATTTTGATGTCTCTAAATCCGTCTCAAATATTGTCTCAACTAGGACGATTTTTTCGTCTCAGAATTTTTAGTCAATATTTGAGACAGATTCAAAGACGTAATTATTCTGTCTCTATTTCCGTCTCTATTTCGTTGCAATAATAAGATAGAGACGAAAATATGTTCCCGTAGTAAATTTGTTTCCAATTTGAGATAAATATGCTATCGGTCTTTGAATCCGTCTCAAAGTGGATACCGAAATATATCTGTCTCAAATTTCCGTCTCAAAAGCCTTGTTTTCTTGTAGTGAGATTAATTCTTGTTGATATTTTTGCAGGGCCTTCTTTAATATCGCCAGTACAAAACTGTTCTGGGTATGCTTGCTTGGTATCAAAGTAGGAGCACTGGTTCGTCGTTTTGTTGTAAAAGTTTTCGCTCGATGTTGCACACCAGATGATATTCAAATTGCACGAGAGGTGGAAAAACGTGGAAACTCAATACAGTCTCAAGATGCACAAATAGAGATGAACCCGATTCATGATCCTCCAAGGCGATGAATATAAAATAAGTTACTATTTTTTATTTTTTTTCGTATTTAAAAAATATTCAATTCTTTAGGCCACTTCTTAAAGCTTATGTAGCTTTAAGGGTGTCCCTTGTTTATTATTTCCAGAAGGAGACTAGTTAGGTTGCATTAGTTGTAATGAGGATGTAAGTGTACATTGTTTTTATTTTTTGTAATACAGATGTAATACTTGTTATGTTTATGTTTTTAGATTAAATTTTAATTTGTTTTCGGGAATTGTATACTATGGAAATTCGTGTGAAAATGATAGTTGTTTGTTTTTAATTTTTTTAAAATAGGTTGAAAGTTGTAAAATATGTCAAATCAATAGTGATAGGTTGATGGATGATGTGTAGAATAATTGTGTCATTTATAAATATAATGATTTTGTGAATAAATAAAATAAAAATATATGGATAAAAAAGTGTAAAGTATGAAAGACAAAGTGAAATAATAATTGATTTGATTGAGAAATGTTATATATATGATTGATATGTAGTTATATAGGATGACTTTACCGTGGACTATTTCTTGTTGTTCTGCTAGGCACAAGACATGGGAGAGATTTATCATTAGGGAGGAGTTCTTTTGGAGCCTTTATCTCTGTCTGTGTGGTACCCTTTTACTCCTGAACATATATGTTCTCGTTCAGTGTAAAGCAGATATTTGTTTTTTGTTATTTGGTGACTGTTGATCTTTCTTTTTTTGTATATTGTTTCTTAGGATGTTTTCATATTTGTTGTTGAAACACCCGTACACATTACATAACGACAATACACATATTATATGTATTTATTTTTAAAATCCTCAAACATATATTTTACATATATATACTCATATAATCACAATAGTTACACGGAAGCAATTAACCATTATTAGTTTATAACCTTCATACGACGGCACACAGATACAATAATATACAACGTCTTGAGAAATTTTCATTTCTCAAGCGAGTAAAAAGAAGTCCTATATGATATGCAAATGATGAGCTGAGGGTGAAGGACTTGGAACAAGCCAACCGACCTTTGATCCATACTTCAGACTTTATGTACGACTTCAGGATCAACTTTATCTACAACAACTAAACAAAAGAATATTGCGTTTGGTGAGTCGCAAACTCAGCAAGTATAATAAAGTAACGAGTTATTTAACATCATATCAGCACATAGAAAATCAGTAAATAATCAATCTTTAATATCATATAATAATATCATTCAACATCGTTTCACATTGAAGTCATATCTTTCATAAACATAAAATGCACGTGATTTCCATTTTATTTTCCTGTTAATGGCCTGTTATAACCAAGAGTAGTCGTGATCACGAAAATGGCCATGGCACACTGTAATACATATAACACATTGGAGTTCAGTGAACTCGGGTGGCCGTACGGTACTCTGTGGTCCAATCATTTTGGACAATCTTTAACATATGACTCAAGGTCTATAACAGCCATAACAGAGCCTCTTATCTCTGATGAATGCATTTACATATCACATATCTCATTTCCATCATCAATTCATCAACAACATTTCACCATCATAAAGATCATACCATTCGCATTACACAATAAGCCATATTCGTCACATTTATTTCCATCACTCAATTATCACATAATCCACGTTATAGTACCATAGGTTATTCAATCAATACAATTAGGCAATTAAAAGATTCATTTAGAACCATCAATCAAACAAATATCAGTCAAATAACAGTCACCACATTATACTCACAAGTAGTGGATTCCCGATACGTCTTTGCCTAGTTGACGTTTTCAGCTCCTCGATTGGAATCCCGTCCTATTAATCATATTGTGAATCATAAATATACTTAATACAGCACATAAAATGCAAATGAATGCATGAGTACTTTCCTGACTACCTTACCGGGATTTACTTACAACTAACAAGTCATCCATAAGTTATACTCGCGCGGTTTTACTACATAAATTATAATAAATTCTAGGCTTATGCATATCATATCAAATTATCCCATAATACCATAAACACAGTGGGTAACATGACATAAAAGTTCCAAATTAAATTAACATGTTTGTCATGTTTATTTCATCCTCCAATAATCTGCACCCGGAAACAGTTTCAGCACGGCCAAGGTTGTTTCTAACAATTTTCTAAATTCCCCTGTTTCTTCATAAATTCCCGAAATTTCAGTAAACCTTCCTAAGATGTTTATAAATATGGAGAAAATATTACAGACCAAACACAAATTCCTAGGTTGGTCAAATAATCCCAAAACAGAGGCTGTTTGTGCTTCTATGGAACAAACTGGCAGTTTTACGCTATGATTTTTAGAAAATTCTACATACCTCCAATTGTTACCAAATTTTACAGTGATATTCTTAAGACCCTAAAGTTAATACAAAAAATTCGTCACAATAAAGTTCGAAGGTTTAATTATCTAACTACAGACTTAAACTCGAAACATCAATTCTGAATTTTGACAAACTAAATGTTAAATTATCTAATACATATATGTATGTGCTAAATAACTTCAATTTCCAAAATTATAGGTTCTAAACATCTAAAACCTTCAAACTACATACTAAATCAAAACCCATGATTAAAACAAACAAAATAATCGGTAAAACACTTACTTGTTATAAAAACGTCGATTTTCCTATTTTCCCAAATTTTCCCAAATTTTCCTCTATTTCTTCTTCTTCCTTGCGTATCTCTCTTTCTTTCTTAGTTTGTAGTTAAGAGGTGCTCTTATGTATATATATATATATATATATATAGATAATATATATCAAAGTTGAGGCATGGTTACTAATGATGGATTTGGTGAAAAAAGTAGTGACAAAGCATGGTAAATAATGACCACTTTGGTGACTAGGCTATATATATATATATATATTATATATATATATATTATTATATTATATAAATTATTTATATATACGGTATATCTTCTACGTGTCATATATTTAAACTAACCGAAATATGTAGGTAAACACGTAAGTGATGCGTGTGTGCGAAATATATTTATCCAAACGTCGTGTCTGTTTAGACGTCACGCTTATATAATCAGTGCTAAATGCTAGCAAAATAAATGTTTATGTTTATTCTTATGTATGATTTAATGTAATGTTCGGTTTTGGGCTGTGACAATCATCCCTCTCTCAAAAATTTCATCCTCGAAATTTGTACCTGTATTGCTAAATAATTCTGGATACTGTTCTCGCATATATTGTTCCGTCTCCCAAGTTGCTTCTTGGCTCGAGTGATTCTTCCACAACACTTTTACCAATGGTATAGTTCTGTTCCTGAGTTGTTTGTCCTTGTAGCCTATAATTGCAACTGGTTCTTCAATATAACTTAAATTATCCGAAATCTCTACTGGTTCATCTCGAAGAATGTGAGAAGGATCGGATCTGTACCGACGAAGCATGCTAAATACATTATGAATCTGAGACAAGTTTGGTGGTAATGCAAGACGGTATGCCAAGGGACCAACTCTCTCAAGTATTTCATAAGGTCCGATGTAACGAGGAGATAGTTTACCCTTCTTGTCAAATCTAAGAATACCTTTCCACGGAGACACACGTAAGAATACCTTATCGCCAATCTCGTATTTCATTTCCCGTCTATGTTGATCAATGTAACTCTTTTGTCTATCTTGTGCTGCTTTCAATCGTCTTTTGACAACTTTTACTTTTTCAATTGTGTCCTGAATTAAATCTGGTCCTTCCAACAACCTCATTCCCTCTTCATCCCAACATATTTTACTCCTGCATTTCCTACCATATAATGCTTCGTAAGGTGCCATGCCAATGCTGCTATGAAATTGATTATTATATGCAAATTCCATCAGTGCAACATAATTATCCCACGAGCCTTTAAATTCAAGAACACATGCCCTAAGCATATCTTCTAATGTCTGAATAGTTCTCTCTGATTGTCCATCTGTCTATGGATGAAATGCCGTACTAAAATTTAATTTAGTACCTAGTGCTTGTTGTAGGCTACCCCAAAATCTCGATGTAAAACGAGGATCACGATCTGAAACAATGGATATATGTACACCATGTAATCTCACAATTTCATCTATATATCTTTTTGCAAGGTTTTCTAATGTAGCACCCCATCGGAACGGTAAAAAGTGAGCTGATTTTGTAAGCCTATCAATAATAACCCAAACGGCATCGTTCTTTTTCTGTGTCATTGGTAGACCATATAGAAAATCCATAGTGATACGTTCCCACTTCCAAACTGGAATAGGTAATGGATGCAATTTACCAACAGGTACCTGATGTTCTGCTTTAATCTGTTGACATGTTAGACATCTAGAAATATATTCAGCAATATCTTTCTTCATTCTATGCCACCAGTAATGAGTTTTCAATGTTTGATACATTTTTGTACTACCTGGATGCATTGCATAGGGCGCTGTGTGAGCTTCCTCCATTATCTCATTTCTAAGGCCATCAACATTAGGAACACAGAGTCTGTCATTAATTGTCAAACTACCATCATCATTGATAACAAAAGATTTACTCTTTTCCTGCTTTACCTTGTCAATAATACTAATAAGCTTGTCGTCAAGGAATTGAGCCTTCTTAATTCGGGAAATCATAGTAGGGCGAATGCCAATGGTAGCATATATGACACCCACGTCATTAACTTTCATCTGAGCATTCATCTTCCTCAAGTCAAACAAATATGAGATAGAATCTGCTGAAAGATAAGAAATAGTACCATAGGATTTTCGACTCAAAGCATCAGCAACAACATTAGCTTTCCCTGGGTGATATTCAATAGTGCAATCATAATCTTTTAGCAATTCAAGCCATCTTCTTTGTCGCATATTCAACTCCTTCTGGCTTAATAAGTATTTCAAACTTTTATGATCAGTGAAAATTTGAAATGTGGCACCGTATAAATAATGTCTCCATATTTTCAAAGCAAAGACAACTGCAACAAGTTCCAAGTCATGCGTAGGATAAGATGTCTCATGTGGCCTGAGTTGTCGGGAAGCATATGCAATAACCTTTCCATGTTGCATTAAAACACATCCCAAACCTTGATAAGAAGCATCACTATAAATAACAAAACCATCGGTACCTGAAGGAATTGTCAATACTGGAGCACTAGTTAGTCGCTTCTTCAATTCGTCAAAACTTTCCTGGCATTTATCCGTCCATATGAAAGGAATACCCTTCTGTAACAATTTGGTCATCGGAGCAGCAATTAGAGAAAAATTCTCAACAAATCGTCGATAATATCCTGCCAAACCTAGAAAACTACGAACTTCGGTAACTGTTTTTGGGCTTTCCCACTTGAGTACTGCTTCGATTTTCTGAGGGTCAACCTTAATACCATCACCCGAAATAACGTGTCCCAAAAATATAACTTGGTCCAGCCAAAATTCACATTTACTGAATTTTGCATACAACTGCTTTTCACGTAAGATTTGTAGGACAGTTCTCAAATGTTGTTCATGTTCTTCGAGAGATTTTGAATAAATTAAAATATCATCAATGAAGACAATAACAAATGTATCAAGATAAGCTCTAAATATATTATTCATCAGTGCCATGAATACAACAGGCGCATTCGTCAGACCAAAAGGCATCACTAAAAATTCATAATGACCATACCTGGTGTAGATATCGAAATTTTGCAACCAATCAAATCATGCCACGTGGAAATATTGACCAATCAAAAGTCGTCTACGACAAATGATATTTATCTATTTGAGTTAATTTATGGATAATTATCAAATCAAGTTGATTTTTGGATAATATCTAGAAGATCTATCTAGATCTTCTATCAGCCAATCAAATGGCTCCAAAATTATGATAATTATTTATTAAATAATGTGATTTGATTTGAATTTATGACTGAACTTAGATATATTTAAGTTGCCTACGTACCCTTATGAAAAGGGATCAAGTCATAACGTAGTTCAATTTTTTTCTTCTGATAGAGATGCCATATTTAGTTTATACTCTTCAAGGCTTGGAGTACATGATTTGGTTGGACTTGTAGACATTTTATACTCGTGTCAAGGAGAATTTCATTTGATTTTATTTGACTTGTAGACCTTTTATGCTCGTGTCAAGGAGAACTTCATTTGATTTGGTTTGACTTGTAGACCTTTTGTGCTCGTGTCAAGGAGAACTTCATTTGATTTGATTTGACATGTAGACCTTTTATGCTCGTGTCAAGGAGGGTTTCATTTGATTTGATTTGACATGTAGACCTTTTATGCTCGTGTCAAGGAGGGCTTCATTTGATTTGATTTGACATGTAGACCTTTTATGCTCGTGTCAATGAGAACTTCATTTGATTTGATTTGATTTGTAGACCTTTTATGCTCGTGTCAAGGAGAACTTTATTTGATTTGATTTGACTTGTAGACCTTTTATGCTCGTGTCAAGGAGCGCTTCATTTGATTTGATTTGATTTGATTTGGAGACCTTTTATACTCGTGCCAAGGAGGATTTCATTTGATTTGCTTTGACATGTAGACTTTTTATACTCGTGCCAATGAGTACTTAATTTGATTTGATTTGAGTTGTAGACCTTTTAAACTCGTGTCAAGGAGAACTTCATTTGATTTGACTTCTAGACCTTTTATACTCGTGTCAAGGAGAATTTCATTTGGTTTTCAATTTATTGAAAGTTTAAACTCTTATCAAGGAGCCTTGTTGATAGTTTATGCTCTTATCAAGGAGCGTTGATGACAGTTTATGCTCTTATCGAGGAGCGTTGATTTAGCATCTTTAGTCAAAGTTTGGATGACGATCTTGAACGTCACTTTCTTCCACATGTTCATCACTATCAGATATGGGCTCATCATCAGAAGCATTTGTGAATGGCTTGCCCCCTTTGTTAACTTCTTGTCTACAAGGCTCTTGGATATTCGACTTGTCAACTCCACGTCTGGTCATACTCAACTCCATATCATGTGCTCGAGTGGCCAACTCTTCAAATGTTGTTGGTTGAATTCCTTGAAGGATATATCGAAGACCCCAATGCATCCCTTGAATACACATTCCAATAGTAGAGGACTCATGTAATCTTTCTTTGCAGTTAAGACTCAAATTTCTCCAACGATTAATGTAATCGATGACTGGTTCATCCTTCCATTGACGGGAATTGGTGAGTTCGAACATGCTGACTGTGCGACGGGTGCTATAAAAGCGATTGAGGAACTCTTGCTCCGATTGCTCCCAGTTGTTGATTGAGTTAGCACCAAGATCAATGTACCAGTCGAATGCATTGCCTTTCAGTGATCTAACAAATTGCTTGACTAGTTGATCGCCATAAGTTCCAGCATCATTGCATGTTTCAACAAAATGCGCCACATGTTGCTTTGGATTTCCTTTGCCATCAAATTGCTGAAATTTTGGGGGTTGATGGCCAGTTGGCATCTTCAAATCATCAATCCTTCGAGTATATGGCTTGACATAAGCTAAAGGCATCTTGGATCTCCCATTGTGGTTGTCTTGGATAGTACTCATGATAAACTCCTTAAGTCGAATAGCTGGAATCGTCCCATCACTTGAAACTTGAAGCTCCTCGACAATGGATTTTTCCTTCTCAACTAGATGTTGATTCTTTGACGTCTCAACTTCATCGTGCGCCTCAACTTGTTTTTCAATTTCGTGTATGGCATCCACGTCGTCAGCTTTCTTCATCAACTTTGAAATTAGAGTAGCTTGCTCTTGAACATGCTTCATTAGCCCTTCAACAGCTTTCGTTAAGTTTGCAATTTGCTCTTCAGGAGTTGTAACATTCGTAATCATGACACATGCGATGTTCAAGTCACTTGATGTAGAATATTGTGGAGATGACAAATACTTCTCTTCATCATGATTGATTTCGTCACCAAGGTAGAATGGATCATCCTCAACATGCTCAAGTAGGAGAACCACCTTTGAAGATGCTTGTAGCTTCATGGACATACTTCTTGTGGTGACGTCAATGGTTTCGCTTTTGGAGTTTGAAGAATTTGGGATGGCCATCTTGGATTCCACTATCTTCATAGCTTTGACTTGAGCATCCATTTGAACTTGATAAAGTGAAGAGATGAGAGGTAGAGATGGTCCCACTGGGCGTGCCAAAAATTTGTACACAACAAATTTGTAATTCTGAAAATCAAGAAACACAAAAATTGTGACAAATGAAATTATATAAATCAAAATGAAATATGGGGTACAAATCTCTATTCTAATCCTCTGATTCTTCCTTCAAAATATGTTGACTTGAATATTGGAGTTGACTTTGCTTCTTTGATCTTCTCCAACGTTGACTTGAATGTTTATAACGTTAATTCGAGGGCTTGGCAGCTTAATCTCGGATCAAACGTTGAATTTGATATGGAATTTGAATATCTTCAAGGTTGACTTTGTGACTTTGATCTTCCTTGAATTTGATTTGAATTTCTATAACGTTAATTCGTAGGTTTAGCACCGTAATTACGAATCAAACGCTATAATTTGATGGATATCTTCAAGAACGCCTTGAATATCGCCTAAAACGCCTTGAATATTTGAAGAACCTTCGTAGAGAAAATTTGAAGAGCTTCCTTCGTCTTCTCTAGCTTTTTGATTGAACTTCTGTGTGTGTAATTTATGAACTCCAAAGGACCTTGAATAAATAAATATCTTTTGTCGTAGACGACTTTTGATTGGTCAATATTTCCGCGTGGCATGATTTGATTGGTTGCAAAATTTCAATATCTACACCTGGTTCGAAAAGCTGTCTTTGAAATATCGGTTTCTGCGATTTTTAACTGATGATACCCAGATCTCAAATCAATCTTTGAGAAGATACTAGCGCCCTGTAGTTGGTCAAATAAATCATCCACTCTAGGTAACGGATACTTGTTCTTCACTGTAACCCGATTTAACTGTCGATAGTCCACACATAATCTGAATGTGCCATCCTTTTTCTTAACAAATAATACTGGTGCACCCCATGGTGAAACACTCGGTCTAATGTACCCCTTCTCGAGTAATTCATGTAGTTGAGTTTTCAGTTCTTTTAATTCAATTGGTTCCATTCGGTACGGAGGAATAGAAATTGGTGACGTACCTGGTTGCAATTTAATGGTAAACTCCATATCCCGATTTGGAGGTAACCCTGGTAAGTCATCTGGAAACACATCTGGATATTCTCTAACCACGGGAATATCTTCAAGTTTCGAATCGCTTAATCTAGTATCCACGACATATGCTAGATATATTTCACACCCATTTTTGATCAGTTTAGATGCTCTCGATGCAGATATTATACAAATAGGTGTAGTTTCATTATCCCCTTTATATACTATACTAATATCATCAGAAAGTTGTAGTACGATTTCCTTAGTAAAACAGTCCAATTTAGCATGATGCTCGCTTAACCAGTCCATACCCAAAATCACATCAAAATCCCTCAATGGCATAACGAGCAATGTAGCATGCAATTCATGACTATTAAACAATAATTTGCATTCACGATATACGGTATTAACAATGACCACGCTGCCCACTGGTGTTCGAACAAGCAAATCATACCCCAAAGACTCTGGCTCACTCAAAAGTGATGCAAATGATAATGATATAAATGAATGTGTTGCACCCGGATCAAACAAAACATGAGCATTTACATCGAAAATAAATATATTACCAGTGATTACGTTTGGTGCAGCTTTGGCTTCTTCTTGTGTCATAGCAAAAACTCGAGCTTGAGGTCGTTCTTTACGAGATTGACTATCTTCCGCATTAGATCCTCTTCCCATACCAAATCGTCCTCGACCCCTACCTCTACTAGAAGTGAACCCACTAAACCTGCTTTGCTCAACGGTGGCATCCTCTCGTGGTATTGAGCAATTTCTTGCTATATGACCAGGCTCCCCACATCTGAAACACTTTCCTGTAAATAATCTACATTCTCCATAGTGATTTCTTCCACAATGAACACATGCCGGAGGAAGTGAGGTAGAACCGACATTCATAGTATTTGGTGTTGTACCTCTGAAATTACTGACTTTAGAGGTGCTTGGAAAAGTTCTTTGCGAATGTGCCATAGTTCCCTTTTTATTCGTGAATCCTCCCCTTTCCTCGTTCTGTCTCTTTTTGTTGAACTGAAAGTTCTTCGATTCTGAATCTAATTTCTCAGAACGAATTGCAGCAGCTTTTAACTTGTTGTAGGATTCCAAATCAGTTTGTGTGATGCGGTTTCGTATAGCATATCGAAGTCCCGATTCAAATCTAGTGCACTTCTTCTTCTCTGTAGCTATCATATGTGGAGCATAATGAGAAAGTTGATTAAACTGTACTTCATACTCAGCAACTGACCTGTTTCCCTGGTGAAGTTCAAGAAATTCTTTTTCCTTCTGGTCTTTGTAAACTTCTGGCACGTAAGCATCATGAAATTCTCTAAGAAAATCATCCCATACCAATACAGGTGGCTGAACAGTACTGTCAGGTATAGTCTCCCACCAAGCATAGGCATCTCCCTGCAGAAGTGATACGGCATAGTCGAATTTTTCTTCTGGAGTACATTGCATCAAAGCAAAAATCCTCTCTGTTTGTTTTAACCAAGTTTCTGCCTTTGTTGGATCAGTAGTATCCACAAACTCAACGGCTCCCATTTTTCTCAATTTATCATATCTTCGCTCACGTGTTTCGGGACAGCCATACATTCTATAATGTTGTGGATACGCGAAATTCTCGGCTCCATGCACAGGAGGTGGAGGTAGATGAGATGAATGAGACTCTCAGCTGATCCTTCCCCTCCATGAACAATACGCTCATCATTTCCTACACGTGCTTGTTGACTCGCAGTGTTTTGCCTAAGATGTTAGACACATGGTTACTTATGCAAACATATAACATATGATGTGTATGCACATGTCATGTTGTCTAGAGAACCCCAAACCCGGGCTCTGATACCACTAAAATGTAACACCCGTACACATTACATAACGACAATACACATATTATATGTATTTATTTTTAAAATCCTCAAACATATATTTTACATATATATACTCATATAATCACAATAGTTACACGGAAGCGATTAACCATTATTAGTTTATAACCTTCATACGACGGCACACAGATACAACAATATACAACATCTTGAGAAATTTTCATTTCTCAAGCGAGTAAAAAGAAGTCCTATATGATATGCAAATGATGAGCTGAGGATGAAGGACTTGGAACAAGCCAACCGACCTTTGATCCATACTTCAGACTTTATGTACGACTTCAAGATCAACTTTATCTACAACAACTAAACAAAAGAATATTGCGTTTGGTGAGTCGCAAACTCAGCAAGTATAATAAAGTAACGAGTTATTTAATATCAAATCAGCACATAGAAAATCAGTAAATAATCAATCTTTAATATCATATAATAATATCATTCAACATCGTTTCACATCGAAGTCATATCTTTCACAAACATAAAATGCACGTGATTTCCATTTTATTTTCCTGTTAATGGCCTGTTATAACCAAGAGTAGTCGTGATCACGAAAATGGCCATGGCACTCTGTAATACATAACACATGGGAGTTCAGTGGACTCGGTTGGCCGTACGGTACTCTGTGGTCCAATCATTTTGGACAATCTTTAACACATGACTCAAGGTCTATAACAGCCATAACAGAGCCTCTTATCTCTGATGAATGCATTTACATATCACATATCTCATTTTCATCATCAATTCATCAACAACATTTCACCATCATAAAGATCATACCATTCGCATTACACAATAAGCCATATTCGTCACATTTATTTCCATCACTCAATTATCACATAATCCACGTTATAGTACCATAGGTTATTCAATCAATACAATTAGGCAATTAAAAGATTCATTTAGAACCATCAATCAAACAAATATCAGTCAAATAACAGTCACCACATTATACTCACAAGTAGTGGATTCCCGATACGTCTTTGCCTAGTTGACGTTTTCAGCTCCTCGATTGGAATCCCGTCCTATTAATCATATTGTGAATCATAAATATACTTAATACAGCACATAAAATGCAAATGAATGCATGAGTACTTTCCTGACTACCTTACCGGGATATACTTACAACTAACAAGTCATCCATAAATTATACTCGCCCAGTTTTACTACATAAATTATAATAAATTCTAGGCTTATGCATATAATATCAAATTATCCCATAATACCATAAACACAGTGGGTAACATGACATAAAAGTTCCAAATTAAATTAACATGTTTGTCACGTTTATTTCATCCTCCAATAATCTGCACCCAGAAACAGTTTCAGCACGGCCAAGGTTGTTTCTAACAATTTTATAAATTCCCCTGTTTCTTCATAAATTCCCAAAATTTCAGTAAACCTTCCTAAGATGTTTATAAATATGGAGACAATATTACAGACCAAACAAAAATTTCTAGGTTGGTCAAATAATCCCAAGACAGAGGCTGTTTGTGCTTCTATGGAACAAACTGGCAGTTTTACGCTATGATTTTTAGAAAATTCTACATACCTCCAATTGTTACCAAATTTTACAGTGATATTCTTAAGACCCTAAAGTTAATACAGAAAATTCGGCACAATAAATTTCGAAGGTTTAATTATCTAACTACAGACTTAAACTCGAAACATCAATTCTGAATTTTGACAAACTAAATGTTAAATTATCTAATACATATATGTATGTGCTAAATAACTTCAATTTCCGAAATTATAGGTTCTAAACATCTAAAACCTTCAAACTACATACTAAATCAAAACCCATGATTAAAATAAACGAAATAATCGGTAAAACACTTACTTTTATAAAAACGTCGATTTTCCTATTTTCCCAAATTTTCTCAAATTTTCCTCTATTTCTTCTTCTTCCTTGCGTATCTCTCTTTCTTTCTTAGTTTGTGTCACACCCCCAGACCGGGCCTAGGGATGATGACCCTTTTCTTTCGTAAATGTTATGGTTTTCTAAAATAATAAAATGCATCTTTTGAAATAAAACAAACCATTTTACTTTTACAACCCAAACTCTGTACATTAACAAACGTTTGTTTACAAAACCATAACAGAGCGGCTATTTACACAAAAATCAGAGTTCTTGAGCTACAAAACGCTCGAAACACGGCATATGAACATAGCTCTATCTGACCACTCGGGATTCTTGGGCAACCTTCACATATGTACATCAATCATCACCTGCATCATAAGAATCTAATGAGCTAACGGCTCAGTAAGAAGAAGCTGAATTATAACAAAATTACATGTAGCACATAAGTCAGTCAATAATGCATAGTTCATTTAAAACATTATCTTTTCCTCTTGGGTACCCCGAAGTATGGTATTCGACTGATGATGATAGGCGTCTGTTTTCGGAACCTGTTCATAAATGGCCATAAAAGAAGCATCGCTGGGGTTCTCATACCGACCTTTCAGCCGATGATATTAGCCGCTAGCTCCATCATATATCGTGGCTTTATCTATCTTGGTTTTTACACCTCAAGGTATTCACCACCCTCTGTTGGGTCCGCCGGTCCCTCCCGCGTCCCGTGCCTACCCGACCGCCAATCAAATACCAAACTTCTCTTTTGAAAACATTTTCTTTCCATATGTACCAATATAATGCAACATAATCACATGTACTTCAACATTTCACATCAAATAATATTCATTTCCATTATCACATATAATAAATCGTAAATCATCAACATTTAACACAATCGGCACATAATACATTCATTTTCAAACAATCCACATAAATAATCATAAAAATGCATAATATTGATTCTTATGATACGTCGAGAAAACTTCTACTTACCTTAAGTCGTTATTATTGAAATCGATAACGGTGTTGCTACCGCAAGCTACTTATAGTGCTAGTTGTTTATTAACCTGTAAAACGATATATATACGATACCTAAATACGATTTTCGACTAATATTCTAAATTCACCGATTAAATTGAAGAAACTATCGATAAAATACTTACTTGTAATGAATATGTCGATTGGCTTGGCTCGTTTTACGTTCTATTACGCGTTTCCTATTTTTCCAGAATTTTCTTTTATTTTTCTTCTTTTTCTTTCTCTTTATTCCTCTTCTCTATTTTGTTCGCTGCCCCTATCTTTTCTTTCTTTCTGCTGCTCTCTTTCTTTATTTCTAACTTAGCAATTAGGAATTAACTTATATATATATATATGTTAACTATAAAAGGCAAAGGTAAGTCGGCAATAACGCTTAGTGGAGAAGTTTGTTGGCAAAGTTTAAATATATATTATTATTTTATTCCTTTAATTATTTGCAGCTGCTAGCTTATTACGTGTTATACATTTATACGTTATATATTCTACGTGTCATGTATTTAAACTAATCGGGACATATAGGTAACACGTAAGTGACGCGTAGTGTGTAAAATATATTTACCTGATAATTAATGGGAATGTTTAGTGTACCGTATTCAATCGAAACTCTAAAGTTAAGCGTGCTCGTACGGGAGCAATAACAAGATGGGTGACCTCCTGGGAAGCAGCTCAATTTTTCCGTTCGTTAATTAACTCGTGATAAGTGCTAAATGTCATACCTGCTTAATCTAATTAGTTAATTGTCTAAACGTTGTGCCCGCTTAACCGTCAAATCTACTTAACTAATAGAGAATGCTAATTAAATGCATTATAAATGCACATATCACATAAGTATCACACACGCATTTTCGTAAAATCATGTTATTATCATATAATTAACAAATACTCATATTCGTGCAATCATGCCATTCATATGCCGTAAATTAATAAATGCATCATATATGACATGCTTGTGGTTGGCCGGGTGTGAGATCATTGGGCATTACAATCATATCCTCCTTACAAAAATTTTGTCCTCAAAATTTGACATACCGAAATAATTCAGGATATTTGCTCCTGCATTTCTTCTTCCCTTTCCCAAGTAGCTTCTTCTACAGCATGATTTCTCCACAAAACCTTTACCAAATTAATACTTTTGTTCCTCAATTGTTTAACCTTCTGATCAAGAATTTGAACTGGTTTCTCTTCATAAGCTAAATCAGAAGATAACTCCAACGGTTCGTAACTTAGCACATGAGAAGGATTTGGAATGTATTTCTTCAACATGGATACATGGAAAATATTATGAACACCGGTTAATGAAGGAGGTAAGGCTACTCTATAAGCTCGATCCCCAACTCTTTCGAGAATTTCAAATGGACCAACATATCTCGGACTTAGTTTTCCCTTTTTCCCGAATCTCATAATTCCCTTCATTGGGGCCACTTTCAGAAACACATGATCTCCAACAGTAAATTCTAAATCTCTTCTTCGTACGTCGGTGTAACTTTTCTGCCTACTTTGTGCCGTCTTCATTATTTCACGTATTTTCTCTACAACTATGGTCGTTTGTTGCACCAATTCTGGACCAAGTAATCTTCTTTCTCCAACTTCATCCCAATGAACTGGAGATCTGCATTTTCTGCCATATAAAGCTTCATAAGGTGCCATTCCAATGGTAGACTGATAGCTATTGTTATAAGTAAATTCCACCAACGGCAGTTTCACATCCCAACTTCCTTGGAAATCCAGTGTACACGCTCTTAGCATATCCTCAAGTATCTGAATAACCCTCTCTGATTGCCCATCGCTCTGTGGATGAAATGCAAATGCAAGTTTTGTTCCCATGGCACTGTGCAAACTCTTCCAAAATGTAGACGTGAATTTAGGATCTCGATCAGATACTATAGAAACTGGCACTCCGTGTAACCTGACTATCTCATTAATGTATTGTTGAGCATACTGGTCGATATTATACGTCGACTTCACTGCAAGAAAGTGGCTGATTTCGTTAATCTATCGACAATCACCCATACGGAGTTATAACCCTTCTGAGTCCTCGGTAACCCCAGCATGAAATCCATAGCAATATGCTCCCATTTCCATTCTGGTATCGGTAAAGGCTTTAATAAACCCGCCGGTCTTTGGTGTTCAACTTTAACCTGCTGACAAGTCAAACATTCTGCTACAAATGTCGCTATATCTTTCTTCATACCGGTCCACCAATAATATTGTTGCAGATCTTTATACATCTTCGTACTTCCGAGGTGTACTGAATATGGACTAGCATGAGCTTCTTTCAAAATGTCTTCTTTGATCACTTGATCAGATGGTACACATAATCTCCATTTATATTTCATAACTCCATCATCAGAAATTGTGAATTCGGTCTTCTTCTCTTCATCCATCTTTTTCTTTATCTCAGTCAAATACACATCATTTTTCTGTGCTTCGATGATTTTGTCACGAAGTACAGGCTTCAACATCAGGGCAGACAAATAACATACCTCCCCTTTAGGTACAATATCAAGCTTCAATTTCTGCAAATCTTGTAATAATGGCCTCTGTATGATGAGGGAAGACATCGACTTTCTACTCAATGCATCAGCTACCACATTTGCTTTACCGGGATGATAGTTAATCACGTAGTCATAATCTTTAACAAGTTCTAACCATCTTCGTTGTCTCATATTCAGCTCTTTTTGGGTGAAGAAGTACTTCAAGCTTTTATGATCCGTGTAAATCTCACACTTTTCGCCATACAAGTAATGTCTCCAAATCTTCAGGGCAAAAACAACAGCGGCAAGTTCCAAATCATGAGTTGGATAATTCTTTTCATATTCTTTTAATTGCCTTGAAGCATATGCAATTACCTTCCCATTCTGCATTAACACAACGCCTAAACCATTTTTAGAAGCATCACTATATACTACGAATCCACCAGTTCCAGTTGGAACAGAGAGAATATGAGCTGTAGTCAATCGATGTTTCAACTCTTGAAAACTCTTTTCACAAGCATCGGTCCAAACAAATTTCACATTCTTTCTCGTCAACGTCGTCAGTGGAACCGCCAATTTTGAGAATCCCTGAACAAATCTTCGATAATATCCAGCCAATCCTAAGAAACTCCGAACTTCTGACACAGTTGTTGGTGTTTGCCAGTTATTCACAGCTTCTATTTTACTCGGATCAACTGATATTCCATTCTTCGAAACCACATGTTCCAAAAATACTACTTGTTCAAGCCAGAATTCACACTTCTTGAATTTAGCATACAGTTGTTTCTCCTTCAGAACTTGCAACACAAGTTTCAGATGTTCCTTGTGTTTACATTTATCACGTGAGTAGATCAGGATGTCATCAATAAACACAATCACGAACTTGTCAAGGAAAGCCTTGAATACCCGATTCATTAAATCCATGAAGGCTGCAGGAGCATTTGTTAAACCGAAAGGCATCACTAGAAACTCGTAATGGCCATACCTTGTTCTGAATGCAGTTTTCTGTATATCTTCCTCCTTGACCTTTAATTGATGGTAACCCGAGCGCAAATCGATCTTAGAGAATACTGATGCACCTTGCAATTGATCAAACAAACCATCTATTATGGGAAGAGGATATTTATTCTTTATTGTTACCTTGTTCAGCTCTCTGTAATCAATGCATAACCGGATTGTTCCATCTTTCTTTTTAACAAACAACACTGGAGCTCCCCAAGGCGAATAACTCGGACGAATGAAACCCTTATCAAGTAAATCTTGCAATTGCACTTTCAACTCTTTCAATTCAGTTGGGGCCATTCTATATGGTGCTTTAGAAATAGGGGCAGTTCCTGGCACAACATCAATCACAAACTCAATCTCTCGATCTGGTGGTAGCCCTAGTAAATCATTTGGGAACACTTCTAGAAATTCTCTGACCACTTCTACATCTTCAGGTTTTAGTTGTGTTTCAATTGAGGTATCTACCACACTTGCCAAGTATCCAGCACAACCTTTATTCATCATCTTTTGGGCTTTCAGTGCAGAGATAACTGGTAAAGAAAATGAGCTTGACGTACCACTAAACCTGAACTGTTCTTCTTCAGGTGGCTGAAAGATCACAACCTTTTTATTACAGTCAATGGTGGCATGATATTTGGTAAGCCAATCCATACCCAATATAACCTCAAAATTCGAAATTGGCAAGACAACAAGATCAGCACGTAGTACTCTGTTACCAATCTGAATAGAACAATCCCTCAATGCATGACTAGAATTCATTTCTTCCCCCGATGGAACGGTCACACTGTAACTTATTTTCAGCAAGTCCGGTGTAATGCCCAATTTTCTCACAAATGCATTTGATAAAAAAGAATGTGTAGAACCTGAATCTATCAATGCAAATGCAGGCATTCCAGAAATCAAAATAGTACCTGAAACGACTGAGGGGTCTGCATCAGCTTGTTCATTCGTCATCGAGTAAACTCTTCCTTGCACTTTATTCTGGAGGATTGGGCAATCTTTTACAAAATGTCCAGGCTTCTTACATTTGAAATAGTTGTTCGAACCCATTCGGCATTCCCCAAAATGATTCCTGCCACATATATTACATTTCGGCCTTTCGACTTCATTGGAGGTCTGTCTAACTCTTGGACGTTTGTCAGCATTTCTTTGGATTGGTTTCTGCTCTGGCTTTTTCCATTGTGTTGGATTTCTCGGGGTGAACATTTGCCTCTTTTGCTGATAAGATTTTTGAATTTTTTTTTCATCCAAGTCGGCCATTAGAGCTTTATCCACAATTTCTCTGAATTCAGTAGCTGAAGACATTCTGACATCCCGTCTAATCTCAGGCTTCAGTCCTCTCAAGAAATGATCGATCTTTTCGGTATTATCTCTCGCAATGTAAGGCACGTATCTGCAACCCTCTTCGAATTTTCTAACATAGTCACAGACCGTCATTTCTCCCTGTTTCAGCTCCAAGAACTCTTTAACCTTGAGGGATCTAGCATCTCGAGTGAAGTATTTGTCATAAAAGATTACCTTGAACCTCTCCCATGTCAGTGTCTCCAGATCCACAGCAAGTTTAGCTCCTTCCCACCAGATTCTCGCCTCGTTCTTCAATAAGAATATTGCACAAAGTACCTTATCGGCGTCGTCGATACGCATGTAGTCAAAGATGACATCTAACGATTTAACCCACTCTTCTGCAACTACGGGATCTGAACCACCATAGAAGTCAGATGGTTCCATCTTTCTGAATTTTTCATACACAGCTTGTGGATTTTCAGGACGAGCAGGGGGTGCATGAACTTGGTTATTCTGTTCTTGAGCTCTCTGTTGCATATCTAATAACTGTTGAATCTGTTCGCCATGCATTCTGGTTTGTTGTTGTATCAGATTAGTCAAATTATCCACCACATTATTACCACCCTCTTCGGCACCCGTCGCTTTACGTTTTGGCGGCATGATTTCCTATATATTGCCCAATTTATCCCTTTCACCAACCAATAATAAATGCACAATAATGACAATAATATGCATTAATCAAACATAAAGAAAATAAGCAAAAGAGTTGACCAAGTTTCCCCAGCCAGGATATGTTCATATGCCTTCATCTGTCTTCAGGAAAGACTAAACCTCCGCTCTGATACCAAAAACTGTCACACCCCCAGACCGGGCCTAGGGATGATGACCCTTTTCTTTCGTAAATGTTATGGTTTTCTAAAATAATAAAATGCATCTTTTGAAATAAAACAAACCATTTTACTTTTACAACCCAAACTCTGTACATTAACAAACGTTTGTTTACAAAACCATAACAGAGCGGCTATTTACACAAAAATCAGAGTTCTTGAGCTACAAAACGCTCGAAACACGGCATATGAACATAGCTCTATCTGACCGCTCGGGATTCTTGGGCAATCTTCACATATGTACATCAATCATCACCTGCATCATAAGAATCTAATGAGCTAATGGCTCAGTAAGAAGAAGCTGAATTATAACAAAATTACATGTAGCACATAAGTCAGTCAATAATGCATAGTTCATTTAAAACATTATCTTTTCCTCTTGGGTACCCCGAAGTATGGTATTCGACTGATGATGATAGGCGTCTGTTTTCGGAACCTGTTCATAAATGGCCATAAAAGAAGCATCGCTGGGGTTCTCATACCGACCTTTCAGCCGATGATATTAGCCGCTAGCTCCATCATATATCGTGGCTTTATCTATCTTGGTTTTTACACCTCAAGGTATTCACCACCCTCTATTGGGTCCGCCGGTCCCTCCCGCGTCCCGTGCCTACCCGACCGCCAATCAAATACCAAACTTCTCTTTTGAAAACATTTTCTTTCCATATGTACCAATATAATGCAACATAATCACATGTACTTCAACATTTCACATCAAATAATATTCATTTCCATTATCACATATAATAAATCGTAAATCATCAACATTTAACACAATCGGCACATAATAGATTCATTTTCAAACAATCCACATAAATAATCATAAAAATGCATAATATTCATTCTTATGATACGTCGAGAAAACTTCTACTTACCTTAGGTCGTTAATATTGAAATCGATAACGGTGTTGCTACCGCAAGCTACTTATAGTGCTAATTGTTTATTAACCTGTAAAACGATATATATACGATATCTAAATACGATTTTCGACTAATATTCTAAATTCACCGATTAAATTGAAGAAACTATCGATAAAATACTTACTTGTAATGAATATGTCGATTGGCTTAGCTCGTTTTACGTTCTATTACGCGTTTCCTATTTTTCCAGAATTTTCTTTTATTTTTCTTCTTTTTCTTTCTCTTTATTCCTCTTCTCTATTTTGTTCGCTGCCCCTATCTTTTCTTTCTTTCTGCTGCTCTCTTTCTATATTTCTAACTTAGCAATTAGGAATTAACTTATATATATATATGTTAACTATAAAGGCAAAGGTAAGTCGGCAATAACGCTTAGTGGAGAAGTTTGTTGGCAAAGTTTAAATATATATTATTATTTTATTCCTTTAATTATTTGCAGCTGCTAGCTTATTACGTGTTATACATTTATACGTTATATATTCTACGTGTCATGTATTTAAACTAATCGGGACATATAGGTAACACGTAAGTGACGCGTAGTGTGTAAAATATATTTACCTGATAATTAATGGGAATGTTTAGTGTACCGTATTCAATCGAAACTCTAAAGTTAAGCGTGCTCGTACGGGAGCAATAACAAGATGGGTGACCTCCTGGGAAGCAGCTCAATTTTTTCGTTCGTTAATTAACTCGTGATAAGTGCTAAATGTCATACCTGCTTAATCTAATTAGTTAATTGTCTAAACGTTGTGCCCGCTTAACCGTCAAATCTACTTAACTAATAGAGAATGCTAATTAAATGCATTATAAATGCACATATCACATAAGTATCACACACGCATTTTCGTAAAATCATGTTATTATCATATAATTAACAAATACTCATATTCGTGCAATCATGCCATTCATATGCCGTAAATTAATAAATGCATCATATATGACATGTTGTTGGCCGGGTGTGAGATCATTGGGCATTACAGTTTGTAGTTAAGAGGTGCTCTTATATATATATATATATATATATATATAGATAATATATATCAAAGTTGAGGCATGGTTACTAATGATGGCTTTGGTGAAAAAAGTAGTGACAAGGCATGGTAAATAATGACCACTTTGGTGACTAGGCTATATATATATATATATATTATATATATTATTATATTATATAAATTATTTATATATACGGTATATCTTCTACGTGTCATATATTTAAACTAACCGAAATATGTAGGTAAACACGTAAGTGATGCGTGTGTGCGAAATATATTTATCCAAACGTCTTGTCTGTTTAGACGTCACGCTTATATAATCAGTGCTAAATGCTAGCAAAATAAATGTTTATGTTTATTCTTATGTATGATTTAATGTAATGTTCGGTTTTGGGTTGTGACAGTTGTTCTTCGGGTTTTTGCCCGCTTTTAATACAAAATTTGCTTAGTATGAGTTATATAGGAGATTGAAAAAGTAGAATTGAAAAAAGGAAAATTTGGATGAAAATTTGATATGTTAAGTTTATTTTGATTTTTGTAATTTAAAATTTTGAAAATAGTGTTTGAAAACATAAACAAATAAGGTCATGTGTTTACTTCATTTACGACGTCATACTAATAATTTCTTGTTAACTATGCTTAGTATAAATAAAATGTAATATTTTTCTTAATTTCATCTATATAACTTTGGCAACATAATATATCTATGAATAGAATAATGTTATAAAACATTTATTAATCTTTAAAAGCATAAAAGATGTACTTGTATGCGAACATAAAATATTCATCAAGACCGATTAAGAACGAAAAATTCTTGTTTTCTTTTTCAATCTTTTCTCTATTCAAATATGAATTTATTTTTTGCATGCACTCATGTAAATTGAACTAATTTTAAATATGAGTTAAACTTATTGCTTCAACAAATGTATAACATAAAGCCAAACTGATGTGAATTATCTGAATTTAATAATCATTTTTTCTTTTTTTGTTTAAATAATTATTGTCATTCTTGAATTTTACATAATATTACTTCGCTTTGTCGGTGATGCTCTTTAATTTAATATTTTAGTTTGTTAAGTTTTATATTTATTAATCGATTTTGGTTTATAGTAATGATAAAAATCACCTATAATATGATAAAAGCTATTATCAATTTTATAAAAAGATAACAAAAAAAAGGTCGTATTTACCAAATAAAATAAAGTAATAATATTATTCAGATCCATATTCAAGAAGAAATAGTTAAAAGTGTTATACTTGTATTTTAAGGTGGAGATAGAATACATGGTGTTGAAATATCAGTAGCACAATACTTGAGAAAATCAAGAAAAACAACATCAAACATACTAAGAGAAGAAAACTTATAGGTAATGCTCGAAAATCGAAATGAAAGAATGAGAATTTAAAATGACATGAATTGTATGTCTATTAACGTCTAGAGAATTCATGTTTGATTTATCTTGGGATTCAATTATAAAAATTACATTAGAATTATCATTAACTTCAAAACTGTTTATGCACATGTAATTCATTCTTAAACTCAAATGTACCATCATTCTCAGTGAGTGCATATGTAAGTTAGATTCATTTTCTGTACATTTGTCATTAGTATTTGGGAATATTTTGCGCGGACAACTTAAAAGATTAGCACTTAAGTTATCAAAAATCGTATTGAATTTCTTTATTAATATTATAATTACAAAGTTAATTCTGAATTATTAAACCCCAAGTGATCGAGTTTTACTAAAA